>JBAMBI010000470.1:0-1239014 GCA_037043535.1 Drosophila putrida
CGAAATTCCACTATATACTAAGTGTCCCCAATATTAATGTTATCTCTATTTAAATTTGTCCTCAAAATGTTCATTAGAAATAATTATATGAAATAAGTGGCAACGCTAATCTCGTGTTCCCAAAATGATCATACCATTAAAATATTTGTATATACCAAAAATATACGATTTACGGTAGGTGTATTTAGGGAACTCGGTCTCCGAAAGAACTGTTAAATATGTGGTCCCCATAACAAACATTTCTTACAAAATTCTATATATCTTTCGATCCGTAGGAACTATATGTCCAAAATTTGGTCTATGGCATTTTTAATGACCTTTCTATGGAAAAATTATAAAAATTTGGTGATAGGAGGGAGTCCTCAAAATTGTCACTTTAAATATATATATATATATATATATATATATATATATATATATACATACATATGTTTTAATTTATTATACTGAGTTGGCTATAGTCGTTCGAATATGGTCTGCTATGCAACACACAGCACTATTTAACGATCGAATTTGCGGCATTTGATCTGTTGTCTATTCCTTTTTCAATCCTCCTAAAACGTCCTTTTAACTGTCCGAACGCATTTTCCACAACACGTCCGCTTTTCGAATGATGATATTTCAGGTAAGATGCAAAAACAGAAAAAGGGAACGGTTTTATCACTGTTTTGCTAAATCTTAAAGCCCAAGCCTCAGGCAAACAGGCACGTTAAATCCACCGATTAACAGATCAATTGATGTTTTTATCTGATTTAGCTGAGACTCATCCTTCGTCATCGTTTCAATGCATTGCAGGATGGTCAGAAATGTATTTAATTATGTTACCAACTAATAAGGTACTAGTAATTATAAATTTTGACTTTTCATCAAATTTATAGAATTTGAACAAGGAAAGGCTGCGTCTTGAATTGTCAACTTAGAGTACCAGAAATTTATTGAGCTCATAAAATTTTTTCAAGCAACGCAACAACATCCTACATTTTTCAAGAATTAAAATTAAAATTGAAAACAGAGAACGAAATTAAAAATGTCGAATTTGGATCCCTTCCAAAACTGGACTGATATGTTGGTAGCCTTGCCACAGCGGGAGGAGTCACAGTCCCATTCACAGCAGCGTTCTCGATCGGCTCTTGTGCGTTACCAGCAGCGTCGTGTTGCCCATGGACGTCACCTGGGAGTCTCTAGGAAGGCAGGAATTAAGCGGCGCCGCAATAAGCGTAACAGGTGTTGCAAGTGTCGTCTACTTGGTCGAAAGAACAAAGGTATTAAACGTGTGGTCGAACGACTACGTAGCAAGTTAAACCGTCTCGATCCGAATCAATCTGCGGCCAATGCCTCGTAAATTCTTCGAGTGTATTGTATTGTTATCGAAATTGTTTTAGAAAAATTACAACATTAAACTCAGCAATAAATCTGAGATTCTCGGTGAAAATATATACATATATGTACATATGTAAAGAAATAAGCGTGTATGTATCTTGTGGTTGCCTCCCAATAGCCAAATTAAAAGCACGCAGCCAATCCAATGATCGGCAGAGACCAAAATAAAGTGCACGGCGTTGAGCGCCGTTGAGGCACATGGCCCAACAGCTCAAATGCTCTCGATGTGATGCAGTGGATGGCGGCGTCGGTGCCGCCAATTGATAAAAGATAAAAATAAAGAGTACTATTCAAGAAATTTGTAGTTGCACTGTCGTTGTCGTTGTTGGTGTTGCTGTTGCAAATGCAATTGCAATTGCGGTGAGCTCAATCTCGATCGCATTTGCTTGTAAATTCTTGAGACGAACGCGCGGCACGCGTGCATTGAACGTATTCGTATTCAAGGCGATTACATAAATCCAACTACATATAGACGCATATACATATATAAATCTCGAGAATTATGCAGAAGACGCTCAAAAAGGAGCTCAGCTTCTCGCTGGACACATTGGAGCGCTATCGTGCCAAGTATGGACGCAGTGCATCGCTGGACACAAATGGCCACACTACACAGCCGGAACAGCAGCGTGACAACACACAGACAACATCAGCAGCAGCAGCAACAGCAGCTAAAGTTCGATCGCCTCCACCGTCGATCTTCAGGACCAGTTCACCGCCGAAAATGACGAAACTGCAGGAGTTGCAACAGAAGAAGGAGGCCTATATGCGAGCACGTGAACATGAGCGAGAAATGGAGCAACTGCAGCGTGTTGAAAAGAAATCCAGTCAAGTCTTGGCTAGCCTAGATATCAGCAAGAACAGCAGCAGCACTAGTAACACCAGCAGCACCCCTGCCACCACAATCCCTGCTAATGGCAGCAGCAGCACCTCGAAGAGCAGCACCACCTCCTCAACGGTGGCAGCCATCACACAGCAGACGAGCAAAACGCCAGCGGGATACAGTAACTGGGGTAACAGCCACACAACACTCAGCTCACAGCCCTGGTGTGCGATCAGTGATCTCATGTATTTCTGTGACAAGTACGAGTTTAAGACGTTGAGTACGCGGGATCTGAAGACACACCAGGAGATTGTTGCCGAGGTGCGTGCTCTATTGTCGGGCAAGGCGCCATTTGATCAGCGTACACGTTTTCCCGGAAACATACACGATCCAGAGAATCTATGGGTCTGCATTGGACGATGTGCCAGCGTTGAGTATCATCTACAGCGCATCATCAGTGTCTTCCGGAAGCCCCTCAATCAACTGACGCCAGACAAACAGCGTGCAGTGCGTCAGAACTTTCATCTGGCTGTGAGTGAGCTCCGTTTGGACATCTCGGCACGCATTAGTGAGGTGCGTCTCTATGATCGTTTGGTATTTGAGCGGGAATTCCGACTGGAGTGGCAGGACGAGTCCTAGAAGCACACATCTTTTTCAACAATCACAACAATGGACAACAATTTATTTCACATCAAAATTTGTTTGGAATTGTTTTGTCTTTTTGGTGCGCTGTGGAAAATGATTACAAAAATACGAGTACACACACAGGATATAAAGAATTTACACACATACATACATACATGATACAGAGTGATCCTCCTTGACGGCTGAACTTGTGTCTTGGAAGTTATTTTTGTGAAGATTCACAGATCACAATATACACACGTGTCTGTGAATCCCTTAACAAATGTATATTATGTTAATTATATATATATCTAAATATTGCTTTCAATAACAAAATCTATAAATTATTGGCTCAATTATGCAATTATTGAAGCACAAACAACATATGTAGACACAATCGATCTATACAAAATTGCTATAATTGATAATTGAGTAGACTTCGTTTTAGTTACCAAAAATAAAGCACTTGGTGGGCAATGTTGATCCATTTGTTCAATAAGTCAACAATTTGCATTATGAAATGTTGCTCATGATGTGAATTGTGAATGTGCGTTTGTGTGTGCTCTGGTGCTTAACTTACTAGCGGAAGATTTAAAGTTTATATCATAGCTTAACTTTAAGTTAATCTGTGTGTTTGCTTTGCGCTTGGGCAACTTGTGGGCTGTCTTCAGTGGGCTCTAAGTACATTCGTACATGCGCAACGTGTGCATTTAGTTAACAACAAATTTAGTAACAATTACAACGTGTCTAACAGAATTTCAACTTCATTTTACTAGTCTTGGGCACATTGCGTATTGTTAGCGAAATGCGTGGGTTGCGCCGCACCAGATGATCTCCAATCTTATAAGTATTCTCGCAGAGATCGTAATTGCAAATGCGTTCACAGAGTGTATCCTCATTGATTTCGCTGATGGCATGCATATAGTCACTGTACAGGGTATCCTTCAGTATAAGCAAACTGCGTGGTTCCAGCAACAGTTTAAATAACACCTCTCTAACCGCATCTCCAGTGGATTCGCGCTTGGTGAACTCCAGTACTGTGTGGGCGCCACATGAAATTGTCGATATTATTGGATAGAACAGAGGTCCGTCTGTGTGTGGCAAGATGCCCTGGCCAGGCAGGTACTCGTTGACAAGTACATGGTTGGCTTTTTGTGACTCGAAGATACCCAAATTGTTTACCTTATCCACATAGTTTTGCAGCCATTCAGGAATCTCTTCGGCTATCATACCGTTTGGGTGTGGAACTCCTCCATAGTTTACCAGACGACGGTTGAGCAGCTGCGTCCATCGGGGCTTCGGTGTGCGCTCAATATGACTTAGTATTGACTGCTCCTGATCGGAGGTAATGAAATTAGGAATGTACATCACAGTCGGTGGGCACTAAAACATGTTTTTGTTTCTGTAGTCATGGGTAATCAATAAAATTCTAAATATGTAATGATTGCTTACCTTGCGCACCTCAAAGTCTGTGAAATCCATGTTTATTGCTACGTTCTAAATCACTATACTATGTATGTTGCAAATGGAAGTAAGCGTAAATCAATATTTGTATTCTTATAGCCCGGTCATTTAGCCATTCAGTCTCTTAACAGCTGACCGAATGTGGTGGCTGGTCGATATGTTATTACCGTGACTTCTCTTTGGAAGATGGATTTTACAAGCTTTTGAGTGAGTAAGTTGCCACGCAATTAAATCTAAATAAACAAATATACAATGTTCGTATTAACATTATTTAAAGCAAACACTTCGGAGTTACAAATAAAAAATGATTTTACAAATAAATTGTGATGTCAGTGTACTTTCAAAGGCAAAGCTAAACGCAAAATGAGTATGCAAACGCAAAAAGCGCATGCAGACGCAAAATCAGTTCTCTTAGCGCAAACTGCTCAACTTAACGAAAGTTTCACCAACACTGCTTAACTAAGATCAGTGCAAAAAAAAGGCGCCAATATAGTTGCGTCTCGCACTTTTTTATTCGCGAAAATTTCTTGGTAGTGGTAAAAGCTGTGCAGTTCGCTCCAATTACTAATTATTAAAAATTGATTACAGATGTCTTCGCCCATTGTTGACGACACTCCAGCTGCTAAAAAAATGAAAATCGATAAGAAATGTGTATTGCGCTTTGCCAAACTTACTGAAAATGCGCTGGAACCTGTAAAATGTTCAGAGCGTGCTGCCGGCTTTGATTTACGCAGCGCATATGACGTTAAGGTGCCGGCGAGGGGCAAGGCCATTGTAAAGACAGATCTGCAAGTGCAAGTCCCGGAGGGCTCCTATGGACGAGTGGCGCCACGTTCTGGATTGGCTGTAAAAAACTTTATTGATGTGGGCGCTGGCGTTGTGGACGAGGACTATCGCGGCAACCTTGGCGTTGTCCTATTCAATCATTCGGACGTCGATTTCGAGGTCAAGCATGGAGATCGCATTGCTCAGTTCATTTGTGAGCGCATCTTCTATCCTGAGCTGGAGCAGGTCGACAAACTGGACGACACCGTGCGCGGCGAGGCTGGATTTGGATCAACTGGGGTCAAGGAGCTACCGGAGGCCAAGAAAGAGCAGAATGGAAAAGAAAAAGAAACCGAGGCTACACCAATCTCAACATAGGGGAAAATAATACGCTGAAAGTGCCACTTCAACTAGCCATAAGTTCAAAATGTCATAGCCCAAAATGGGTATCCCAATTTCATTAATTCCATTATTAATATTACCAGTTTATAACAAAAACAATAAAAACTACAAGTATGAGTGTATTATAAGAATTATAGTAAGCTCTAATTCATTTGGGATCCGTAATTCATTCCTGTTTCTTTCACAGCCTTCAAGCAATCCTTGACTGCCAATGAAAAGCACTGAATAAGGAAATTTGTTGCACTTGTGGTTTAGGTTGAGGTAGGTCAAGCCAGGTGGCGGAACAAGACATTGGCCAGCGTCAGAATCAGCGAATTATGACCAAGTTAGGAGGTTTGAGCCACTCTGTTAATCAGTTGGTTGCGTGTCTAAGGTGCATAAGTGCATATGCGGATTTTAATACGATTAAATTCAATGACTCCAATTTGTAATTAGACGTTGAAGTGCGCGCGCTGCGTGCTTTTAATTGGCCTGCAGTCCATCCTTGGTTGCCTTTTGGCGCAACGGTTACGCTTGACCCGATTGGAGGTCAGTTCAGCTCCATAGCCCACTTAGTACTAAGCCAGAGAGGTGGAAAAGGAGAACTGCACTTGGGAATCGTTGTTTGTTTTGTAACTTTTATAATTTATTTGCTTGTGAAAAATAGCTATATATTTGTTTATAAAATAAATCATTTCTTTTCTTGTCTAAAATTAAATTTACATTTTTAAGTTCCCCGACACTTGGCCAGTTGCAGATGCCTACTATAATATAGATATATCTTTATATAAGTATTTATATAGTTAATAACTAAATATATATGTAATTAAATAAACAATATATACAATGCATTTCTTGTTGTTTTTTGTTTGTTTTGTTTTGTTTTGTTTTTGTTGTTGTCTTCAAGTCTTGGAGCTCTTAAATTTCTAAGTTTTTGCTAATATTTTTTGAATTTTGAATTCCAACATGCAATGGCCGCAAAAATAATATTTAAAACAATGAAAATTTTTGAGGATGTTTTAAACAAACATAATGGTTAAAAATATAATATTAAATAAAAATAAATAGCCTTTTCTTTGCTAAACAAATAAGGAAATCAAGTTTAAAAATTGAAATGGGTTTCATTTAAGTTTTTTTCGGAATATTATTAAATAATAATAATAAGGGTAATAATAATAATAAATTTACTGACTAGCAGTTATAAACGAAATTTGCGAATATTTTAAAATAAATATATAGATAAATGTAATTAAGTACGTAATCGTTATGGTTGTTGTAACTGTAATTCATAATAAAAACTCATTTAAATTGACTAATTTCTTGATTAAAATTAAAATTAATATTAATTCTGTTATAGTTTATAACTTTAAGTGTGCTTTTTTTCTTAATTTCTTTTTCTTTCGTATGCAAATGGAAGACTTTTGCGATTTTTGTTGTTGCTCTACTGCTTAAAGTTTTCAACTTTAGCTAGAATTAATTATATTTTATTTACGTTTAATTTAATTATGTCTGTGTGTGTTTTGTTTTTTCTTCAATTGAAAGCTCATTTGGTACAACATTTGCAGTTGAAATGCAATTTGTTAGCATGCATAAATCTAATTCAATTAATTTATGTTTTTGATTTAATTAATTTTCGATTTGTGACAAAAGGAAAGAAAAGAACAACTAGCTGGCAGCGTCCTTGTTGCTGTTGTTATAAATGTTGCTTTTGTTGTCGGCAGCATCAAAGCTGCAGGGCAACATTGTTGCGGCAACATCGCTGGCCATGTTGCTGGGCCCATTGCAGTTATCTGTTGTGTTGTTGTTGTTGTTGTTGGTGCTGTTGTTGCTGCTACTGTTGAACAAACTGCTGCAACTAGTTACAACAGTTGCCGATGCCGTTGTTGTTGTTGTCGCTGCTGCTGTTGATGATGTTGCTGCTGCTGTCGTTGTTGTTGTTGCTCCCGCTGCCGCTCCTCCCGATTGCAATGCCAACATCTGTTGCGCCTGCGCAACACACGCAACACACGGACACGGCCCGCCCAATTTCTTCGCCAATATGGAGCGCAACTTCAATGCCGGCCCCAGTTTCATGCCCAGCGAGCTAACCAAATGATCCTCGGTTAACAGCGGCAAGCCCGTGCCATCTATGCTCTGATCACGAAAGTGCTGCAAAGACAAAAACAGAGAGACAGAGAGAGATAGAGAAACAGTGTGAGTACAAGTTAGAAAGAGAACAAAATAAAGGGGGAATAGAGGCAGGAATTAGTTATGTTGCTGCTGTTGCTGTTGCTGTTGCTGATGTTGCTGCTGTGTTTGGTTGCATATAAAATTTATGCATCCAGCATGACCAACTTGCAACTTGCAACGGAGGGCGTCTATACTTCTGTGTTTGTGTTTGTGTGGCTGTGTGTGTGTGATTAATGCGCAGCTTTTAAAATTGTTAATGAAAAACGATTTTTAGCCGCAGTCGCCGCAGTAGCATTTTCATATTTGCAACGCACGACGCCAACAGCGATTGAAAGTGGGCTGGCTGTCGGTTGCAAGTTGCAAGTTGCCTGCTGCCTGCTGCCTGATGCCAGTTGCCAGTTACTGCTGTTCCCCTCCACATGAGATTTCTATTATAGATTGGCCCTGATTGAATTCCATGGCCGTGGTCGAGGCTCTTTCAACCTGTTTGCCATCCACAGCTGCCGGCTAATGTCGCTGCTGCTGTTGCTGTTGCTATTGCTGCTGTCTGGCCAACTGAATATTGCCACTGTGCAAGCAACCTCAACACGACCGACGGCCCCACACACACTGGCGAAAAATCCGTATGCGATAAGTACTTAACCCTAACTCAAAGTTCACTTTTGTAAACCAATTAACATCATGATCTTGATCTGATTTGATCTATTTTAAGATTCTTATATAACAAACTGGATGGAAATCGGCTTTTGAATCTGACTTGGAACACTCTTGAGATTATTGGTATGTGTGAACGTTAAGAAATAACTCTCTATTTTCAATAATCTTAAAGAACGTGGATCTGAAAACATTAGGTTCGAAATTCGCATCTAAATGTTCCCTTTATTAATTTGTGGTTTGATTTTGTAAGCAATCTGACATTTTTTTTGTCAGTCATAAGCGATTATAGCAATCTTTCAATTGCTGGCTATAAAGAAGATAGAAGGATTGAAGGATATATTCTGAGGTAAATTATAATATCAAAAAGATTTAAATAAATGTTTCAACTAAATAGATAAATATTTAATCTAACACTAAGGTTCAGTTTATTGCAGTGAAATTATTAAACCAACGAAAAGATTTAAAAGTGCTATAAAGAGATCAAATAATATCGTAAGCATACGATGTTTTGGTTTATGTTTTAATTGTTGAGGAATTGTTAGCAATAGTTATTTCAATTGTAGGTCTTGTACCTATTTAAAAACAATACGTAGACTTTTTTGTCAGTGCACCTTTTATCGGGAGTGCATTTAATGATCGCCTCGATTGAATTGAACCCAATCGAAATCGATTGGTGGTAAACAATGTGATTGGATGCGGGATTGGAACGGGTTTATATATCTATATATAAGGGAGAAAACTGGGCGGCTGCTGTTTAGAGTCTGTTGACGATCATGAGGACCCGGCTGAGCATACACATAAGCATTCTTGCATTTGTCTTGGTGCTGTGGCAGCTGCAGTCTGTGCTGGGCCAGAAGTACTATATGAATTTTGCGTTCAACAACAACAATCCGGATGGTGCAGAGAGCGAGTCATCCGGGGAGGCGATCCAACCACTTGCGGAAGGAAGACGTACCCTAGAAGATGAGAGTGCCAACGATAGTTCCTCCAACGATGGAGATAATGATGAAGATAACGATGATGATGATGATGAAAATGATGATGATGATGGAAACAACGATGAGGACGACGATGCAAAATCATCTAGCGACAGTAGACCAAGATCAAATTCTGGAAATGATGATGATGATGATGCGAGCAATGGTGTGCAGGGTGTGGATGATGATAATGATGACAGCGATAGCCAAGATAAGACAAGACGTCCTCTCAGGTCTCAGATTGAGGACAATAAGGGTCCCGACAATGATCACAGTCATCACAGCAGCTATGAGATCAGCATTGACGATAGCTTTGGTGGTCGATACGTTCGCTCCATTTACGAGAGTTCCGAGAGCCATGGACACTCTGGAAGTAATCCCGGCTCCGGATCCATGCGTATGGACGAGGTCGATAGCTCAGGCAGCAAACAGTTTCAACCAAAACGGATGTACGGCGACGATGACTACGAAGAAGTCCAGGATATTGAGGAATAGATAACTAAGCTGTGTCAACAACATTTCAACTTATAAAAGTCGCCAATAAAACTATTACAATAAATTCAATAAAATCGATCAATCGACCAATCTCTCTGAGGATCAATAAAAGTAAGGATCAGTAAAAGAAGTAAGAGTTAATTGACTTAGGATTGAGTAACCTAGCTTTTGGGAATACACCAAGCGGAAATACAAAGATTCTAATAAACTATTACTATCAAACATCCAATTTGAGATAATACGTTATTCAATTATATAGGCCTAAAGAAAAAGGCATTAAAAAGAAATAAATATATTACTAATTCCAATATTAAGTCAATATTATTATTATACAATTATTATTAGTGATTTATAACTTGCATTGATTTATGTATATTTTTAATTTAATTATAATTTATTTATGTTATATTTAAATATAACAATTTATTACTAATCTAAAATATTACTAATTCCAATATTAAGTCAAGAAACTTGATTATTATTATTGATTTTTAAATTTGATTGATATTGATTGATTGATTGATTGATTGATATTTTAAATTTATTTATGTTATATTTTAATAAAGAATAAATTTTCAATTATATTTGGTTTTAGGTATAAATATAATATTGTCGTTAAACGCTTCGCCTTTTAATAGTTGTACTTTTGAGGGTACTTAATATGATTATATATATTGAATGATGCCTCTTTTAAAGAAAACTATAACAAAATATCGAGTCTGCAACATTAAAAAATGTCAAAAGCGATAGTCAAATCAGCGATGGTCCAAATGCATCCGTTACAGTTAGCTGGCGAGTCTATAAATCGAACCCTCTGCTGTAGCGTGGCAATCAGAGAAGAGTTCTTCGTCTTGGTGACTCCAACGATGTTGTGGCATTGCCTCTGGGCAGCAATATTACCATTGGCTGTACTTGGACAGACATATTACATTAATTTTGTGTTCAATAACAATCGCTTTGGCCCTGACCTGAATTCTGTACAGGTATCCAAGGAAGTGGAGAGCCAGGGGAGCCAGGAGAGCGATAGTAAAAGCGATGTGTCAATTAAGGAAGAGAGTACGATGGAGTCTACCTCTAGGCAGCGTCATCGCCATTCACTTAACGAAGCTCGCAAGAGACGAACCCCAGCGACTTATATGCCAGAAATATCACAGACTTTCAAGGAGGACGAGGACTGTGCGGATATACCCTCGAATACAGACGAGGAGTGTGTGGAATCTATGGAAACAAGGCCACCTGGTGACATCAGGATGCTTAACCCTAGAGCACTACATGAAATCACAACAACCACAGCAGCAGCAACAGCAGCCACAACAACAACAGCAGCCACAACAACCACAGCAGCAGCCACAACAACCACAGCAGCAGCAACAACAACCACAGCAGCAACAACAACCACCACAGCAGCAACAACAACAACAACAACAACAACCGCAACAACCAAAACAACGGAAATTATCACTCAGAGTAAGGAATCGATCGAGAATTCAACTATCAATTGGTTGTCACCAACTCCGCATCCTCCGGAATTTTTTGATTATCCGCAGGCGAAGTGTCACGAAGAATTGAATTTGCACGAACTCTTCGGAATCGCATTATCCGAGGATCGAGGTTTACCATCCAAGGTATTGTGTGAGTTCGACAATAGTTGGGGAGGACCTTGGTTACTGATGAATCGTATGGAATTACCAACTAGGATCCATATGAGGCATTGGTTCTTTGGTTACATCACCGAGGATTACAAGGACATGAACATTAACTTTTTGGCATTGGCTCATATCATAAATAACATGCGGCTGGCCATGTTGATCATTGGCCAGGATAATAATAATCAATTGGTTTATAATCTATACGATGATTTCGTCATGTCGGGATTCAATGATCTTTTCATGCTACGCAAAGCACATCTCGTCGAGGCAAATACCACGGATCTTATGTTCATTTCCATTGGCGAGGTCCTTGTCTCGGACTCGGGGCGGAATCGATCGTGTCCCTTTAGGGTGCTGGGTGCCTGGTGGGGTCCCAAGTGGTCTGAATTTCATCAGGGTTTTTGGTAAGCCATAGATAATCCTAATCTCTATCATAAATTTGTATACTCTTTTATTTTCAGTGTATTTCCTGTGGAGCGGGATGTCCATCGACCCGGTTACATTGCCTTTTTCATAAAACCAAGTCCTTTTGAGGTCAACAATACGGCTTTTTATAACACGGCTGTAACCACACGACGTCCTTGGGTCTCTACAGTAGATCCTCTTTTAATGGCTAAGGCAAAGAACGATAGGCAATTGTACAATACCCTGAAGGAGACGGAGTTCCTTAGCAACAAGAAGAAGGTTAGGGAGGAATTGAATCGACGAGAGGCTCAATACAAGTCCATAGAAGGAATACGCAGAAAGGAGGAAAAAAGTGGACTAGATGTCCAGATCTTAACTTTAGACCAATCCATGGCTAAAACGTAGCTGATATGACTCTTTAGTATAAGTAGAATTCAAGGAAAAGTTAATTTAATCTATCGAAAACAATTTACTCATAAGCTTAAATCATTTTACAAAAGTTAGGTAGTTTATGCGATAATAATAAATTGTATAATAACAAATAGTAATGTTTATCAATTGTTTAATTAACTTAATATTCATAACTTTTATATTATCTTCTCCTACTTTCAGCGCCGCCAATTTAATGTTTAGAGTTGCCAGACAGTTTGTCAATTAAAAAGTTTTCAGATCTATATTATCAAGTAAAATCTAAAATAAACTTTAACAAAAGGGAAACATAAATGGAATCAAAAAGGGAAACTTTGATTTGATTAGTTCACAAAAACTGTGACTAGAACTAAGCAGTTCTTACAAACCTCAAAATACAGTTTCAACCTTAACAATAGTTTTAATATAGCAAAATTTCCCACCCATTTCACGTAATATCTGTGTCGATAAAAAGGGGAGAATAACTTCAATGAACTGAATGCATACCGGAAATTGGTGGCTTTTTGTGTGACTTGGACTTGGATTTGGACTCGGACTGTCATAATTCGCTAGAGAACAATAATAATACTAACAAAAAACCATGAAAAGAGAGGGAATAAGGGTGGAAGAGGTTTTGATTTGCTGCCATTGTGGTTACCAAGTGTATTTTGCGTTCTAAATTCTGTTCTACCAATAATTGACAAGGCAGCGCCACAGCAACAATAGAAAAAACGCAAACACAAAACCAACTGACCGTCAACAACAACAACAACAACAACGACAACGACAGCAACATGAAGAAGAAGACAGAGAGACGGGCTTAACTAGACGCCAATAACAATACTACCCAAAAGAGATTTGAATGTGCACCTCGGTCTTGACTTTGAACTCCAATTTCAAGTCCAGCTCCAACTCCAACTCCAACTTCAACTCCAGCTGCATTTGGAGGCCATGTGTGCCATGTGGAGCTTAAGTTAAAGTTGGAAGCTGCCACAGCAACTGTTGCTGTTGTTGCACGCAATGTAATTGGACTCTGCGGCAACTGGGCAATTTACAAAACAAAAACAAACAAAAAATAGAAAAAAATATGGAAATATGCAAATCATTTTGGTGCATCAAACAAAAGGCTTACAAACTTGTTAGCAAGGAAAATGGCCTAAAAGATTTGACCAGACATTCACAATGATATAAGCTAGAAATAGGTTATGAAAACCATTCATGATATCAAAATATTATTAAGCATAGCTGAGTTAACAAGCCAAGAATAGTTAGTGTCGAAAATACTATTAGAAAAGTGATTTAATAAACACCATGAAACGTTAAGGAAATCTAAAGATGAACCATTATGCAAATTTCAGATAAAAATTTAAAACTCATTAAATTATTATATATATCAGACATGAATATATCAACTATCAATCTAAATACATTTCGAAAAATAATTAAATAACCATACTTGACTTTGGCTGAAGTCTGAAAAAATAATATTAACTGAACTTTAACTTTAACTAAGCTTTTCAACTTAAAATTAAATTTGAAGATTTCATTGTGTTTCACGAAAAAATGATCAAGTGTTCTTAGTAAACTTGTAAATTTAAGACTAGATAATTGTCAACCGAAATACATTTTAAAATACAATTGAATAACCATACTTGACTTTGGCTAAAGCTGGAAAATTAACATTAACTTTACTTTAACTTTCATAGCGTTAATAAAATTAGTAAATAACTAAAATGTTAACTCTATGAAATCTAAGAATTTAATTTATATTGTATTTAGAAAACTAGTAAATATAAAACTATAAAACTTAATATAAAACTAATTAAAATATTATATTCATTATGTATTACAAATAGATATGGTTAATTGTAGCACATGTTATTTAACTTCTCTAAAAATAAACATATACAAATAAAAATAAATGCTCGTGTCTATAAATTAAACCTTAATGAGTTTGGCTGACAGTTTGTTAATCTAGCAAATATTTAAATGTAAATTTTTGTTTTGTGTTGTGTTGTGACTGGCAAAGAAACACTTTAGAAATCAAATCGATTGATGCGTTCTACACCAAATTAAATCGTTTTAGTCGTTTATCTTTTGAAAGTTCGAGTTCAAATGTAAACTTAACATAAACAACACATTTCTAAGCTTGTGCCAAAAATACAGAAATACAAAAATACTGAAACTGATATTACACACAGATTTAGAGAGAGAATAAAAAGCAATATGAATTGCCAAGTTAACAAAAGGCCAAAAAGATATAAAATTTCTCAGGTTTCGATGGTCGATTAGGTTTATGATCCAACAGCTTATTTTTTTTTTTTTGGCTTATCCTCGCTAACTGTGAATGCTCCATCATCAGTCGAATATCAACTGATTATCACGTGGAGCCCCTCAGACTTTTTCCATCAATCTAATCAAGTTTATAGTTCAAGTTTGATCCAGCGAGGTTTCCCAATATCTGTTCGTGAACTCTTGATTTGAGCCTCAAGTCGTAAATATTTGTATGTCTTGGATTTATAACATTTCAGGTTAGTTATTTCTGGTTTGTTATTTTGTTATTTTTGTTGTTGTTGCTGTTGTTCATTGTCTTTAATAGATCAATAAAATCTAAGCCAAATAAAGTCATTTTGTTGCGCAATATTTACATAGAACTGGCAAGTTTTTAGGATCGTAAAAATGGTCTATAGAAAAGACTATTCTTCAAAAGAAATAAAACACGCGCGCCAACAATGCCGAAGAGATGATTAAAAAATAAAAATCAACACAAATCCGAGTACCAAAAATATCAAAAAAAAAAAATTAACTGAGTAAAATACCGAATGCGAAATTCCAAAATTCCAAATAAATTAATAGCTGTCCGTGATGGAGTTGAAATCTTTGACTTCAAGATGCTCGTTCAAGCGTCAAATGTGAAACGTGCCGGTTGCAACCTTTTATATAGTGTTTTTTTTTTTTGTTGTATTTTGGTGCAGAACAAATGAAAACCCTTTTGTCGAAGAGGAGTAAATAAAAGTAAGAAAATAATACTAAAGTATACACAAGGGTGCACTAATAAGCAGCTACAAAAGTGCTTCTGGCTGCTTCTGGTCACCGATCACAGATGTTGTTGCTGTTCTGTTGTTGTTGAAATACATTTTAATTTGAACAGTGAGTAAAAGAAAACAAAAATGAATTTCAAGTTGCGAGTTTTTTTTCGGAGCGCAGCAGCTCAATTGTATTTCTGCGCTCAATTTAGTTGTACGGATTTTGACCTGCTTAACCTTACAGAGCCAGAGCCCAACAGCAGCAGCAACAGCAGCAGCAGTAGGAACAGCAGCAACATTGAGCAAGGGGATAAAAGCGAAGACAACAATTTGAATTCTAAATTGAACAGCTTTTTGTGCTACCTATGCCCGGGAGCACACAGCCAGTCCACACAGAACGTGGGCCGACCTGCTGCCAAGACAGCAGCAACAGCAACAGCAACAGCCACAGCAGCAGCAACAGGCCTCAGTTTCTGCTGCTGTTGCTGCGGCAATTGTGCCCAACTACCTACTCATTGTAATTCTTCATGTCTGGCCAAAAGCGACTCGACTATGGCTACGAAGTTCGACCTGATTGCCGTCAGCAGCAGCAGCAGCAGCGGCAACAGTCGCTGCTGTGGCCCATCAACAACCTTTGGCTGCCTGACTGTTGCTGCTGCCCAGTTGTTGCTGATATTGTTGTTGTTGTTGCTTGTTGGCTCGATCTGCCCACCTAAAAAGTTGACTTGTTTGGCTCCACTTCACTTGTGACTTTGGCTTTGATTTTGATTTTGGTAGCATACGAAGTACCAAGTATTTAATGATTTTGTATTTTTGTCTTCTTCTTGTTACTGTTGTTGCTGTTGTTGGTTGGCTGGCTGACTGACTGGCTGACTGACTGTCTTGACCGTAGCAAAAGCCAACAATTACGCTTAATGCCAAACATCCTCTGCGGTGGCTGTGGTTTGATCTTGTTACGCATTGAGCAGGCAAACCAACCACTAAGGTGGGCTCCACTTGAAGGGCGCTCCACATTGCATCCGCCAACTGTCTCTGTCTCTTTCTCTTTCTCTGTCTCTATCTCTGTCTGTGGACGGTAGCAACATCAGCAGCAACTGCAATTGGTCTTAGAAGCAGGCACGTGCAATAGCCCAAAAGGTGTTGGTAATTGCCATTGCTATCTGGAATTTAGACCAAGTTTAGCTCAAGTCTTTGATTGATTTGCACTCTTTGCCAAATACTCGTCCAACAATCGACTTTAGACAAAAGCTCGCTTATTATATTAAATAGTTTAGTAAATTACACAAAGGAACGCCCCCTCAAGGGCCAAGCGTAAAGTTTACAGTCAGTTTCTTGTAATACCATAAATAATAAATATCTCTCTCTTTCATTCTCAGCTTCTGCTGCGGGCGTAATAAAGTCGTGTTACAGTGGATCAAGCGGATCGATAAGCGGTAAATGTATCAATAAATAAGGCAATTGGCATATATTTATTAAAAAGAGTTTCTTTTCTAAAAGAAAAGATTGAGCAAACAAACATTGAAAGCTAAATATTAGAGGATTAAGATTATTATAGTTTATAATCGTCGTCTTTCGATAGCTATCGGATGTATTTATTTTATTTATTTATTTTTCTTTGAATAGATAAGTTTTCAAATATTTAAAATAGAGAATGGAATTATCCATAAATAGTTAAAATGTAAACATATCAAGAAGTTTGCGTTTAATTTTCGAAACTAGTTTCAAATTATTTTGGTTTGAGGAGATTTTAAAAATTATTTTAATTTCATACAAATATGTAAGCACAAATTGTTGTTCTTATCCCACTGTGCAATCATGACCAGCATAATGTTATATCTTAGGGTCAAAATATTAGCAAATTTGATGTGACCCACTGGACAGCAGCCAACAAAAGGCATCAACTGCAGTCAAGACGCGCCCCAAAAGACCCTCAAAGACCCCATTGAAGACCCCTTTTTGGAAGATCCCTAAGAAGACGAAGACGAAGACGGTGCAAGCACGCTGTTAATTTTGTTTGGCAGCAGCAGCAGCATCAGCTTCAAAGGTAGCTCCCCTGTATGGAGTCAAGGAGTTCGCGAGCGGCACATAATCAGTTTATTTTGGTTGCTTTTGTTCATTCGTTGTTGTGGCCAGAAGAAAAGGAGAAGCAGAAAGAGAAGCAACAACAACAGCAACAACAACAGCAGCAACAGCAGCAGCAGAAAGTGCCCCGGGTTACACGCCAAAGATACAATTTTAGATTATATGGCCAACTGTGCGCATGCGCATAATAATAATGCATGCAACAAGCTGCAAGACTTGCAGGACGGGGGCAACAACAACAACAACGAGTAGCCAATTGGCAATGGCTAGTCTCAGCTTCCTGTAGGGTATGAGTAAAGGAGTAACAGTGGGGAGTGAACTCCAAGAGGAGGGAGGGGGGAGGCACACAAAAAAGGCGTGCAAGTGGGTATAATCATCATCAGCTTTGATAACACACCACGAGCGACGCGACGTCGACTTCGACGTCAACATCGCCTTCGTCGTCGTCGTCGTCGTCGTCGCTGTCTTGACCTGACTGTGGACTTGTTGCCCCAAAGCCCGAACCTGAACCCGAATCCCAACCCAACCATGATCTCTTGCTGCTTGGCATTTGACTTTCAGTCTCGGACTTTGTTTTTTTTGTTACGAGCCCTGTACCTGAGAAGACCAAAAGGTATGTTAATTTGTCAAAAGCAAATTTACATATTATATATTTGTAATTATTGTTATTATTATTGGAACTATACATAATGTATGTAAATATATTTAAGCAGGTAACCAAGCTTTGTATTTGTTCTATTGCTTGTTTAGCTTATTTAGTAATGTAAAATATTAAATTACATATATTTAAAATACGATTCAATATAAATGTAAATTAATACATAGATAATAATTATAATATTATTACTATTATTTTCTATCTTGCTGTCTTTTTGAATACCTAAATCTCAGAGATTAAAACCATTTTGTTTTAGATCGTGTCACACTCCGCAAAGTGAATCTACAAACTCACTCACTAAATCAAATTACAACTCACATTTTTAGGCTATAGCCTTGACATGGGATATAACCATAGTAAAGATCGGATGTATCCTGAATTTCCACGTGATTGATTAATAAGTTAGGAAGTAATTGAAGAAAGTTGCAAGTTAATAGATGTGTTTGTCGTGTATGCTTCTTTTTATAGTTTATGTACAGAGTCTCTTACTGTTTGGATCTCTTGACTCTTTTTTTTTGTGGCTTCCAGTCATGCTGCCACTTTTTGCTGCCGTTGCTGGGCTGTCAGTTAAATGGCAGACTCTGTGTGTGCCGTGGCCACCTCTTAACCTTCGCTGCATATAACCTCTGCACCATCATGCGGAGCTTGCAACTTTAACGCTCGGCCTGCAGCAGCAGCATGAGCAGCAGCAACATAAGCAGCAGCAGCAGCAAAGTTGTTGCAACAGCTTCTCTTCATCGATTGCAATCATTTGCTTTCGTGCTGTGATTTTTGCCCCAAAGTTGCCAACTTTTCAATGTAGGTGATTGTTCTAACTGCTGCCCTGCTTGCCTCTGCCTCAGCCGCTGCCTCTTGGCCTGCTTGCTTGTGTGTTGGCCAGGCTAACATCATCAAACAGACGACATCATTATCGTGCAACAATATCAAAAAAGAGGAGAACAACAAAATTCAAAGGAGGAAAATGCTCAAGGAACAGCAAGAAAATTGCTTGTCGTTGCGATTTTGTAGGCGGCCTCAAGCGGCAGACAACGAAACAGAAGAAGGAACAGGAGATGGTGGCGAAAAGGAGGGATAAAAGGGGTAGAAGCAGGTTAAGGAAGTGGCAGGGGGAGGAGAAATACGACGAGTTGCCAATATATTGAAATATGGCGGTAAGCGGGCAATTTAAATGTTGCCCCTTCTGTTTTTTTTTTTTGTGGCATGAGGGATGCGGGGCACGGAATGTGGTTTTAAGTAATTCATGGATTAATGGCTAGCATATTGCTCTGTGCCCCAATGCATCCGGACTCTGACTCTGACTGAAAAAGAGTGAATGGTCGTCGTGTCCGTCGTTGTTGTTGTTGCAGTTGCAGTTGCCTTGGCCGTGGCAAGAGTAGGAGTTGCATGTTTAGCACGTGCCTCACTTGTTGTTGTTGCTGATGCTGCTGGTTGTTGCTAGTTCTTGTTGTTGTTGTCTCGTGTGCGGTAGTTTTGCCGTTGTTAGCCAAGAGACTAGAGCTGATAATGCGTTGACCGCCAACGCCGCAAAACAACATCAGCAACAGCAACAACAACGGCAACAACAACAACAACAACAGCAACTTCACAAAGATCGTTAAGTTTATAATCATTAGGTCTCTGGTGATTTGTTTTAGTTTTTCCCCTTGCGGCTATGAAAGCTCACTCCAAGTCTAAGTACTGTAAAAACACCGTTAAACTGCATGGAGTTTCAGGTACAAAAACGGAACTTGAGGCACTAAAAGATAGACAATACTAAAAAACAGATCCCCATCGGATCGAATCGAATCAGTTTAGATGTGATCGGTAAGCGAAAGGAAATTGCAGTGATAAAAAAAAGCATCTAAATCTATAAATATATCTGAAACTGATCATTCGTAAGCGAAAGGAAACTACAAATTGATAATAAAATAAATAAGAAAAGCTATAATATTTACATTTATATTTAAGGTGTAGCTCTTGAGATATCAGATCAGTTACGATTACCAGACGAAAGATAAATTCAATGGAGGAAAATGAACATATTATTATATTAAAGATTCGGGATGAAACTGTGGTATTCTCCGTCTTTAATCTATCGTAGTCTTTATCATCTGTAATAATGTTAAATACTATGTGAACATTACTAATTTATATTAATTATTTAATTTAACTATTTTGAATGAATGATAAATCAATAATGTTAATTCATCTGATAAATCTGTAATTCTTGAAAGATCAGATGACTTTCCATAAACTAAAAAGTTAAAATAGATAGATTCTAAACGAAACAATACCCAATATTAATTTTTCTGTAAATATCATCTTTGACACTTAAGATATCTGATCAGATGTGAGCGTTATCTATCTAATCATCTGCCATTTAAAAGAATGCTTTAAAGTGAAAAAGATTTTATCTATTCAGATAATTCGTTTTCACCAATAAAATTAACATTAACTACGACAAAAATATGCATGAAATTCTAAAAATATTTGGAAACTTGTGCCAAAGTTCTATAATAATCTATTTAAGCTTAAATAACAAATTAGTATGCAAATTGTTTGCTCAGTGTAGACTATTTAAATTTCAGATGCAGTCAATATAATGAACATATTTGAATGCGACAGAATTGATAAAAATCTCTAGAAACTATAAAAACTGGTTCGAGAAATATGAAGAAAACGAGAATGAAATCTTGATCTTCATTATGTGATTAAAAGTTGAGTTAACCACTTAACCTGTTAACCAGTTAAAAGAAAAGCAAGTCATAGAGCGTAAGATAATTGATTTTCAATATGGAAAATGCACTTGGCTGTCAAGTCATTTCCCAGATTGAACTTCCTGCCCAAAAATCAAACTTAAATTGCATTTTAATGCAGCTTTCCAAATCAATTGAGCAGACAAGGCTGTAAGGGACAGCAAGAAATAGACTGAGAGCGATACAAATGCGAATAGAGAAGTTAAGGGGGAAAAAAAGTGGAAATCAATAATAAATAAATAAAACTTTAGTCAGCCATGTGACAGTTATGGATGGGAAGGTCTTGGCAAAAAGCCAAAGTAACGAGCAGTTTGAGCGATAAAAAATCAAACTTTAATACGAACTGAAGATAAACAAATAATTTGAGATGGAACTGGAGGATAGCAAAAAAAAAGGCATTGGTATTATTTTTGTTTTGCTGTTGTTTGTTGTGGAGTGTAGTGTAGTCTGTGGATTCATAGATCCGTAGATCGTAGACCTTTGGGTCCAAGCTCAAGTGACAAGTGCGGCCCTCTTTCGATTCGACGATTCGCTTTGACATTTGTGCAAAATGATCATGATCATGATCATAATAATGACAATGTTGTTTATAATAATGCTGAAATATGAAACTGTGCGTCTAATAATAGGGTCGACTTTGAAATGCATATGACAGAGAGACAGAGACAGGGACAGATTTATAGATAGAGAAAGAAAGAGAGATACTATGGTAACTGAGGGACACAAATACAAACACTTTTGGCGGGGGCGTTAACTGTGCTGCTAAATCTAGAGCTAAAGTGATCTCCATATACATACATATATGTACACATCTTGTACGTGTGTTTGTTGTGTTGTGTTGTGGTTGTTGCTGTTGTTGTTGCCCGCTTGACATTTATGTGAACCCAAGCAACAATAACACGTTGTCTTGTGCCTCGACTCTGTCTCAATATTCCTCTCTGTCTCTGTCTCCTTCTCTCTGTCCCAGTCTCAATCTCAGTCTCAGTCCCTGTGTCTCTGGCAGAACGTTCGACTCTCAGCGATCGCGACACGACACCGTGGGCTTAAGCGTACCAGATTTTTATGATACTCTAACTCAGGATATAACAACTTGATTAAGAAATGTGACACATATTTCTACAGTTAAAGTAAATTTATAAAACTCACAATCAGTAGATCTTTAGTTAATGTCGGCTTAGCATATATCTGCTTCTTTACAACTTAATCTAATCTGAAAACTTTTTGATAGAATTGGGGAAGTGAAATCTTTTATATCTTAAAAGTTACATAAGTACTGTCAAAATTAAAAATTGTCAGTTCATATGGAACCAAAAAATTAGTTTCTTGTGTAGAAACATCATTGTCTCTACAATCAAGATATATTAGAATTTTAGATTAATTTATACAGTTCTACAATAATTATTAAATAAATATTATATAGTATAATTAAATAATATATTGAGAACTAAGCTAAGCCAATCAATCACTTGTCTGTTTATTTAATTCTTATTACAATTTTAAAAAAATCTCTGGCTGGACTAAAACAAATGTTTGTAAAGTTTAAAATCTATTCTAATTGTTTAATTATTATTTAATAAACTCTAAGATCTGCTATCATTATAAGTAAATTTTAAGATCTGTTCTTTAGTTCCTAAGCAGCAACTGTTTTAATATCATTGTAGAGTATTTAAATCTCGCCCTATTTTAGTTGGCTTTCATTGCTTTTTGTTGTTGTTGTAAGTTTTGTATTTTGGTTTTCATTTTGGAGTTCGAGTTCGAGTTGGAGTCATGAATCTTATGACGCCTACGTGTACTTTTGGCATTTGGCATGTCAAATACAATAAGTACGACTATGACTATGACGGCCTGATGGCGACGAGTACAAGTACTTGGCCGGGACAGGAGGGAACGGGATCCCAGCAGCACCGAAGATGGAGATACTACCAAGTCAAGACAAGCCAAGCCAAGCTAAGCAGACCAAAAGGCGACAAGGGGCAGAGACAACGGGGAGGAGTGGCAGACAGTTCCGCGTTGGTTGCCGTTTTGTTGTACTCTTTTTTTTGACAGCTTTGTTGAGCTTGTAGCTTGGCTTGAGAAACATTCCTGAATGTCATCACAGACACTGAAAAAAAAACAAAACCAAAAACTAATTCGGGCCATTTAGGGCAAGCAAGTTCAAAGCTTCAACTTTGAGGTTGTAGCAAATGACAGATCATTCTGGCGGCAACATAACAGAATCACATTTTGATTAAGTACACAAACATTCACACGGTAGATACTGAATTAAGAAGTAAAACTAAGTGTGATCCCTAATGAACAAATAATTTAATGGACGTCATACTTGTAACAATGATAATAACAGCTAATCCTTAACTAAACTCTATGAAAAGAAGGATACGTTTTAACAGGTTTTAGATGATTAAATTTCTCACAAACATATTTACAAATTAAAGAAAGCCTAGCTATTATATTACTAAAGTTAGCTAATATATAAGCTATAATATTATACTACAACTTTAGCTAAAGTTCAATGGAAGAATTAATATTTAATATTATTATATTCAACATATGTAAGAGAATATAAAATACTTTTTTCAATGTCCGTATAAGCTTTATTTGATACATTTCTTTGACATTTGACTAATGTTTTATGTCAGTTTATCATTAGGATAGTTATTTGAGACCTTATATAGACATTGATAAAATGGGCCATAAACTTTTGAAAAAGTGTTGATCTGTCTACCATATAAATATGTCACATTTATATTTAAATGAATTTTGAATTCACATTTATTAAAATATTATATTTAGCGATCAAAATACATATACAATAATCGTAAGACTTGAAAGGCAAAAGTCCTTGAGTAAAATAGTTATAATAGGTTATAATTATATAATTAGTTAGTTATATTTTCAACTATTTGGAAATATTTGCAATAATTCATTGTGGCACAACAGCATAGAAAAACGAAATATCACTTGAATATCACATCTAGCAACCTGCCATCCTGCCTCACTTCATCAATGCCTAAGTTGAGGTAACACACACAGGTACACACTTAAACTCACACACATCGACAGTTGAAATCTCTGGCAATTTAATAAACAAATTCTGAAATGTGGCACGCGGCAGTGGATGCAACAGAGAGTGGGGGAGAGAGAAAGAGAGAAGGCGAATGACAGAGAAAAACAGAGTTGGTTGCAGCTGCTGCATTGCGATCACGCATAGAAATTATTATTGTGCCTTAATATAGCCATAAATCAGTGCATTTAAAATGCAAAAAAAAGAAAGAAATATTAAAAAGAATAAAGAATATGTTGCATCCTGCTGGCATAGAGCTGTAGGGTGCAGCTTATGGTCAACTTGGTTATAACTTCATCTGCATTTGAACGTTAAAGTCTGGGGCGATAATAAACCGTCGCATTGAGCCACCCATGCGTGGTTAGCCAACTTCTTTCCATCTCTCTTCCTCCATCCATCTATCCACCATCCAGTTAATACAAATGTGGCTATATCTATGTGTTGTCTTTTCAGTGCATGCCAATCTCTGTTGGCCAAAAGACTAAGCAATATCAATAACACTTGCCAATGCGCTTGCTCTTGGGCCATGGGACTTGCAACATGATGCGACAAGCGGACCCAGGTTTAGGCCCAGTTCGAGCTCTGGTCTCGTCTGTCTTCTCTCTGGTCTCTGGTCTCTGGTCGCTGGTCTATGGTTGGGGCAATGTCACTGAACCAGTTCTCAATGTCTTCATATTGGATTGCGAAAGCAACCTCTGCACTAAATATTTACAACCTCCGCAATATCTCAAAAGCGAGACAAGCCAGCGACAAAGTTTTCTAACGTGCAACAGAGCCTGGAACAAGTTCATGCAACTGTTGCAAGTTGCTAGTTGCCAGTTGCCTGTTGCTAGTTACCAGTTGCAAGAGCGTGCGCCACAAAAGGTGGCAAGTCTGAAGAGTGCGCGAGTGTAGAAAACCTGGCCAAGTGTCGTTGTGGCCATAAATTCAATTGAATATTACGCCAATTGGCTTTTTGTCTATCACAAAATGGGGCGGAGTTGTTGTCGGCTTCTCAACAGCGAATTGCATTGCTCTCTATAGATATATGTATACATATACATACATATATAAACTGGTTCGCACATATCAGCAAAATGTCTGTTTTGGCCAAGCTAAGCTGATTTCAATGGCTAGGCCGTAAGCCGCTTTGGGCCAGCTAATTAGACGACTTTTGACGCATCATCAAGAGGCTGAGTAGGAAATAATATTAAAGAAAAATAAAGACCGAAGAAGATGCAGATGGTTGAGATGAAGGAGTTGTGGCTAATATGCATCAAAATGTGTCAACACCTAAAGCCAACTGCATGTTAATTGTTAACGCTATCTTTGTAGAGCCAGGCCATGGCCAGAAGACCGAGACCGAGACAGAGTCTCAGCTAGAGTCAACTATCGTCTTGGCCATGTTTTCACCTCCATTAACGCGTGTAGCAGGATCTGGGACTGGCTTTGACTGTCTCTCTGTCTCCCTGTCTCTCTCTGGTCTCTGGTCTCTGGTCTCTGGTCTCTTTAATGACGCCTGACGTTGACCGATCGTCGACCGCAAGCGGCTGACCGATCAAAAGTCGTTCAACTTGCCGGAACTGGTCGTAAAAGATCACCTGGGCCATACAACAACCACTATGTGGAGCAGCCACAGACCAAACCAAACCAAAGCAGAGCAGAGCTGAGCAGAGCAGAGTAGTTGACTTGCTAGCCAAGTTAGATGCCGCACTTGGCCGCATTCGCAGCTTTATTACAAGCATTTTCGCATTGAGCCGCCGCTCGCGTGGCACACACAATATTAATGGCCGCCAATGGAGTTCAGATCCCAACTGCCCAACTTCAGTTACAGCTTCAGTCTTGAGTTCCAGTTCGAGTCTCCAGTCTCCAACTCATTCCCATTTCCAGTACGAAGTTCAAACGAAAACATAGTTAATCTTGTGGAATGCCAATGTTGCCTGCTCTGTTCTGTTCAGTTCAGTTCAGTTCAGCTCTGTTCTGGCCTGGTCAGGAAGCTTTATGCCACAAGTTTGTACTCGCCACGCATGACTTTCAAAAGTGCGAATTGCCATTGGGTAAATGAACTTTGACAGTAATGGGGCAACTGAATGGATGATATAGAGGCAGTTGTTTAAGATTTACTAGAATGAAAGAACGACAGAGTTCTTACAGTGGCTTCTAACGATTTCTTTAGAATCTACGAAAATTGTCCTAACTATTCATCATTTGAATAATACAAGAGCTGTTACAGAATTAACAAAAATAATGGCGCCTATATATATACATATGTAGTTGACATAAAAGTAGTTTTATGATATTCAACTGATTTTCAATTGCCGATTTCAATTTATTTTTTGGAAACTATCTTATCTCTCAGGGATTCTTTTAGTGATTATGTTGGTTGACTATCACACTTATTGCTTTACCGCTGGTTCAGTGATAAGCTTAGGTTTCCACTCACTATTCACTTGACTTTGTTGCTGACCAATAAAGTTTTTCAATAGTTTCAGATTTCAGAATTTCTCTATTGTAAATTTTAATTTTATAACTTTATTGAAATACTTCTTAATCTTCTTATGGAGTTTTTCATAGAATTCCTGGAATATTAGAGAGGGAAACATGTGAGAGGTAGCTGTGTTCTTGTTATGAAATTTTTCAAGTATTTCTATTTCACCAAACATAAATAGTTCAGTTTGTTTCCTTTAATACAATTCTTAGTCTCAATTTATAATTTCAAATTTGTCCTTTTTCTGGGTCGAGTTTTAAAAGTGTTAGAATGTTTTTAAATTGAATTTAAACTTCAACAGTGAATTTATAAACATTATCAGTTAGTGTAATATTTTCAAATGTTTCTAATTGTGTTTTCATTTAAAATATTTTACTTAGCTTGTTTTTCCATTTATCTATATCTACAATTTTAGAAATGTTTATACATATAATATTAAAAGCAACTTCATAAAATTTGAATAATATTACAAATATATTTTTCTTTTGTGTTTTTCTTTCTTTTTCTTTAGGTTTTGCTACCACTAAATTATAAATTTGTATTGCCAACAATTCCATTTGATAAATTTCAGTTTATAACCCAACCCTTTTTTCTTTTTAGATCCAAAGATCTCTTGATTAGTTATACACTTTAAAGAAATGGTAATTGGTTTTTTTTTTGCAGTCATTGCGCTGATTTCTAAGCCGAGAGTCTGTAATCGAGCGTGGGCTTTTTTTTATCTAGATAGAGATAGAGTTACAAGAGTGTTTTCGGAGACTTGGGGGACCATAAAACATTAATTAGGCGTGCGGCAATTTAGAGCAATTTGCATGTGCCACAAAATCGAAGCTTAATCAACATTCGGGGATTCGGACTCGGATTTGGGGGAAGTGAATTGGATTTTTAGTTGGGTTTGCAATTTGGGGCTTACCTGAACGTATTCGGCGCATATATCAATTCCACCCACAAAGGTGCAGACATCGTCCACAGACCAGGAGTTAACCTCCTCGCTCTGTGCCTGACACTGACGCACTGTGCCCGCTGGCGATGCTGCCACTGCGTTGGCGTTGGCGTTGTTGCTGCTGCTGCTGTTGATGTTGATGTTGCCTTGGCCCTCGAGTGACTCCAGTGTTGGCTTCTGCTCTGAAAGTGGCGGGGATGGTGTGGAAGATGATGTTGTTGTTGCCGTTGAGCTGGCACGACGTGCCGCCAGCAAGCTCAGCGTTGCAGTTGCACTCGTTGCAGTTGCAGTTGCTGTTGCTGCAACTGTGGATGATTCAGCCTTAAAACGTTTGGCGGCTGGCGGTTGTGAGCTCAAGTCTAGAGGCGCCGCCGCCGCAGAAGTTGCAACATTGGAAGCTGCCGCCGCAGCTGCCTCCGCATTGGAACGTGGACTAGACTGACGCGAGGCATGATGCGATTGTTGATGCTGCTGCTGATGCTGCTGTTGTTGCAGTTGCTGCTGTTGCAGTTGCGCTGAATAGATTAAAGCGGGTGTAACAAATTGTGCCGCCTGCTGCAATGCGGCATTTAAGCTGGGACGTGGCGTGCCCGATGTGCTTGCACTGGGCGATGAGGCATTGGAGCTGCTACCTTTCAACTGCATCTGTTGCTGCTGCTTGCCCCGCAATATCAACTGTATTTCAGCATCTTTGGCAGCACGCGCCTGCACAGAGGCAAGAGTGAAGGGAAGGGATCAAGAAATGAGATCAGAAACTAGTTTAGGCATTTTGGGTGGTCAAATTCGAAACTTACCAGCGTGAGCAACGCTTGTGTGCTGCTCATGTCCATCAGGGGGGGAAATATGCCACCCGAGAAGGGCAAAAAGTTGGTCATGAAAGGTGAAACGCTTGCGGCAGCAACCACAGCAGCCATTTGGCTCTTGGCCTGCTCTGTGGGTGATTGTGCTGCAGCTGGCAGTGGCAAGCTATTTCCTGCCACAACAGCACCTGGTAATGCACCGCCACCAACAACACCTGCAACACCACCAACACAACCACCAGACACACCCACTCCGCTGCCAACCGCTAGAGACGACACCGATGACGACGACGTCGAATCCTTTACGTCTCTTAAAGTTGCTGCCGTTGAAACTGACGGCTTTTTGGTTGCACTGTTTGCATGGCTATTGCTCACGTTGCAGTTGGCATTGCTCGACTTGGCGCCACCCGTTGTTGGTGTTGCAGGTACATTAACGCCACTGATGCCGCTGCCAACGCCAACGTTGCTGCTGCCGCTGCTGTCGTAGTAGGAATTGCGACGTGTTGCATTGTGGCTGTAAATAATTATAGATCGATTTATTAAAATGATTTATACATCGAAGTTCTTCTACTCTAATTTGAACTCGATTTCATTCTGCAAACTTTAAGCTTACTAACTGCTCCTAAAGTCACTAGCTTATCATCTAGTTAAATATCATACTAGTTAGCAATATATAATGTGTCTAAATTGATGAGTTAATATCATTTCATTCGGCATTAAAATTGATTTCAGTGCATATATTTTGAGTTCTTCTTTTAGGTCTACTCCTCTTATATCTAGCTAACTTCTTAGTTACCTAACTGACAGATAGTTGTACGTATAATGTATGGAAGCTCATGTCAAATTTTAAAGTGTCTTTTGCTAATATAATTTTTATAATCCAAAGTGAAATAAATAAAAAATTCAATGATCTTAAGTAAAGCAAAATTAGGAGATAGACCAAATGTAAAAAATCACAGACAACTTTGAAGAAGTTAAGTTATAAAGAAGAATTTTTAAATGCTGCGAACTTATGACTAAATTGTCTAATGATTTAAAAAACATATAAGAGAGTTAGAAACTTTACCCTAAGAAAATATATAATTTACTACCATAAAACAAAAATATATATTGGTTTGTGTATGCTCTTTGGGAAAGATTGTAATACAAATAGAAAAGAATATTACTTTTTTTTTAACAATTTATTTAACATTTCTCAAACATTTCAGTAAATAAAAGTAATTATAATTACTTCAGCATAATGCAATTTCTACAAACTGAATAGATTTTTTTGATGCCTGCAGTTAAGTTGATCTGTATTAAGTTTAATCTGTATCTGATTAATAACTAACTTTGTTGCACTTACTCATTGGGGTTGTTGTTGTTGTACTTTGCTGCAAGGCAGCGCATAATATCTGAATAGTTGCGCGTAGAGAAATCTGTGGCATTCGAAGTTGTTGTAGTTAATGTTGTTGCTGCACTTACGGCAGCTGGGCTGTTGCCAGTACTGGTGGCGCCTCCACTGGCATTGTTCACAACGCTGCCGGCAGAGGCACGTTGACTGCTTGCCGCTGCCGCCTGTTGAAAGCTGTTCAACAGATTTGTGGACAAATTGTGGAGAGGCATGTGGGTTTGGGAGCTGGGCGGGCTCAGGCGTTGCTGTTGCTGTTGGGGCGTCTGTTGATTGGGTGAAATGCCACCGCCACCGCCCCGATATGTTGCAGAGGAGGGCGTGGCGCTGCGAGATCTGAAGAAAAAATTAAAAAAATAAATATAGTTAAATAAAAGAGTTGAACGAACAACAAATTAGTTATGGATTAAGTCAAATGAGGCTGACATCATTTGCAAAATGTTTACAATATCGATGAACTAACTAATTTGTGGCCCATAAATTAGCATTAATATTTAATTAGTAGTCAGTCTCGACCCTCCTCTTGAATAATCTATCTATCCATCTAGTTGGGTGTCGCATACAATTGGATTATTTGTCATTTCTTTGCCACTCTAGAAGTTATCTGGGAGGCTGTCGTTCGTTCCATTTGACATGCTAATGAGTGGCTTCCGTGAGAAGATCGAACGTTGGAATATGGTAACTATTAACTGCTAACTGGTAACTGGTAACTCGCAACTCGTAACTGGTAGATGCCCCAAAGCAACTGATTTCATTCGTGTTGACGTCTCATATTTAGCCATTTATTTTCCAGCACGATACGCTGCGAAGGCATTTAATGCGATTACCATTTATGTTGAGTTATAGGCCAAGCAAAGTTGACATGTGAAAAACCGCCAAGAACTAAGTCCAAGAATCATTCTGGGAAATACAGAAAACTTATAGAGCTCTAAAGGCAGCCAAAGATTTGTAAATAAGAGTAAAACACTCCATGAAGTTAAATTTGACTTGATTGAAGCAAACTAATAATAAAAATAAAATAAAACTCATAAATGAAACACTTTTTTAAATTGACTGCTTAAGCTAGCAGTTCATAGTAAAAATTTATCGTTTATAAAAAACGTTTACAAAATTAAAGTTATATATTATTAAATTCATGAGTACTAAAATTAATATTAATAAATCCTTCGGATAACGACCACTTCACCCCCATACATAAATTTGTTAAAAAAGGAGCAATAATCAATTAAATAAGGAATAAATTAAATTTAAATACAAATTAGCTAAGTCTACAAAAAGTACCACTTTAAATCTAATATACAAAGTAGTTTATTTTCTTAAATTTATGAGTACTTCATAAATGTAACCCCCAGATATAAATGTGTACAACAAATAACAATAGTTAAATAAAGAACTATCCAAAGTACCATTTTGAATATAAATGCTTCAGTGTACCAAGGAATGCACGAGATTTGTACCTATGTACCAAGATTGTCAAATGGGAAATTGTACCCTGTGAGTCACAGGGTGTGACAGGTTGGATCGTTCAAAGTTTACAAAACCCAATGAGCACAAGGAACAACTTAACGAAATCGCAAATCGAATCAATTGAACGATAAATGGAACTATTTGATTATTTAGTTCGATTAGTCGTGAGCTAGCTCAATGAGCTGAGCTCTATTCATTTAACAGTTATGCTCTATGGTTTTGATTTGTACAGAAATTTTTGTAGTTTTAAGAAATTGAACTTGAAGTGAAAATTGATTTTACGAGTGTTTTCGAACACAAGTCGACTTCACTTCAGACAGTGATAACTTGCCCAAAAAGGAAATAGACTATGTATTTGAACTCACACAAGGTTCGACAATGTGTAGCAAGCTCCTAACGTGGCCATTACTCACAAACATGCCACCAACATGGGCGCAGCCCAGCCCATGCCCAGCTCAGCCTCAACCGCAGCCCCAAGTCGCCTAGTATTTTAGCCACCACGAGCCATGGCTAATAATCAGCAGCGGGTCAGGCAAAGCAGCAGCAGCTGCAAGTGCTGCTTGCTGCCGAGACTTACATGCAAGTGAATCAAGTTGGGAGATTTAACGAGGAGCAGAAAAAAACACAACACCATGAGGAGTATAAGGTGGGGGAGCAGGGGGAGTAGAGGTTGGGTGGGTGGAGGAAGTGGGGAGACAACTCGTGCTGCACGTCGTCGGTCATTTCGTGTTGCTTTTGGCTGCTGCTTCGGAGGCTGCTGCCTGCACAAAATTTATATGTGTATGTATAAAGCAGGTAAGTTGTTGTTGCTATTCTTACTCTCGTTGTTGTTGTTGTTGCTGGCTTTTTACAGCCATTGATTTATCGTGATCTGTTTGGCTGTCGATTTTATGTTGCTGCTGTTGTTGCACTATAACAAACTCTACAATGTTTTTTTTGTTGTTTCTCTTTTTTTATGTTTGCTGTTTGTCTTTTTTTTTGGTTTGTTTTGTTTTGGTTTTTTGTTGAAAAAAAAAACAACAAAATGTTGATTATTGCAAATTGCTTTGGCGATTGGTAGCAGCTACTTAGTTGTGTTGTTGTTGTCTGTTTTGTCTTGTTCTTGGCAATTGTTCAAATTGTTTATGGTGCGATTATGTTGCCAGATCTACAAAATGCCCCCTTTCTCCCCCTCCCCCTTTGTACGTCCAGCAGCTACTGTACGATCTAAATATTTGATTTAACTGTGTATGTGTCCATGGGTTTCAGTGTATGGTGTGGTATCTAACGGTTCTGATCTATAGCATGGCTAATTGGCTTTGGGCCTGGATTGTGGGATTGGGTGGGGCGGTATCATACATATGCAAATGGTGTCTATTGTTACGCCTACGCAGTTCAAATGTATATCGCTTAAGAACAAAACTCAAATTTATATAAAGAAGCACACAAACACAAAATAGAAGACTAGACAAATCTGCATATATTTGCAAAAAAAAAGGTTTATCAATGAATAAGTTGAAAGCTGAACGAAACAAAAGACCAACGAAATACGATACGAAGTCATTAAGTCAAACTTATTCAACAACAACAAATGTGACAGCAATAAAAATCATATACATGAAAAAGAAGATTCCCAAATAAATTGATCACCATCTCTGGCAACGAAAGCCTCTGAACTTGGCCCAGAAGTGGCATAAATCTTGGCAACATTTCAGAAACAACTTCTACGATTGGTAAGCCAACTTGAAAAGCATCTTGAACTTGACTAGTCATTTTCATTTGATTTGATGTGCCGATTAAAAATAGTTAATGTTACTTGATTTCGATTTGAAGAGTTGGCTTAACTTCAAGAGTGCATCTCCAGACAGAGTTGTATTTAGACACTTAAGGTTAAGAGTTGCCTCAAGTGCAGCTTGCAATTGAGCTGTTCTTGGCTAAACCCTTGAGTCGATGTCGATATTTATATGTAAACGTCAACATTAGGAATTAAGTGAATACTAGAATCAAGCTGTGAGTCATTTTTAATGAAGATTCTGCTTTTTGAGAGTTTCAGCAGTTAAAATAAGAATTTAGGGTATTTCCAAATTAGATGAACTAAAAACTGAATACGTCTTATATTCTTCATCTTGTCTCTCTCTCTCTTCCCACACATTATCCTTCATAAATAAATCGAATTAGGCTAGAAATCTAAATTGTTAAAGTATTTCTGGCAACTTTAAACATTTACAAGCTAATCGAAAATTAAAATTGCCTCAATTAAATTGAACAAAACTCACGCCAAGCATAGTTAATCACATGGTTAACATTCATCACGAATCATACAAAGTTATTCACTTAATTTATTATTAATTAAGTTGGCTCACATAATTAATATTATTAAAAGACAACAGACGCCTGTTGCTTGGTCTTTATTTTTTTGTCCAGCATCTTATAAGCAACTCAATTAAAGTAATCTATAGCCCATAACTTGTTGAACTTCAAAGTTTGATTCGTTTTGGTTAATCAGTTCGACAAGCTGGTCTAAAGGCATTGAGTGGTTGGCCAGAACGGAGACCACCCTCCAAGACTCCAAGAGCGACTTCAAAAGATGTGAAGATACAAATGGAATGTGTTTAAGGCAATGACAACTATCGTGACTTTGTCTAAGAAGATTTAGGCACACACCTCAGGTGCCGAAAGAGCCAAATAGCATGTCTCATTAATATTAATAAGCTAATAAGCCAATAAGCCAGGCCAACAAGCCAAGCCAAGTCAAGCAAACAACCAACTAGGCCACAAACGTATCTGTATCTGTAAATGGCTCTAGGCTGTATCTGTATCTGTATCTGTAAATTGTATCTTTAGCTCGTTTTGTGCCCACAATTTGTCGTCTTATGGCAGGGCTTAAAAGTTCCAGTTGTTCTTTCATTTTTTTTTTGTCTTCGTAATTTTGTTTTGATAAATTGTTTGTATTAGTTAATCTATACTTGGCTGCTTAACGCCATTAATTTAGTTGTGCGTATTAATTACTTTTGGGCATTCTTTTTCTGTCTATTTTTTTTTATTTATATTTTTTGTTTCAGTTTATTTATTTTTTTTTTTGTTCAGCCGCTGGCGTTGAGTTTATTAATTTGATTTATATTTAAATTTCAAGTTTTCTGCGTTTTTCTTTTGCCTATTCGCCTTTTGTTGCTACTGTTGTTGCTGTTGCTGTTGTTGTTGCTATTATTGTTGCTGTTGTTTCCTTTTGACAGCAAACGTGTGCGGTTTGCTTTTAAGCGTTTTGATTAATTTGCTGTCTTTTGGACCTTTGGAAACGGTAGCCAACAAACTGATATCGATACGAACTTTTTCGTGGCATTAATTTGTTCAAATGTTAATTAATCTGTCAGGCGAGCGACAGCAACAATAACAAAATTTATGGAACAAAAGGGAGGTGACGGGGTGAATAGAGAAATATATTTGTACTTTTCTTTTTTAGTCTCAAGCTTTATGCTAGATCACAAAAGCATTTACAAAATTGTCAGTTGAGATTTTTGGTAATTTCAAAAAGAAAATTTAAAAAAAATTCATTTCACATTGATCATGGATGCTAAAAGAGATCAGGATAGTCAGATGAGCTCCCGTCCAACTTCAATATTACGCTTAAGTGGCAGCTATCGCAGCAATCATTTGGCCAACAATCCATCGATTACCATTAATATACCCACGGAAATGGCCATCAACAATACAGGCAACAATACCAGTGATGCTCAAGCGAAGCAGCAGCGTCGGGAACACTTTGAGCAACTTCGTCGGGATCATTACCACAACATGTACTCGACCATCAGTGGACAAAGGCAAAGCTCGGCTGGTATGGCAAGAAGGACCCTCAATACAAGAGAGTGTGTTGCAAATGAGCGCGAAAGGACGAAAAGCTCCAAACAGGAGTAACAGTCGGAGAAATGAAACATTTTGTCAACTTGTTCCCCCCAAAAACTTAAAAGCGTTCAATAGAGAAAACTATTTTTAGATAAAAAGAGAGAAAAGAGTAGTGCTTACTCGATCATATGGGATTAGGAGGTATATCAAATAAAGATATATTTTAGAAAATAGGAAATTTGAAAAGCAATGAAAGAAAAGAGCATAAATAAATAATAATAAAATAAAATAAAATGAAATAAAATAAAATAAAATAGATAAAATAAAATAAAACAAAATAAAATAAAATGAAATAAATAATAAAGAGCTAAAATTAAAGGCACATGAAACATTTGACATATGAGTAAAGGCAAGATAACTTTAGGTAAAAAACTATTTACCTAATTATGAGTGGTTTTCAAAAAGATCTTGTGTTTTCCAGACAGGAAAGCTTTATCGGGAACAGCTTCGTAACAGAGGTTAATTGAAGCAATTACCATTGAATAGTGGTTGAATCATGGGATCAATGTTTAGTGGTTGAAGTTAGACTGTGCTTTTAAAATCCCCAAGCCACGACAAGAAATAAATGACATTTCCATTTGTTGATACTTTTTTGTACATACTGAAGGTTAGCCTATTTTAAATTGAAGATCTTCTCTATTTTAATGTGTGTAGCCAAAAGTTAAATCAATTTAAATGTGAAGAAAATTGGAAATTAGAATTAAAGTAAGACAATCGTCTAAGTACAATTTACTACCAGTTTAGTGCATTTTATAGTACAGTATCCATAGAATTTTCTCACTTAACTAAACTCAGCTTAAAATTCGGAACTAAAGTTAAGTAATTGAAGCTGAATTTGGCCCACTAAATTGCACTTAAAGTTGTACAAGAAATCATTAATAATGTTGCCACAACTCGTAACTCACCTGGCAAATGCTGCTGAAATGGACACCTCGCCGTTGTTGTTGTTGTTGTTGCTGTTGCTGCTGTTGTTGTTGTTGTTGGTGCTGCCGGGACTAAGACGCTCCCGTTTGACGTTGCTGCTGTTGATACTTAGCAACTGTTGCTGATGATTGCTGTTGTTGCTACTGTTGCTGTTGCAGCTATTGTTGCTGTTGTTGTTATTATTGCTGACTGTTGACAGATTGTTGTTGTTGTTGTGCATATTGGAGATGACATTTGAGTCCATTAACGCATCCTTCAAGGATTCCATGGGCAACGACGACAACTTTTCATGCTTCACCTTCTCCAGATACAATGCTGCATATGCGGCAGCGGTAGCTGCAGCAGCAGCATTGTTGGTTGCTGCAGCAGCAACTGCTGCTGCTGCGGCTGCTGATGCGGACGCAGAGGCAGAGGACGAGGTGGATGAGGTTGAAGATGAGGAGGAGGATGTTGCTGAGCTTGTTGAGGTATTGCCGGCTGCTGTTGCTGATGGCGTGGCAGCTTGCATGATGTTGCTGCTGTTGCCGGTTGCCGCTGCTGCCACAGTTGTTGTTGCTGTTGTTGGGCTGCTTGCCTCACAAAGCTTCTTGGCGCTATCAATGGCTCCGTAGCCGCTGAGCAGCAGCGATCGCTCGCTGAGCATTTTAGCCGTGTTGCTGTTGCTGATGAGATACTGTTGCTGCTGCTGATGATGATGTTGCTGCTGCTGTTGTTGCCGTAAATCGCTGGCCAGGCGTTCAAGATGTTTACGCTTTGTGGCCGCCGCCGCGGGCAATGAATTAAACTGATGCTCCTGCTCCTCGTTATGACTTTTAACTGATGTTGCCGTTGTCGCCTTTGCGGGTTTCTGCTGCAATATGTCGGTGGGCGTGTTACCTGCAATTGATCACAAAGAAACAGACAAACAGATGAGAGTGTGAACAAGAGATAGAAAGAGATAGTTTACTACTTGTAAGTTGCAACTATTGCTGGTACACAATGTCGCGCAGAGCGTCAACAACTTACTAAACTTTCGCTGTAAAAAGACGATGACAAACCGAAACAAAAACGAAACGAAACGATTGCAATCGAAATCGAATACCCATTCACATGTACGAATACGCATACGAATACGCGTACGAATACTCGCAATACTCAAGTACGAATCGAGTTGAAACGGGTTCGCATGCAAATCGGCCAAAGGTTAAAATAACTTATAATATGTTAACAAAACCATTGACCTGCAATGTTGAACCACTAAGCTAATTATCGAGGTGCCTCGAGGTGCCACAAATTACGAAGGAAATACAACGTAATAACAAACCAACAGCAACAAATACACAACACTCATACTGCATTTTAAGATAGATAATGTAACAATGTACCATACACCACAATGTAAGTAATTAATTTCTGATTCATTAAGTCTCACTTTTGCCAAGTTAAAGTTCAGTTTAACACTCTGACTCACAATTGAATCGAAGGTATTTGAAATTGGAGAGATATTAGAGTTCTAATTTCGCAACTTGAATTAAGCTAAACATTTCATAAATCAATGTGACATCATATTGATACTAAAATTATGCAAAGTAGATTTCTAATTTGTCATAAGATAGTCAACACTTAAGTGCTGACAGTAAAACGTTTACGAATGCTGCACAAAGCAGAATTAGAAACGAGTGCGTTAAACAGTTTGATTAATAACTATTATAATAATAATTATAGCAATTTTTGGATTGACTGTGGTAAATATGACAATTATTGATACATGATTAAAAAAGGACTAATTACCATGCAAAGATCTCTTTCAAATTTTTTATTTCCCAATTTTGCTTATTTTTTAAATGATTTCATATTATTTTTAAAAATTTTGTTATCTTACAATATTATTGTAGAACATTTTATCCAAAATGTATTTGTTAAAATAATTTCTTTTATGAACTTTTATAATTTATGTATATAAAAGTGACAATATATCCATCTATATTAATAAGTAGTTATGTAAACATTATTCAAATAAAACTAATACTATACAACACCCAATACTAACATGAGTATCTATTATAATTCTTAATAATAAATTGTTCATCTTAGATCTAATTTGAATTCAGTAATTAGGATTCAGTGTGGATGCTAACCAATATTCTCTATCAATTCAATAGTAGTGTACACAAGACACACACTCACACACACACACATTGTTAGGCACACTCGCTTATAGGACTGACCGCAGTGGCATACATTGAACTTTATGGTGCGGTTAAAGCTTCCGTCGCACCCATCGTATAAATTGTTTATTTACATAGCACAAACATTTATTTATTTTCCCTCTCTTCATTTCTCACTCTCTCTTTGACTTTTGACGCATATAAATAATTTAATTGTAATTTAACTGGCAGAAATTAAAAACGGAAAAAAACGAAGATCAATATGGCAATGCAGCTTGTGGCATGTGGCAAAGACCGCGCCTCAAAAACTACCCAAAACATTGACCTTTCGTGTTACATGGTGCAAGCCTGATGCCAAGGTGTAAATTAAAGACAGCCCAACCTCAACAACAACAAGCACACCAACAACAACGACAACGTCAAACAGCAGCATAAATAATTAAATAAAATATTTACAAGCGAAATTAACAACAATTTGTAGTTTAGGCTCGTTAAGATCGTCGCTAGAATCCAAGAGACCATCCGGAAACCAGTCAAGAATCTTTGGCTTGCGACCAAAACACGCACACACATACACACACACAAATACACACACACAACACACACTGTGCAACCTCCCGTGGCTAGAACTTGGATCACATTTCAAAGATCGTTTGTATACAATTGTGTATAAATATTGTATATTAGTTTTGCGCTTCTTATCATAAGATTGAGTTTATCATTGGTTAGCACTGAAATTAAAGTTGACTTGATTTTCGCCTCAAAAATGTTGCTTACAGTGGTAAAAATTTATTAAAACAAATTTGGAATTAAAATAAATGTTAAGGAAACTTCAGCTTTAAAGCTTGAAAGCTTTTCACGAGTTTTGAGTAAAATACTAATATTTTTATAATAAAATATAAAATATAGTGTTTAAAAGACAGTGTCAAGAGATTGTTATGTTATATTGAAGGACACCTCAAGAATTTACTGTGCGTTTTCTAAAATATCTACAAATACTTTCAAAAAATTTTAATAATTTATTTAAACATTTTTTCTTATTATTATAAGTGTCAGCTTAAAAAAGCCAACCTTATTATAGTGAAAAATTGATCCTATTTCAGAAACATCTGAGATTATTTAAGAAATGATAGAAAACTTGATTAAATATTTTTAAGTATGTATAATTATTCAGTCTATGGAATATAATTTAACCATTAGCTTTAAATCGACACTTGTTTTGTCTAAAATATCTGAATATAATTTAGATATTATAATAATTTAGATAACAGACCTTTAGATTTAAATCGACACTTGTCTCTAAAGTCTAGTCTTAACCCACTGTGCCCACACTTTTGGTGCTTTCAATCGAGTAACCGTCTTCTACCCCCATACTCCCTCCCCTCTCCGCTGTTTGGAGTCCATCATGAGTTGCGGCCCGGCTGCTGATTGGCATCGCTTGGTGCCAATGGTGCTAAGTGCCGAATGCCGAATGTCGAATGCCTCGACGGGACCAGAGAATGGTGAACGGAGAACGGAGAATGGAGAGCGAAGAACGGAGAACGGAGGCCGTAAACCGTAGACTCTATAGACTGACTCTTATAGAAGATTGTAAAATAAAGTAAAAAAAAACGTAGAGTCGACATCGCGACATACTGTTGACTTTTTCAGTTGAGGCTTGTGCTGTATTTTTATCATACAACACACACACACAGCCACACTCAGTGAGTGTGTGATTGTGAATGATCCGCACAGTGACAGGCCGCATGTTGGGTCGACAAGTGTCAATAGTACTAATAGACGACCGACTATAGTCGTCTATGGGTTGTCGGGGGCTAGGCTAGGTTAGGTTTGGCCCGGAGACGTACCCGGAGACGGAGAGACGTGTCTGGGCACGTTCGTGGCAAGTAAGAGAGTTCTGGAAATACAAAAAGCAACGGTAAAGTTCATTGCCATTTGGCTGTTGACTATTTGGCTTTTGGGGCACGTCACGGGGCCCTCAACAACAACAACAACATCGACAACACACATCGTCACGTTGGCAAACACAGCTGCCAGCTGCCCTTTTTGTTGTTATTGTTGTAGTTATCGTCATGTGACCATTTTTCATAGACCTCTCGTAACTCCCAAACCCCCGTGCATTGTCTCACAATTCCAATCTTTACTGTAATTTGATTTTGATATGATAAATCGTAAGATCTTAGCAGCTGTTGTTGATGTTGTTTCGTCTAGACCTTTGAAGACCTTGTGAAATTTTGACTTTCATAGTCAGGCCATGGGTTCGTGTTGGGGTGTTAAAATTATACACACACACACACACACACACGTAGATATTCCACACACACACATACATAAACATTGTGCTTATCAGCTTTTGACCTCATTTAAAAACCAAATAAAACGCAACGCTCGAGAGCAAATAGCGCCCCACCGATTTATGCGAACTTTGAGACGCCTCACAATTCAGTATTGTTGTTAGCCTTATCACCTAGCTAGAGATCAGGGAGGGGCACGTTGCCGGTGGAGGGGAGGGAGCAAGAAGCTAGTTTCACCTTTGCACTGCTCAGAGGAGAAAATGAAAGAGTCGAAGTTGAGATACTCATTCTTTTAGAATTTACGATATAAATATATAATAAAAATACAAAAATTATTTGATTTATTAAAATATATATTCTTATAATTATCATAGTTTTATTTTAGGCTATTTATTTTAAGGATTGAAAAAATAGTTTTATTCATATATGTAAAGTTTTTCTCTCTGACTTATTTTGGCAAATTAGGTTACAGGTTTAAGATATTTGAATCTTTGGAATATATTAATTAATTTGAATTAAATTGATCATCAGTAAATATAAGTATACATAATATATATATAAATATTATTTACATTACAAAAAGTAATTGTAAATTTATGTCAAAATTTCATGAATAATATTGAGAAGACAAATTGAACATTTAGTGGGTCGGTTTGTTGAAAGATTTCTCAAAGGATTTTTAAAAGATTTTCGATAGAAAGTTTCCCAGCACACACGATTTCTATAATAATAGAATCCAGAATCAAGTTAATTTCTGAGGTTGCTTTAATTTAAGTTTTGTTGCTTTTGTTTTTGTCTTTCCTTTTTGTTTTGTCACATTTCATAGATAAACATTTATGGGTTCTATCAGCAACTGCATCATTTGGTTGGGTTCTCAGTTTCAGTTGAGTTTCTGTTTCAGTTTCAGTTTAGTTTCATTTTTGTTGTTGTTGCTGCTGTTGTTGTTTATATTTCCTTTATTAACGTGATTTCTTGTATCTCAAGTGTTCGGTCGGCTCGGTCGTTTTGGGGTCTTATCGCGGTGTTTGTCCAAGTGCCAGTTGAACTGTACACGTAAGTAGTTCATATATATGGCCTGCCTGGCACTGAGAATGAGACTAAGACTGGGACACAGACTGGCACGGAGGGGGGAACGGAGAGTGAGACTGGTACGGAGACTGAGCTGTTTGCCTGCTCTTGTTACTTATTATTGTTAGACTTTTCAGTTATTGTTATTTTCTGTGTGTTCTTAATTTTCAGTATGGTCGCATTTTTTTTTTGTAAATCATGTCGCATTTATTAGATCATCAAGGTGTTAAAGATTGTATACCCATATATGATATGAATGTGTGTGTGTGTATGTGTGTGTGAGGCGCGTTTCACTGATAATATTTGGTCCGATACTCTGGCCTTTTGTGTGTGTGTGTGTTTGTATGTTTTGCCCTTCTCAACTGTTGCTTTTGTGCGAAGAAGAAAGTAATTCAAAGTTCATTAGTGCCTGATTTTGATTTAAAAAGACACGCCCCCAATGTAAACAACATACGCCCAAATGTCCGATTCATGTTGTTGTATCATTTACCAAATGAACCCCTAAAATAACAAAAACAACGAAAAAAATAAAAAAAACCAAAAAAAAGAGTCATTATCTTTATGATGATAATCGGTTGAAATGCAATTTTGATGTGGAAATTTCCAAAAGGAAAAGTAAATATATAAATAGAAATATAAAATAGATGTAATTGTGACAAAATTTGGGAAATTGGATTACTACATTAATTAATGATTTAATTATTAATTATTAATATTTATCTATATATATATGTATCAATGTGTAATTTTACTAACTAAATCAAATTTGAATAGTTACTTAGTTAACTAAATTAAACTTATAAAACATTTACAATTAAATTTAAATAAAATTAAATTTAATTTAATTATTTGAAATATTTCAATATTTTATGTACTCTGTAATTTGTATTTATATTAAGTATCTTTCAAAATAGAAACAGAAAAACATTGTTGTTCAATAAGTATTTTTTAGATTTAAACAATTTAACTATTTTTTTGTCTTGTAAACGATTATATAAAAATGTTCAACATTCTGCGAATTTAAGCAGTTTGAAAATTATTGATCGAATTATTTACACCCAATAAATATGTGATTAGATAGATAAGAAAGGTCTGAAAAGCAACAATCCCTCACAATATTGATATTATGTTCCTATTGATTTTAGGAACTAATACAGCTTCAATTAGAAAATATAAGCAGAATATAAGGAATTACATCTACTATCCTATGAATCCTCTGTGAACTCAGTAGGTATTAGAGCTAATAAAAACTCAAATTTACAATAAATAGTTATTACTTATTAAGACACATTGTAACTAACATTTCCTCATATGTAGAACTCAGTAATAATTATTTAAGCTAGGCTTGTCAAATTTAGTATGTTGATTCCTATTAGGGATCATATTAAGAATAAATACTGTTAACACTTCCACTTAAAGCGAGTAAAACGATTAAAGTGTATTAGATGTATAATAATTATTTTATAAGGTCTGTCAGGCCTTTGCCAATTAACCCAAATGGAAACTTACTTGGCTGAAAGATAGCCTTCTCACTAGCCGTTACTTGATAGTTACGAGCGCTATAAACACACAAGTCTTCCCCCGCCCCCCTACAATATATTTAGTTGCTGATATGCTCGAGAGTGGAAGAACATAATATATATTCAGATATACTTTATATAGAGTGGCTATTACTCGGTATATTATTATGCTCGTGGGCAATTCGCGTCACACATTTGGCCCAGTCATAAAGCCACTAATTGCAGCCACTAGATACATGCCACACACACGCACACACACACAAAGTGAGTGATAAAAACTGAAACAGTGAGCAATTAAAGAGAAGAATAACCAAATAGTTTGAAGAAGCCAAAGGCAAAGGGAAGGGAAGGGATATGAAAAGTGCGCTTGCGCGCGCGCCAAAAAGGATAGAGAAAAATAGGGTGGTAAAGAGGAAGAGAAGAAGGGAACTTATATAGGCATAGCGCACACGCGAATCTGCAGCCATGCAGCAACGTTAGACATGCAACTTGCAACAGGCAAACAGGCAAACAACACAGAAATCAACGAATCTCTCGTAAATTTATGAACCTGAACCTGCGGGGCCAAAGACAAGCAAAAAAGCAAAAAAAAACTAAAAAGGAGAGCAAAAGAGTGAGAGAAAGAGATGAAAAACAATATAGAAAAAAGAAACGAAACGAAACGAAACAAAACTTGAAGTAAAAATCAAATTAAAACCAGAGCAGGCAAGCACGAAATTTCTAAGGAAATTTCACCCCGTATGTGGTTTGGCGGTGGCATGCAACAAATGGCCGACTGCCAAGAGATGTTTGCGGCTTCATGCTGCAACTGAGGCAGCAGCAGCAGCAACATCGGCAGCAGCAGCAGCCTGTGGTGAATGACCAAAGCGCATTAAGGCAGCCAAGCGACCAACCAGAGCAACACCAACAAACAACCGAGTGCAAAAATAAGTAAAAAAAAAAAAACCTGTGCTAATTATTATTTAGTGCAGTTCAAGCAACAACCAACAAGAGGCAAGAGGCAGAGGCAAAGCCAATGCCACTGCCATTGCCATTGCCATTGCCACAAGAGTCTGGCTAGGAGTGAGACTAGAGACTAGAGAGACTCAGAGTCTCAAGACTCGGAGCTGCCACAGCAATCCGCACCAATTTAACCAAATAAGGCGCTTTTAGCGGCCAAATGCATTGCATGCAACTCGCGCCACAGCGACGACGACGCATTGCAACAAGAGAAATCTGCACAAAAAAGTTGAAAGGCCCCTCTAGCTCAGATATGTACTCCTCCCTACCCTCTATCTCCGTCTCTCTCCTCTCCTCCTCCTTCTATCACTCTCTTTCTATCTGTGTGCACCTGTTTTACAGGAATTCAGAATTCAAGCGTCTGTCGTCGTCGATAATAAACTTTAATGCTAATAGTAGTTGTACATCATCTGCAATGGACCAAAAAGGCCAAAGACAGTGCCCACAATTTCATTGAGAGCGAAAGAGAGAGAGTGAGAGGAGGGGGGATGAGACTAAAAATCAAATTCCATTAAAGCAATTATATATGCCACATGTTGCCCGTGTCCAGCCTGATGGACGGACAATCACCAAGAGAGGCGCACGTAATTAGAATTTTTGATTAGCCAAAACCTGTCAACTCATCTCCCATTTCCTTTTGCCACCCCCCCCCCCCCACCTCCCTTCTTTTCCTATTCCAGTTTGTCCAGTTCAAATGGCAGAAGGTGTTAATAATTTATGAAATTTTTTTGCCTTTTGCACTGATTTCCAATTTTCGATTTGTGGCATCAACTGACAGTTACCGTTAGTTTCTGTCTGCACTCTCAACGGATTGTAGATTTAGTTTCCATTAAACTTCATTCGTTGCATTTTTAATCAAATAATTGTGAATTGATTTGAGACAAAGTAAGACTGACAATCAGTTGGTAGTTGCAACATGTTGTTGCATGTTGCAAGTTGTGGGGTAAAACAAGCTTTTGTTGACTTTTGTGGATTACTGCAAGGTGGCAGTGGAAAAAGTTATGTATTTTTTATAAGGAGTTTAACCCTCAAGGTGCCTGGATATTTGGTCTACGTCAAATTTCTTTAGTTAATCAGGATCTAATAAAATAGAAGGATACGTCAAGTAAAGGATTAACTATTTTAATATCTACAAACATTAATTTTGAATTTGATATGTTAAACTAACATACATATAGATAATCCCTAAGAAAATTCAATTTATAACAATACTACATTATTTCTTTTTCTAAATTGTCTGTTAGACTTTTTAAAAAGCAAAATTTTGGGGTATGCCGACTTTAGTTTTCTATTGTACTTAAATCGTTTCCTGTTAGTTTGCAAATCATTATTTACTTAAGGTAAATTATTAATAATATTTTGTTCATATGTATGTTAACTAATTTAATCATTTAAGGTTAAAAATAGAGTCCGTAGATTTTGTAGAATTGAAACAATATCCATGAGCATATAAACGCGATAAACATAACAAAAAAGAATCAAAATTGAAATTTTGCAAATAATTTTTAATTCTTTAGAAACCGTATGTAAATTAGTTTTTAAAATTTTACAGAAAATTCTCAAAAATTTTCTTTGACTGATTTGGGAAGATTTATTTGTCACTTTATTATAAAGAGAAATAAATAAATAAAAAAATGTGAAAATTTGTTGAACGAAAGCGTACAAAGAGGTTGATAAAATGTCTAAAATAAATAAAAGTTAACAAACAATTTGCCAATTGTTGCTGTTATGGCAGGGAGGAGGGGAAAGGAAAAGGTAACTAATGCCAACACTGACTGCTGTGCAGTTGCAGCCGAAAAAGCTAAAGAAACCAGCTGTGCCACAGGCAACGAGAAGTTGCAAGGGGGAGGGGGGGGGGGGCAGTTGAGAGCTCAGCTTGGTGTCTTTCCCTATGGCTGCCACAGTCTGTGGCGTAAAAAATCAAGTGCAGATTAATTAAATTCGATAATTAAATGAACGTAGCGAGTTGAGATCGTGTCTGAGTTGTTGTTGCACAGTTGTTGGTTTTTTGTTTTTTTCTTCAACTTCAGCTTCAGCTGCAGCGTTTGGCGGCTGCTTGGTTGCACATTGAGGGTGCCCCGTTGGTTGTTGCTTGTTGGTTGTTGGTAGTTGCCAGTTGCTCGTTTGGTTGTTGCCTCTGCGCCTAATGCATTTCTGTGATTTGGGCGCAGCGAATTAATGCGCAGCGCTCTATAAATTTGTCAGCAATTAAATGAGGCAGCTGAAGGATCGCCCCCCTTTACCACCCCTGTCCCATCGTTCCTTTTCTTCACTCCACGCCTCTGCAAGATTGGGAAAGTCGCGGATCTGAAGTCTCCGCAGAGCTGTAAACTTAGACTCGTGCCATATATCAGCGTGCCAGCAAGTTCCTTCAAATGTTGTTGCCACAACTCGGCTTCTTTTTTTGGTATTACATACACTCAGAAAAAAAGGATACGTATTTCACCAAGATAAAAATATAAAGAAACTAGCTTTGTACCTGTTCCCAAGAGAGATGTGTTTTTATTATTAGACAATAAATTTCGGATGGCAGTTTTCTCATCTGGCCGACAACTTTATAGTCTAAATAAACTTGCAGATAAGAGAACAAAACTTTAAAATACATGTATATATTCCAATAATAAGTGAAATAACTTTAAAAAGACTTACAAAACAAGAAAGAAATTAAATACGATTTTATCGATATTTCTATAATGATATACATATATCGAAAAATTATATATAACAAAATTTGTCTGATAAATAGAACTTTAATTCATTAACTCATTTTTTAGAGTGTATACATACAGATATATTTATATAAATCGCGATAAAAGCCACAAACTCTGAACTTTATAGACTGTCTCTGGCATTGGCATTTGGTTTAGGTTTTAGAGTCAACGTTGCACATCGCAATGGCCAACTAATTCCGCATGCAACTGCCAAACACTTGATTGATATTTGGCGATAAAGATGAAAATGCCGCTGCAAGCCTCAAACTTGCAAACTCAACTCGCAAACATATGTAGCATGCAACAGCGGCAACAACATCAACATCAACAGCAGCAACTACGAAAATGTATTAAACTCGTCCACCTGGCAAAAACGGCGCATGTTGCACATAAATTTATCGAGTTCAAGCGCAGTTGTTGCAAATTTATGGCGATTGCCAACACTGCCACAGCGAATGTGGCAACTTGATCGGATTTTTTTCTCTGATTTTTTATGCTTAGTATTTATTTTTGTTTTAGTTTCAGTTGCAGGCTGCATTTTGTGGGGCGTGTGCCTTGTGTATCCACTGCCCTGAGTGTGGGCATGGTGTGTGCGTGCGTGTGTGTGTGTGAGTGTGTGTTTAACAACAAATTACAGGCCAAATCGTTCTAGTTGATAAAGAGATCATCAAGTTCCTTGTACTGTTATAAGCAATCATTAATAAGCTTTTGCACTTGGGTTTAAAAGCTGCACTTGCTAAAACTACTTGTGAATTATAAGCACATTTAAAATATTTTAATATACAACGGAATGTGAATATATTAAGGAAATATGATAATAAATATTTTCTCATTTAGTTTTCCTTAAAAAATTAGCTTTCTCACATACGAAGCTTTTAAAGCTTATTAAAAGATGAATAACCAATTATTTACATAGTAGAGTTTACTAAAAAAAGGATAAATAAATGCTATTATTTTGTCAAAATAGGTGCCTTTTAATTAAAAATATAATATAAGCGTCCTTAAGGTTAAATCATAAATTTTCAATCTAAAGCATGAAATAACCGTATAAAACTCTTTCTCATTCAGCGAAAGCTTTAAAAGAACATTTAAAAAACTCTAGAGAAAACTAAAAGTTAAAAAGTAAAATATTTTAAGCTATTGTACACACTGCGTATACTTTATGGCTAAGAACTCCCATTCAAAATTGTTGCAACGGCTATACTTTAACTGTAAACCCCTCTCCCAAAGCACTTGACATTTGTAACATGCAATTACACATACGAATGTACGACAGTCTATACTATTTTTACCCGCCCAAAGGTTCTTTGATAATTTCCAGTTTTATGTACACATAATATATAGGTGGCATACATAATATATAGTAGCCATATATTATACAGAGTCGTTGTCGTTCCTTTTGTTTTTGTTGTTGTTGTTGCTGTTGTTGTTGTTGTTCTGGTTGTCGACGTCTGCGTCTTTCTTGGCTTGTGTTCAACAAGTTCAAGCAGTTCAGAACCTTTGCACGCGAACTTATCGCCGATGTGTCGGAACTGCCTGCCCGTCGTTTAAAAAACATTGTCTGGTTAGAGTGGCCCAACACACATACAATTCAATAAATAATCGAAAATTTCTTCGAATGTTAAAAGTTGGTATTTAGTGAATTGCTATTAACAAACAAAATCTATACAAAATCTGGACAATATATAAATCGCTTGCTTCTTAAACCTTTTTTATGTTGAACTATCAATTTGATAAAAGAAATAATTTAGGAAAATGCAATTGTTTTTAAACGAATCAAGTTAGCTTTAATAAAGAGTTAAGAAATAAATTTAAAAAAAAATCCAATTGTTTCTTATCTTATCCCGCTAAAAACAATTGTGTTTTCCTTTAACTAATTCTTGTAATTTATTTATAAATTGTGTAATTTAAGTTAAGTAATGCTGTACATATTAAACTATTTCTAAATTTAAATAAACTAATCTTATGGAAATTAACTCCTTTGTTAAAAAGTAAGTAATTTATTAATTAATCAATTAAATAATTGAAAACAAATGGAATATATAAGATTTTATTGAAACAGAACCGATTTTAAATTGAATATCTTAAGGATATAAACCGCTAAAGCCGAAAACAACTGCCAAAGTAACAAATAACTTTAACATTTTTAAAATTCTTTTTTAAAATACAGTTTTATTTTTAGTATCAACAAAAAAAATCCCTTCAAACTAGACTTTATTACTTAAGAGACTAGCAAATATTCCCATTAAATAAAGCAACATTTTGTAAGGCTTAAAAAATTACATTAATTTTTGGAAAATAATTGTTGGAATATTATAATTACTTTTCGTAAAAGACCCTTTAAAAAAATAAGTACAAGCGTGTTGCTTATTCAGAGTGTATTTGGATTGTTTCATAAATTATATTTATAATCAATAGCATAACAATAGCAGCAGCAGCAACAACAACCACAACAGCAACGACAATCAACAAACGCGCAACGATGTCGCGCCTGATTATATAAAATAAATATCTTTGACTTGAACTTTTGCTGTGTTGACTGTTCCCATTTTGCCTGTACCCACACACACACACACGCTAACACATATGTATGTACACACGTTCACATGTGTTTATATGTACATATTTCAAAAACCGAGCAAAAAGTCAAAGCAGCAAAGCGGTCACCGCGTACAAAATTCAACAGCAGCAAATTACAACAACAGCAGCAACAGCAACAACAACATGCAAACGGGCTACATATAGTACACAGATCAGCCAACAGCAACAACAACAACAACCTACATGTATACACAAACGTCAAAAAAGTCAACTGCGCCGCTGCCATTTGATAAGAGGCCACAAGTGTAAATATAGACGACGACACCAAAAACAACAACAGCAAGAGTAACAACAACAACAGCAGCAGCACCGACGCCAACGCTGACGTCGACGTCAACAACGTCCACGACCGTTGACTGGCCGAGTCAAACGTGGACGCCTCTCCCTCTCTCTGCCAGCAGTTCGTTTCTGCTCGTGTACACTCGTAAGAGTGTGCGTCAAAGAGACAACGCAAAGAGAGAGAGTGAGAGATAATTCGCTCTTTCAGCCTTTGGGGTGCCACACGACGTATGCGCAATGAGCTTCGCATTGATTGATACTCGTAGTACTCCCGAGAGGAGCATTCGCCCATTTGCATTTGCCTTTGTCTTCGCTGTACTTTTGCTTTTATGCAGTTCAGTTGAGTTCATTTTAGGTTTTCCTTGCTTCTTCTTGCTATTGTTATTGTTGTTGTCTTATTTTGGCATGTGTGCAAATAGATGCTAGAGGGAAAAGGAATGCGTGGGAGGAGGGTGGTAAGATAGCGATATGCGGGCTGCTCCTATAGCAGATAAAACTCGAGCTTTAACTGGGCCAACTCTTTGACGTACATTTCTGATCAATATAAACGATAGCATACATTCACGTATAGAGCTGTCAATGAATTTTTCAAGACTAAAATGTTAATAAATGGTAACAGAATTAATGGTACACAATATAATAATTTAAATCAAAAATTAACAAAAATATTCTAAAATAGACAGTTTGATCGTTATAATCGGTAGCATATTCGAAGTTTAGCTCATTTCCAAGCAAAAAATATTTCCGATTATTAAACTACGACTTATGGTTGCTTAGTGTAAATAAAGTTGAAAAAAGATTTTATTTTAGAAAATTTTATGTATTAAAGCAGTAAGAGCCGATGGATATTAAATTTTTGATCGAGAGTTTTTATGTTAAGACAGAGCTCAGATTAATTTCTTTAAGCTACAAATTGTGGTTGCTAATTGAAAATAAAGCTTAAAAAAATACTTTATTTTAGAAATTTTATGTATTTCAGCAGTTTCAAGAGTCGATAAAGATGAAATTTATAGGAATTATATGTAGATTAAAAATAAAATTTAAAAACGAAAACTTGATGCATTTGTATATTAAATAAAACTCAACTATAAAAATTGAAAATAACTTAAAATTTACTAACATGTATCTAAAACAATTATCACATTTTGAGTAGAAGTTGAAAAGATGTGGAATTTAAAAGTTTAAAAGAAATACATATGTAAGTTAATTTTCATGCATTTTTAAAAAACCATTTAAAGTCACGAAGTAAAATAAGCTTTATAAAAGAATGTAAGATTCAATCAATTCTTGATTATACATAGTTATCATAAAATATGTTCCCTGTATAGTTCTGCAAGTAGTTATTTTTCATATGTAATGTTCCCCAAGAAGGTTCCTCCCAATTTTATTATTTTTTTCATGTGTCTTGCACTTAGTGTCAAAAAAATTACAATCAATTTTCAGGCAAGTGAGAAAATTTAAACGCCGTAATTTATGCAGCATAAATGGTCATAATAATGCACAAACAACAAAAACAACAACGAGAATAACAGCAGCAACAATGAAGCAGCAACAGGAGACAGCATTGTTTGGGCCATCGTCTTTATAAAGACTTGCAACAATGCGATTAAATGACGCGTGCACCATGCAATTTAACAGCTCAATATTTGCATAATAACAGCGCGTGACAACACCAACAACAACAACACTAATCACAACAGCAACAACACATAAGAAACAAAAGAAGACTAAGCTCAAACAACAACAATAACAAAAAAGCACTGAAATCCAGCAATCGAAGCAATTCAATTGCAATTGCAAGTTGCGACACAAACAAAGGAGCCACAAATATGTGGGTGTAAAAAAGGTGGAGAGGGCGAGAGAGAGAGAGAGAGTAAGAGGGAGGGGGCAGGAAAGAGTATTTGGTATTTGAGTTGAAGCTGATCATAAATTGCACTTGGCAAAACGGCGCTCCAATGACGGATTGACAAATCGGGCGAAGGTTTCCTTTATTTTTGTATTTTTTCTTATATTTTGTGACAAATTTATGACAGACTTTTGTCTCACATAATGAACATTATGATCATGATGATGATGATCGTGATCGTGATCGTTGTTTTTGGCTGGTGGCACGTGAAGACGCGCCAATGTTTATGACTCTGGCCAAGGTAATAATTTGCCGACAATTTTTCAACAACGAACGAAAAAAAACAGATTGAAGGAGGAGCCTCAAGAGGAGGCTGACTGTCTGCCAACCCAATGATGATGATGATGATGATCGTGATAATGATGATATGCAATCATAATGATGATAATTTGCATTTTAAATGTGCGACAATGCGGTACGTGAAGAGGACAAAAGAGATAGAGAGAGAAAGAGAGAGACGAAGACGAAGTAGAGAGACGACGACTAGAGTCCAAGACGATGGCATCTTTTGAGGCCATTTGAATACCAAGCCGAATACTCGTCGAAACGTTTGCATTTTGGCATAAAGTACTAGCCAGGTCTAACGTCTCCTACTCAACGAACGACTTGGCTCAAAGGAGTCGCCTTATTTGGCCATGGCCCAAAAGATCGTCGTCGTTTCTTCAGCCATACAAATTTGTCACACGAAATTGGTGTTTGTGACAAATCGAGTAGAAGTTGACAGAGAGAGAGAGGGAGAAGGAGTTAATACTAGGGAGTAGAGTCTCCTCTTATGTGGTGACAAGTGATTGAACTATTATACTGCGCTTATATGGCTGCATTTTCCTCTTCTTTCACTGGCTGGATAATGTATGTTTATGCACTGCTCATATGCATTTTTGTACAGTTAACTTTTAGACCAGGCCAAAATGCATTAAAATGGCAAACATAATTTGAAGTTAGGATTGTTCCCCAACACACTTGGAAAGTGGAATTAAAAGATTGTCAAGCTAAAAGGAGTGTGAGAAAGCAAAGTTTTCAAACAAATTTGCAAATCAAACTAGGAATGGAAATTAGATTCAAATTGACTATAAAAGAAAATATTTACTAAATCTTTTCTATAAATGAATTGATTCGGTTTAGATAATACTAGAGATTGAAGCTAAAAATTAAATACTGTAATAAATAATATAACTATTTCAATGAGCTCTGCAATACTTAGAGATAAGCCAAGGTATGATAAAAATATTGTTTATATTTTTTCTATATAGAAGTTTACACTAATGACGAACTATGTATTTAACCAATTCATAAAATATTACATCCCGTTAGGAGTATTTATTGATTGATTGTGTTTAATTCATCATCAGAGAATGTTTATAAAAGAAATTGCAAGTATCTATAAGAATATAAGATAAAAGATACAATAAATGAATTTCAACAGCTTGACTTCTACATGTTTTATGAATAGACCAAAAGTATGAATCGACTTCTGTTTGGTAGTATCAAAAGTATCAAAAGAACTGATAACTTTAATAGCTATGAATGGTTATAATCCACATGAAAAGACAGCACGAAATAAATAAAGAAAGCAATCAGCAATTCTTTAAAATAAAACCGTACAACATTTGTAAAGAATAAAAAACAAAAGCAAAGAAATCAACGGAACAACGAAGAATGAAAGAAAAAGTGATCCAAGAGTGATAATAGTTAAAGATCAGCTTAAAGAAGAGAGACTTAAGATAATCCACAAGCTGAACTGTATTTGATACTATGATACTGTTGGATTAGTAAGTCAATTATTCTTATTATAACCAGAGAAGAATCTTGTTGTTTTTATTTTAGTACTTTTTGATTGGCTCAGTTCAGGGATTAGTTCAAGTTCTGAGCTATCGGATAAGCCAAAGTAAAACTCATTTGCTCGGATTGCAATAGTTCAGTTAATGCAAAAGTCATTTTCCACACAGGCCGCAGTTAACCACAAAAATCCACAAGATAGCAACTAATTGAGACATCATCAGTAAAAGGCAGGAGAATAAGAAGGAGGAGAAGAGGTAATGGAGGCAAGAGTTAGAGTCGTCTACACCCAGCTAAGTAAGTAAACATAAAAAACACACAAGAGGCAAGTAAAAGGCAAGTGTAAATAGCGCATAAAGCGCCAGAGGAAGTCAACAAATGATGCCAAATTGAATGAGATGGAGGTAGATTGAAAGTTCGAAAGAAAGATAGAGATAGAGGGAACATACGCTTAACGCTCAAATCTGAAAACATCTGAAATCTGAAAAATCCTCCAGCCCAAACATAAAATCAGCAACAATTTAATAGCAATTTTACAGCGTGTGCGCTCCAAGTCTTCCAGTCCCCGTTGCAGTCTCAGTCCCAGCCTCAGTCCCAGTCCCAGTTCCCGTCTTTCAGACTCGTCTCCAGCTGATAATGAAGATTAGATGTTGTTTCGAGAGCTGCTGTTAAGTTTTTTTCGTGTGCAGGATTCGTACAGGAAGTGGGGAGTTCATTTAATGGCAGCTGCAACTGTTGGCTAATCTTGCAACTCTTAAAGAAGTTGTCAAACCAAAAGAAAGAGACAGATAGACTAAGACATAGAAAACAGAGAGGGTAAGAGAGGGAAAGAGAGAGGGGGTTGGCCAAGTCGTTAAAGCCGTTGGCAAGTGAAAAGTTCATTAGGCGACGTCATAAAAAACCAACTCGCAAAATGTTTTCAACGTGTCAGAAATTCAATTTGTAATTGTGGCCAGTGTTTGAAAATTTCGACAGCAAAAGAAAACAAAGAAAAAAAGCCAAGAAGAAGAAGCAGTAGAAGCTGAAGAAGAAGAAAAAGAAACCTATAGCCACAGCAACTGTCATACGAACATTGACCTCCTACTCATCTGTGTGTAGGTTCTCCTCTGAGTGTACTCACTCGATTGGTAGCTGGGCGTGCGTACGTGATCGAATAATGAATAACTTTCAAATTGAATGATCAAACACGACCAAAAGACGTCTAAAAGCCCATCGAAAGACGTCTGAGAAACGGCGAACGTTGTTTGTTGGTGTCATAAAGCTGGCGAGGCCAGCCTAAGAATATAATAAAAGCCTGGCCAAAAGCTGTTAGAGCCAAGTCGAGTTAAACTGAACGCTTCTTGGGGGTCACGCGCTTCGTGTAGGAGCCAGAGGAAAATAAACAAAACTTGTAAAAAAACGGCAGCAAATACAGAAATATTTGAGAAGTAAAACCACAGAAACACAGCAACACAAATTTACAACATTTTTCTGAATGATCATCAAGAGATTCGTTGTAATGAGTATTAAATTTAAACTTACAAAATCTGTTACTGCCTTTTAGCATTTACATCTTTAAAGTTTAAACTTTGGAAAGAACCAAGAAAATTTCATTTTCAAATGGTATATATTTTTTTTTGCTTCCAGCTAACTTTTTATTTTGCTTAGTAACTGACTCGAGGTCTATTTAAGTATATTGTTGATACAATAGAACATTTTTAAATATATAGTTTTTAGATATTTTAACTGTGGTTTTATTTTCAAATACTCAAGTTAAAAGATTAGAAAACAGAAATATTTGATAAGTAAAACATTGAAAATATAGCTTTTCTAAAGTTTTTCTGTATTGGGTTTTAGATCTTTATGGAACGTATAAGAATGATTATAAACCTAAGCCTTTAAAAATGTATTTACATTTACTCTCAAAATGAACTGAAAATTTAGATTAAGAATCTTAAAGTGATCTTAAGTTTAGGAAACACGTTTAGATACAGAAATATTTAAGAAGAAATTACAAAAAAAGGTGATTTAGAAAGTCTTTTTGAACCGTTCTTGGGATCGTAAAACATTATACGAATTTATACCATTTATTCTCTTTTCTATTATAAAGAATATCTCTTTACTTTACTGCTTTGATATTAATTAAATTTAATATTGTTTTTCTTATAAACAAAAATATGGTGTGATTATTATTACAATAATATAACATTAAATCATTTAATTTTATAGTTTTAATATGCCGGAAAATTGTTTCCACGTATTTAGTGTAATTTATTTCATCTCGAACTCAAAACATGTCAATCCCGATTGCCAGTCACTTTGTTTTTTGTGAGCGTGATTTGTTGGGGTCGTAAAAGGCCTCACCTTAGCAGGTTCTCGGTTCTGTACCGCACCCTCTGCGACACACACCGCCTCTTCTCTTTCCCCCCTTTCAGTTCACTCCTCTCTCGCCAACGCCAAACTGACTGAGAAATGTTAATAAACGTTGGCAATTTCAAGCGGCGACACATTTGGGATACACATACAACAAAAAGACGTAGAGATTCTCCCCCTCCCCCTCCAGCAGTACGGCACATTTTATGCATAACTCTCCGCATCTTCTCTCCCACTCTCTGTCTCTGTCTCTCTGTGACTTGTCTTGATTTGCCAATTCTCATCAATATTTTGCTCACGTTGCGACATTTTGTCAATATCTGCGCCAATGATCATCGCATGTGCCGCCTTCGTAGCTTCTACGTATGCTATACCGCCCTTCTCTTCCTCTTTTCTCCAGGCACTTCTCTGTTGATTCTCCATGTTGCGAGAGACGTACAATGATTCGTTTTTAATTGAATTCTAAAAGCGTTGTCAGTTCTTTTGTTGCTGTTGTTGTTGTTGTTGTTGTTGTTGGTGCGCTACGCGTTGGTATCTCCATATAACATATATAGGGTGAGGGATATACCTATAAGGTATATATAAGGTGCTGCCCTCAAACCGAGGAGACAGATGGAGAGAGAGAGAGAGAGCGAGTGGGAGGGAGAGAGAGAAAATATTCAACCTTGTGGTATGCGTTTGGTTATTTCGTTGTTGTTATTGTATATTAAACATTAAACAACTCGACTTGGATTCACAATTTAATGGACAAGACTTTGGTGTTGTTGTTGTTGTTGTTAATGTAGCTGTTGTTATTTTTGTTGCTTTTATTGAGCATTTTTTTCGCGCGCTCTTGGACTTGACAATTACACGGCTATTTCTGTATTTTGTTTTTTAGTTTGTTTCAATGACGTTCGTTAAATTTGTTACAGTCATGGTTAACACACACACATGGTTAACACACACATGGTTAACACACACACATTTGTGTTTTTATGGGCACCCAAGTTATGTGTGTGTGTGCATGTGTGTGTGCATGTGTGTGTGTATGTGTGTGCTCCTCCCGCTTGCGTCTTATTAACATTATTATTTTTATTATTATTATTATTATTTACAAACGGCTGCAGTTCAAGTTCAATTGTTAATGTAATAAGCTACTTACATGCTCTCAAACTCACTCTCATACACACACACACACACACACACACACACACATACACGCACACTCCGATATACATACATTTAAATGCAAAACTTAACGCCATTAAATTTGTTGGTTTTTTGTTGAATTATTTAATTATTTTCCGTTTTGTGTGCTCAAAATGTAAAAAGGTATATAAAAAGTGTAAGATAAAGAGTGCCAAACTAATAGGTACCCTGTTGTACTAACTGAAATTATGCTTGAGACTATCAATATTTATATCGTTCACAAATGGAATCTACTATAATGTCTATAATTTGAGATATGAGTTTTAAGTTTTCAATATAGCTTTAAAAGCTAAAAACACCAAATAACTTTGGAAACAACTTAATTTACGACAATTGTCAACATATGAACATGATCGATATCACTTATCGGTAATTATAATTACCGATAATTATCGAATCTTGCAATCAGAGAGGCAGGTGTTATTTAACATGTCAAAATCTTTAATTCTGCTTATTATATGTACTTTACTTGCTTATACCCGTTTCACTAATGCTACAGGGTATACAGCGTTTGAGTAGCATGCAGAAACGTTAACTGAAAGTCACCTTTTGATGGGCATCAGTGAAGTCTGTGTATTTAATTAATGTCAATTATTATTCAATTAGAGCGCACTCGAAAGTTCACTAAAATTAACGAACTTTTGACTCTTTGACCAGCAAAGCGGCAAATGTTTAATGTTTGGCGAAATTGAATTAAACTTTAGCCATAGATAAACGTTAAAATGAAATAGAATTTTTGGAGAGTTTGTACTATGAAGAGCATAAAACTTGCAAATATTTGAATTAAGCATTAAATATAAATAAAAAATTTACATAGTTTTAACAAAAATTTACCATTTGAAAGGGAAATTATTTTTGGTCCCTCCCAAAATTATTTAAAGAATTTTCTTGTAACTCGTTCAAGGATCAATTAAGATAAGCTGCTTTTATTTAATAAAAATTAAAAGCTAAACATTTTTTGATCCAAATCAATTTAAACATGGAATTAAAATCGAAATGAAATGATTGATTTTTGATGGATTACTAGAACGGTTTATCACCTTTCTTAGAAAACTCAAACAATTTCCTAACAATAAAGGAAATGCGAATCTTTTATTGGTTTAATTTCTTTAGAAATTTGTTACAACTAGGACACAACATTATAATTGAAATTGTACAACGATTTGGAAAAGCTCGTTCCAAAGTTCAGGTACTGTCTTGGTAATGTCTAGGCAATTGAAAGGCTGACCTTAATGATGGATAAGTCGACAAGTCGGCTATTAAGATTAAGATAGATGTGATGCTGCTAAACCTTTGACAAAAGTGCTAGAGAAAAAGGGAAAGAACAGACAAGAAAAACAAAATAAAACTACAAACGCCCAGGAATGCGAAAACAAACAATAAACATAACTCAAGACATGCTGCTAAAGTAAACTGTCAGGTGAGACAGACGACGCGACGACTCATTATCGATGTGGCTCAGCTGAAGCTGATGAATAAATGTCGCGACATTCTCCCTCTCTCTCTCTCTGTCTCTCTCTCACACTCTCTTTCTTTTTGCCGCTCTTCGTGAAGCACAAAAGGCGCGGGCGTCACTTTGGGTGACAATGGCGGCAACTGCGTGTCGTGAAGCTCAGAGAGCAAAGCTTCAGCAAAAACTTAAAGTAGGAAAAACGTCGCCGCCGTTGCTTTGCACTATGGGGAAGAGAGTCCGATTTTTCGGCATAAACTTTGAATCTAGGAACATGTTCAAAAATTGAAAAAGGTAACATTTCGTGGCATAAACTCTATATTTATTAACATATTAAATAAATCAATAATTGTATTCAAATGCCATTAAGCTTTCTGAGTTTTAAAATGCTTTCATTAAAGTGCATTTTTAAATTAAATATATGGATTAAAGGAATCTTTTCAAAGATGTTATTTAACATTATTTAAGCATGTTATATGTAGTTATCTAGAGAGATTATGAAAACAACCGCTTGAAATGTCAGATGTGCCGTATTTTTGAACTTATTAAAAAACCACGAATAACTATTCTACCAAATTTATTATGAATTTTAACAATATGTAAATTTTTGATACTTTTCGTGCAAAAGTAAGTCTATTTTAGATATGCCATATTTTCGAACTTATTGAAAAGACAAAGAATTTTAGCAACATGTACATTTTTGGTACTTTTTTTTAATCCATTTCTTTAAAAAACCTTTTTTAAATTAATATTTTGCAATCTACTTTGTAAGTCTCTTAAAAATTTTAAGAAGCATTTGTGGCTTTATTTAAGGAAACCTCAATTGTTTTGCAATTGGTTTTATGCTGAATCAGATTTATAGATAATTTTTGAATATTCAAAATACTGAAACACATGAAAACTGCATTTATGTCAAAATAACGTACTTTTCTTCCATAGTGCAATGTCGCTTTTGGCCACTTTGTGTGCTTTATTTGCGTTGGCTGTGACCGCGACGCGTATAATTTACACGTTTTGCTCATTTGCGATTCTAGGCTCGCAACTGAAACAAAACAAAACAAAACAAATGAATTAAAATCGCAAAAGGGGCGCAGGCGCACACAAGGGCAAATCCCAAAGCAGGTCTAAAATGAAAAGGGGCCAGAGCCAGAGCCAGAGCCAAAGAGCCAAGATACACTCTTATGGCCAAGTCGAGTGAAATTCCAACAAGTGGCGTAATTGCGCCCTGCGGCGGCTACCGTGCGGCCATCGATAGTCATTGCTTTAGCCAGAAGAGAGAGAGCGAGAGAGAGGGGCGCAGCAGTAAAATCGCAAATCATAACTACAACAAATAATAAATAAGTGCGGCAACTGCGACGCTGGCAGAGACTGCGACTGCGACTGCGATTGCATGCAATAAGCCAAAGAGCATAAGAGCAACAAGTGTGCGTGTCTCAAGTCGTTTAACTGCCGCTGCTGAGTGCAAAGTTGAGCAGACATAATGGATGAGGATGAGGGCGAGGACGATGACGAAGACGAGAAGATGAGGCAGGTGAAGCAGAGCCAAAAGCAGCAGACGCGACTGCGCAGTCGTGGCTGCTCGTCATCGACAACTGCACGCCATCGGCATATAAAAAGCAAAGCAAAAACAAAAACACAAAAAAACAACTACAATGCGCTTTTAGTTTATTAAAGCTACTGATCTGGCTTTCAAGAGCTTTGACTTGCGCATTAAGCCTGCAACGCTAAATGAGAGCTTTCTTTTTACGAAACACATATATAACTAATTTAAATATTTGTTGATGTAACTTAAATTTGTTAACAAATAAAGAAAAATGTTCTGTGAAAAATGTTATACAATTTTGCTTAATCATTTGCAATTACTAACAGAATCAATTACATTATGTAATAACTAATAGAGATGAATTTGAAAAAATATTACAAATAATTATGAAATTATTTTAAGGAATCTCATTTAAATATTTTTATTTATTATTTGAATTTTATTCTTACTTGAAGAATTTCTGAAGAGCTTTAAAATTAAAACAAATTAAAATCAATTAAAAAATATATACTTATTACTGCTTTTTCTTTATTAACAACTTTTACAAAAATATAGGACAAGGCAGTTAATAACAAAAGAAACTTAAGTAGTATACAAATTTATGGAGGAATATTTTTTGCATGACTAAATTAAAAGTTCAGGCCTTTGAAAAATTTAAACAAAATTAGAAGTGAGATAAAATGTATTATTTAAATATTAATATTACACAGTATATTTTAGAGAATTAAAATACCAGTATTAAACAAAAATTTCTTTTCTTTTAAGTTTTAAAATTAGCATTCTCGTTAAAAGTTAAATTAGAAATTTGAATTATTGAAAAATATATAAGAAAAACTGTTAGAAAAGTATCATTCCTTAAGAAGATATTTAAAGATTTAATTTTTGAAGTTAGAAATTTAAATTGTTAAACTGTTAGAAAAGTGTCAATTCTTAAGAAGATTTAATTTTTGAAGCTAGAAAATAAGCCATATCCTTACATTCTTATGTGTTTAGGTGTTGTAAGAAAACAATCAATATTGTAGTAAATAGAAATAATTCTAAAACAAAACTAAGCTTCATTAATGTAATTATTTCTGATCAATGTATATAACCAGAGTAAATATTTACTGTTTATATCAGCTACGATTATGTCTGTCGAAATGTTGCCAGATATTTATGGCAAATGTGATATTAATACATATAAAACTTGATTGAGTTTTGATTAAAGTGCATTGGGAATTCGTCATAAATGTCTTGGAATGGGGCAGTCAGAGCTTGCCTGACTGCAACTGCAACTGCAACTCAGAATTCTCAGTTCGAAGTTCTCAAGTCTCAGTCTCAGTCTCCAGACAAGTCAACATTCCATGGCCATTTGCAGGGCATAAGTTCGCGTCAAAGGTTTCGAGTTGAGGAATAAAAAACAAAGCAAAAGCTAAGAAAAAAAATGAAAATGAAAATGAAATAAAATAAAATACAGAGCGCCAAAGAGTGAAGCGCAACAACAGACAAAAGGTTATAACTGCAGCGTTGCTCATATTGATATTGTATAAGTAAGTAGTTGTTGTTGCTGTTTGTTGTTGTTGTTGTTGTTGCTGTTGCTGTTGTATTAGCCTCCACAAGGGGGCAACACTGATGACGACGGGTCGCTTCTGTTTCTCCGTGTTGCATGAAGAGACTGAGAATCTTCTTCACCTTCCAGGCCTGCGACTCGTTTTGCATTTTAATTTTACTTTTGTGTTTTTTGCTTCCCGCCTGATCGTCATCATCATCATTACGATCATCATTACGATCATTATCATCATCATCATTGCATGCTTGTTTATTTTTTATACTTTATTTTTGATTATTTTAATTTTAAAGCCGCGCTGCTGTCTCGATACTTTTTTATATCGCCACTTGCCGGGCCATTTGTGTATCTTCCTCTCTCTTTCTCCCCCTGCCTTCCCCTTCAACTGTGCATGTGTGTGTGTGTATGTGTTACCTTATTTTTTTTAAGGTGCCGGTCAAAGTCAAGTCGAGTCCCAAGTCAAGTGAATACGCGTCTGCGCATTAAAATTGCGGCTTTTTCGGGGCATTCTCATTGCGAATTGTCTGTGTGTGTGTATGTGTGTGTGTTTGTATCTGTGTGAGGTGCTTTGTTTTAATGAAAATTTGCATGCTGAATGCTTAATTTTGCCAGCATTTCTCTTGGGAGTGCCAGTTGCTGTAATCTCTTGGTCAAAAACTTTGATGCAAAAAACTTAAAAACAGATAAAATAAAACAGGACTTTTGGGAATTGAATTAAATTCAAATTATGTCAAATGAAACAAACATTTCAGATTCCAAATAATGTGTTTCGTATACAGTCTTACTTTAATAATTATATGCTAGATATTACCAGCCAAAGATTGCATCAGTATTAGCTCTATCTTATCATATTCATCTCTCCGATTCATAATCTAGTTCTCGATAATTTGTGATGCCTTTTACTTTTGCATATGCAGCGAAAGAATTCTGGTTTTATTCTGAGTTTTATTATTTTTGTTCGCATGAGAACTGCGACTGAGATCGGATCAAAAGCTACACAAAAGTCAAAGGTGAGCCCATGGGCCATATGACATCATCATCATCATCATGATCATTATTGAGATCATAATTATGAACAAAGCAGCTGCAGATACTTAAGTTTTGGCATTCAAGCGAACAACATTTGCAAGGCCAGAAAAAAACAATGCAAGTTAGAATGCTCCAGAAGAGTATACGCAACCAGTAGATACCCTCTTTCTAATTGTTGACTGATTACACTAAAATTTTAACTTAAATTGAAACATTTGAATGTGCCAAATATTAAGTATAGATCTTTTAATACACAAAAGTTATGACAACTTAATTGTAATCGTTAAATCCATACTCAAAAAGAGTATACGCAATCAGTAGATACCCTCTCTCAGTTATTCACTGATTATTCTCAAACTTAAACTAATTTAAGTATAGATCTTTTAATACACAAAAACTATGACAACTTTATTCTGTATATAATCTTCAAATCCATTATATCAATATCAAAGAGTAAGGCACCAAAACTTAAATAGATAAAAATGTGTCACAGCCGTAAATAAAGTCGTGAACAAAAGGTCTCAGCAAAGGTCCGAGTTAAGTTCAGTGAGGTCTTACTGGAGGTCTGCACAGTGGCTATAAAAAGTGAGTAAATGGTTTACAGTGGACAAAACACTGACCGACAATAGTAAACCACTACCTCGTTAAAGGGGAAAAGAGTGTAGAGTGGGGACAAAGAAAGACAAACCGAAATACAAACAAATGAGAAATAAATACAACAAAACAAAAGCGTAAAACGATAGTTGAACTTTCAACACCTATCGCATTTTTTTGTTTTCCAGTTGTTAAAGGGGTCTGGGCTTGTAGATTGTAGAGCTGGGAACTACAGGGGTCTACAGGGGAGGGAGCAGGGGTCTGACAATGAGTCTGGTCTCGGTCTACCTCGATTCATAGTATAGTTAAATGCGATAAACACTGTTTAGACAAGGGAAAGATTGAAATAGAGAATTGTATAATAGGGGTGTCATGGAGTTGGGGGGGAGGGTGGAGAAGAGTGTCTCACTTACCGGAATAACACCAGGCTGGCCATACTACTGTTGTCTCGGTATCAATTTCCTTCATTATGGTGGGCTCAACATATTGTCAAAACCTCACCGCACCGATTCGATTTGTCGTCTCCCTCTATCACTCTCTGTCTCTCTTGGTATCTCTTTCCCTCCTCTAGCTGCTGCATTTGTAGTCCGGAAGTAAGCCGAGAAAAAAAATATAAAGTTGAAAAGAGAAATAAGTGAAGATTAGTTATAAAGTTATTTGAATGAATTTTTGCAGTTATCATTGCGGTGGTTTTTTTGTTTTTCTTCCTCTTTTTGTTGTTGTACACTTTTTCTTCGTCTTATTTTGTGCTTAGCCAATTTTTCAATTAAGCTAAAAGGCAACAGGTTGTTGGCCATTTTCATGTCGCTAATTTGTCTTTGTATTAGAGTCAGAGAGTCTGTTTATATTTTTATTTCTTTTGCATCTTTTGCCTCAAGTTAAGTCTGCGTTAATGTCTTTATGTATTTGGCCTGGCTATTAAATATGGCTTCAAGCATGTCTCTCCGCTTAGGTGTTTCTTTAATTAATTCACTTGTTGTCAAATGTACAGCTGTTTTTCTATCGCTTTGCTTTGTTTATGTAGTATTTAGTATACCCCTTAATCGTGCAAGTGTCTTAATTGGGTATGTAACAGAATGAACTTCATTGATATTAAAATTAATTGTTATTGATTGATTATCTCATTTTTATCTGTGTATATTAGTGAAAGATATTAACAACTCAAAATGTTTAAAACCCAAATATACAAGAGTTATAAATATACAAGAGTTATAAATAAAAACACAGTAAGTAAATTTTTTAATAAATTATTATTTCTACAAGAATATGTACTTTTCAACTCAATATTGTAATACTTTTTCTGATAATAAACTCTCACAAAAATAGGAAAACTTTATTTAAAAATTTGTTAATGTTTATTTAAAGTTGTTCTTTGTGACCTATCTTGATTCTTTTTAACAACATAATACTTTATCAATATTATCAGTAACCATTAAATAGAAATTATTATTTCCATTTTGGCTTAAATATTTAACACCAATATATTGGATCAATATATCCATCTCCCTTTAATTATGCTAGGGTATTCGCCTAGTCAAGTTAGCTAAGATTTATCACAGTTCTTGTTTGCTTAGCTGATTTTTTTTTTTAATTGAATGCTATTAAAAGCTGTCAAATTGTGTTTAGCACATATATTTATATATTTATTATTATTATTTAGCCTGATAAGTAAACACACCAAATATCAGAGAGTGAACAGTAATAATTCTCAACCGGTTTAAGCGCTATGAACTTGTTTCAAATTCTCAACATTGACAAAGATCTTCCGATCGTTGTGATAATGATTTAATTTCTAGATTGCATTAAAAATAAGCTTAGACTGGAATTGGATTAATCGAAAGCTCTGACAACTTATGATGTCAAATATCTAAAGATCTACCAATTTTGAGACTCTCGAGAAATCAAATAAAAAACTGTAACCTTTTTGATGGGGAAACAAACAATGAAGTATTTCAGAAAAAAAAACAGAAAAAAAAGTTTAAGGTCGCGATTGGCTATCAAATATTTAAACAGCTTTTTTTGCATTTGAACACAGGAGAAAAAGAAACAACAAATTTGAATTTACCTTTTTATTGATATTTTTTGTATTTGTCGATTTTATGTCGATTGTTTCACGTTGATTGCCGCCAACGACTTCTATTGTTATTATTGTTGTTGCTGTAGTTTTTGTTGTTATCGTAACTGCTGTCAATTTGTCATTCCAATTGACAAAGTAGCCGCAATAACAAAAACAAAAGCACAAAACAAAAGCAAAAACAAAGTCAAAAGCCGACTGCTGTCTTTTTTTTATTTGTGTGGCTTTAACGTAAATTCTCTTTTGATAATATTATTATTTTTAATTTTAAGTATTGTAATTACATATTTCAATGGGCTTTTTAAACTGAACTTGTTGTTGGATTTGTGAAAAAAACGGTTAAAAAATCATTTTATAATTTCCCTGTTGCCGTTGTTGCTGCTGTTGTTGTTGTTGTTGTTATTTTGGGTGCAGCTTTTGGATGCGCTTTTTGCCAACATTTGCACTTGTTAACTGTTGTTGTTGTATTTCCGCTTTGAAAACGAACTTTTAAATAAAAATTTATATATTTGGTCAACATTTGTTTCTTTTGTTATTTTTATAAGTTTTTTGGCTAATGAACAACACACGCGTTGAATTTCGACTGAATTTGATGTTGTTGTTGTTGTACAACAGAGATCGACTTTAATTTATAATTTGTGATGCTGCTGCTTTGACCTTTAAAAGAACCTGCGCTCAATTCTTATTGGAACTTAACTCCAATTGGCATTCACTTTTCGCCTGATTTGCATTTCACTTTTGCACTTTTAGCAGCTGCTTAAGCGACCGATACACAGATACATTTCTATCTTAAAGATACATTTGGTGCTCTGTTATGAATAATTTGTTTTAGTTGTTGTTGCTGTTGCTGTTGTTTTGGTTTTGCTGTTGGCTTATTAATTGCTAGTCACGTGCTCGTTGACGTTTGACATCATCATCACACAGATTTTGTATCTCACAGTTTGCTGCTGTATCTTTTTGTTATGCGGCTAAACACGTGAGTTTGTTGCACAAATTGCCAGCATTTTTTTACCTGTTGCAGTTACAACTTAATCCTTTGAGCTTTTGAGCCTTATGCACACGGTTGACGCAGGTGCTCTTATTTTTTTTTTTGTCTAATTGGCACTTGGCTTTGTATTTAATATTTGTATTCTTTTAAACCTTTGTTTCCGCGCTTAAAAATGTTACGTTTCGAGTTGTGTTTCCTTTTCTTTGTCGTGATTCGATCACTTGTGCTTTTCGTGTACTTAAGCGAGCGCAATTCGCACGTCTCTCAACGCAAACGGGAACGTACTGAGCATTAAAGCTTCAACAGCGCCCCATTGGAGCTTACAAACACATGCTCACCAGCTAGCAGACTGAAGAGTGAGCATGGGAGAGCAACAGAGTCAAAGAGAACGCGCCTAAGCTGAAAAGAGTGTTCGTTTAACAAAAGAGTGCGCATTGAGCTTTATCAGTCAGTGCAGTCGTCTACTCTCCCTCTCTCTCTCTCCCTCTCTATCGCTCCTTCTCTTTCTTGCGTTTTGTTGTGTGCTGTGTGCTGTGCAGTGTGCGCAGCTGAAAAAGGGTTCAATGAAGGTCAGCTGGTTCAGAGTTCAACGCATACAAAAGCTGCACTTAACTCAACTCGCAAATGCATGTGTGAATGAATGTGTGAGTCAGTGTAGATGTATGGCCGTGTGTGCGTTTACTCACAGTTGGTCAAGAAAGTGTTTTGACAAATTTCATATAAGAGATAGCGACTTTTCACAATAAAATAATAACATTTCAAAATATTTACATTTCTTCTAGAACAACAAAAAGAATGTTTGCTAACATTTTACTTAAGTTTCATATTTTATTGTAAGTAGTTTTTTAAAAAATAGAATGATGATTTTGATTTCATTTACTAAAACCTAAGCTTATCCTAATATTTTTATACATACATAGATATATACTAGTTTTAATACTAATACAAATAATTGAAATTTGCATTTAGGTTTTTCTCAAGCCTAGTAGGAAAAATATTGGATCATTATACATTTTTGTAATACCCCCAGGACTATTTATCTTTTAATAGCTAATTTACTTTTTTCCTTTACTTCAATTAGCTATTAGTTGCAAAATAAATATATGATGTTTTCCTTTTGTCAAATTACTTTCTCGACTAGCTGTAACTGTATTTCTCTGACTGTATCGCTGGCCATTTGATACTTTGGCCTCGTCTGTCAATTGTTGTTGCACTTTTTGTATTTGCCCAGTTGTTGTTCGGTCGAAGCACTGTCTGAAGCTAAAAAACATATGCATATTAATTGCATTGGGGTATACTATTCTGAGTAAAGCTAACTCATATACGATATGTAGATATGCACATATATAATACCCATAACAATATCTAATTCAATGTAAATCAATAACATTTGATATCGCAACGACCCAAACAACCTTTAAAGAAAAACGCACGCAGTACGTATACGTATAAGTATACGTATACCTATATCTCGGCTGGCCCAAGATACACAGCTACAGATACAGATAAAGAATCTGTGATACAGATACAGATGCGCCGCACACTTAACCCAAACGAGACCAAAAGCGAACAGGCGGCCATCGCGACCGACCAAACGACCGAGCGACCTGAAATATTTTTAGAACTGCGACGGCGACGTCGGCATGCATATATTGTTGCCTCCCTCCTCCGTCTTCCCCTAAGCCCCACTCCTCACCCCTCTCCCAGCACCTCAGTCTCCCAGTCGCAGTCCCAATCGAGGCTGTTTTTTTTGGTGTCAGGCCGCTTCTCCTCCTTAGCCCCCCTTTGTGCTCCTCACTTGCCTTAGGGTTGCGGATCTGACGGGACGACATTTGCCAAAAGACATCACAACAAAAAGAGCGAGAGCGAGAGAGAGAGAGAGAAAAAGAGCGAAAGTCAGAGTGAGGTCAGAAGGTCTGTGATCTTTTCTGCGAACTGCAAGAACAAAGCGCAACCAAAATACTATAAAAAAAGCAAACAAAAAACGCGACATGTGCTAAGCATACTTATACTACATATAGGAATGCCCTCGAGTTCAGTTCCCCAAAGATCGCTATATCAAATACGGGAGCTACAAAGGTTGCGAAAATATATATCAATTTTTAATACTATGAGATCACAATATAGAATTGCAGTACGTTGAATGATAATCGAAAATATCCATAAATAGTTTTAAACAAATTATATGATAAATTATAATTATAATCTTTAGTATTTTAGAATTATGGATTTAAGATTTACAATATATTATATATAATAACGAAGGTTGTAACTTAATATTCAGATCTTCAATCTAACTTGAAATTGTAATTGCCAACATTTATAAAATATTCCATTTTGATGGTTATGCGATTTTTTTGACATTTTGCGGAACGTCATTTCATCTCATATCATATATAGTATGCGATATTTTTCGTATACTTGAGACGGCTGATGTCTTGGCACAACTTTGGTTCGGACATTTTTAAGCACTCGGTCTCTTGGCCAGGCAAAAGCCAAAAAGTCAAATGACAAGACGCAAAAAAAACCTAAATTAAAATATTAAGGGACAAGCGGATACCCTGTAAAAATTTAAAGTTGAGTAAACTTTAATAATGTGGAAAACTACTGCTTCTTTTAATGTGGTACAGCTTAAAGAGTAACAGTTGTGTAAGTTATCAATGTGAAATTTCAAGTTATCAATGTGAAAATGTAAGCTATCAATGTGAAAATTTAAGTTATCATTGTGAAAATGTAAGTTACCAATGTGAAAAAGTAAGTTATCAATGTGAAAATTTAAGTTATCATTAAGAAAATGTAAGTTATCAATGTGAAATTTACAGGATAGAAGCATTGTATTTTATGGAATAAAATGATAATGTCCCATAGCTATATTATATGAACCTCTAAACGCTATTCAATTCAATCTGATCAATTTGAAAATTTAAATTTAAAAGTTGGCATAGCTTATCAGACACTCTTTGGTCACTCTTTGATTTTACAGGGTATTAAGAAACAGCACAGGGTAAATATGTACCCATAGGTGCATATACACACACACACACATACATGCATATATGTATATGGTACACAGATATATGGATACTCTGAACGACATCCACGCAGCACATCAATGAATCAAAAATACAAACAACAACAACGAAGAGGAGAATGAAGAAGAGGAGAGAAGAAGAGAGAAGAGTAAGAAGAGGCACAGAAGGTGAGAGGGCGCAGCATCTTTTGACGTTGACAACGCGACCGAAACAGTCGCAGAATGTGAGAGAAAGAGAGAGGGATATTCAGGGGGGAAAGAGACGCCAAAGTTTAGCTGATGGAGGGGCAACAAAAGGTGTGTGTGTATGTGTTTGTGTGTGTGTGGGACGATCTTCAATATTGCAAAAAAAGAAAGATAAATTTCAGCAACAACAACAGCAACAACAACAAAATCAACATCTTGTTGTTGTTGCTTTTTTCGCATCTTTGTGTTTTTGTTGTTGTTGTTGTTGCAGACGGTTCGACGGCCACACAATTGACTCGTTTGCCAACACGCGTCAAAATGTTGCAACAAGCTAAAGCTGCAACACACACAATCACACACACAATCACACACACAATCACACACACACACACTACAACATTTTCGTACTTGCATTGGCAACCTGTCAGTTTATGGCTTTAAAAATCGTTCTCAGTTATCAAAAGGTGCATCAATCTGTAGATTCTACAGATTAGAGATGCTAATGAGCTGCCTTTCAATGACGAGCATTCTCTATATAGAGTGAAACAATATAATGCGGTGTTATCTACCAATAACCAGTCAGTTGTCAAATCTCAAATATCTGCCAACATATCTTTTGGGTAAATGGAATAAAAGTGGATTCAGAAGTATTCGAAAATATTATGCCAAAAAAGAGTAAAACTCAATAAGGGATAAATAACATTTATTTAAATGGTTTTAAATATATTGAAAACATTTACAATATCACAAAAGTTATAATAGTTGAAGGCTGATATTGTGGGCTTATTAGCAAATCCTTTAGAAACTATGGAAAACTCTCAACAAATAAAAGATTCTCCAAGCCATATTTTTATATATTTTTATATTAAGCAAAATAGAAGAGGGAACATTAAAATTGTAGATCTGGAATCTGTGTTAGATAAGCCTTAAATATTAAATAATTATATTCAGATCTTTTAAACAAATCTTCAATTCTTTTTTTTTTTGATTATAGAGAACCAGAGTTGATAAAACCACCTTTGGATCTCTGTAGAGCTTAAGATCTCCACAATTTGACTACATTCACATTACATTTTTCTTCTTGGAACTGAGGAATGCATCAACATACACAAGCATACCAAAAGTTGACCTCCATTCCAAATTGGAGACGCATGCAGGTGTCACTTGGCGGCGAGTACAGTTGCCACACGACCTGACCTCTTAGCAGCCACTTCAAGACCCCAAAAGTTGCAGTCTGAACTGGAGCCAGAGACAGAGCCAGAGAGTCAGTCTGCGTCACAGCGTCGATCTTTGTCGCAGTTTGTGCCATGTTTTTTTTAGTTTTTTTATTTGTTTTTTTTTGGTTCATGTCCCAGAGACAGGCTTCAAGCATAACTGGTGCAAAGACTCAACACGCGCGCGCTGCCCACACGCCTTACTTGGGACTTGGAACTTGGAAGTTGGGACTTGGAACTTGTGACTTGTGACTTGGGCCTGGTACTCGTTCCTGGCCGCCTTCCTGAACCTCCCCCTTTTGGCCACCAGCTGCAGTTTGTGTCTGTCTGTCTGCGACAGAGTTGAGTTGTAGTTAGTTGGATCGCAGGCCAAACGAAACTTTCGCAACGAGCGCATAAACACATATATAAAGATCCTAGACAGAGCTTCGGGTACAGCGTGTGCCATACTACACTGAGGAAAATTTATTGATATTTATGTTATTAGTAATTGCAATGCATTGCTTAAAGGCATATTTTAAAAGTGAAATATTTATAATTATCTTATTCTTCTCCTTTTAACTGAAAATGTTTATCTATATCGAAGATGTATGTCTTCAGAATATTGTTTGTAATATTTCTTAGCACCCAAATAAAATTAAATAGTTTTAGGTCCATTTTTGCAATGTCCGTAAAAGATTTATTTGATACATATCTTTGACATTTAACGTTAGCTTATGTAGATGCATCATATAGAGTAATTTAAAAGAATTTAGGCTTACTTTTCAATTTTTTACCAGCAACATTTCTCTAATTTTTCTACATTCATGAATTACTGCACACTTTGATAAAGGAAATGAATGAAGAATAATTGAAAATAGAACGGGCCTATGTGAATAATAGTATTCGAGTAGTCAAACCTATATTTCAATTAGCAATTTCATTCGCCAATGAAAGACTTATATATTAATCTTTTTAAAGGATCAATGTGAAATGGAACACTGTGAGAAACAAGTAAGCAAATATTATATCTTTTTATTATATTATATCTTTCCGAGAGTACATGTAAAGTTTCGCTTTTCGATCTATTTGCTATTGTAATATCAGATCTGTTGGAATATTGCAATATATCATGTTAACCAACACTTATCAGGCAAGTTTCCTAGTTGGTTTCTTTCAGTGTATGTGAAGTATCTATGAAGAGAGTACGATACTATATTCAGATTGGTTCAGTTCAGTTCAGTGTTCACTTTTCAGTTCAACTAAATGAAGTGAACTCGACGGTTGTTTGTCGCTGTCATTTTGGGATATGTGTGTGTGTGTGTGAGTGCGTGTGTGTGTGTTGATGTGTGTGTGAGGGCAAACGGGCGTTCATTTGAGGTCTGGCATCGGTCGACTCGATGTCGATCGGTCGCTCAGTCGCTCAGTCGGTCGCATGGCATTAGCATTTTTCAGTGTTGTTTTATTTTTAGATGCGCGCAAAAAACTCACAAACACATACACACTTAGAATTGCAAGTGTGTGTGCGTGTGTGTGTGTGGATGTCTGCGCCAACGCTTCGATGCTCGGAGGTGACTGACAGTCAGTCAGACTGACTATCGGACGCACTGACGGCATTTTATTTTATTTTTTTTTGACAAACGGCTCTGACAGCGCCCAACGACAGTTTGCACCACATTCACAATCACATTCACAATCACATTCACATTTGTATTCACATTCACAAACACTCGTTCATAATATTCGTATTCGTATTGGTTGGCAGTTGGTTTTGAGTTGACAGACATTCCCACAAAGCAACGAGGATCTAATCCTTTGGTAATGTCAAGTTTAACTGAACTTAAGATCAAAAGCTGTTTCTTACTTTTAATATCAGGTATATAGACTTTTGCTTTAGTTAACATGATCTGTTTGTTGTAGTTTTTTCCAGCTCTTTACTGGATACATAGGATCGTATGTATTTTCTAGTAATTATATTCACAAAGCTCTTGGCCTATTAAAATTGCAGTTCTGTTAATTCAGCTTTGTTCCGGCTTCTCACATTGCCGACAAATTAAATGGAAATACTGAAAAGTTATCAACAGCTTCATGTGTACAACAAGTGTTCTTTAAAGTTGTTCTTTATTTTAAGTAGTTTAATTTAAATCTTTACCTTGTTTTATCAATTTTGATAATCCACAGCAGAGATCGACTCGTTGTTGCTTTTATGATCAGAGCTCAAATATCATATGATTTTAGCCGCTTTTCTGCTCTTTAATCAACACAAATGTAGTTTAAAGATGTTAACCCCCAATCATCGGAATTTAAAAATAATATTAGTAGGTCAACCTATTTAAAGAATTTTCTAGCCCGATAAATGAGTCCATTTCTTTCCTTACTAAAAACATTTTAAGGTTTCTCTATTTTATTAACTGGTTTACCTGGCATTAACTTAAATTCTAAAATAGCTTATCTATCAATTTGTATCTCATAGTTTAAATTGCTCGCTGCAATATTCTATATTATGAATCTATATCTTGATCTCCCACAATAATCATAGTTGATCTTGCCTTCTGATGTTGTTGTTTGTTACAAAGTTCACATTTAAAAAGATTTACAAAAACACATTCGCGCGCTTTAATTAAAGTTCAGTTCACCTATGTACTCAACCCACTCGACAATATCACGACATTTGCTATTATTAACTCAACTCAACTGAACTGAACCAAGTTGAACTCGAGCCAAGTTGAGTTGAACCGATCTCAGCTGAAGTGTATTTAGTGTGGGCGACAACACTGGAAACTTGTTAACTAGGCAACACTGGCAACTGGCAACTAAAAACTAAACATCTGACATAACTGAACAATTATCAACAACTACGAAATAGTTTTCGTAGTGTTTGAGAAATCACCGACAAAGTGGGAGATGCTTTATGGATTTATGATTTCATTCGAGCGGCACAATTCAAACGAAACCAAAGCAAATCAACGCAACTACACTGCGAGAAATGATGCATTGAGAATGGAAATACTCAAGCTCTACATCTTTTGTTGTCAATTGCTTTGTAAACAACTGTTGCAAATCATTATTTTATTTAATTATTTAAATTGAATTCATACAATTTTAAGTTTATTTAAAGGTTCTCCTCAGAATTTGTCAAAAAACATATATAACAAAACGAACCTAAAACTTAATAAATTGATTATTCATTTTCATTTTATTGTTTTGTTTTTACATTATACGAATTCAATACAATTTCTTCCATTTAATGTAGAACCCATTCAACTTCTATCTATATCTAATTTTTCTGAGTGTACCGCAAAAATTCGTCGCTGCGGTCAGCGCCAATGATTAACCCCCAACCGAACAGATCACAGAGTTAATAAACAAACAAAAAATAACTAAGAATGTTCTAGTTGAGTGTGCTCGACTGATGAATACCCTATCTTTAAGATTTCTCTTAGATAATATTGATTTGAAAATTCTTTTTTACAACATTGTTACTTTTATGTTTATAGTATTTAGTGTCACTCTTTGATATACTCTTTTATATCACCCTATAACTGAGGGGTATTAGAGAGCAACAAAAACGATCTTTGATCTTTTTGTTGAAAAACTGTCAACGTATCAAATTTTAAGAGCATGACAAATGCAAGATCAACGTTAGTTATAAAGAGTGAATCCGTTGCTCCGATCCATCGATCGATCCAATCGATGGTCAATTACAAAGAGTGATCAAACAAACTGTGACTGTGATTTCTTCTTCTTTGCTTCTTTCCGTTTTCTTGACAGTCGGTAGTAAATAAAATATATGTGAGAGAGAGAGAAAAATTGCTGTCACTGCAAAGTGCGAGTACATAAAGCATCGTCAGGTTTCAGTTTCAGTTGCGAGGATCGTTGACGATCGTCAGTCCCCGTTCCCGTTCCCTTCCTACTCCCCATTCCACGTCCCCATTACCCGTCCCAGTCGCAGTTCAAGTGACAAAAATGTCGCAGTCAGCGCAACGAAAATGAAAAGCTCTCATCTCAAAAGCTCCAGCTCCACATAACGATTGCACGAGATCTTCACACCCCCGTTATACCGCTCCTCCTTTTCCCTTCCATTCCTTTCTTCATCTCTTCTTCTCGTGTGTGTGTGTGTTTTTGGGGGAAACGAGTTATGATGAAGTTTTGTGAACGTCGTTCGTTTGTCTTCGTCAAATATTTGCTTTAGAGACCGCTAATGACATGAAACGGCAAAATGTGAGGCACACCCCCCGCCACCCTCACCCCCATCAAACTTCTTTTCATCTCGGATCTCTGCCTGAATCCCACAATGAAGGGAGCAGGAAATTGTTGAATATTTGTTATTATTAGCATTTATATTATTCTTTTTTCTTTTTCTTTTAAGAGAGCTCTGACTCTGAACTTATCAAGTGACAACGAGGTAAGCAGTAATATTATATACCATATTGTTATTATTATTGTAGGTATATGATAAGGGATATCTGATATCATTAGGGAGACGCTTTTTATGCTGACCACTTCAATCAACCTATTGTTATTCTTCTTCTTTTCTTTCCACTGGCAAATTCCATTGATAAAGCTACTTACAACGGAAGTTATGGTTGGGTTTTTAAATTGGAACCTTGCCAAAGGTCATCAAATTAACAAAATATCGCACAATTTTTAGCAAGTTTTTTCTTCTCTTCATTTTAGCTAATTACGAACGTCTATTGACCTGCGAAAACAATAAACTTTGATTTGGAAAAAAATCAAAATATAATAATAAGAAAAATAAAAAATACATACTTAAGTAAAAATACTCGTCTAACCTGTCAACATCAAATGAACACAAAATTTGATATTGATATTTGTATTTTGATTATACAATAGACAAAATCAACGAATACAATGACAATGACTGACAAGATGAGTGACATGAGAAATGCACTGAAAAAAATATGATAGACATTTATGTTATAAAAACATGCCAAAAGTGAAATCAATAAGTAAACCAATCTCTCAAAACAGAAACAGCAACATAAATAGTTTAAATAAATTTGAAATGTGTTTTTTTTTTAGTGCACAAGTAGATAATCTCAACGCTTAACTTTAGCCATTCAAATTCTAAAACCCGTTGACCCGAACTTGTTGATCCACTTTCCGTTCCGTTTAGTTCAGCCAAAATCCGAGAAGGTTAAAATTCAGTTTAGTTCAGTTCATATCAAGGCCACCGTCGAATGAATATTTTTGACAAAGTTCGAACGACGCCTGTCACAAAATTACAAGTATGCTAATCAAAAATGGACTCCAAGCTCTTTGACGTCACAAATTGATGTCTAAAAGGTTAATTTTCCACAAAAAAAGAAACTAATCACATCCATTAGGTCAAAAGATTTACATACATAATACTCGATATGCTCTGCAAATATTTCTCTAATACCCGCCGACATAAGTATCTCAATAGGCCCCTATTCAAATCAGTTCGTAGTGCTCTCAGCGTTGTTTGTTTTCATTAATAGTTTTGTTTACCATACTCGAATTATACATAGAAAATTATGTAAATACGAGTATCTCGCATAGAAATGCTACATTCATAAATTCAGATGCTCAAGTCAATTTAAATGTGTCAAAAAGAATCAAATCCCAAATAAAAATTGACTATATTTATATATGATATAATATAATATAGAACACATACAGAAATCCATATGCTTACATCATTTTATCTTTCAGTTCCTCTTAAGCTTTCTTATTATAATATTCTTCTATTATCTTCTATTAATATCTGTAGAGTGTTTTGAAGTTTGTCACGTTTTGCCCACACTTTTTTTTTATTATTAATAATTTTATGTTTATATAATTGTGTTATGGGCTGTGTCTTAAAAGGTTTAAATATATTTTTTTTAGAGATTTTTAAGGGTTTATAGCCGAAACGTGTTAATGTGCGCATAATTTTGATTCCAATTATAAATATTTATATTAATTCGGCTTTTGTTCGAGCTAAATGTTGTGAGTCGAGCTTTGTTTTCGATTATCATTTCGATATTTATGAATGGACACATGACAAGTTTATCCAAGATGCGGATCTCTGAAGATTTAAGAGAAAGTGTTAAATGTTTAATCTTCAAAGAATATTATATAGGGATTGGTTGGGTAAACATAATTTTCAAATAAAGTGAACTAATAAGATTGAAAATCAATATTGATTCATTATAAGATAATACTGTAATATCTAATCTATAATAACTCTATGACTATACATAGCTTTGGAGTCTTATCTGAACTGAAGAATCGAGCTAATTAATTGATCATTTCAAATCCTTACTTTAAATTAAAGCTTTGTAAGCTTTTTAGTCGGTTAAAGAGCTTTCGTTGTAGAACTTCACTCCGTTATCAGACTACCTGAAAACTCCACAATAAAAAATTCTGAAAATAAAATATGTTTTTTGCCAGACTAAACACTCATAACATACACACACACACTGACATACACCCCTTTGTGAGCCATTTACCAAAAACAGTTGCGCATTAAGCGGTCTGAGAACTGAATCATTTGCTCAAAACTAAAACAATAGCATTATGTTAATTCAAAGAGATTGCCTATACAATTGTACTAAGAATACAAAAATGAGTAGAAGAAAAAACTAGGAAGTGTGTAATTTGCAAACAAAAATGCATTTACTTAATAATCTTTTAAATTGATATACCAAAAAAGACATAAATAATATTACTTGAAAATAAATATTTTATTTATATATCATCTATCATCCTTTTTATGATTTCCTTAAATTTTTAATCTTACAATATCAGAGTCTATATGACTTTACACGAAAGAAGCTGTGATCAAAGAATGCAAAGAAATGTGCAAATAAAATGCCGACAGGTAGCGCACATACAACAACAACAACAATAGCAAAAACACAAAAGTAACGTAACTAACCACAACAACAACAGCATAAAGAATAAGAAAAAGAAGAAGAACAGCAGCGAAAGAAGTGCGCTTATCAGCCAAAGCAAACGCAAGCGCCGGATATGAGCGCCACTTAAAAACTGTAAAAACAACACAAGCAGCAGCAAAAGCAACAAGTGTGTGCAAAAGAGAGGAGAAAATGCGAAAGAGAGGGGGTGAGTTTGAGTGACACTCGAGAGCGGGAGCAGTAGTAGTAGTAGTGTGCTTTCTGATAGCAGTAACAAAAGCTGCCGTGTCAGGTAGCTGAGGTTGCCGCTTTTACACAGGCCAATTAATGAAAGCGACAAAATGGCAAATAATAATAATAATAATAGTGTGAAGGGTATGTAAAAGGCGTAAAGGCAAACACGTAACAAATATACTCTTACACACAGTGACAGTCTGTGCTGTGATACTCAAGAGAGTGATGGAGAGTGAGAGACAGCGGGGGAGCAAGAGCGCAGGCATTTTAATTTTTTGTCATCTATGCGCGTGCTACTTTGTTACAACAATTGCGTCGGCGTTGACTTCGGCGTCGCTGGTATCGTTGTTGCTGGCGGCATCGATAGCGCAGCGACAGCAACAATAATAATAATAATAACGCAGACTAATTGCAAACATGCGTTCATTTTGATTGCTGGGCACACAAAAGCTTTGTCACCGATGCCAACGTCGACGCCGGCAGTACACTCGTAGTTCAATCAAAGCAGAGCAGAGCAGAGAGTTGCAAGTGTTTTTACAATTTACAGTTGTTGTGCTGGTGACAACCGAATAATTGCTGAATCATTTGTTTATTGCCAAATCAAAAGTATGTTTGTATTAATTACCGTTTTAAGCCGTTGTCGTCGTCGTCGTTGTCGTTGTCGCCGCTGTTGCTCTTGTTGCCGTTAGTTTTATATAGTTGTCAAACACTTCAATGAAATTTTTATGTGGAGCAATTGATAAAGCCGCGTGCTTACACACAAACACACATATACATATATACGAATTACAGCTACAACTATAAATATACACACACATATGTATATGCACAAACACATACACTCACTAGTTGTACATAAAAATTAAGTACAATAATTCACTGGCACTTGTTGCTGCTGTTGCTGTTGGTTTTGTATAAGTTTCATTGATCGCCGCGTTTTGATTAATTGTTTAAATTACGTTTATTATTATTATTGTATCTTTGCTTATTTGTTTTGTTGACTCGTGTGAAGCAGACAACTCGAATAGAAAGCTTCGGCAATAAGCTTCACCCATCCAACCGTAAACGACCCGCACTCGAGAGCGTTGCAAAAATAACTAACAGCCGATCGTTTCGTCTCCATCTATCTCTGGCTACTTTTTGGGGCCGGGCGTGTTCGGCTCGTGCTCAATGCACTTCGTCAAGCGTTCGTGTGTAGTGCGAGTGTCGCTGTATGTGTGCATTTTATATGAATGAATTTGTGGAGTCACGTTAAAGAGCGCCACTTTTAAGAGATCGTTTGTATATTTGTATTGGACACAGAGAAAATGTTATGTTTTAATCTAGCAGGTTGTTTGCTCTGTAGAGTGGTCAAACTTTATTATTATTATTATTATTATTATTATTATCATTATGCGTTGCGATGCCAAGTAAAAAAGAAATTTGATTTGTTTTCAATTAAAAATGTTGTTGGTGATTATTGAGAAAAGCTTTTAGCATGAGAAAGATTCTTCATAAATAAGTGAACAAATCACCTTTAATAGTAAGTTAAGAGCTGTTAATTTATTAATCATATTCAAGAATATTTTGACATTTAAAAAAGAATTCCCAAAAATATTTATAGCTGTTAGTAATTGATTTTTATTTCCAACAATAATGCTGAGTTAAATAGACTTTTATTCAGATATAAATAACTATTAATTAAGTACTTTTATTTGTGGAAAATTCTTTAAAGGTCAGTAAATATTATTCTTAACTCCTGGATTTAAGAACTTGTTATTTATCTTTCTTATGAAAATTTCCAGAAAAATAACATTTTATGAAATTTTCTTTCAGAAACCAATTTAGATTAATTGTTTTAGCAATTTAAACATAAATGAATATATTTTGAAAAAGAAATCGATGCATATTTGCAAAAATTAGGTTTTTCTGTATTTCTGTATGTATCTTAAATGAGCAAAAATCTAATCAAAGTGCATAGAGTGCACTTCAATATTGATAAGCCCGTTTTTCAGTTTTCAAAATAAATTTAGCTAAATTAATTTATGCATATATCAATAATAAATAATCAATAATCAATGTTATTTCATTTAATAATTTTTATATTATAGGCCGTACATCACTGGTAAATTGTATCAATAAGCACAACTTTTAATCCTAGATTATAACTAATAGAACATTTCTTTATATATTCTACCCCCAAATTCATTTCCTTTCCAACTATCAAAGAAAATCAAACAATTAAGAGAACAAAACGTCGGAGGAGATAGATACTGTCAAACAAAACAAACTACAAGATACGCGAATGCTGGAAGTGTGCTGTGATTTCTTTCGATTTCATTGTTTTCAATTTTGTTTCTTTTTTTTATAAGGTTTCTTTTGCATGCCATGCAAATGGAGCCAAGTACAAGGAAAGGCGTCAATGACGAAGCAGCGCTGCTTACTGCTCAGTCAACGTTAGCGACGACCTTAAACTGAGCACATTAAAAGGAAGCAAAGAGAGACAGAGGTGTAAGAGAGGGAAGAGGTACAGAGAGATGGCATCGAATATAAATTAACTGACATGAACGAAGTAATGGAGCAACTACAACAAAAGCAACGAGGTAACAATGAAGGTTGCACAAAAAGGCAGAAAGCACAACGAAAAAAAAGACGGCAAAACTGCAACTGCAAACTTCTCTGCTGGCGTCGCGGTCGCAGTCGCTGCTTCTGTTGCTTGTGGGCGTTGTCGTTGCCTCTCCCATTGCTGCTGCTGCTGTTGCTGCTGCTTAATCTATGCCTACGATCGGCCAAGTACAAATGGTTAGAGATGCAACAGCAACAGTTGCTGTTGCAGAAGCAGCAACAACAACAACAACTACAACGATTGCTGGCGAGGTCAAACAGCAATCAATAAAGGTCAGCGACTACCGCCGTGGCACGCCTGAGTGCCTGCTGCCAATGCCAATAAAGTGATGGGTAGGCAACCAAACAACAGGCAGGCAAGCAGTCAACCCACGCCCCACCTGCCCCCCAACCCACTCCTCCTTCCTCCCGGTGCCACACACCTTTAGCTTAATGCCGTTGTCCATTCATGCGGCCCACGATGAAGATGCTTTATGTTGCAAATTGAAAGCTGGACGTCCAATAATCGAGCCGACTGCTGACCAAGTTGAACTCCACACCGGACAAGACGTTGCTACTCCCTCTCCCTCTCTCACTCTCTTTTTCTCTAACTCTCCTTTCTCTGGGAGCAGCTGAAGGCAGCCAGACAAATGTAGACAGTCGCGACTGCGCAGTAACAGAAGCGTCAGCCTAGACGCAATTAACTTAACCCCACAGTGACCACACAAATAGCTATGTACGTAAAAGAAAAAGAAAACCTTTTACAATTCGAGCTTACAATTTTTGGTTTTATATTGCCTTTGAGTTGTCCTAAATTTCGGGATCGATAACTAAGCAGATAAGAAATCCTTCTGTAAGTCAAGTTTAATCTGGATTTCAGATAGCATATTAGCGCAATTAGGGTATAAATTTGTATTTATTGGGCTTACACTCTAAGTAAAGTAAACGGCATAAATTAGACAAATATGCCTAAGATATAGGATAGGGTTTCTTATAGGAAACCTAATAATTAAATTTTTTATCAGACTAAAACTAAAAACCGTTCTTACATAAATCAATTATTGTATTTGGAATGATTTTATCAAGGAAATCTCTGTAAGGGTGTTCAGGAAGGGTATCTTCAGGAAAAGGTCAAAACCTTTAAGCCGCTCAAAAGCTATATTATGTCTAACTAAGTCTCTAAGTTTATATCCACTACACACTAAGGTAATGCCTATTTAAACTATTAATTTTCATTTTATATCGTTGACTTAAATGTTAGTCCCATTTTCAAAAATTTATTTCTAGTGCTTTAAAATTATGTCGCACATCCCTTAAACTGAATTTCATTTAAAATTGTTGCCTTAAATTTTCAACACATTTCAATTTTAAATATGTATGTACACAAGGCTGTGTAATGTGTGGGTAGGTATCAGGCTATGACAGGTATTCCCATAGGGGTTAATAAGTTAAATGGCGGATGTCGATGGCTGTGGCATTAGGCGTATGTTCGAAGCGCTATCCAAGCTCTGCCTGTCCCGCCCCTTGGGTGTCGCCCCCGCAGCTGCCGTTTTAGCCAAGTCGCCAAGTAGTCAAGTAAGTAGCTGCTGTAGCTGGGTTGGCTTGTTCCATGCTCCAGCCAAAGTCACAGCTCCAATCCCTGCCCCTGTGTCTTTCGTAAGTATCTGCAGGTTTGTGGCATCCACAAGATATTTTTAATGGGGCCGCTTCCTTTTAGCTACGACTGTTGCGACTTTTCTGTTTCTGCGATCTGTTTGCTTCTTTTTTTTCGTCAGATTTTTGTGAATGAAGTTGTTTTTAGACACAAAGCACCATTATCGCACTGACATGTCTGGGGATATGCCATGGACTGGGTTTGACTTCAAATAGGTTGCTGTTCCTTTATTTTCCAGACTCCACTTGGCGTCCTCCACCTGCTGTTTGTTGTTGCTCTGTCACCTGTTGATGGATTTCGTTGTTTGATTAACATGAAATGGCATCGATGCATTGATGTATTGAGTGGAGTGCAGCTACTCAGACTTTATATTTAAGTGACTTTATCTACACGCAAAGAAACTAGCTCAAAGGTATGGCTAGTTAAAGACTAATTATAAAATCTAGAACAATATAATACAATAGCATTACAGTAATACAGTATCAAACTATTTATAAACACATATACATAATTATAAAATTTTTCACTTTGGATTGCTTACATCAGATTTAACGGTGATTCTTTCTACTTGGAAATAAAAATTCCAGAAAATTTAAAATCAAATTCCAACTGTATCTGCAAAATAAGGATTGTATGTTAACTAAATATTTGTTAACCAAAAAATGTATGGAAGATAATTTTTATAAATGTATATTTTCAAATCAGAATTTCAAGTATTTTATATTGATATATTTTAATTTAAATTGTATCTTTTTTAAAACAGTTTCTTCAGCAGTGCTAAATGACTGATTGTTACTCCTAAAGCAAATATGTATATTTAAGATTAAAATAAATGCAAATAGATTAGTTAATCAAACTTAATTATAAGCATAAATTGGAAAAGTTATCAAATACAATTCGAAAACAATCCTTAATGTATTAATACGCTTATCTGCTTTATGCTTAAATTTTACGATTTTGTAAACGTTTTATTTTTCCTCAGAATAAAATATAATACTTAGATTATCTTTTTGGGATGCTTTGAATAACTTTAAATATAACATAAATAAGGAATAAACTGTTCTTATAACAAAATATTCAGTTTTGTAATCGTATTGCTCGAGGTTTTTGAAACATACTAAATAAACCAAATAAAATTCAATATAAACTCCTTAATTTCCCTAAGTGTGCCCTAAGACTTTTCATATGACTGGGTGGGTTGCGGGCTAACAAGCTGGCGTCTTGTTTAGGCCTGTTTACAGGTAGTCTAAGCCATGATAGGCCTCGACGGCAGCTGCAACCATTTGCAAATCCTTTAAATGGCATCATTAGAAATCGCTTAACGCCCGCGCGAAATTTGTTTTACCTGCGCTCCATATATATAAGCCCAAACTGTTGACCATATTTAGGCACATTTCAAAGGTAACTGTCAACCAGCTAAGATGTCAATCAACAAGTCGAATCTTTTACTCTTGCAACTACTGCTCATCATCAGTCTGGGAATCGGTTGCTGGGCGCGTCCCAAGCGGCAACAAGAAGATCCCGCATTCAATGAGGTGACCTCCCAGGAATCTGGAATGGATGTTGACCAAATTACCAATAAAGTCAATGAAGTACTTTCCGCCTTGCGATCACCTCTGGGTAACTACAAAAAGCGAAGATCCTTCTATAAGCCACATTTCTTGCAACAAAGCCAATTTCGGGGGCGTTTCTACAATGTGCCAGCTGAAAGATATCCAGAAGTCGGGGTCATCCCACCAGGTGGAGCCAACTACTACAGCAACGAGGTGTTGCCTCTGTCCACCTACGAGATCTACGAGCCAGAGCCCATGTATTATTAACTTGAGATACGTTGAGATTTTTAGTTAAACAATTAAATTGTGAAATCGTTTTAACGAATTATTTTTGGTCTACTTTATAAAAATGTAATAATTTTGAAAAATAAAAATTTGAATACATATACATATATATATATTCATGATTGCCCGTTTTTAAAGATAATACTTGGTAATACTATCAAAAAACTCTTGAAATTTTATATTTTTGGTAAATATATTATTTAGTTAATATAGTTATTGTAAATTTTAACATGACGAATTTTTAAATAAAATGAATTAAAACAAACCCTTCAATCTATCGGAACATTGTTATAAATTTGGATGAATAGATATTATTCATAAAAAAACTGAAACTTGTCCCCACAACGTCCAGTCTCAGTCTCCCTCTCTCAATTCTAATCCCAATCTCAGTCTTGGACTCCGTCTCAGTTTCAATGCCAATTTAACACACTTCATTGTTGACTTTGCTCAGAGGATGAGCAGCTCTAATGTTTATTAGTAACACATTGTGAATTGCAGCAATGATTGTGCCAATTCTTTATTAACTAATAAGTAAACTAAATGTAAAATGCCGTCTTTGAAGAAGCAGAAAATAGAGGAATAAAAGCGTTGAAAACTAAAAGAGATGTTTTCAAAGTAAGAAAATCTGCTGCTGTTCATTTTATTCGAGCTTTTACAAAACTATTATTTATTTCTGTAATTTCTAAAATTTATAAATTCGTTTCAAATGTATTCTAAGCCTTTTAAACACATTTAAAAATAATTAAATTTAATTCAATAAATAAAAATACTTTCAAATGTCTCAACAATTTCTGTGACATTTGAAAGCAATGCTTACTTGTTTTGAGGAACACCAAAAACTGCTTTGGTAACTTGCGATATCAATAGATACTCATTTTCTGGGATTTTATATTTATTTCAAAAACTATTTGCTATTCATTTAATATAATTAAAGTATGTTTATGAAACTTTATTTACTTCAGCAACATTTTAAGAGCAATTTCTGCCTTAGTTTAGTTGTTAATCTCAAGGAACTTCAAACTAATGGAAAGTTTTTATTTAATCCAATTATAATCCTGGTTTTAACTCATAATACTTACATACACTTTACGCCTTTGGGAAGCCCAGCAAAATCGTACAATAACAATCTTCTGAAGATACAAACACACAGTTGCTTCGGTTTAATCAAAGACGAAGGCTTTTGCCCACCTACCGCATTATGTTGCAACAACAATCAACACTCAGATCAACAACAATCTGTACAAACTACAACAACATAATCACAACTGCTTGCAGCAACGCAACAGCAACAACTTGAGCAACAACAGCAACAGCAATAAATGCGAAACAGTAGCCAAAATGAAGTTGAAAGCTCCCAACAAAATGTGTGTGTGTGTACAAGAGTGTGTACACATCCCCAAGGAATTTCCAAGCGGCAGGACAAATCCTAAAAGCAAGGAGGCAACAAGAGCAACAACGAGCATAAGAAGCAGAAGAAGCAGAGCAGCAACAAGTGTTCCAAATCAAAACGGAAGCCAGAAGCAGAGGTAACTGCCACAACCGTATGCTGTATGCCACATATGTACATGGGTTTTTGGTACGACATGGCAAAAGCATTTGGAAAATGTAATTTACAACGCGCAGCAGCAGCAGCAACAGCAACATCAGCGGCAGAGGCAGCAGCAACAACAACACGTCGTGGCAACAACAACAATGTGGTAACTGGTCAACTGTGCAACCGGGCAACTCACCTGCCACCGATCTCACACTGTCAGCTTTGTGCAAAAAGCCATCAAGTCAGCCGGGAGCCAAGTTCTCAGATGATGTTGCAGGCAGCGTTGATTTTAATTTTAACCTTTTTGCTGTTGTTACTGCTGCTACTGCTGTTGCAAAAGTTTTTCCTTTTTAATTTGCTGCTTCGCTTCATAGAGCATTTTTCATTAAATTCCTGAATTAAGGCATTCCTGCGACCCATACAAACGATGCAACATGTTGTTGTTGCTGCTGCTGCTGTTGTTCATGTTCTGAAATAAGAGCAACATTGCAAGCAATGTCCAGAGCGACGACATGGTGACGACGACGACGACCGCGAAGACGACGCCGCCAAAGTCTAGAGCCACCAACAACTAACCAACAACAACAGCAACAAGTAAAGTTGCAACAACAACATGCTACAACAGCAATAACAATAACAACTACCGGTTAGCTTCTTGGCCAACTTGGCCCCACCTTGACCACCTCAAGTGTCCCGCAGTTGTTGGAATTTCATATTTCTTGCCGCTGCCGCTGTTGCTGCTGCTGCTGCCACTGCTGCTGCCGTTGTTGCAACGTTGTCGATTGCCCTTTTGTGGCAACTCGTGGGCAATTGGCCAGCTAGCTCTTTGAACCTGCAACCCAAAAACAACACAATCAAAACACTACAACAAAATATCGCAGTGTCAAGTTTTCGATTATTCGCAATATTTGTTTTAGCCCTAAGGTAAAGGTGGAAATTGAACTCAATAAAGGGGAGAAGTGTAGCTATTGAGACTGAGAGAGGAAGTTTATAAGAATCTTTCAGTAAATTGAACAGAAATTTATAGTTTTTATGTACCAATAAAATATACATATTAATTTAAAAAATATATATCATATAAATTATATATTTAACTTTGTAGATCAATAAGTATTTTAGCAATTCCTGTCTAAGTGTATAGTTTAAAACAAAATGTATATTACGTTATTATTTTAACTATGCTGAAGACAATATATAGCAAAATAATAATTTGTATTTATCTGTACCCCATCAATCTCTCTTAAAAATCCTATCAACGATTTAAATAAATGTATTTAAACTTTTAATTAGGAATTTACATAATATGCATTGTCATATCATGTCATATAGAAACTTTATGTAATATAATTTAATGTATTATATTTTTATGCTTTAAAACTTACAACTAAATTTTTTCATTTTTTCTAAATATATTCGATTTTGTGAATTTTGTTTTAGCGACTCTTTTAGTTCTTCTAATAAACAATCAAATTAAAATATATTGGACTTGTATCTATTTATTTTTTAATAATTTCTATTCAAGTATCTAGTCATTAAAACAATCTATTTGTTAATATATTAAAGTGTTGAAATTTCAAAGCTTTTACATCAGCTTAAATATTAACAAATTAAAAAAAGCCCTATATTTTATAAGCGCCAAGTATTTATCATAAATAGTATAATAGTAGGTGTATAATCTTTAATCAACAAAAATATAAAGAAAATAGAAAATGCTGAAAGATAATTCATTTTAGTTAAAGTAAAGTTGAGCCAAATACATAAATATGTTTGCAAAATTAAACCTCTTTTAAAATGTCAAAAGATTAAGACTTGACTTAAATTACAGTTAAATCAAAGTTGTAAGGCTAAGTGTAAGGATCTTTGATGAATGTACTTAAAATCGATTCTCGCCGGTAATATCATTATTGTAGCAATCTTTACTTGAAGCTACACTCACTGTAGATCAGTTTAGCTAGTGGAACTAAGTGGAGAGTAGAAGACATTCGTCTAACCATACAGCATCCAACTTTTCTCTGGCTTTTGCGATCTGTAATCAGCTGAAGTTGGAGCCAAATGCCAGCGCCAGTTGCCCACATGAATTCAGAGCATTTTCTAACTTCCTTTTAGCTGAAAGAACGAAAAACTAGCTGAAAGATGGAAGGAGAGGTGAGGAGAGGAGGAGAGATAGATGGTGAAGCACAAGAGAAGCAATCGAATAGTGGAAAAATGGGTGCATGCAACGGGCGGTGGCTGCCACAGCGGCTGCTGCTGTTGCTGCTGCTGCTATTGCGGTTGCATAGTTGACCAGATCAGCCAAGGCAGGCCAGGGCCGGGCCAAGACCAAGAGCCAAGAGCCGAGAGCCCGTTGAGCAGGCCAACAACTCGTAGATACAGATATGCGCGTCGTGTTGTTGCAACTGTGGCGGCTGCGCAGTCGCAGATACACTTTAGGGGCCATGACATGACTCGCATACGAATTATTATAAACGATCTGGCGCAAAAACTAACAAGCCCCCCTCCCAACTGAGACACAGAGAAAGAGTGAGCGAAAGAGAGAAAGAGAGAGGGAGACAGGTAACGTTGCGATGGTCGCTCTAAAAGTTATGGTGGCCAATTGCAAAGTTAATGGAGTTTGGCTACTCCAGCAGCGAGAAGGAGGTGCAACGGATGTGTGGCAGCTACCGGACACTGGACACGGGCAAACCGAACTGAACTGAACTGAACTGAACTGGACGCGCCGCTTGCCGTCTTGCCACTGCCACTTGCCACTTGCCGCTTTGCCAAGATTGAACTTAATTTTGCACAAATGCAATTTATAGAAAATTGTTGCCACTTGTTTTTACGTTGATGGCACTTGAGCGGGCCAAGAAGCTGCTACATGTGGCAAGCGGCAAGTAGCAAGCACCAACCAGTCTGCACAAATGATAATAAATGCAGGTAGCGGCCGCGGCCTGCAGCGCATCCATTATTTAAATTTTTGCAAAATTAACAATTAAAATGTCTAATGGTTAAATGCGTCGCAGAAGAAGAAGCACCAGCAGCAGCAGCAGCAACATCATAAAATCCAGCCAGGGTCGATTCTCGATTTCTTGGAAGTTGCAACAACACGTTGCAACGCTGATGAGGCAGCGTCTCGAAGTTGCATCCTGAAGTAACTGATGATGCTCGCAATTATTAGACATAGTTGACTGGCTAATCATGAGACAAGGGAGATGTAGATATAAAAGAAAAGCGAATAGAAGGAGATGCAGGAGAATGAGGAGGATTTGTCTGCAGGAAGTGGAAATTGCCAAATGGATTAGCGTAGTTTTTATTAGCGGATACCCTTAAATCCACGAATTTTTCAAAACACATTCGCATTCGAGCTGTTTCTAGTTCCAGCTACCTGTTTAGGTCATCTTACCAATTTCAGGCTATAAAAGCCAGGCCATCTTAATGACTGACAAACAGTCGGGTTTCGGAAATCAGGCAAAGCAATTGTAGTTGCAAAAATAAAATAAAATATAAATTTATAAGATGCTTATAGTACGGTATCTAATCGCCTTGGTGTTCTCCGTCTTTATGATGGCCACTTCATTGAAAATTGAGGAGCGTTTTAAACGCTCTGGTGATTATAAGATTTCAACGCCCGATCGTTTGGTGTTGCAAATGCAACAGCGGGAAAGAAAGGATATCAAAATCAGCCAGCTGGAAAGAAGACGATTGGTTGTATAAGAAAACAAGGGATAAAAATGTGATAAATTGTCAACTAAAATACTCAGGATGGAAAATTTTCTACTGCACGTCTATTGCCGACTCAACTTTAATAAGTGATAAGAAGATATATCTACAAAAATGTACTCTAAGAAGACACTAATTGATAAGATCATAAAAAGTACTTTAAGAAAACAAGAAAAATCTGTCAAATTTATTTTAAGAAGATAATTCTATAAAGTTACTTTATTGGTATTTGACATAAATTAAAAACCAAAACTGTGACCATTTAATTAAAAAAAAATTAGATTTGAAAAAATATAAGAATACTATACATATATATATCGAAATATACATACATTTTAAATATAAATAACTATAATAATAAATTATAAGTTAAGTATCTAATCCTGCATGTACTCTGTTTGGGAGTAGTTTAGTCACTAGAGCAGAGAGAAAACTGTGTGATTTAATCCAAACTAAAACTAACAGCAAAAATAATCCCTTCATATTATAAGCAGATATAATTAAAGTACTGTATTGCCAAGAAGTTAATAATATGTCAAATTTGTAATACATTGCATTAAAGACTCTTAAAATAAAAAAATTTGCTCCAATCTTTTTCGGCTATATTTTCTTTTTTTTTCTACTTTGAAACAACAAGAGAAGTTTAAAAAAATGTTTACGGTACATTTAAACTCTCAAAACTATTATGGTAAGCTGCATTCCAATAATTTCTAAATTATACCAAAAAAAATCTATTCAAAAAATGCACTAAAACAATATAATAAAATTTTATATACATAAATAAATTAAATAAATTTAGAAATTTTTAAGTTTCCAAAACTCTAGCAGATATAATAAACATGTCTCTATATTTCTAATATATGTTCCCTAATATATTTTCCCAACAAAGACTATTTTCAAAAGAACAACACAATTTCCTTCGACTGTTTTTTAATATTCACGTGCATTTATTTTCAAATATATAACATTATGATTAGTTTATTATATTACATCGATAGATTTTTAAGGTGTGAATCTGTGCCGTTTGTCCTTTCGGTTTCATTATATGTATAATACAATAGCTGAAACATTAAATTTACAAAAGGAAGTTTGATTTCTTTTCAATAATAAATATAATAGTACAAGATTTTCATATTAAGTATAAATATTTTCTGTATATTATTTTACCACACCATATGCAAGCATAATATATTAACTTTTAGAAAGTCCAAAATATATTTAAACAAAAATATTGAAACTAAAGAAACATGTGACAAATTTCTTTTTGTGTGCAAAGTTTATTCTTTATTTTATTAATGAATAAATTCTTGTTGTTTTTCTTGTTCTTGTAACTACAATGAAGCAATTTTGTTGTTTAATAGACATTTATATAGTTTGAGTCTTAACTTTAGTTAATTTCACTAAATATTTGCATTTTAGATTTATGCTAGACTTTAGTTTACTTTTATCGAAATGTTTGAAATGTTAATTAATCAAGGGCTGTAGTTTTTGTTTCATTTGATTTGCTGTTGTTGCTGTTACTTCAGATCAAATTCGAGGAATTTACTTCCTAAAGCAAGAGATGGGATTAAAGTAGCATTGTCGGTATCTCACTTGACGTTTGCTCTCTGGAAGACGATACAGTTCATTCATGTTGCCATAGGAAGGTGAACGTAGATAGGCACTGTACCTTGAATAATAAAATAATTATATTCATTTAACGTAATTATTTATACAAATTAAATAGTTTTATCTTACGTGGGTCTATACTGAGCGAAGAGCATCTGCAAGCGATCCATGGGTATATTGGGGTATATAGCCTGAGCAGGCATCTCATAGCCAGCATAGGCACCACGCACATCCTCCACATCCTGTTGATCCAATGTCTCCGTATCCTTAAGCATATAGAACTTTAGGAAAAGGACTCATATTTAACAAGAGTTCAACTTACGGTAGCTGCCTCATTGCCTGAGGGTCTGGCCTCATTCAAGGCAAAAAACATGGTCAAAAGCAGACCATAGCACAACAAAACCTGCACCATTTTCATCATCTTGATTTGGAGATTGAGCTAGAACTATAAGAAGATTGTGAAAGGTTTATAATTGAAATTAAGTATAATATAAAATGGAAATATATTGAAATTTTATAAGGGAATTGAGAATTTAAGGTAAAAGGGAGAATATTTTCATTATACGACATGAACAATAAAAATAATTTGCCTTACAGAAACCCTAAAGTACAAGTTCAAGTTTTTAATGTAAGCTATACTATACTAGTTTAATATATATAGCATACTTTATTTCCACTTAAAGAGATAATTATATGGACATCTTTAAATTATGAACTATTTAAATATTAAACGAACTTTAACTTATTCTCTTTCCTCAAAATAGCAATTATAATTTTAACTGAAATACCTGAACTCACACAGTAATTTAGGATTAGTTCTACTATTATCCTTATATTTAATAATAATTTAAATTAAAAAAATAATAAAAGATCAATAAAAAAAATTGTTCACAAAATAGAACATACATATATAACAAAAATATATAATTTAAAGTACACATCGTTTTTGTTTCTTGGAATCTAAGAGGCATTTTGTTTTTCCACTGAAACTAAAAATTATTGAGAAATAAAACAAAGACAAACATTCGCCTTGGCTCAAAATAAGATTATTAACTTCATAAATATTCTCTAGAAATATAATCTTAATTAAAGGACACAAAAGCTGCCCTTGTAACTCAGTCAGGATAACAGAACACAACAAGGGCAGTCCAAGTGGACACGGAAACTGAACACTTGTTGCCACAAACGTGACCTGCATGCTATTGTATAAGTGTTGCACAATTCACTGTGCCAAGGGAAAGGGGTTGGGAAAGGGGAAGGGGGAGGGAAGGAGCATTCAAACTGGCAAAAGTGCATTTCCGCAATTATAAGCGGATATGAACTTGAATTTGCAGTTAAAATTCAGGCACATAAGTGCAAACTGCAACTTGCAACGTGCAACAAAAGGAAACAACTAGCAATGTAGAGAACGATCTGAAATGGTTTTCAAAGTTTAATTGAATTTATACAGAATGTGATTCAAGATTTTCACTCAGACTATATTGAACACCTTGAAGTAGCTTTAAAAAATTTTTGGGTTTCTCTTTTCCCATTGTGCCTCGATTACGCATTCTGAATTACTTTTCATGCAACATTTGCAGCAGCTGTGCAACATATGGTCAACTTCTGTCAGTCACTGATTAAGTGAATAACTAAATGCATTTAACGCCTATGCTTTTAGTTCGACTCTTTTAGCTACCTAAAAGTACAGGTCTATTTAAGTAAAAGGTTTCTGAATCAGATTTTATAATATGTACATTAACATCTGTTTAATTAACTCTCTTTGGAATGTAAGCTTTAAATATGAACCGAGTTTTAATTTTAACTCAATAATAATAAGAGTATACAACAAAATTCTCTTATATTTGGTAGAATTTTAAACATTAATCTCAATATTTTTAAAAAATTAACATGTGAATAAATATTCATATTCGTCACCTCAGCAGTAAACTATTAAAATCTTTTTACAGAATATTTAAAGTCAATCTCATACATGTCCTTGATGCACATAATATTTAAAAATACAAATATAATAATCTCAAACTTTCTTCTAACTATAATAAAACTTTCTAAAGGAGTATATTAACCTTGAGATGTACAAAAGACTTATATAATAATCTTCATACTTGATTTCCTACCCAAATTCATATTCAGATATTATCTGTGGTATAATACATAGCAAAAGATAGAAAGTTCCCTTCTCATAACACTATTACCAGTAAATGTTTGGATTAAATCTGTTAAGTATTCTATTTGAATAAGAATTACATCTGAAAAACAATTAATTATATTTTTTAGAGCTTTAAATTCATTTGATCATCTTTCCCCTTTCTGAAACCAGACGATATTGCAATAGAACAATCATCCAGCTAAACATGCACACAATGTTGCTCAACCAAGTTGACTTTCCACTCACAAAGAGACCGTATGGCTTGATCTCAAGTGGAAAACAGGCGATTTGCAGCACAAGAAGCTCCGACTGAAAGAAAGTGGTGTTAAATATATAGAAAAATATGTAATCTGGTAAAAAATTACCACTCTATTAAGTTGAGTTTCTGCTTTGACCAGATCATTGGCCTGCCTTAGATGCCAAGAAGTCTTCCGATGGGAATGCTTAGTCAGATCAAACAAAAAATCAAGTATATAGCAATCTAGGGTTATTACCGCATATAAAGAGAATGCGATAAAGTGATGGATGTAATTATATTTCAAGGATCCCATGACACTGAGATAATATCCCAAAGAAGCAACTGTGACGATCAGGCAGAAACGAGAACTGATCAATATAAAGTTATAGGAAACGTTTAGACGCTGCATGAGTTTTCTAAGTTGCCAGTGTTGCCAACGTAAATGATGAAGTTCCAGTGTGACCGTAGCATCATTGCCTTTTATCAATTCAGTGATCCGACTGTTAAGGCACATGTAGAGTCGGCAGATACGCCAGGTGATCATAAAATGCATATGTATACTGACATCCTGACCATCTAAGGCCATGACATAGAACACCAAGAGAGCTCTTCCAGCAATATCACTGGGAAATTCTCCTTTAAATTCCTGATAGGTCATCAACAAAAAACACATTAGAAAGACAAGAAGCACCCATATTAGGCAGTTCTTAAACAGATAAATTCGTTCCATTTGTCGTTCCAATTCCAAATCTCGATAACGATAACGATAGATGCGTTCTAAGCGTTTCAATTGCTGAGAAATCTCCTTGGTTAAGTTATCTCTTGGCACTCGATACAAAACACGCAGCAGGCATATGATATCATTAATAATCGTATCCAGACGAATAGTTAGGTTCGTAACCGTATCCAGTTTAAAGTTCAGATTAGAGGTGTAATAAATATCCAAGGGAATAATCACAAATACAAAAAGGTTTCCCAAACTGGCGACCAACTGAGTCCATTTCGAATTTTTATACAATTGAAGATTGTAATCGTAGCGATAGCTCGTGACACCGATGAATATCGCATAGTAGGAGTAGAGCTCATAGAGCAAACGTTCAACTTTATTCCTTGGCAACATGACAAGAACTGTCGACACTCGACTCACTTTGTAGAGTCAATTTGTTATGGTAATATTTTCACAATGACAACAACCCTTCAAAGCTGCAAATGAGGACTACAACCCAGGGATATACTGTGCTTTTATCTATAGCAATCAATAAGGGTAGCAATCAATTGTGACGTACCGAATTAATTATATTTATTTATATCATATTAGATGAAAGACATACGATTACTGCATTATCTATATGCATATGTCATTTGTCTATGACTCAGAGCTGACTAAAGAAGCCTGAAAACTTTATATATATTTCGAATTGGATATTAATAATTGTTCTATATTTTATATTTTAAGTTTCCTATTCCATATTTATTCATTTAAAAGCTCTCCATATTTTATCTTATAAAATTTTGCTTACACAAATAAAATTAATGCTGTAAAAACTATTGGTAAAGTAATGATTATTTTTCCTTTATACTCTATAATCTATTCAAATATGTATCCAACTATCTAAAACAGCTAGTTTTGAAACAATCTACAGAATCTTCAATAAATTTTTTATATTATTAAGATTATAATCTTTTAGTGGCAATTACAAATCGTTGAAATTTGTTATTTTCTTATGATTAGTTAACTCAAAAAACAGTTACTAATTTGAATAATCTATAGGCATATTAAAGACCTAGTCTTATTCATTTACCGTATGACAATTGAATAAATATTGTTAATTTTGGCTGCTTTAAAATCAATCCGGCTGAAGAATTTTCTCCGAGGGTATTGACTTTCTTGTCTCTCTCCACTTTCCCTGTTCCAAAATTAGAATCTAAGCCAATGTTTTAAAAAGCTAAAACGAAAACTCTTTGAATAATTAAACAGCCGCCTACAACTTAATTTTTGCTATGGAATTCTATGTATAAGAAAATACATCTAGAGATCAAAGGCAAAATCAAATGCACAAATGCCACTAAGAGATGACCAGACGAATTAATTATGCAGGTAATTTGTCTGGAAAGTGGTTCAAAGGATACTCAAGAGATTGTAGTGCTAATTACAATCACGAGGCCAAAGGCAGGATTAATCGAAGCCACAAGCTTGTATTCATTTAGACAAACTCATTCCCCATCCAAGATGCCTAATTACGGTTGACATAATGACATCATATCATGTATGGGCGTGGCATCATGAATATGTGAGCAGTAGGAGCAACAGCTCATAAATCGAATGAGCCACAACACTCAGTCATGCAACAGGTAAGCGGAGATGGATATGGAGATTGGAGATGGGTCACATAAACTGTGGCAGGATCAACAAATTCGAAACCAAAACTCAATGACGCAAACCGTAAATGTTAATGACTTTTCCTTGAGCTACAGCAACAGCGTCAACTTGCCACCTATTCGTGCTGCTGCAGCTCATAAAATGTTGCGCCTGCCACCATGATGTGGCAGCTACGTCAGCCTGCCTGCCTGCCACCCAGCAGCTGTTGACTTCACTTTGTGCTTAGCACTGAAATTATCTGAATTTTTATGGCTTTGCATTTTTTACGCTGCCATTTAAAGGTAACCAGGATATGCAGATAGACTGGAGAAATGAGCAACTGCAAGCTGCAAGGATGTCACAAAATTCTATTGGATTTGTTTTTTATGTATACTCCAAATATAGCTATTAGATAATCAGGTAGAAAAGGAACAGAAAAAGAAGCACATAAAATAGTTTGCCACTTTAGATTTCGAAGTTAGATTAAGACTGAAAACAAATTTGAACAACTTATACCAAGTTTTTTGTATAAGCAAAGAAACTTTTACTGCAATAAGATGAAATGCTTGTCAGGTATTCAAATGACTGTAAAACTAATAATAAATGAGATTTTTAAAATTGCTATCAGAAAGATAAAATCAAATATATTTAGAATATAAACAGGTGTGAAATAAAAGTAGACATGATCCGTTAAGAGAATAAATATTACAAAAAGTAATTATGGAATGTTAAAAGAATAACTTCTGTAAGATTTTTACTATAATAGTAATGTGATTCTAAAATATATTAATAGAATGACATGCAAAGTTATAATAAGAATTTAAGCAAAGTTATAATAAGAATTTAAGATTGTTTTCTTTATTAATAATAAATAATAAATAAAATTAATAATTATTAAACAGAAACAAAATACTAATATTTTAAAAAAATTTCGAGTTAAACGATAAGTAAATATTAAAATTGTTATATTAACATTTAGAAAGTAGTATAAAAAGGCAACTCAAATTTATTGAAAACTTTATTTGATAGCTAGGAATGAAGTGAACTAATATTATATTTAAGCATTCCATTTCAACAGATATTTTCACAAGTCTCCATCAACTTAATTACACAATATAAATTTTTGTTGCATACTTGAAAGCGTCAATTGAAATGTTTCTAAAATATGTTACAGCTCTTTTGTAATTTAAATTTCACTTTATGCCATTCATTAAAATGTTATTTAATTTACCATAAACTTTCACTTGGTTCAACTGTTAGAGTCTCTGGCTAGCTGTAGACTATTTATCACTAAGTAAAGAGATTTCTCGTATCTGGTTGTAAACCTGCCATAAAAGTGCAACCAAAAAGGCAGCAATAACATGTGTGACAGGGAATTCTCACATCAGGCAGTTAATACCTGAGGCATAGATAATTCTAATGCCACATTATAAAAGGCGAAAAGCAACAGCAACAGCAATGACAACGACAACGACAACAACTGAAAGTAACTCATAAAATGTTTGATAGATAGATTAAGTGAAAAAGCGGCAGCAAATGCCAAACGGTTTGTCAGTCAGTTCGTCGTTGCCGCAATAAATAAAACTAATAACATGCCGCATGGGGCATGGGCAACTCAGTGTGTTAAGAGGAGGGGATGCCCCGGGCATTGGCAAACAGTGAACGGTAGTCAGCTGCAAGAGAAAGATCAAATGGAATAATAAAGCAAAAGGGAGAAGTAGAGAAAAACAGAGGGCCAACATAATCAGGACACTTTTATTGCGCCCGATAAATAATGCTCAAATGTTAATTGGAAATTTAATATCATGCAGCACCAACTAGACAGAGAAAGAGTGAACGGGAGAGAGTGAGAGCAAATCAGTGGCAATGCAATGTTTGGAAAAATGCAATTTTCACGTGTCACTCTTCAACTTTCTCCTTCAGTTTCCTTCCATCCTCCTCCTAACTCTATGTCTGTTTACAGCTTACATACGCGGATTACGCGTAGCTCTCGAAAACTCCAAACAATCAGCTTAGTTTCGCCATTTTCATTTTCACAGTTTTTCCCCAACAGTTATTCCGACAGTTTTTCAGCTTTTCAATTAGCCAACTTGAAGTCCTTGGGACTGGTGATTTATAGGCCGTCTCGACGGTCACTTGATACCAAAAATGCTCTTGGTAAATTAAAATTTTTGAGACAGAGCCGCGCCTTGTGACAGGTTTTCTTCCATCAGCAAAAGGAAATTTGTGGAATTCACCGTTGTAAGTTAATATTTTCGCTAATGTTGCCTACTTAAAGGAGAAGGGAGCCTCTCCTCTCAACTTGAAGGCGTACTTGAAGTGCTATCACATTACTTGGCTGCCTTTTGCGGTTTTTGTGGCTGTTTTCAAATGCATTGAAAACAATTGTCAGATCAAAGGAAATCATCGAAAACATAATCAATTAATGTTGAGCGCTCAAAATTTGTTGTCTTGATGTATTCACAATAAAAAAGATTTAAAAACATGATACAAAAAATGCGCAAGCCACAAAAAGAAACAGGAAGTGGCACGTTTGTATCAAATATCAGACAACTTTTGTAGTGACATCATTAAAATGCAGCAAAAGTTTGCATTGTTAGAAGCTGTCAATATTATGTTGGATATTTTTTACCTTTTTATGGTTTTTTCCCAATTATTAATAACTGAACATGTGCTCGTTTGCAGCTTAAATTGTCGACTAATTGCAATTGATATGCGTTTCAATATTAAAAAAATAAATTCATTACTGTTTCGCTAAAATATATTTGATTAATCATTGAATATATTAGAATAAGTAAGCATAATTTGAACAAATTGGATAGAAAAATACTAAGTTTATAATAAATAATTTAATCAAATAACTGAGTCCTGATTTCCATACATAAAATCTTAAACTAAATTAATTTATATGCTCTTGTTAAGCACATAAATCAACAATGGATGCTAATTTTTAGAACACTGATTGAAAAATTTCCAAATGCTTTGTTGACTCTGACTTTGTTTTGTAATCCTAGCTGCCATTTCTTCTATTCAATCCCATGACCACATCTTTTTCGGTCAAAGTTAATAAATATTAAATGCAATTTGATTGCGGTTTGGTTTAGAAGCGAACTATGCAACATTGGTAAGAGTTGAAAACATTTAATGTGTACTCGTACCTTGGCATTTGCATTTGGTTGAGAGGCGCAAACAAATGATGCGAACTTTTCTTTTACACATCATAAATAATTCACATTATTTTCAATGAAGAAAACCCACGCAACAGGCACCTGTAGATGGATTTTCAACTCACTTTTCCTCTTTTTTCCGCTTTTAAAGTAACCTCAAAAGGAGTTTCCCTTGTACATGAATTTCAATTTGGCCAAGAAGTGCGTGGGACTAGAAAAACACAGTCAATGCTTATGCTTATGATTAATTGACAAACATTTGTCAAAACTGTGTAAACAGCTTAAGAAACTGATTTTCCCACACAGCTAGTGGGTCTTAATGTCAATCTAGTTGACTGACCATTTCTTAGATTAATTGGTTTAAGGTTGAACATCGAATAATTAATAAAACAGCATTATTAAAGTCGATAAACCAATTTTAAAGCTCGTTACCTACAACCTTAGCTACTTTCAAGTAATTTGACAAATTAATAGACTAGATCATTTGGTGAAGACCCAAAACGAATTAAATTACCATTCGATTTTTTATAAATTTATATTTATAGCATACTTTTTGAGTAGAATTTCAATTTGCATTATTCATGTGATTCATAGAATTTAATAAGTGAATGTTTCATTGCTGCATTGACAGTTTAAAATTTAATTTTTAATACCAAAAACAAATTAATAAATATAAACATAACGAACAATACTCATACCCACATTGTTAAATAGACGATTTTCATTATAAAGAATAAGAAGTAAGTATAAAAATCAATTTAGAAGTTAACTCATATTAACAATTTTTCAAAATGCTCTTAACACCTCTGTTTTAAATTGTACGTAAATAATTTCTCACTTAAAATTTGCTTGAAAATATTTAAATATATTTTGCAGCATTCATTATACAATTTTTCAAATTGAACAACAAAGTTTTTATGCTAAAGTATTCTCCAAATATAATAAAATTATATATATTTTGAAAACAAAACTTGATATTAACAAACATTCTTTTCAAAATATTTGAAAATCACTTTAGCTATTTACTTAGATTGTAAAAGTTAAATTTGTTTTTTTTTGTCTTGAACTATAGTTGTTACCAAAAACATATCGATATAATTTTACTGAACACGTTGCAGAACTAATTAACGAATATATCAATTAGTATCGGGCCCAAAACAAATATGAATCCAAATTAAGCGACGACAATTAATAGAAGTACTCACCGCTTTCAATAGAAGGACAAAAGTGATTTGGCTAAACAAATAGCGTTGACAAAAATTTGGCAATAAGTGCGGCGCCAAACGTTGATTTATAACGCGTAATTGTTTAATTTATTGAACTGCAAACAACAATGAAATGGCGAGATATGTTTGTACTATGAACTGTTTTGTGGATCCTCTCGAACTGCTCACTGACTGACTGTTGTGATGTGAACGCCAAGAAGTGAAATTGTTAACTCGATGTTGGCTATGCACAACACTCGGCTTTATATACAAAACAGCAGCAAACGCAGACGAGACGACGACAGCGACGACAGCGATGCCGGCAGCAGGAAACGCAGAGTGTAAGCCATGGTAAAGAGTGTAAGGGGTGGGGTGGGGAGGGGAGGGAAGGAAACGTTAACTTGGCTTAGGAGTGTGTAGGTACATGTTGTTGCCTCCTCCCGTTGCTGCTGCTGCTGCTGCTGCAACACTTGTTGTCGTGCTGCTGTTGTCGTGTCGGTTGCCAACGCTGCGTATGAGCAACGTGCGGCTTAAGAGCTTGATTATTCACCACACGCACAGCACGATAACTTTGCTGTATGAGTGTGTGCGTGTGCGTGTGCGTGTATGTGCGTGTGGTGAGTACTGAAGTCACCTGTTGATTAGCAAAACTTGTTGCATACTTTGCAGGGCGCTCCAACAATGACGTCATTGCGGCCAAAAACTTTGATTTATGAGCACACACACAGCGACTTTATTCGATAAGCGACAACGTTGATATTATGTACATACATATATAATTCTCTCATCAGCGAACATCAATTAACAAACGGGTGAGGCACATAAATTTGTAATTCAACAATCATTAATTTTTCATATTGGCCAATAAAACTTGTCACTTGCAACTGCCAGCAAAACAGGCAATTCAACTTGGCCATAAAGTCATTTACGTGCGTCGCACGCGCAATACGATCGGGCCAATTGACTTCATACTAACTTGGCCATAATGATATGCATTAACCACAGCAAATAGTTTGTTCAAGTTTATCCATACTCTTTGAGTGCATCATTTGCAACAATCTGTGAAGTTTGTCCAACAGGTTGAAATACCCTTGAAAAAATGTCACCGAGACTTTGACTTTTAAAGCGTGAACTTCACTTTATGCTACTTTTCAAACTATTTAAGTCGTTAACAGAAGGGAATTGCAATTCAAATAAGAAAGTAATTCAAAAGAAATAAACTTATTACGTACCATTCTGCTCGACTCTCGGTTACCCTGTTCTAAGTATTGTATTTTTTGCCATTAATATCTAATTGTGACTCGTTTTTCTCAATGTAAGAAGATGGAGGGTTTTCTTAAAAGCCAACAAGAAAATAAAATACAAGTATGGATAAATAATACATAAAATAATAAAATAATAAAATACACAGATATTGAAACAGACGGAGTAAAGAGCTCCATGAATAGGCTTGTTGACAATGATCGTAAAATGATATAACTACTTCATAGGAGTCTGGATATTATATGAATTATTTGCAAGAAGTTATGGTCTATAAATATTATTTAATGTCTTCTGAGATTGCTCGATTAAGACGATGCTTTAAAACTAGACCATCCTCTCAACATTTCGCAGTATTGAAAGTAGTTTTTGTTGTACTTTTTTTGCTCATTTTTGGATTGATTGAAAAATTTTAGTATATATTTAATTTCATTAAAGTAAAGTCTGGTGATGACGTTTTAGACAGGTGTAACTGAACATCTCTGAACCCAAGATTTGATGTATTTGATAATCACGATCTCTGAGACTATAAGATTATAACAATATTACCAAATAATTAACAATATTACCAAATGGTTAGTAATTAAATGGAAATAGAACTGTCATGACAACTAAGTGTGATCCATATATAACAAAGTATTAGATATAAGTTATACTTCCGTTTGGGTAAACTAATAGAATTAGTTAAGAGTTGGACTCACTGATAAAAAGAGATGTGTGTGTGTGTGTTTTAGGATTGTTTCTGAGGTTTTATGGCCTTGCCAATCAATATTAGGCAGTGCGAATTAGCGTCTGGTTGTTTGCGACCCACACAACAACAAATCCCAGTTCATTTATGATTATGATTGCACTACTACGTATACTATATGTAGATACATACTTATATAGAGAGAGAGAGATGTGTATGGCAAATTTATGGATGATGAGTTGCTGTAAAAGATAGATTTCTACCATAGTTAATTTATTACGCAGTGTACAAAAGAGCACAGCTGCTTGGATATACACAGAAATAAGTAAGTATTAATTTAATGGCAAGAGATTACATTTACATTTACTTATATAAAATTCAAATACAGTTTACAGTTCTACAATTCATGTTTACAGATGATTTCAGTTAATTACGCGAACAACTTTCATAGCAGGCCAAGGAAACGTAAAAGTGTTTTTATTATTAGTGTAGTTTTTTCTTTGTGTAATATTAAAAGCTGGAGCCGAACCTGGAGCCAACAAAAATGATGGTAATTGGTTTATTTTTGTTTTAGCTTTTCGATTTTTAGTTGTGAGTTTTAAGTTTTTAGTTGACTTAGAAACAGCTGACGGCATTGAAATAACAGCGCCAATACATGCGACCACCTCCATTGGCAACGTGATGGATGCGTCTGCCACCAGGACCAGCTCCAGGTCCAGCTGCAACCGATGAGCCGCCGGGCGTCGTTGTTGCCGCATCCATGTTGCCCAGAACAGCATTGCCAACGCCGCCGGCTCTTCTCTGAAAGCTCTTTGCCATTAACTGAAATTTTCTTACACATTTGCCCGATGCTAATTGATTTGTTCTTAAATTGCAAATTTAGGTTTCAATATCCAACTTACTGTTTCGCCAGTTGCGCGATTTATTTGATTCAAATCTTTGAAATCATAATCCAACAATACGCCAGGATCATCATCGCTATACATATGAAAATTATGGCTACTCGATGGCACGTTCAAACCTAAATAGAGAAGAAAGAATATAGATACAATATGTCATATAAGTTCATGTTTAATTATTATTTTGTTTACCTTCCTGTGTTGGTTGTAGCTCCTCGTTTCCGATCTTGTAATCAATTGGCTTCATTTGTAACAAGTTTTTATTGGCATAGTAATCTCCAATGCGATGTCCTTCACGTTCATTCTCCAATGCATGGTGCAGTGCAACCATTAGACGATCCAATAACAAAGCAGCTCTTTTAGGTACAACCATCTAGGGGAGGAATAGAATGTGAAATTTAGGACTTATTTTAGTAATGGAAACTGTCTGAGAAGGGAAATAAATAATTAACAAAGTGGATATAAATAAGAAGATGTCTCACACATTTTTCAGACTGCCTCTCTATTTATTATAGAGTTTGTTCCCCTTCAGAGCCTACAGCTACATCAGCGCTAGTGCCTAAACGAATTGCAGAATCTCTGTCGGGTTGAGCACGCCTTTGTCAGTTGCCTGGAGAGCATGTATCCCTAGGATTCTTTTCCTGACCAAGGCGGTACATTCCGCAACAATATGTATTGAGGAATCCTCATCAAAATCACAGTAGCGGCAAGTTCCGCTATCTACTATATGGTACATAGCTTATATAGGTGGATTTTCAGTCTACAATGTCCGGTCAGCATTCTGAGCCTGTTTTTCCCATGGATATTATTTGTTTAAATCTTTCCTGATGATAGATTCCAAAGAGACTCCTGGATTGTCTGAGTCATTGGTTCATTCCACTGAATTAGGTGTCTTTCATCATTCCTAAGATACTCCCGTAATGTGTGCTTCCTTATTCCACAGAACATTTCAGGTCCTATAACGTGCCTCTCTCTGCTCCCAATCTTGCTAGTCTATCGGCAGTTCTCAATTTCCTGCAGCAGTTGCTATGCTATTTTACCCTTCACTATTCTAAAAGTATATACGTATTTATCGCTTGGCCTTTCAGGATAACTAGCTTTTTATTACAACTACCTTCAGTTGCCAGAGTAGTAAGTACATCTATCAGATATTTGAATAAGCATTAGTGTCTGTCTCTTTATTTTCGTCAATAGCTTTCTTCTTGCGTTGTTCAGGTTAAAACAATTTATTTAGTCTAAAATCTAGAGCATTACATTCCAGATGTTATAAGTAAATATTCAATAACCTTTTAGAAAAAACCGAAACTTTCAATTCAATATTAATAGATCTGCAAAATAATTTTATATCTGCATTATAGAGAAAAAATTAAAAATTACTGAGAATTAAAAACAAAAAAGTTTTGAATCTTAAAATTAATAACTATGTTTCATAAAGTTTAGACTTAGATTTAAAATCAATTTGACGAAACGAAAATAATTTGAAACGTTCCAGCAATGCAATGGAAAATTATTAAGTTTAAGTTTAACAATTATTAATTAATAATAAATTAATTATAAATTAAGAAAGTAAGTCTGAATTTAGCTAAAATATAAATTAAATACTATGAAAATACATGAGAAAACATATATTTGAAATGGAAGATCCGTCAAGTTGCAAAGTATTTTTCCAGTGTACAATGTGCCTCATTAAAATAAAAATCATAAAGAAAAATGACATGAAGTAACTAAATTTTCTACATTTTCAAATGAACACTAAGTACAGTGATTCCTCCATTATCTCAACAACAGTAAAGTATACTTAGCTGCTAAAATAGTTAAGTTTAATGCGCTCCAAGCGTATACACAATATGTATAACATGGTGTATGTGCAATTTTAAAACGCCCACAAATAAATTCCGTGTCTTGACATTTTTGCAAATAAAGTTAACATTTTTTTTGGCTTGTGACGTCAGCGGGGAAAGCGAAAAGGTAGGGAGTGCTAGGGAGCTACTAGATGATGGAATAGGCTAGGGAGTGCTGAGCACGATTCCCGCAGAAATATCAAAGCAGAGAGCCTAAAACAAATTCACCTGGAGGGCAAGCAATCAAATGCAAAGTATACAATTACAAATTTTGAAACTGTAAGACGATACACAATTTTTCGTTTTTTTTTTTTTTTTTGTTGGGTTTGACCAAATGCCCACACAGGGATTGCTTTCGTAAATGTGTTCCCTAACAGAGTCGTCGTTGTCGTCGTTACTTTGACCCCCGTTGGGAGCCATCACTCACCGGGTACTCATCATAGCTCATGTCAGCGGCATCGTTGGGCGCACTAAAAATCTCCTCCGGCTGTCCAACACTTGTCTCTGCAACACTACGTTTCTCATTTCGGGCATGCTCCTGCTCCATCCTCGGAATGTTGCCGTTGCCGTTGCCGTTGCCGTTGCCGTTGGTGTCTTGAGCCTTGAGCAATGAGTTGCCGCTGCGTCGCATCAATTGCCGACACATGTGCAGCTCAAAATTCTGCAGCAACACCAGCAAGACAATTAACAAACCAGGTAAATAGTTTGCCTTCCGCCTGCTGCTGCTCATCCTCTCCAGCTGCTGGTGACGAAAGCGTCGCTGCTTTTGGTTCTCCAAGCGTCGCTGCAACATGCTAATCTCTGTGTCGATGGGCGAGGGGAAGCAGGTGAAGGAGGTGTGTGGATGTTGCACCTTCAGGTAACTGATTAGTGTCTATATTTCTGGCTGCAATTTTCCCAGTTTTTTTTGGTCCGCTGACCGAGCACACTTTGAAATTTCAACTGAAGCGTTGGCTTAATGCGTTGCCCGCTTTTATAGCGACAATTCTGAGCTACGTCTGCCATTCACTACATCTATGGTCTTTTTCTTCTTGTTTTTTACAATAATGAAACATTACAAACGCTTGTTAATCGGCTACTTGAAAAGGCGTTCAAAGAAGCCAAGGGGCAGATGGGGCAAGTTGGGGCTGTGGGCGGTAGAAATGTGGCAACAGTGAAATGCTCTTTTCAGACTTGTGATTTACGCTTTCCTACGATTTGTTGCTGTTCCTCTTTGTTGTTGTTGTAATTATTGAACATAAAAATCCATGTTTGCCTGCAGCAAAAGTTATTAACACACACACGCACACTCGCACATACACACACACACACACACACACCCACATACACATGTATAGTTGTTGCAGGCCAATTGATCCGCATGTGCTTTCATCTTTGGCAACTGCGTTTTTTCGTCCTAATGAGCAAAAGTAGCCAGGCAATCGCCACAGGATGTCGTTTTCTTCTTGAGAAACAGCCAAAGGATTTGCATGCCTTATTACTGTCTTGGTGACCCTGCACTTAATACCATGCTGCATTTTTAAAAATATTCTTTCAATAGCCAAAAATACACAAATGACATTTATAGGCATTAAACAGGTCTAAAGCAAAGTTAAATTCATCAAACAAATATTGACATTCTATCATATATATGTGCTTAATTTCAAATATAAACTACGAACTTTAGGCACTCTGCGGGTAGGCTGTCAACAAGTTCATTGGCCATAAAAACACAGTCGATGCGTTTCTTGACCCCATAAAAACATTCCAATCGCAAACACATTTCTCAATTAACCCAACGTGTGGCATTTGCAACATGCAAATCACAATAATTAGTCATAAAATACAACAAACATTAAATAAGTAACAACAATTTTAGTTTGTCAAGAAAGACGTAAAAGTGTTCAAAACGTTTGCCCTAATAAGTATGCTACTCTTTAATCTTATGTAAAATTTAGTAGCTTTGTGAATTTAAAAAGCTTAAATGCTTTAAAGACATTATTTATTACATACACGTAATAAACATTTTTATAATATAAAATATGTAAATAAAAAGAATGAGATTTCCAAAATCTAGACTACAAATTTTAAGTTTTATATGCATTCGCAAATGGAAAAAAATAACAGACAGACGTTATTACATATTTATTAATAATCAGAAGTGACTAATTGATAGTAAGTCTATTTACCAAATTTAATCAGTTAAACTGTATTTAGCTTCATTAAACCTCAACAATTTTTAAACAAAATCTGTGATATCAATTGAAAATTTGTAATAAATTTGTGATTAAATTAAATGTAATTAAATTTGAGATTTTAAAAACAAATGTTGACAACAATTTAAAGTATAATTTTATTCAACATTTTATTTAAATAAAAAAACGTTTATTAACTTTTAATTTCATTTGAAATCTAGGCAGTTTGAAAATATAAATCTTTAAAATATGTATATTAATATAACAATAATCAGAGAAGAAAAAGTTTGGCTCTAGTTATGATATGATACCAAATTCCAGAAAAATACAATATATAGATGAGTTTAGAAAACTCTACAGTCATTAAAACAATTACTTGCTTATTATAATATTAAAAAAAAATAGATTTAAATCAAATGAAATTATTTCCAAGATTGCAAGTAGCCCTAAGCACTTTTGCAGTGTACAAAGCAGCACAGCATCCCTGGTAGCTGTCAAAAAAAAAGTCCTGCGCAGTTGCCATTATCGGTAGCAGCCCAGAAAACTGTCAAAACACAGGGAGAAACAAAGAGAGAGAGAGAGAGAGAGAGAGAGAGAAATTGAGAGAGAGTGTGTGTATGATTACTTTGGCGTCCTGAGGACAGCCAGAACCTGCCCAGCATCCAGTGTTTGGTGTGCAGGCAGCAGAGACGAGTGCAGCTGCTCCAAGTAATAAATTCCGAAACATTGCAAACTCGTGTCGCAGGGGGGAGGCAGGATAAAACTCAGTTGTGTGGAAAATGTTTGATTGAAAGTGCACAAAAAGCAGTTTGCCACAAAATGTGGCATACAACAAACAATTAACGTGTGTGCTGCAAACAACAAAAGCTGAACAAAATGTCAAGGACTTAACTCGACTTGTCATACATACACATACATAGATGTGCTAACTGAGATAAACTTAAGGATTTATTTGTAATACAAAAGGTGCTAAAATGCGTGCCTATTACACGACAAAGGATAAGCGAAAGTATGGCGACATGAGCTATGAGTAAGTACACAAGGTGTCTTCCCCTTTGCATTTGTGTGTGTCTGTGTTTTTGTGTTTGTGTGTGGGTGTGTGGGTGTGTGTGTGAGTGTGTGACTAGCTGCAATTGCTTGTTTGCTTTAAGGACCAACTCGAATGCCATTTGCACGTTGAGTTTTCTTCTCTGTTTGCATCTAGCAAAATGCAATTTGAAGCATCAATTGAATTCTTTGAAATACAAATAAAAGACATAAAAATATATTAAGAGTCTGGAAATGGATTTTTCTTTATAAGGATTTTAAATTAGAATGAATTCAGCTGAGATTGGATTAAATAAATATCAGCTTATGGTTGTTACTTAGATAACGAATTAATAATGTCGAAATATATTTTTAAGAGATTGTTCAGACTGCCTTTAACATATATTTTATTCAAGATATTTAAATCGATTAGCACAAGTTTTCATAAGTTTAGTTTTCTCGTATTACCTTTAATAAAAAGATCATTAACCTATTTCGAAACATTATAGTATTAACATTTTATTCCTTAAATATTTTCTAAAACTTCTTATTACTTATAAAAACTTTATTAATTTCCATGTGGAATGTTTGTTATCTTAAAATAGAATTTTTAATAAATGACCAACTGGTTTTCTTCATTTAGGAAAAGTATATTTATCCAATGTATCTATGAAAAGGAATTTTGTCTGCCATAATTTTTCTTCATTTGTGAAGTTACTTCAAATGTTATTCTGACTTTTAAGTAAAAGGAAGGGTAACAAGAAAGTCTATGCTTTACTCTCATTTTGACTGCTTCTCCGGTGATAAATTTGCATTGCACACTTCCGAGCTTGTTGCATATGCATGAGACAGCAGCAAACCAACTTTTGGTCGACTCTTGTCTTCACTTACAAACAACAAAATACAAAAATAATGCTAAAAGAAAGATGGGAAAAGCATTGACAACGTCACGTCCTTGGGCTCATAAAAAGGACGCCTCGCCATGCTTGTCTAGGTTTGTCTGATGGAAAAGGGAAACTGCGGGGATTGCTGCAATCTGAGTGCTTCTCCTCTGTGTTATGCTTGTTGTCCATTATAATGTTTGTTGTCTTAATTAATGGATAGTCAGCTCAAATTGTCACTTGCTGTAGACAGCTTGTTGGACACGATGCCTAAAGGAAATGAACTTTGCCGGGGTCAACAAGAAGCTGCTTATACGATTTTAAAAAAATTTAAAATATTATATTGTTTTTAGATGTGGTTTTACAAGTACATATAAAGAACTTTTGATTAATTTAAATAATTTATTTATTCGTAATAATCTTTCGAAATCAGTGAAATATGTATGTACTTAATACATTTTCTAACAAGATTTAAAAATTCATTGAAAATCTAACATAGTGGAAAGTTTTTAACAAAAGCTAAGAAAATTAATGTGGTTTGTAGCTTACTGATTATGTTGATAACAATTATTGTGTTTCGGATAGACCTCAGAGTATATTAAGTAGTGCGAATATAATACAATTATCAAGAAAATTGATTCTTCATGCTAAAAATTGGCCAAACAATAAATTTCTCTTCAAACACAGGTTTCTTCGTAGTCAAGAGTTGAATTTATTTGTAATATTTGAAATTGTAGCAAGCTTTGTCGCAAATTGTTTTAAATTACATTCTTTGGCTAACAACTTGACATATTTTTGAAACTAATCCTTGTAATTACTTATTACAGAAGCAAATATCTGCTGGACCCGAAGTATATGACGAAACGTGATCTACAGCATTATTATCGATACTACAACATGACCAAGAATCGTGGGCAGTTCAAGAAGATTGTAATTGTGATATTCTGTGTGTGCGTCTTCTCCTATCTCTTTGTGGACTACAATCTGAGGACGAAACTGTTGAGATTACGAGATCGTTTGGATTTCATAGCACGCATCGATGATGAATACAACATGACCCAGGCATACTTTATAGACACACCCGGCTGTCGGATGCCCTATTTTGAGATACTCGATGATAACATTGCTCAATTCATGTTTAAGCCAAAGCCGTATAAATGTACAAAGGCATTGACCCGGACCAGCGATGTTGTTCCCGGAGAGCTGTTCCTCAATCTGAATGCCAGTGAGCAGTTGCGTCTCTATAATATAACAGATCTGTCGACCATTAGTTGCAAGTACTCGGAATTACAACGCAAATCGGATACAGCTAATGAGTATCTTAAATCCGTGCCCTTCAAGCTGACGGACACAGTGCAGTTGCCGAAGGATTTGGAATTTATATCTGTTGAATGCTTTGATGCCATGGGCACAGTTGTCTACGTGGATTGCCACTTCTTTGCCATCGATAAGCCAGAGAAGATGAGAAAGAAAAAGAAGACTCCTAGTTACTTCAATGATACCAAAGATGCCTCACAGGATCGTCTATCTGTCATGGTGCTTGGCATCGATAGCGTCTCGCATTTAAACTTTCAACGTCAGATGCGTCGAACCGCGTCCTATATTCGCCAGAATCTGTCCCACGTCGAGTTCTGGGGCTTCAACAAGGTGGGCGATAATACCTTTCCGAATCTGGTGCCACTTCTGAGCGGTCTGGATGATCAGGAGTTGAATATCTCATGTGTGGCACCGATGGCGACACCTGGTTACGATGGCTGCTCTTTCATCTGGAAGCGTTACAAACACGCCGGCTACAAGACAGTCTTTGCCGAGGATGTCGGCGCTCTGGGATTGTTCAACTTCTGCCGAAGCGGATTTCGTCGTGCTCCCACGGATTATTATCTACGTCCGATTGTGCTGGAGATGGAGAAACGTATTGCATACAAAAAGGGTTTGAATGTCAATCTATGCATGGGCGGACGACGCACTGCAGATGTTCTTATGGAGTACATGAGAAAGATGGTGCCGCACATGCAACGTCAGTTGTTTTTCTCGTTCTTCTGGTCCGTGTCGTTGACCCATGATTACTTCAACTCACCCACATTGCTGGACGCACAGTTGGCATTCAATCTTCGACTGCTGCAGGAGTCGGGCATATTGAATCACACCCTGGTGCTACTCATGTCAGATCATGGCATACGCTGGGGATCATTCCGTAGGACATACCAAGGCATGATGGAGGAGCATCTACCTCTGTTAATAGCGCTGTATCCGCCATGGCTGAAGCAACGCTATCCACTAGCTGTTGCCAATCTGGAGCTGAATGCCAAGCGACTTACCACACATTTTGATTTGCATGCGACATTGGTGCAGTTGCTCGATATGCGGAAATTAGAGGCGGATCAATTGCAACGCAGTGCCGAGGATCTCAAGGATATCGATAGTACATTGCCCCGTGGGATTAGCCTCTTTCTGCCGGTGCCGGTGGAACGGAACTGTGAGCAGGCCGGGATTGCGGCCCATTGGTGCACATGCCATCAACGCGAAGAGTTGCCCACCAATGATGGACGTGTCCAGCGAGCCGCACGGTATTTAGTCCGGCTGATCAATGATCGCCTTGTTGCGCATCCGCAGTGTCGTACCCTCTACTTGAACTCCATCTTGCAGGCGTTCATTGCGGCGCCGCATCGAAAGCTGCTCAAGGACTTGCGTGAAGATTATGCCATGGATATAACCGTTCGTTTGCAGACGAAACCAGGTCTTGGGGTATTCGAGTCCACGGTAAGAATGTCCGGTTATGCGAGTGCCTTAACTGGCACCATCAGCCGCATTAATTTGTATGGCAGCCAGAGTTACTGCATCAATGATTCGGCTTTAAAGATGTTCTGTTATTGCCACAGATAAGCAAAGACTTTCTATCCAATTCGTAGCCTTAGATACATATGAGTGTGAGCGTGTGTGTGCGTGAATTTATTAAATATTAAATTAAGCTCTAAATTTAGCGAAACTGAAAACAATTGTATTTCTATGAAATATTCACGCAGACTTTGTATAAAGTTATCCTTAATCAGCTTAGAGCGATGTTTATAGTTCTACAGTTTAAGTTCATTTACTGACAATAAAAGTAACTATAAACAAGTTGTCTCCAATTAGTCGAAAACAAATTTTTGTATATTATAATTCTCAGTAGGTATTGTACTCAAGTAACAAAATGTAGCAAATGTCAAAGAACTTAATAAAAATTCATAATAATATTGAAAATATGAATGAATTGATAGCACTGGTAATTATCGAACTTAATGAAAGAAATTTATTGTTTATGTCTGGATAAGTATGAATAAAGAATAATTGATACGAATACAAAAGAGTTTAAAAAGGCAAGCTTCTTATAAAGTAAACAATCTTTAATTTGACATTGGCAGAGTAAAATATTTGTCCATAGTAGCTACAGCTGCAAAATCGATGTGATTCAATTCTGAAAGTTTAAACGAGACCTTTAACCTTGGATGCTTCAAATATGATCAAGTCGGGAAGGAAACAAAGTTTTTAAAACCTGAAAGTGGATATACAGTTCCAACTTACCAAATGCTCGTACTCTCCAGTCTTATGACAAAGTAGGGTCAAGGGAGTAAATCGCTTATCCAAAACTTTTTCCTTTGGTCTCCTGCTAATATCAAAGATGTTGAAACCGTCGTGCTTGGTATTTAAAGATGGACACGTCCCGCAAACTTCCAAAGCTAAATTTTAGACCTAAAAATCGGAGAGCTGATAGATCAAGTTTTTTTAGTTGTGGGAAAGCCTCAATTAGGTCTTGTAGCACACAACATTGGTAATTATGTTCATCCACAAAATCCACATAATCCGTGAGCCTTCGCTCACGCATACAGGCATACAGTGTACGGTACCTGCAGCAGTTACCAACCAATCAGAGTGTGTAGCTGGACTTTATAATGGAATATAGTGGAATTATAACGTCATTTGAATGAATATTTCCACCAGCTGCTGATGATTTCTGTGCGCCTGGTATTTCTTCGCTCCCTTTCAGTTTTTAGGTGCTGTTGCCGCTTGCAATTCAAACGCACATCACACATACATACATGCATTCATCCAAAATAAACCGCTTATTAAAAATTCAAATTAAACACTCACGGCAATATATTTAAATTTAACGGTCGCTCAATTTTCAACATTAAGCGCCACCTATGGCAAAACGATGCTACAACGATATTGATATATCGATATCGATAGATTTCCATTTAAGCTTCAACAAATTAATTCATAAAATTGCTTTATTAAAGGATCAAATTAAAATAAACCAAATTAATTATAAATTAAATAATTTAAAGCGGATTTCTCAAAGAATGTTGTCCGAATTTTGACGGATTGAAAACTAAAGCTTTTTCAAACAAAACTTTATAAAACTTATAAAATTTATTAAAAAATTATTGTTATATACTTGATGAACAGCTCTGTAGACTCGGCTCGGCTTCGATAGTTGAAATTGCCAAAGGCAACATATTTATTTGTACAGAATTTAAGAATGGTAAAGTTTTACAATCGATGTGATTGATTTTTAAGTGCTTAAACGAAACCTTTAACATTGGATGCTTCAGATATAAACGAATCTGCAAATATAGAAAGTTGCGTGTTATAAAAGAAGGGAGAAAGACAGTCCCTACTCACCAAATACTCGTTTTCACCAGTGTCATGACAATGTAGGGTTAAGGGGGTAGGTCGCTTATTCAAAACCCTTTCCATTGGACTTCTGCTATTATCAAAAAAGTCGGCGTATAACTGCACGCTCGAAATGTTGATAACGTTCAGAGTTGGACAACAAACCACAGCTTTCCATAGCTCAATTTCAGAGGTAAAAATTGGGGATTGAATAAGATCAAGTCTTTCCAGTTGTGGTAGTGCCTTAATCAAGCTGTGTAGCTCTTCGACTGCGTAATTTTTATCGTCAACTATGGTCAATTGACGTAAGCTTATCAAATCTAGTTTTAGGTTACTTGTGTGGAACTCCCAAATGCTATCTTGAAAAGTAATGTTTTCCACGATCCTAGAACGCATCTCACATAGAAAGTCATCAAATTGTTCACTATCCATATTAAAAATTAGTGTTTGAAGCTTGGGCAAATGCATTATATTTTCTAAATCACTTTGTTTAATACTTTCATTTGGAAGTATAAGCTCCTCCAGCATCTTTAACTTGCTAATTTCCTTGCATTCAAATCTAAAAGTAGGGGAGCAACAACTTGTCAAGTCCAGTTTACGCAAGTATGGCCAACTTGTCAAGTGGCCGAAATGAAATGCGCCGTAAGGAGAAATATTGTTCAATCCTGAAAAGAGCTTTGCCATTAATATTATGAACTCGTCACCATTGCATTTATCATCCAGTGTGTACGCCAGCGACCTTATTTTTGTAAATTTGTAGGGCGTTAAACGTTTAAGGTTGTCCAATGTGACGTTCAGTAGACTTAATTCCTGCACCGTTACACTTATGCTGGACAGAAAATCATCCAAAAGTTCTGGTTTCTCATGGAAGAGTTTGAAGTGGTCCGCATCCAAAGAAAAGCTCTCCTTATGTTGCCAAGAATAGCGCACATTTGATATCCAACGATTTGTTGGTTCTTCTATGGTTGCTTCATACAGCGCCAATTGGTCTTTAAAGTTTAAATACTTTATTATATGCAATTGGATATCGTCGGTGATCGAATCCATCTCCAACAAATATATGGTATATTAAAAGAAAACCATATCCAGCTTGTGTTATTTCAGCGACTGAAAGAAACACTTGTAATTTGCAGCCCTGGCACAGCACCGATTACCGAATATATTAACATCGATATATGTGCAACTGATTGTTATTATCATAATCAAGAGGAGTATAATTCATACTATGAATATTTTGTGCAGTTGACAAAATATATTATAAGTTTTAGTTAATTTTTAAAGAAGGATTTTCAATGAACAATTCAAGCCGGCCACGACTCTTAGAACGCGTCACATATATATTTTGTGGAGAAATTATATTACACTCTATAATGTCATAATTATATTATATACATATTTTAATATCTTAAATCAAAAAATCTAACTCGTATGAGTAATACGAGTTCAATATCACTTTTTGAACAATTTCATACAAAATTGCCATCCAAATTACAATTACATATTATAAAATTAACAATTTGTACTATCTTAGTATAACATAAAATAGTATAAACTCATTAATTCACATTGCCTAAAGGCAAAAATTTTAATTGTACGCAATTGCTATCGATGTAATTTATTTTCAAGGGCTCAAACGAGACATTTAACTTTGGATGTGTGAAATATGATCGAATCTGCAAAGAAACTAATATATTATTGCCTAGAAAAATAAGGAGTTTGTTCCTACTCACCAGATGCTCGTATTTTCCAATGTCATGACAATGAAGGGTCAGAGGGGTAGCTCGCTTATTTAGAGCATTTTCCATAGGCCGCCTGCTTATATCAAAAAAGTCGGCGTCGAGCCGGGTGCTCGATATGTTTAAGATCTTTAGAGACGGACAACAGTCGACAGTTTTCCAAAGCTCAATCTCAGATCTCGAAAGCGAAAAGTCGATAAGATCAAGTCGTTCCAGGCGTGGTAAGGCCATAACCAATTCTTGTAACTTTTTGTTTGTGAAGCCATCAGCGCCCAGTAATGTCAATTGCCGCAAGCTTTTTATACTTTGTAAGATAGGTAAATTGATCGACCAAATGCTGTCGTTAAAAGTAATTTTGTCAATGTCCAAAATACGCGTGCCACTAAAACCGTCTTGCTTACATCCCATATGATATGTGAGCTTTCGAAACTTGGGTAAACTCATTAACATACTGTAAAAGCCCTCGTCAAAGATATGATTTTCAATTATCAGCTCTTCCAACATCTTTAATTCGGCAATTTCCTTAGCAAATCCGTTCTCATCGTCATGTATGCCGGAAATGGACCAACATTCACTTAAGTCCAGCTTGCGCAAGCACATCCAATTTTTGAAATGGACGCAATTAAATACACCGTAAGGCTTAAATTGGGTCAGCTCCGGAAAGAGCTCTGCAGTTAATTTAAATAAATCCCCATTGCACTTAGCGTCATCATCATTCATTGAATACTCCAACGATCTCATTTTCGAAAAACTGTAGTGCCGCCAACCCTTTAAATTACCCAATGTGACCAATTGTAAGTCCAATTGCTGCACCGTTGAACTCACGCAGGACAGAAAATCATCCAACAATTTCGGTTTCTCAGTGAAGAGTTGAAAATGGTCCGAATCCAAAGAAAAGCTCTCCTGATGTTGCCAGAAATACTGCACATTTGATATCCAACGATTTGTTGGTTCTTCTTTGGTTGCTTCATATAAAGCCAATTGGTCTTCAAGATTTAAATACTCTATTATGAGCAATTGGCAATCGTCGTTGAGTGTATCCATGTTAATATACATATATATGTCTCTAACAAACAATAAAAACTTATCCAAGTTCTTTATCACCGACTGATGAAAACATTTCCCTAGCTTGTTTACTCCGCAATGTGAAAAGAAAACTTACATCCAATTTGTGTTTTGCAGCCCTAGCAAGACATCGATGACATGAACATCGATATTAAAGCGATGGTTATTGTTTATTTAATTTTTTTTAATTATTTAATGCATGAGGAAAAATTTAATTGTATTGAATTGTAAAATTTCGCAACTTCATAATCAAAGTGATCGGTTTTCAACTGCTCAAAAGAGACCTTTAACATGGGATGCTTGAAATACAATCGAATCTGCAAGAAAATAAAATTAATTTTAACCGAAAGCAGGTAGACAGTCCCTACTCACCAAGATCTCGTTTGCACCAGTGTCATGACAATGTAGGGTCAAGGGAGTAGATCGCTTATCCAAAAACTTTTTCATTGGACGCCTGCTAACATCAAAGAAGTTGACTTCAAACTGTGTGCTTGATATGTTTAAGATCTTCAGAGTTGGACAAAGACTGACAGTTTTCCAAAGCTCAAATTCAGATTTAAAAATCGGAGATTCAATCAGATCTAGTCTTTCCAGTCTTGGAAAATTTAAATCATCTAGCTCATCACATGTGGAGTCCTCATCTCCCAGAATGGTCAATTGACGCAAGTTTATCAAATATGGTGTCAGGAGGCTTAAGTGGAACTCCCACAAGTAGCTTTGAAAAGTAATTATCTCAATGTCTTCAGGTCGCATATCACGTACAAGATTATAATGTTGCTCACAGTCCAAATAAAAAGTAAGTGTTCGAAGCTTCGGCAAACTCATTAGCTGATCCTTAAGACCATATTCAAAGCATTCATTTGGAAGAATCAGCTCTTCCAGCATCTTTAATCGACAAATTTCACCACAGTCAAATTGATAGGAGAGGGACCACACTTCCCTTAAGTCCAGTTTGCGCAAGTCCATAAAATCTTTTAAATGGATCAATTCAAACGCACCGTAGGGCTTTATATGGTTGAGTTCTGGAAAAAGTCTGTGGAGGCCCTCACTGAATTGGGTAGCGTTTTTATAAATTGTGTTCTTCAATTCTCTTTTTTCCCAATCACAGAGGTATTTATTGTTACCCACTATGTATTCCAGTGATCTCATTTTTGGAAATTTGTAGTGTGTCCAACAATTAAGGTTATCCAATGAGAAAATTTGAAGATCCAAGTGCTGCACAGTTGGACTAATGTTGGAAAGAAAATCTCTCAACAGTTCTGGATTTTCATCGAAATGTTTAAAGTCGTTTACATCCAAAGAAGCTTTCAGCTGATTTTTCCAAGAGAAGCGCATATTTAAGATCCACCGACTTTGTTGATCTTCTTTGGTTGCTTCGTAAAGCGCAAACTGGTCTTTAAGGCTTAAATACTTTATTATGAACAATTGACAGTCGTCGTTGAGCGTATCCATGTTAATATACATACATATGTCTCTAACAAACAAAAAAATTTATCCAAGTTCTTTATCACCGACCGATGAAAACATTTCCCTAGCTTGATAATTTCGCAATGTGAAAAAATTTGTTTTTGCAGCCCTGGGCGGATATCGATCACATAACATCGATATTAGGGCTATGGTTATTGTTTATTGTCCGTATTTGATTTATCTTATTATTATAACTTTTTTAATTATTTAATACATGAGGACAAAAAATTCAATTGTATTGAACTGTAAGATTTCACAACTTCATAATCAAAGTGATCGGTTTTCAACTACTCAAAAGAGACCTTTAACATGGGATGCTTGAAATACAATCGAATCTGCAAGAAAATAAAGTTAATTTTAACTGACAGCAGGTAGACAGTCCCTACTCACCAAATTCTCGTTTGCACCAGTGTCATGACAATGTAGGGTCAAGGGAGTGGATCGCTTATCCAAAAACTTTTTCATTGGACGCCTGCTAACATCAAAGAAGTTGACTTCAAACTGTGTGCTGGATATGTTTAAGATCTTCAAAGTTGGGCAAAGACTGACAGTTTTCCAAAGCTCAAATTCAGAGGTAAAAAACGGAGATTCAATCAGATCTAGTCTTTCCAGTCTTGGAAAATTTAAATCATCTAGCTCATCACATGTGGAGTCCTCATCTCCCAGAATGGTCAATTGACGCAAGTTTATCAAATATGGTGTCAGGAGGCTTAAGTGGAACTCCCACAAGCAGCTGTGAAAAGTAATTATCTCAATGTCTTCAGGTCGCATATCACGTACAAGATTATAATGTTGCTCACAGTCCAAATAAAAAGTAAGTGTTCGAAGCTTCGGCAAACCCATCAATTGATCAGTAAGATCATGTTCAAAGCATTCATTTGGAAGAATCAGCTCTTCCAGCATCTTTAATCGACAAATTTCACCACAATCATATCGAGAGGAGAGGGACCACACTTCCCTTAAGTCCAGTTTGCGCAAGTACATAAAATCTTTTAAATGGATCAATTCAAACGCACCGTAGGGTTTTATATGGTTGAGTTCTGGAAAAAGTCTGTGGAGGCCCTCACTGAATTGGGTAGCGTTTTTATAAATTGTGTTCTTCAATTTTTTTTTCCCCAATTACAGAGGTATTTTTTGTTACCCACTATGTACTCCAGTGATCTCATTTTTGGAAATTTGTAGTGTGTCCAACAATTAAGGTTATCCAATGAGAAAATCTGAAGATCCAATTGTTGCACAGTTGGACTAATGTTGGAAAGAAAATCTCTCAACAGTTCTGGATTTTCATCGAAGTGTTTAAAGTCGTTTACATCCAAAGAAGCTTTCAGCTGATTTTTCCAAGAGTAGCGCATATTAAAGATCCACCGACTTTGTTGATCTTCTTTGGTTGCTTCGTAAAGCGCAAACTGGTCTTTAAGGCTTAAATACTTTATTAAACTCAATTGGCAGTCGTCGTTGAGCGTATCCATGTTAATAAATTTTATTTGTATGATTTTATTCTTTCCTTTGCTTGTAAAAACAAGTCTTGTATCGCATCATTAACACTATCGATAACATTAATATCGATATAAGGTCGATAGTTTTTATTGTTAAATCATGTCGTTCCATCATAATCTTATTTTTTAAAGCATTTCTCATTTGTTTAATTTAATTTACCATGTAACTTATACTAACACTATCGTCGTTTTATGGATATTTTTCCCTTGGCCAAATGCAACATGTTAATCTTGAATTTGCTCTCATTGGAACGCTTTACCCAGATAACTTCATTGCCAATTGCTGTGATTGTTGCCGCAAACTTGTTCATGTCCTTGCCCTCCACATAGACCTGTTGACCACGACAGAACCAACGCCTCTCATAAAGCAACTTGTTATCCTCGATGCGAGTCTCAACATAACTATTAAGATCTCCCAGTAGATTGTGGATCTGCTGTTGTTGCTGCTGCTGGGAATTGGTATAGGATCCCATGCCATTCTGTTGCAGTGGCATCGGTTTACCCCGTTGAATCATCTTGAGATCCGACTCGATTTCCTTGTCATCCAATTGATAGACCAACAACTGTCCCGTTGCCGGCTTTCGTCGCTTCTCAATCACTGGCAATGGTTCATATGGTCGCCGTCGCAATTTACGAGTGACTGTCGTCTTGATTTCGGTGGAATCATTGGTCAGTTCCAAGCCACGTTCATTTTCAATCTGTCGCTTGCGATCTTCAAAGTCCGCGATTAGATTATCCTTGAGATCCATCATTTTCTCATCGTACTCCCTCTGGGCGGCCTTCTTTTCCAATATATAGTCGCGATCCACACAATCACGCATATAATCCTTGTAGATCTCATTGAGTCGTCGACGTTCCCTTAGCTGATTATCCAGTTTCCTAACTCGCTTCATATATTCCGGATGCATTAGATGATTGAGCTCATCCAGCTGTTTCTGAAGATTAATCAGCTTGTGCTGATACATTTGTTCTTTAAGCTCACTGTTGCTGCCAATGTTGTTGTTGTTGCTGCTGTTGCTATTGTTGTTGTTGATTATGCTGTTGTTCGACGATGTACCGTTCGTGCCACCATAAAGATTGGCACTGCGAAATTCCGTTTCGCTTGCATCGTCAGTATCTTCTTCACTAAGTTCGTCTCCAATGGAATCGTCATCATAGTTGTAGCCTGAATATAACGTATAGTAGGCGCTCATTATACCCTCTTCCCTTTGTACTATTTTTCTTAAATTTATATGTCTTTTTTATATATTTGTTTAGCTAAGACACATTCGAGTAGCACACATTCGAGATTAAACGATTTTTGGAATCTTTGGTTGCATCACTTAGTTTTAAATACTTTATTATTATAAACTGCTTATCGTCGTTGAGCGCATTCATGTCAATGAATTTATTTTATATCAAAAATTGTCTTAACCAGGTTACTTTCTATTAGAAACCGATTAAAGTAAGCAAGAAACTCTTGCTTGATAATGAAATGCTCGATTTCCTCTGCTTTGTCAATTTGTGTTATGTATCCCTGGTTTAACATCGACATACTTTATCGATATAAAGTTAATAGTTTGTTATTGTTATTATCCGTGTTCGTCGTATCTTATCAGTTTGCTTTGTTCCGAGCATTTATTTATTAAACTTTATGAGCACAGCACATTTTTTGCGTCTATCTCATGCCTATACAAATTAATAAACAAAATTGAAAAATAAATGAAAATGATGCATTCATATAATAAAACAAGTGTATATTATATTTTATGATATTATATTTATATAATATTAAAACATTGGGGCTCACGATTTCCGTGAACAAACGATTCTGTTCGTTTTGAATAGGCATAGTCTACAATTAATCCCCGATATCTCAAAAACTAAATCCTAATTTCAAAATTATTTTCTGTATTATTGGCGTTACGGAAACCGTAGCACTGCCTCATAGTATTATCACAATAAGTATTTTTTTCACAAAACATATTACAAAAATTAATCATTAATAGGCCTCCCATTAATTAGACGACATTGCACAAAGGCAAAAAATGTATTTGTACGCCATTAGAATCGATGTAATGTATGTCTAATGGCTCGAACGAGACTTTTAACTTTGGATGCGTGAAATATAATCGAATCTGCAAAGACAAATATGTATTAATACCCATAATAAGAAGAGTCTGTTCCGACTCACCAGGTTCTCGTGAGGGCCAGTGTCATAACAATGTAGGGATAAAAAGGTAGATCGATTATCCAAAACCTTTTCCATATGGCGTCTGCCAATTTCAAAGAAGTCAGCATATAACTGCATTCTAGATATGTTTAAGATCCTTAGAGGTGGACAGCTGGCGACAGTTTGCCAAAGCTCGATTTCTGATCCCCATAGCGTAAAATTTATAAGATCAAGTCGTTCCAGTTGTGGCAAACCCGTGATCAATTCTTGCAGTTGTTCGCTTGTGAAGCCATCATCTTCCAGTAAGGTTAATTGACGCAAGTTTGTTAAAGTTTGTAAGGCGGGTAAACTGAACTCCCAAATGCTGTCGTTAAATATAATTTTGTGAATATCTTTAACACGCATTTCACTGAGAACATCATGTTTGCATCCAAATTGAGAGGTGATTATTCGAAGCTTAGGCAAACGCATCAACGTACTAACTTCATTTAACAATTGATATGAAATATTAAGCTCTTCGAGCATTTCCAATTCAGTAATTACTGGGATACTTATTAAGGAAGAAATCGAACAATCGCTTATGTCTAGCTTGCGCAAATGAGTTAAATTTTTCAAGTAGTTGAAATTAATTTCACCGTGCATTGTAAATTCAGTCAGCTCCGGAAAGAGCTCTACAATTAATATTTGAAATGCGTAATCCTTGCACATGTCATCGTCATCCACTGTATACTTCAGCGATCTCATTTTCGGATAGTTGTAGGGAGTCAAAAGTTTTAAGTTATTCAATGTAACAAACTGTAAATCTAATTGTTCCAAAGTTGGACTTATACTGGATAGAAAATCATACAAAAGTTCTGGTTTCTCATCGAAGTGTTTAAAGAACTCCGCATCTAATGAAAAGCGAATCTGATGTTGCCAAGTGTAGCGCACATTCGAACTTAAACGATTTTTGGGCTCCTTGGTTGCTTCATATAGCTTTAATTGGTCAACTAGTCTTAAATACTTTATTATTATCAATTGGCAATCGTCGTTGAGCGTATCCATGTCAATTTATTTATTTTATATCAAAAATTGCCCCAACCAAATAACTTTTTATAAGAAACTGATTAAACTAAGCAAGAACTCTTTCTCGATAAACAACTGTTCGATTTCCTCTGCTGGTGAAATAAAAACGTTCAGCCAATTTGTGTTATGCATCCCTGGCTTAATGTCGATTGCATTAATATCGATATAAGGTCAATAGTTTGTTATTGTTATTGTCCGTGTTCGTCTTCTCTTATCAGTTAGTTTTGTTTCAAGCTTTTTGTTAAGAAAATTAATTAACATTAGCACTTTATGTTGCCCTTATCACCGCCTACATAATTCCAAAGATGCCCCCAACGGAGACACTTCGTGCTGGCAGTGGCAGCGGCGAAAGGAGCGAAAGAGGTGCAGGAGGCGCCGTCAGTGGAGGCTCCGAACAGACGTACATCGTTAGACAAAGCAACAAATGTTACGAGCATCGCGATTCCCAGGCCACTGCCATGTCGGTAGACTACTCTGGCCAATGGGTATTACTAGCGGGTCGAGGCCATTTGGCATTGCAGCGTTTGGGACAAGATGATGGAGCTTTGCGTCGTCACGAGCGACAATCAAAGTATGACGTATCCGTGGCTGAGTTTGCAATTTGCCCCAGTCGCAAGGAGTACTGTGCCATAGCGGTATGTTATTGACCATTTATAAAATCCGAAAATCCCCTTATTCTTTTACTTTCGTCTTTTCCTTGCAGACCAGCCAAAATATTGATATTGTTCGATGGGGACCCGCCGAGCCATACTATGAGAATTCGTTGCGTGGACATACGCGAACCGTAACGGATATCGATTGGCACAGCAAGAGTCCCAATTTGCTAGTTAGCTGCTCCATTGACACGTTCTCGCACATTTGGGATCTGCGCGATCCACGCAAGCCAGCTTTATCCTTAAACGCTGTTTGCATGTGTAACTACGATCTTGTTTCTTTCTATTTATAAGCAACTAATGTGTTTCCGTTTACTTTCAGCTGGCGCCACACAAGTTGGCTTTAATCGAGTGTCTGGCAATTTGCTGGCCGCTGCTCATGATGGTGATTTACGCATCTGGGATATACGCAAGGGCAGCTGTCCGACGCATTACATTACAGCGCATCTGAATCGTGTCCATGGCATTAATTGGAGTCACATGCGTGAGACGTGCTTGGCCACTGCCAGCCAGGATGGCACAGTTAAATACTTCGATGTCTGTAATCCTCGACGTGCTGAGAAAATCATAACCACATTGTCGCCTGTATGGCGGGCACGCTACACAGTAAGTTGACCATATGGAACCTTTTTCGTTCCCTTATTAACGTTTTTTTCTTCTTTTAAGCCCATTGGCAACGGTTTGGTCAGCATTGTGGTGCCACATCTAGGTCGTGGCGAGAACAGTTTATTGCTATGGAGTAACAGCAAGCAAACGGACCCAATTTGCTCCTTTGTAGGTCATACCGATGTGATATTGGATTTTGCTTGGCGTCCCAATCGCGAGAACACTACGGAAATTGTAAGTATAACTTGAGAATTAAAAATGATACACTACACGATCCTGAAGGACTATAATAAGGGGAGTCACAGAAATTCCTATCAACCAAGATTTAGATTTTCTGCCTAGAAATCAAATAGAGTTAGAAAAGTGATAAACTATTTATTTTATCAAATTAATGATCTGCATTTCTCTTTAATATTATTATAATGGTTAATTGGCGTATTGAATAACATTTTCTTCTTCAGTGATGAAAACAAATTTCAAATCCATTTAAAGACGCCAAATAATTGAAATATTGTTAATCTTTTTTATCTTTATATTTATATACCTTTTTGGTATTCAAAAATATGTTCTCATTCAATTTAAATTTTAAATTTTTATAAAATTTGATTTTTTTTATTAGCGTACAAATTTCTTGGTTCAATTAGTATTTTAAATATAAATCTTATAAGTACACAATATTTGTTTATTAAACGTTACACAAGAAGTAAAAATTTTGTAAAGATTATCTATAAAAAAAAGAGATATGTAAGATTTATTTCAAACATTCAGATAATTTTCTATCTGGCTTAAATTTTCTTTTCAACTCCTTTTTCTGTGGATTTCTTATAAATTGCATCTCTTAAATTTTAGGAACTGGTCACCTGGTCACGGGATCGCACACTACGTGTCTGGAAAATCGACGATACAATGCTGAAGCTGTGCGAGCCCTCGGCGGATGAGGACGAGGAGAGTGAATCACCACGCTATGAATCCGAAATAAGTGAATTGCGAGCCTTAACGCCGCCAGAATATTTGCACACACTACATCCGCGTCCAATGGCAGCTGCCTCGTTGCCAATCGTCGCTACTCTCGATACTGGCATAAATACTTTGCCAATGGCACGCTCTCCAAGCTTTGGAGGAGTCTATGCGCGACGCGAAGAGACGCATATTGCACGTTCTTTGACGGATCAACCGACATGCTCGCTGCATCATGAGTTCTCTCTGTTGAACACGAATATGCCGCATGTGGATGTGGACATGTTGGATGCCATTAAGCGCTATGCTTGCTTTAAGATCTGTGCAGCTGACCATACGGTGATACTGCAGGTTACATTCCCCACATCGTATCCCAGTCCGAATGTGCCACCCGACTTTCAATTTTGCCAGGGCACAACTTTATCGAGCGATGTCAGCAGTGTGCTCCTCAAGGTGCTTCGAACCAACGCTCTTCAGCGTGTAAAAAAATCTCGCAGTTGTTTGGAGCAGTGTCTACGTGCTCTTGTTGCTGCCATGAAGAAGCGGGTTACAGCTGTTGCCGGCGCTGGTGCGGATCGGAGTCAATTGCTCTTGCAATCGCCGAGATTGGAGGGAGCATTATCTAGTGCATTGCATGATGCATGCATACCCTTTCCCCGCACTTCCGGTGTGCATTTCAATGCCATCGGCATGCTGACGACCTTTGCCCAGGTGCTCAACACCAAACGCTTGACCCTGCGTCAACATCAGGCCATAACGCCGCGTACCTTGAGTGCCATCAACAGCAGTGGTCTGCTGGGCAATGTGATGGCCACAACGCAACGGGATGCAAATGCCTCATTCTATCTGCAGGAGCGGATGATTGCCTGCAAGCCGGGCAAGCAGCGTGTGATGCGGCAAATGAATGGAACAACTCCTGTTGTCCACATCTATGATGCCAGCCAGTTGCTTCACATTAATCGTGAGATGGCACGCGAGTTTACGTTGGATAAACGAAATATTGCCGAGACTTGTCGTCGAAATGGTGACATTTGTCGTGAACATGGACGACTGGATTTGTTGCCCATTTGGCTGCTAGCCGAGCTTATTGCAACGCCGCTTGTGCCACATGAATCGATGAGTTGTCAGCTGCTCTTCTATAAGGATCCTTTCAAGAAATCTTTGCTGGAGTCCCTAATTATGCACTATGCCGGCTCAGGCGATGTACAAACTGCTGTGTTGTTGGCCTGTCTCTTCGATAAGTGTCCAAGTGCGCTATCGGATGTCATGGACGTGGCCAGTTGCCGACAGTTGCCAACACAGCTGCATGCACAATTGTCACCGTACCACACGGTGCTCCCATTGGATTTCAAATCATCTGCACAGACGCGTACGGTCACTGGGAATTTCCAACAATTAAAGCAGCTACGCAGCAATTCTTGGTCCGATTCATTGGATTGGTTTGACTTTAAGCTTGGCCAGCCGGATGCCTATTCCTGTTCATTGATACGACGCACCAAAATGCCGCTCTTTGATCAATTCAAGCGCGTCTATGCGGACGTCCTCTTTGGCTGGCAGTTACTCTCTAAACGAGCCCTAATCCTTAAGCATACATTGCATACACCGCCTCCACCGCAAGGTGTGGAATTTGTCACCGAATGCTCCGGATGTTCCAAGCCCAAGCGTACTCCGAAATGTGAGCCCTGCAAGAGACCAGTTTTATTTTGTACCCTCTGTCGTCTGCCCGTCCGCGGTGAAGCCAATGCGTGCCTCTCCTGCGGCCATGGCGGCCACATGCAACACATGATGCAGTGGTTCGAGGTGTGTAGCCAAAGTTAACATTAACTAAATCTTTATTATATAGTGTTTTAAATATTCTTTCTTATCCACAATAGAAACACAGCGTTTGTGCCACGGGCTGTGGTTGCCGATGCTTGCAACGCACCTCGGAGCTGTTGGCTCTCATCAGTTGATCACTGGACACTTTGCTTTGTTGGTGCTATTGTTGTAGCTTAAAATTTGAGATAACCATTTTTTTTACGCTGCGGAAATCAAAATAATAATAATAATATAATTGTTTTTGCTTTAGTCTGTAAGACAACATTTTGTAAATTTTTCAAAGACGATGATAAGAAATATATTAATGTGTAGTAAATTTTGTTTTTGAAATATTTTCTGATCCTCTTTAAAGTTGAAATCCTTATGTGATCCTAGCTGAGATTTCTTTAAAAAAATATATACGTTTTGTACAAATTTATGGAGTTATTTTTGAAATTTCTTTTATTATTATAAATGTTCGTTTTAGTTAATTGTTTAGTCTTAGCTTAATATTTACGCATTTACTTGCAGTTCCGTAATCCTTTTAGTTTAGCAATCAACACAATTGTCCTTTTTTCGAAAGTTCCTTTGTATTTTGAAAATATTTAGTATTTGTTTTAAAAGTGTATTTCTATAGCTCTGCTTTAACCATAAGCGTCATAATGAATGGAAAAGAATCTACAGATAAAAGCGCGCTAAAGGAACGAAATCAAAAATACTCAATATTTTAAATATATCATTTCTTTTAAATATAACTTATTGCAATTGTTGATCACGCTAAATGTTTCTTACTTTTCTTCCTAATTTTAAAGTGTATCTTTTGTTTTTTGTTTAGTTTTCTTCTTAGTTGGAAAAGACAATATCGTGACGAGAACAAGAGATGTGAATAGGATCTAAAAATACTATAAAAAAATAAAAAACAAACACGTACAAAACAAATAGTAACGAAAAAGATATCTAATGAAAATAGGAAAACTTTCGGCTTACGTAGTCATGAATAAAAAGAGAAATGTTGAAAATTGAAGCTAGAGCTAAAAGACGGTTTTTACGGGTTGTGTGTTTTGTTTGTTTACCTACAAATAATTGTCTGTCTCTGTGTGTGTGTGTGTTTGGTTGTGGGAGAAGTCTGTGCATGGGATTTTGAGGTCGAGAAAATGTTGTCAGTGCCAGCTACTGGCTGGATCAGCTTGCTCTTGATATCATTTAAACTGGTCACGATAAGTGGCGCTGCACATGGCGATCAGAAGGCGAACATTGCTGCATTGCGGACTCTTGGGGCAATTCTTGATGAACAGCCGGCAATTACGATAGAGTTCGGAGAGGACTTTCGGGGCATGCTCCCGAGTAATAGGATCCGACATGTTGATAGCCAGCAGCGCCTCATTGAGGTAGCTACAAGATAAGAAAGTAACCAATGAATAAACAGAAAATCAAAAAATTTTATTGATTTGCAATTACCTCTGTTTAAGCTCATTGTGATTGCTCATGTCGGCAGAGATTTGCTGGATGAGCGAGAGCAGCACCTTCTGCTCCAGTCGACAGCCATCGGGCGCAAAGACCTGCATGCGATCCGTGTGACGCAACGTGAACTCCACTAGATTCAAATCATTTGCCAGCAATGCCTGATGGAAGGCCTTGTTGATTTGACCCGCCAGCAGCATTTGCTTAATGCTATCACGTAAATCGTAGGTTGGAGCAGGTGTCGCTGCCTGTGATCGCATTGCCATATTCTGGCTTTCCGTATATTTTCGCAACTCGGCCCTTATGGTCTCCTGCACTTGGCGGGCAAGCAGAATTTCCAAGCTCTTTACCTCGCGCTGTGTCTCCAACATGGCATCGGTTAGTTCAGTGCGATGTTTCAACAAATTGGTTTCCACCAGCTGCTTCAAGAGTCCAAGTTTATTGTTCAGCTCTTCGCCATTGTGCGGCTGTGGCATGTGTTGCAGATAGGCATTAAACTCCACCATGACTGTGAGAGAAAAAAAAACCATTCAAATGTTAATTTCATCAATCAAGGCTCTATTACAGGTAACTAAATTAATAACTGAACACATTTCAACTAAATAGATCAACAACGTTTCAAAGTTAAGAAATTCGAGAAAATCCTTTACTTTTAAATTACACACGATAAATTATTTTTAATAACCATTTTTAAGTTGTTCGTTAATACTCATTTTTAATTTGTTATATTATTTCAAGTTACGCGCTGTTAAATTCAAAATCTTACTAACGGAATAACATTAATTTGTTAATAACTAGTTTTATTTTAACATAAAAAATAAGTGGCATTATGAATGTTTTTACTTTTAAAACAATTACATTCCCTTTTTTAATACTTACAGTCTTTGATGCCCACGCTAAATGCTTCGTGGAGCTGTTTAAACATGTTCTGCGATGACTTCTCATAGGCCGGTACCAAGGTGCTGCTCATGGACTCAATAAAGGCCGCTTGCAGACTGGTCTGCACACCAATCAGCACGGATTTGCCAAAGGTGTCCACGAATTGCTATAAATTATACAAATTTACTTGTTAGCTGTTTTCCTTTTGTTATACATTATACGTTTATCATTCATTACCTTGCTCTTGCAGACCTGAGCGATGTTATCTTTAATTGTCTTGTCGAATACATTTAACTTTTGCACAATTTCCAGCTGCATTTGATTCTGCAATTGATCCATTTTGGCATTGACACGCGGCAATACTTGACGCTGTAGCTCAACATTTAGCACATTGCCAATGATTTCCGTAAAATACTTCATAACATAGTCATTAAGAACCTGCAGCACCGAATCACGTAACACACGATTTTGATTTTCACTAGGAAATGAGAACAATAGATATCGTTTTAGTAAATCATAAAAACAAACAATTAACAGAATATGAAAGAGCACAGTGATGTAGATACTTCATTTGTTTCTGTTATCCTTTTGACACTCTCAAATATATTTAATTGAAAAGCAAGCAATTTATTGAATAAAATTTTGTGTTCACAATATTCTAATTCTTGTCTTTGCAGTTTTACTCCATTTTTGGTTGAATCTTTTTAATTTCCTAGTTTTGAGTTTTGTCTCTACATTTTCCCATGATTTTGGTATTCTTCTAGATAGGGATAATCAAGGAATTAAATGCAATTGCTTACCGCTCGTGAAGAAATTCGGCGAGTTTTCTTTTGTGCTCATTCTCGTAACGCTTCAGATATTGTTCCATCAGTTTGGATAATTGCATTTCAATTTTATAGGCCAATTCATTGACGCTTTTTGGTTGCAATGCAGCTGCATTGGTGCTGCCCTTGCTGCTGCTGCTGCTGTTGGGTTGCTGTTGCTGTTGTTTTTGCAGCTTGCTTACCTCATGCTCCAGTTTATTAAGTTGCTGCGATTGTGCTTTCACCAGATCTAAGATGTAAATTGTACAGAGATTAGTACTATAATTCTATAGATATTTATCTACCTCTGGTTTACATACCCAATAATTGCTCTAGTTTTGCATTCATTTCCGCATTGCCGGCTGCATTTTCAATAGTTGCATTGTGACTGCTGCTATTGTTGCTGCTGTTTAATGTTGTTGCCATGTTGTTGTTGGTGCTGCTGCTATTGCTGTTGCTGCTGCCCAACGTGGGTGGCACATTGCCATTGTTCTTGTGCTGCACGGCTTGCGACATAATTTGTGCAGCATTTTGCAACTCGGCAGATTTCTTAGTCGGCGCTGATTGCAACTTGGATGGATCTGTTAACCAATTGCCGGCTGTTTCCTCCAACGGCGATGAATTGTCTAGCTCATCGTCCTTTCTAAGAATCAAAAATGCATTTTTTTATAGAAATAAATATACAATTTAGAAACATATGTCAATTTATAGACGCTTACTTCTTTTCGGCTTTGCATAGCATAAAATAGTTATTCTCCTCGTCAGATTCGAGATTCTCCAGCTCCGGCTCATAGTCATCTGCATCGTCCTGGGTGGCCATAATCTCTTGCACCTCTCGGCTTGGACTTGAGCCACCACTGGCCAAATTCTCAGCCGCATTGCGTTCTGGATTCCGATCAATGGCAATAAACTTTTTGCGTGCCTCCAATTTCTCTTTGAGCTTCTTCTGCTCCCGATCCTCAATCAAAGTATTATTCATTAGTTTCATTAGATTCGTGTTTGCCGTTTCTGTTCCCTTTGCTGTCACCGTGGCCAACATTCGCAGGGTCTCCAATACCTGAGTATCAATCACGGACTGATCTGTACTGGCAGCTGCAACAGCTGTGGTATCCGTGCCAGTTGTGTTACTACTGCTGCTGCTGCTGGTGGCCAAAAGCACGGCTGTGCTGCTGCTGCCACTGGCACTGAACGCATCCGGTGTCATGAGATTCAACTGCGGATAGGCGCTGGCATATTGTGGTGACGAAGAGTTTGAGTTTGATTTGTTCGCAGTTGCCGTCGTTTCCTGCAACATAGCCGATGGAGCAGCCGCTGCAGCAACTGCCACGGCTACGACAGAGGCCGCAGAGGAACCGGCCGAGTTTCGCTTTGACTTCGCAAAGAGGGCATCCAATTGGACGGCACTTGATCCACTGCTGCTGTTGTGCGGTGAACTTGGCTCCTGTTTAATGTCCGCAACGTGCAACAGTCGCGATGGCGTTGTCCCATCTGGAGTCAATGATCGCTTATTGCTGGTGCTGGATTTGTTGCTACTATTCAAACTACGCTCTGGTTTCTCGGCCACACAGGGCTGATAGATAATCTGACACTCCTGAAGGCTCTTGCCCTGCACAACAAACATATGCACCACCAATGCATCGGTGGTTGCATTATTCTCATCATCATAGTCATCGGGTTCCTCAAACGGATAGTAACTCTCGTTTGTGCTCTTCAACCGTCGCATGCTCGCATTCACAATGGAAAACGACAATATCCCAGAGCTCAGCTTGAATTCGGCAATGTTTTGGATGCGAACGGCGGCATCGTTGTTGCCAACACCGCTGCCGGCACCACCTGACACGTTGCCATTATCCGAATCTCCACTATCGCTGGCTTGATCAGTGATGCTGCTATTAAAGATCACACCACTGCTTATCTGCATCACATACACGGCTAAAGAGTCCAGGCTCGAGATAACCAAATACCCAGCACTGCGATCAATCCCTGCTATAAACTTGCAAGGTTGCACAGGAGTCGGAATGGTGGCCAATATGTTTATCGTCTGCAGACACTCCCATAGTGAGCAATTCCACAATTTGATTTCCGTATTATGATCGCTTGTGGTGATCACATACTGCCAGTAGGCACTGTAAAAGTAAAATTGTGAGTATAAATCATTTTATTACAAGATTTTTTTATACTCTTGCGTAGGATATACAAATTCTTGATTGGACTGTCTGTTTCTATGGAAACTAGTATCTCACTTTTGTGTCTATCTTGATTATACCTGGTACACCTTGTACAAATTTGGTTAAAATAGGATTAGTAGATCATAGATATCGGACAAAATTCTGTTTTTTGTGTGAAACTTAAGATCTTAACTGCATTTTTGATTTAATCTTATACATCCTGACATCCTTTAAACTGGTGCATTATCTAATACAGATTCCAAAGAATAAACAGTTTAAAAATCAATTCTTAGTAAAGAATCCTTCACAGAATGTTTACTTGTTTGTGCCTCCTGAGATATCTCAATTAATCTTCCAGATTAAGCAATTCTGTTCTTCTTTTTCATGCTCACAAAATTTGGTATAGACTATAAAGCTGTCTTAGAAAAATGTGGTATAGTATATAGTAGTTCTGCAAGGGTATAAAATCTTCGGCAAACTGAAGATAACAATTTATTCTTGTTTGATCACTTACTCCTCCACAGGTTTGTTGATGTTGTCGAGAAAAAACAACGAGGACACACGTTTGCCATCATGGGGCTTCCATTCGTGCAGACAGCGATGATTGCGCACATCAAACAAATAGATTTGATAGAATCGCACCAGGCCATCAGCACAAGCGGCCGCAACTGTGGTGCCATCTGGTGATAGTGCAGCGCAGGTGATTAATGAATCTTCCTCAATCTTTAGGTAACCAGTTTCTAGAGCAGCCGGTTGAATCTGTCCACGCTATAGGAATAACTCATAAATACTTGGGAAGTTTTCTTGTAAAGGCTTTGCTAACTTACGCCATGTTCGGATATAATCATCCTGACATGGAAGCACTGAAATTGTGTGCTACGTGACCATATCAAGAGCTGATTTTCATCCTCCTCTTCGCCAGTGGCACCAATGCCGGTTGCATTTCCGCTGGCATTATGACTGCTGGTGACGTAAGGACACCAGGAAACCATATCAAATTCGGGAGCATAGTTTGTAATGGGATCATCCACTTTCAATACTAGTTTGCACATTAAATTGCCATCGATTAAATCGATTTTGTACACAAACAGTGAGCTCACATCGATGACGGCTAAAATACGTTCCCGTTCACTGTGAGCAAATTGTAAATCCAGAACCTCTCCGTTCATTCCCTTGATGAGAGCACGTTGGCTAGTGTTGGTGTTGCACACACGCACCATACCTTCCATGCCGGTGGCTTTGTTGTTAACTGTGTGTACAGAAATTACAGAAATGCATGGAATTGAGCTATATCTATATCATCTATATCAAAAAGGTTTCACTCTTACCATTAATAGCATATGCCAAATGCTTGCCATCGCGATGCACAGCCACCAAATGGCCTGGATAATAGTATTTCTGCTCCCATTTATAGTCGACCACATTCTTGAGCTTCACCTTGGAGGAGCCGCGAGCATGAGTACCGCTACAGCCATAAACTTTCGTATGATTCGTTTTAATATTATAACAGCATTGGCTGTTATAGAAGTTAAAGTCGCTGCATGGAGAACAAAGAAAAAATTATATTTATAAAGAATTGAATTTAAAGCAAGGAATAATACGGTAGGGTATCATTTTTCACAGACTGCATTGAATCGAACATTTATTAACAATTGTACTATAATTTTAAGTAAGGCTTAGCTCACTTAAATAGATGTGTGTTAAAACATTTTTCTTTAGTTGTTCTATCTAGAGATGCCCCAATCTCAAAACAAAGTTTTTAAGGTCTAGTCTGTTTCGAAAATAATTGTCTTGTTTATACCATTAGTAAAAGTATTCAAAGTGGTATAAATAGAAAAATATCAAGTGAAATAAATAGAAATATTACCTAAATATTTTTAAAAATCGATAAGTGTAAAGTCTTAGTTTTACTGCTACGAAATTACGGGGTTTTTTACAAAGACCTGTGCCCATAGGTCGAAAAGGTTATCCGTATCCGTACAAATACCGGAAATACTTTTATCGGAAAGAACAGGACTCCCTTGTTTTTATCGGTACTTATCCCGGCTTTAAAATATTACAAATGCAAAACATACATGACTTCGATTTTTTTGGTGTCCGATTGATTGCCATTGGCGGCAACAATAACTCCAGTCGCCGCTGTTTGATCCTGTTCAGTGTTGCTGCTCATATTGAGGCGGGTTCCAATTAGAATTGTTGTTGTGCCTGTTCCTGTTCCTATTGTTGCTGTAGTCTGCAAATTACTGTTGCTCGTTAATGCCGTTAAATGAGCGTTGGTGTTGGTATTTGCTTTAGTAGTAGTAGTAGTAGGTGTAGAAGTAGTAGTATTTGTTGTTGTCGATGTGCTCGCGTGCTTTGTTGCTTTGCCTATGCCTTTGCCACACCTTGATGATTGCAATGGCAACGATTTACGAAAGATTGGCAATTGTGCGAGCGCAAAGAGCGCGATTAACATTGACGCATAAACTTACTAGGAAGAGACCACATCTATTGTTTACTTTCGGCTGTATTATAAACATTATTTGCATGCCCATTGTGTAAACGTAAACTAACCTGCACTTGAGCAGCAGTTGTTTCCAGTTTCCAGTGCTCGCGATTTAGCTTTGCTATCGCTACTACTTTTCTTTGCTTCAGACGCGCAAAAGATGGTCACATATAATACGCACGCACGGAGCAATTGTTTAATGCGTTTTACACCATTTAAACAATCAATTTCAACAAATGCACACGTAAAAAAGGTATCGCAAATTATGCGAAAATTTGCTCCAATGCCGCAAAGCGTTAGTGGTGTGTAGCGGCGTGTGCAGCACAATCGATAACAATGTGCGTCTGTTATCGCAAAGCTCCAGGTGCCTATCGCACAGGGCTGCATTCGATTTGCTGGCGATTGCGCGGAGATTTTAAAAGCCCCTCCTAACTAGATTTTTGCTTTTACAGCATATATTTATTGCATTTAGCATTTGTAACATCAACTTAATACATTTATTTTTATTCATTTAGATGTATATATCCCTCAAAACAATACGCATTTATTACGCAGCAACGTAACAATATGTTTACATAGTGCTTAATATCACTTTCGATTTTGTTTGTTTTCTTTTTCATTCACTGCATTTAGTTTTTAGTTGTAAATCTTTGAAAATATTTAACAAGTTAAAGATTTATTTTGTTGGATGACAAGAAAAATAATATACATATGTTTAGTATGTATTTAAAAGTTTAAGTATGCGAAAGAAAATGCGCACGCATATTCAATAGATGATATACACGTATGTTGGGTATATCATCATATAAATTCGAAGATAGCATACTTCTGGTCCGGTAAATTAAATATGTAATTGGTTTTTCATTTGCTTTATATCTTTTTACAAATGCCTAAAGAAATTTGATAAATATGTATAAGTAATATCAATTTGTGTATACATAGAAAATAGTTTTTGAAAAAGAACTTAACCTAAGCTAAGCTTTCAAGGAAATTAAATCGGTTTCAAGTGTGTGTATTATTATTTTTGTTTTTGTTTTTTTGACATCAGTTTTCACTTTCTAATACTTAACATTTAAGCCTGGCTTACGAGCGTTACACTTTTATTATTATTTTTTTTTAGCACATTAAACATTATAATTTTATTTTCATTGCCGGAATGAATGAGAAGGTCGATTTGTTTTCCTAATAGAACCAGGTTTCGAGTTACATAAAATTAACAATTAAGAAATAGGGATTTAATGCCTGTGGGCAAATTAAGTGTAATATATAGCAGAGATTAATAGCCAAAGAAATGCAAATTGCAATGAAATGTGAGTGTTGCAGATACAGGTGCCACTTTGTGGACGCCCATCATCAAAGGTGTGGGAGAAGGGTATCTTTTGTTTTGTTTTTAAAGCGAACGTTTGTCATTGACATTTACACATTTACCTTTAACAACTAGTTCAATTAGCTTTGTGTGTGCTAAAGAGAAGTATACATAAATTGATCTGCATAAATATGTATGTATGTATGTATGTAGAGGCGGCACTATTGTTATTGTTATTGTTGTTTGCATGACAATTTACTTGTTAATTGAGATTTAACTAGCCTACAATTAAATTAGCAAAAAACTTTTAAACAGCGTGCAAACACAAAATTTGCATTAACGGACGCGCGGTTTCTGCATTTTCATTTTCATTTCCATTTTCATCTCTATTTACGTTCTCATTCAATTTCTTTGTATATATATGTATATGCGCAACTAACAGAAACAACAAAAAAAAATAAACGCTGCTTTTAAACATTTGTATGGGCACCGGCCGAGCCGGATGATCCACCAGTCACATTGGCCGTCACTGGCGCCGATATCGACGAATCGGTGCGCATTGCACCTGCAACACCGCCAACAACAACATCGTTAGCTGCACCAGCAGCCGTAAAACTCTCCAATTTGAAACGCATCTCTTCCTTGCGCGTCTGCACACTGAGCAGCTCATCGCTGAGATCATTGCACAGATGCAACAGGGAATTGTTCTGTTCCCGCAACCGTAGCAGCAACTCTGTGGTGCTGGTTTGATTCTGCTTGAAAGAAACATGACGCAATGAATCACTGATGGCCGTCACACGTTTCTCAAAGTTCTCTGCGCTGGGCAATTGCGATACAGCTGTGGAAACAGCTACAGCTCCTCCAGATGTGGCTGTTGCAACTGGTGCTGGAGTCTGCGGCTTACGGTAAACCTCAAAAGCTGAGATACGTTGTTGCGTCTGCAGCGAGATGCGCGTAGGCGGCACTAAAGCAGGCGGTGGCGGCACCGGCGGCAATGAATGCTGTTGCTGCTCGGCAATTGCATTGGTTGCGGTGGCAGTTGCATTGGCGTTGTGGCTGCTGCTGTTGGTGTTGCTACTGCTGGCATCCAACTGTAAGATTTAACAATGCATTAGTCTTTTTACAAGCAGAGAGAGAGAGAGAGAGCATCTTGATTTATTTCTGTTTATTTTAAGCTACTGAATTTGGACGCATAACACTCAAGTAAAACACAAAAGTAAAAGCTACTGCCAATTTGCGGATGCATTTTCAAGTTCAACTTTTAATTTGTTTGATACACTTACAACATTTGCGTCGTCGGCAAAGTGCGTGAAATCGGCAAAACCCGTTGAGGTTTGCATATCGAAGCTGGCTTGCGCGGTTATCTTAATTAAAGTGGGTTCATATATTACAAATTGTTTACAAAGTAGGTAACATCAAATTAATAAAGGCACAAAACGTAAACACACATCATACGGCATTAAAATATACATAATTATATTCGGTACTCCGAAAGAGTATCTATTATTGCAGATCATCAAAGAGTAAGATAAAGGAATAAAGTTTGGTGTTAATATAATTAATAGTTGGAAAATATCAATCATCAGTAAGAAATAAAAATGACTAACGATCAGAGTCAGTTATTTTAAGGTAAAATCATTTTTAAAAGGAATATAAAAGATCGGTAATGATCCAATATATCAATCATCAGTCGGTTATACAAATATGAAGAGAATTGAATTATTTGAGTTTAATTCAGAGAAAATGTTGACATCTTTAATTAAAAATTAGTCGGAAACTTATAAAAGCCGCAGTGAAGGGCGCTTTGGTAGTTCGATGTGGTTGGTATTCTATTTTTAAAGAGCTGTTATTCTTAATACCTGAGATACAGTCGAGTCCCATTAATTTAAAGTGGCAAGGGTATCAAATTTTTCAGGATTACACAGGAATTCAATGAATTCAGATTTCTATTTAAAGAGGCTCAAAAGTTAAAATAAGAATAAACGGGGCTTTTATGCACATTTCATATATATACATGTATATTTCACTTCATCGATATTAGTGAAAGAATCACAAAATTAATCATGCACAGCAACATAAAGGAGACACCCTTGTCTGCAAAAAATTTTAAATTCATTACGAATTATAGGAGGTTACGAAACAAAATTTCAATTTATAAGAGCTTCCATATTCATTGCTTTACGAAAAATAGTACGAATTAACGAGGGGACCAAATTATTGGGACTCGACTGTACTTGTTAATGTTATTGAGCTGCTTAGCTTATAAGCTCTCATTAACATTTTGATTATCCACAGTTAAGTTATATTAACAGCACTGTTAATCGTCTTCTCTTTTTAGTCCGGACAAAAACTGAACAACAGACACACATTCAAAGTTACACTCATTCTCAGATTTACACTTTATTTGTTGGTTGATGGACTCACCTCCGGTTGTTGTGCACCCGCTGTACCCATTTTAAATTTATTTAAATCCAAACTGCTACTGCGAGTATGCCGATGTGGTCTTGGCGGCGGCAAAGGAGGTGGCTCCTTTTTGGCAGATGACAAAGAAGTTACTGTTGAATAGACAGTGGGCAATGGCGTTGCCTGATCTGGTGGCTCATTGACACCAATGGATCCAATGCTGGGCTCACGTTGCGGTGGCGGTGGCAATGCGCCAATATTTTTAGCCGGCAGTTTTTTAGCCTGGGGACGCTGTATGGCGCGCAGATCGCTGCTTTGCATTGAGATTGAATCGCGATCGCGATCACGATGCGTTGTCGTTTGATTGTTATGATTAGTTGTCGTTGTTGTTGTCGTTCCAATTGCCTTGGGGCTCTCCTCACGGAGCACAACAGCGCCATCCATGTCATTTGGGTTTGCGGCTTGATCACCAGAGGCAGCGATAGCTGTGCCTGCAGAGAAACATATGAGATTGTAATTAAAACATTGATAATCATATTCAATTTTACGACTTACCTATGGGTGTCACACGCAGTGGAACGGGATGCAATATTTGCGGATTAGAGCCCACATCCTGGGCAGTGCGTTTCATATCAAACAACGCTGGCTTGAGACCGGGACTAGAAACGGCAGGAGCAACGACTGTAGCGCCAGCTGCTGATGTACCAGCGACAGCAACTACAGCACCAGCTCCAGTTGCTGCCGATGTCGTTGTGGGAGATTCGCTAAACTTGGTCCATTGACTGGCATCGTTGGTGGCCGCAGCAGCTGTTGCCGCTGCTCCCGCTCCCGCTGATGTCGTGGTTGGTTTTTCCACATTCGGCGAATTGGAAATGCTGCGATTTTTAATTGCAGATGGCGTTGTCGTTGTCACCTCACGTCTCGAGCTGCTATTGCTAACTTGTGACGATGTCGAGATGCTACTAAGATTCATAATGTTCTTATCATTGGGAACGGGACGCGGCTTAGCGGCTTGTGTGCTACTAATAATTGTATTGTCCGTATGCTCATCATCATCGTCATCATTCAAATGCAGGAGATCAGCCTCTGGCGGCTCTTGAGGTATGTGCGCCGTTGACGACGATGACAATGATGTCGATGTTGTTGCCAGCACATTGGGATGCAGACAATGTGGCAAGCTGCTCGGCAATGGTATATTATTGCGACGCAGCACAACCAGATGCATGGCAGCTGTGAATTCGGATAGACTAAGTGCACCGTCGCGTGTCACGTCGCACAGCTGCCAAATGTGACGCAGCTCCTCGACCGGAATGCGGCTCTTCTCAAAGAAGATGCTAAATAGAATACGACAAAATATATATAAGTTACGTTTTAAAGAATATTAAATAATAGCAACAGGCATTCGCCAAATTCTATGTCCTACCAAATAAACTTTTCTGATACATAAGAAAAATGTTTCTATTGTTATATTAATTTTTTATGGGATAATCTAATATCTTGAAAGCGATTGGTTTTTAACTTAAACGAAGCCAATTAATTTAAATGAGTTTATTACTAGGGCAAAAGACAAGATACAAATACAAATTCGAGAAATAAAAACAGTCAAAATGTTTGGTATGACATACAAATTGTTACCTAATTCAAAATTATATGGTAAATGTTTTAATGACTTATGTAAATTTAAAAGAATGTATTGACTAGGTTTTAAACAAGTGTTTAAAGATAGCTAAAAAGTAGGTTTAGTAGCAGATACTAGTGAAACTTACCGTGCTGCGTGACCGGAGAGTAGACCGTGCGGATCTCGCTGCACAGCTCGGAACTGTTTGTTGTAGTACTCTCGCTGCTCGGGTGTTATTTGATATAGCGTGATCAGTTCGTTTTCATTGTCATCATCGTCACTGCTGTGACGATCCGAAGATTCCTCCTCGGTGCCCAGCAGCTGACGGTGCTCATCTCCGAGCAGTCCTTGCCACAACGTGTCCTGTGCCCATGGACGTTCTGCCACGCTGTTAGTAGGAGTGGGACTATCGCTGTTTGTGCTCCACGCTTCCGGTGATCCGCCAGTGCCACGTCGACGCTACAATAAAAAAGTCAGAAAATTTTCATTACCGGAGAAGAACAAAATATTAAAAATATAAGTCAACTAAGCAAGTTTGGTGACTATAGCTCTTACTATCTTAAATATCTATTTATTCATATCGACGGACATGACTAAATTGATTCGGCAGTTAAGGCTCATCGAAAATATAAAGATCTGCCTTCTTTAACCTGTTATAAAACACCTACTTATTATACCCTCTGCAGTGTACAAAATAAAGAGTTTTTGTATCTTAAGCTTATTTGCACAAGTTTGATAAGATATACGCACAGTTTCTCGGCTGCTGCTGCTGCTAACGACAACAGCATCAGCACCGGCCAGCTCATCAAAGTCTCCGCCACAGCTGGATTCATTTTGTTCCACTTCGGAATCGGTGCTGGGCACATCCGAGGTGTCCTGCAATTGTTCCAGCTGCTGCTGTTGTTGCTGCTGCTGTTGGGAATTGCGACGCAGTGAATTACGACGATCTGTTGGCGGTGGTGGAGGCAGTGCACCCAATCCATTCTCGCATGTGATCGCTGGCGCCGTGGCGGCCTCTTTCCAGCCGAAATGTGGCAAAGGCAATGGCACAGTGGCGGCTATCAGCTCTTGGCGCAACGGCATTGAAGCCTGATGAGCGGCAATTAGCTTGAGGCATGAATAGAACTGGGCACGTGAGATATGCAAAGCAGTCGAAGGTATGCCAGCCAAGGCGGTGATCTATAAGCAAACGTAATCGTAAACACAATAATTTGCAATACACGATCCCGTCAATTAATGTGGTATTAGACCTACCTCAATCACTGTCTCGTTGGCAATGTCCGCTGAGCGAAAAAGCTCAGTTGCTTTAAGCATGGGCACTTTGCCGGTATTCTCCCCATCGCAGCATTGGAACAGTTCGCTATAGAAACGTGTTTCGGGCTCCGTCAGCGTTACCTCTTCCATAGCCGCCTACTTGTTGCTGACTCCAGTGCTCGTATTACTTTTGGGTATAAGCAGCTAACCACGCCCGTTGTCACAAATGCCAATCTGTTTGTTTATTTATACACTTAACTAAACAAACTGATGGCTCAGATCGTGCCCCCCTCTTGCTTGCCACAACCGCTGCAGTTCCGTTTATCGCGTCGACGTCGCTGCCTCAGCGTAGGTGGAAAAATAGTAAATGAGACAAAACGGATGAAACTTCCCAATTCAGCTGTCTTGGCAACGTTTTTCACATACAACACACGCACCAGAGCCAGCAACTTTAATGCTCGCACTAATGCATGACTTGGCGCAGGTAGCGTCGTTGTTAAATTTCAATTTACTCTTTCTGAAAATTCACAATTTGTAAATCAATAGAAACTTTTACACGAAATTTTCGCAAACTGTTGTGCACTGTGATGGCATTATCATCGATAAAATCTATTGGTAGTGATGGTCGATAGTTGTATGCCCACTAGCTATCAACAGTCACGATTAATTTATCACCATATCACATACGTTAGATAACAAATTATTGTTAAATTAATTGGCTGTTCATATTCATATCTAATTTATCAATAATTATTTATTCATGTAAAATATGCTTTTGACTTTTAAAGCAGTTTAAAAGATTTTCGATATTGCTTGCAGATAGTTATTAGTCTTTTGATCGATATTTCAAATGAAAGTGAAATGAATCTGTAATCGGTTGCGATAGCTGCGAATTTTGTTATTGTCTGGTCTCTTTGGGCTGAAACGCAGTTTACAGCATAATTTCGAAACAACACAAAATCTAGTGCTTAAAGATTAGTCATAGACATAAGAATATTTTCGTAAATAAGAAATAAAATGTTTTCCCGCAAAAAGCCAGAGCCTCCAAAGCGTCGTCAACACGTTTTGTCCCAGGTAAGTAAAACAAAAGCGTAGTCAGACGTTGTCTATTTACAAATATGAGTCATGCTTCCCCTTTCTTCTTACCCCTATAGTTTGGTTTAACGGAAATACCAGATGACTTTGATCCCAGCGCTGGATATGGTGACGCTGATGATGGAGATAGCGATCTGGAAGCTGAGCTAGCTGCTATTGCCGGTGGCAAAGGCTCACAGCCCAGGGAAAAGCCTAAGCCAAAACTATTGCCTACCAGCGATTTAGATAAAATGATAGCAGACAGCATGCGTGATGTCAGCGATGATGATGACGATGATGCCCTTGAGAACGACAGTGAATTGTTAGGTGAACTTCACGGCATTACAGGAGGGGAAGAAGTAGAGGATGAGGAGCAACCTCCTGTTGCTGCAGCTGCTGATCCAGAGCCAGTACAGACTTTTCTGCCCACAACCACAGTGGATACGTTGAGCATAATAAAACAGCGCTTGGAAATGTATAAACAGGCTGAAGCAAATGCAAAGGCTGCTGGAGAATCAGGCAAAGCAAGACGTTTTGCCCGTGGCCTGAAGACTCTGCAGGATCTGCATAAGCAATCAGCAGCTGGCAAGAGCGTCAATGTGGACGACATTCCACCTGAGGTTAGCGTGAAGCCAGCAGGCGAGGCAGCCCCTGAATCTGTACCTGAAGAGCCTAAACAACCAACGCGTGCCGCTCCAGCTCCACCTACGCCAACTACACCTCAAGCAGCAGCAGTAGCTAAGCCACTAGTTCCTGCTAGTCCTACGCAGCCCGAAACATCGGCCAGTCCATTAGTACTTCAAATGCGCCATCGACAAGGGGAATACAAAGCTGCCGCAGTGCAGGCTAAAAGAAACGGAGATACAGCAACTGCTCTGCAGTTTCTTCGCGTTGTAAAACAATTCGATGTGGTTGTCAAGATGTGTGAGGATGGCCAAGAGGTTGATCTCAGCGATATGCCGCCTCCACCTGCAGAATTTCTTGCATTCATGGCCAAAATGCAGGATGGTGCAGGTCCAGCATCAGCTGAAACAGCTCCAACTCCAGCAGCACCAGCGCCAGCGCCACCAACAGTTGTTGATCCTTCAGCGACGCCGTCCTCAATGCTTGAAGCACTGCAGCAGCGTCTGGATAAATACAAATCCGTGGAGGACGCCGCAAAGGCGGAAAACAATACTAGTAAGGCTCGTCGTTTTGGACGAATTGTAAAACAATACGAAGATGCCATTAAACAATATAAAGCTGGAAGACCTGTGGCCTACGATGAGTTACCCGTGCCACCTGGATTTGGACCGCTGCCTACAGGAGATGCAGCACCAACAGCAGCAGTAGCTAAACCACCTGCACCTACTCCTCCAATGTCGCCAACATCACCGCCTGCCACAGCAAGCACTTCAGCCGGAGGCACACCCTCTAGTTCCGGCACAGCCACTCCCACAGTTGTACGCAAGGCGCCTTCACCATCACAGCCCAAGGATTTAACAACACGCACCTCAGGCAATCAACAGAAGAGCAATCTGGCGGAGCAGCAAATGAAATTGCTGCTCGAGCGCCAAAAGGAGTTTAAATTGGCTGCCATAGCAGCTAAAAAAGCGGGTGAAATTGATCAGGCCAAGGAGTATCTGAAGATCTACAAAGGCTTTGAGTCGCTGCTAAATGCAGCCAGCAGTGGATTGCCAGTGGATCTTAATACGGTAAGTTGTAAATCCAAATTCAAACCAAACCGTTTAAAAATTGCGATCGAAAAACGTTATTATGTATGTGTTTTAAAATTTAAATAATCGAATCGAATCTTTTCCAATATTTAAGAGGTTAAAACATTTCCAAATGCAGTATATATAATAATTGTATTTTCTTTTGTTCTAAGCTGCCAGTTCCGCCTTCTCAACGAGATAATCTAGAGTCATCGTTTGCAATTGTGGCGGCTGAGGAATGTGACCCCAACGATGACATTTGCGAGATTGGAGTACGAATTGAGGAGCAGCTGGCCAAGCAGCTAATGATGTGTAAAAACACAAGGGATCATCACAAGGCCATGGGTGATGTGGCGGGCATGAATCGATTTGAAAATCTGGCATTAACCGTGCAAAAAGATTTGGATTTAGTGCGTTATTCCAAACGCAAGAACCAAACACTGCCTAAATTCCACTATGAGAAGCGTTCCTTTAATATTGTCCATTGCAATACGGATTTGACGGACAATGAGCTCGAAATTGTTGTCGTAAGAGGCATCAACTACAATGTGGCCAATCCCAAAGATGTAGACACTTATGTGCGCATTGAATATCCACTTTTGAATGTAAGTTGACGTCGATTTAAGTTTGCAACTTATTTTACTCATTTCTATACCTTTTGTAGGATGAGTTCTTCAAGGCAAAAACTAATGTGATAAGAGACACCGACAGCCCGGACTACGATGAACGCTTCAAGGTGGATATTCAGCGGGGAAATCGTCAATTTAATAGAATTATTAAACGCCATGGCGTCAAGTTCGAGATCTACTCACGAGGGTGAGTCCTACGCATTAAATATGATTTAATTATTAATCAATAACTAGCACTTCAATAACGAAATTAACTCGTACTAATGCTTACCGCATATACATATCAATTAACCTAGGTGAAACGGAAGAACAAAGTAGAACTCATTAAGGTTTCTGAATATAACTGCGCATGAACGGTTCTCTAATATTCCATACTCCATAATCGAGCACATTAAACCACAAAATCTCGGTTTAAAGCTACTTATAATAAATATATTGTGATAAAGAACCTTTCAATCAACTATTTTGAACTTGTAACTAGAAATAATTTACTTTGAGTAGTAATTTTTTAGAAAATTTTAGACTAAATTTTATAAGATATTCCTCCCAAAACTTAATTGATTGTTTATGAAGAAAGAACATTTTAATTTGCATTTATTTAAGTTAAATTTAGTAGAATATTTATTTTAGATTTTCTTTGTTTAGTTGGTAAAATTGAATTTTAGTACGTATTTTGTTTTTAAAAATGTTTAAGCGAAGCTGTTTACAACAATTGTTACCAAACAGTAAAAATGTAAGTAAAAGCGCGCCTAAAAATTCAGCCAGAATGGGCTAGTTTTTATATCACTCTATAGACTTTTTATTAAAATTGGTTTTATTTGATGTAGAGCTTTGCCTAGTTTTGAGTTTATTACATGCTCGCTGCTTTGCCACAACATAACCATCGATACAAACATTGAATCCATTATTCAGAAATTTTAATAAATATGTTTTTGTCAACTTTTACGACCAACAATCAAATCCCAACAAAACTCATTTAAAAAATCGCGCTCAATGCTACGCTATGCAAAAATCTTGCTAAAAATTAAACAATAAATAAACAAAAACAATAAGCAGCTGCAGTATTGATTGTTGTGGACTAAGTCGTAAACTGCCCGTATGTTGTTTCAGAGGATTCTTAAGATCTGATACCTTAATTGGCACCATCAATGTCAAGCTGGCGCAGCTGGAAACAAAGTGTGATATACACGATACCTACGATGTGAGTAGAGTTTACCATAATATTTCAATTATTTCCAATTTAACAATTGCAATTATTTGCTACACATTGCAGCTGATGGAAGGACGTAAGCAAGTGGGCGGTAAACTGGAGATCAAGGTGCGTGTCCGGAATCCCATACTGACCAAACAAATAGAGCACATTAATGAGAAGTGGCTGGTGCTGGATGCCGAAGGCTAAACATAGACGCAGAATCTTCTTAATAATATATGTATATGAAAATATTTCTATAGTATATTTATCCCAACAAATTTTCATGTTTTTATTGCTGTACGCTTTGGCCCTCTGTTAATAATGTATTACACACACACATACACACATTTACAGGCGTTATTTACTATGTATATTTATATAAATATTTATGTATATGAGATAATTTTATTGTTGACAAGGCGTGACGCTGTTTGAAGATTTGTGCCCCATTCTGTAATCAGTTTCATTCCAAAAGTTGACAGACTAGATAGTGAGAGAGATTGGGAGAGATTTTTGAAGGAACAGCTTGCGCCTTGCGGCCAATTAAAGCCTGATTATGTTGCATCTAATATGACCGATATGTTGATAACTCATACAATATGTTTTGTTTGTTTTTGATAAATTTGTTAATTACAACTCCAGATATTCGACTATTTGCGAGAAGGCGCTGCTTTCATTGAATACATCCACACCGCGCACCTTATAGAAACCTGATGAAACAATTTTCAAATTCAATTTCTGTCTAATTTTAAAAAGTTTCTTATACTTACCGTTAACACTGCCATTGAGACCTGGTGCATATTGAAACGATGGATAGGGCAAATGCCAGCCTTGGGATATTTGCAGCCAGTCGGATCCGGCGCGTTCCCTAAACCAAACCTCGTAGCTCTTCAGGCACTGTGTGGATCTTGGCTGTTCGCTCCAGCTAATGAACACCTCCCGTTGCGTCACTTCCACAATCTCCAGCTGCTGTGGCCTCTTCAGTTTGGGCCACGCCGCCGAACAGACCCGCAGCAACATCACCCAAGGCAGCGGTAAGCTGGCGGAGTTTACAACAAGTTCACTGTTGTACTGCCAAATTGGTCCCGTCTCGTATAATCTCGGTGTCTGTGTGCGTCTCATGGCTTCCCTAAGAGTGGCGTTTGGATAGGCAGGAGCGCCAGCCTGTTGCCAGACATGCATCGGATCCGTACTTTGCGGCACCAGCAGCTCCGTAATAAATGCCGATTCATTCGCAATCGACATGTTTAGCGTATACTTGTGATGATAGGCTGTCAACTGTGGTCCTGCCTGCTCTGGGCTCAGAAAGATGGTGGCCATATATTGGGCCACACCGTTGCCGGATATTGTCCTCATTACCTGAACACTATGCTTACTATCCATATTGACCAGCTCCAGATCAGCTGCACGCGTTCCCAACTTGGCCAACATTCCCATTGCGGCATAGACAGGTTTTTGGATGAACTGCGAATGCGGTGGCTTCGTCTCATTCATCCGAAAGTGTGCCAACAGGGTGCTAAGGAAATAAAAAGGATCACAGTTTATTAGCTTGTGCAGAACTTTATTTATATTAATATCAAAAGGCTGCAGGCATTAAATGCAAGTTTCAATTGGCCAACAAGGAGTTTGTTATAGATCAAGATCGATGTGGCCTTATCTCAATTATACAAAAGTTTGTCGCCTATCTTTGTCAAGGACTATTATAAGATTTTTATGATGAACTTATTAAAAAGTTAATTTTATAATGAAATTATTGCAAGGTGACGTAGCGCCTCACCTTGGGTGTTGACTTTCTTCACCAAAATGTGAAAAATTTAAGTTAATAAGACCCAAAAACAGACAGTTGTGAGTGAATACACATTTATAAGTTCACAAATCTAAAATTCTATAATTGTGGTGAAATAAAAAAGTGATCACACGTTAAACATAAACTCAAATTAAACTCATTTTCTGTTCCCTAAATAAATAACTAATCGTAGTTGTAAATTAATTGTATTTGTATTCTGCGTATACGTAACGTAATATTGAATTAATGATTTTGGAGTTCCCACATTAAATAAGTAGCTTTTCTTGTTGCTTACCGCTGATTAAACTCGTATGGATGATAGCTGAGAAAGGCATTGTCATGGCTAATGGACTCCAATTGATCCATGACGCCACCAGCGATCTTGGCATGCCAATGAAGCATCACAGTGAACATCAACGTGGCTGCATAACGCACATCCGCCTGGAAATCACGTGGTGTGCTCCAGCCAGCAATCGGATCCGCCTCACTAAAATGATAGAAAAGGCAAGCTACCATTGGAGACAAGTGTGATAACTGAATTCACTTACTCATTGGCCACGGGCAATTCCTGGAGCTGTGGATAATCATGGTAAACCTTTGAGAGCAGCGCCAGAGAACCATTTAGTATCTCTATGGCACTGCCGTCGAGACCTTTGCGATGATAGGTGAGTATATCGATGGGACATTTGGCCAGCTGTTGATTGCAGACCTCCAACAGTTGCCAACAGAGCGGATGACGTTCCTCGGCCTTGAACAACCCAGCAGGACCACGAAGTGCTCGATAGAGTTGCTGCTGTCGCTTGGACTTACGACGACCGCCAGCTTTGCTCAGACCACGACGCACTGCCTGCACATACTCCAGATAGGATGCAGACGTAAAGTTGATTCTGTTATAACTACGCAAATCTGGCTCATTCCAGGTCTCATAGCGCCAGCTGGACAAACGAGCGGCGCCATGACGAGCTGTAAAACGGGGAATCTGAATGTAGATTGTAAATTGATGAAATATAACTTACCCAACTGATGATTAATGATGCTCTTGACAAAGTGCTCCCAGAGAAACCAGTTGCGTTCAGGATTCGCAGTAAACACACGGCCGGGATTGGCCATAAATTCCAGTACCGGTGACAGATGCAATTCCTGCAGTAAATCGACAAATTTGTCAAATTTCTCATAGTCATAACGTGGCACACCATCGGTGCTATATTCTAGAAATTGCACCAGTTCCAACAGCCAGTGTATACGTATATGTGTAATCGCTCCCACTGGCAATGCTGCAATCTGTCGAAGATTTAGTTGCATTGCCGATGATTCCAAAGATTCGGTAATCCCTTTGTGATTAATATCGCCAGCGGGACAGAAACCAACGCCTGTCCAGAAATGGGGCAACGTATGGTAGACGACATCGCCACTGGTATAGTGGGCGTGGCCAAGACGTAAAGCTACCAAAGCTACCAGCAACAGCAACGGCAACCGTAGCAGCCACATTATTAATTAATGGCAACGCCAAAAACAATGTCAATTTTTTGACTTTTAAGTATTTTCGAATATTTTGTTATTTATTTGTATTCCGTTTTATTTATTTATATTTTTTTGATTATTGTTATTGCGCGTTGATTTCGCCTGATGATGGTGATAAGAGCTCGGCCCAGTGTGCTCTGTTGTGTCTGTATCTGTTGCCGTTGCCGTTGGCCGTTGACCACGGCCTTGTCGTGACGTCACAGCCGCAGCAGCAGCAGCAGCCGAGGGAGACAGCAACGGCAGCAACAACAACAACAACTACAGCAAAGCAACAGCGTGCCAGTTTCTCCACAACAACAACAACAACAATAACAACAACAAAGAGCAATGTGAATAGAAAAGGGAAAAAGTTTGCCGGCGCGCCGCATTGATTGAGAATTGCAATCCCTCATTAGGGGTGGAAAAAAATTGCCGAGGCGTGCCACGAGACGAGGCAGGTATCTACATCGTATCCACATCTTGGCTCTCCCGCATTATATCCGCATTTATATCCCATTCTCAGTGGGGGAGTGAAAGGTGTGACAAATATTCGTTCTTTATCCTTGCGGACGATACCGTACATAACAATTACATACCACATTTAAGGGGTAGGTATTACACACACACTCACTCACCCATACACACACACACCTACACCCACTGACATTGTTGTGTACATAACACCCATGAAAGCTTATCCAAAAGCTTATCGCACATCTTAATGCCTAATCGTTTTGTCATGCCTTTCGACCAGCTGCTCCAAGTCGTTTTATGGGCTATGAATTTTCAATTTATTACACAAGTTATTCCATTTTCATTGCTTAACTCCCATCTGTTAACTCTGTTAATACCCAACCGATTTGTATCGCATTTGGGGTCTAGAGTTGAGTTCTTAATTATAGGATTATTCATGTTCTTTATTGTTAAAACTGAATTTATAATTTAGTTTAGTTTTATCAAATATTATTTTGTAAGTTGAGCTCTTCATTATATGATTCTTGTTTTGTATTATCGTAATATATCTAAAATGTATTGTCGTAAAGTATGAGTTTGACATTATTTAACTTTATCTTTTTAGCTCCTTATATAATTAATGTTTTTATTTTTCTGCTTATCACTTTAGTCTTCTAAATAGATTGGTCAATATAAGAACATATATGTTTTTGAAATTGCATCTTTATTCAAAACTATGAAATTTTTATGTATAATTATAAAAAATTTATAGATTAAGCGGCGCTTTATTATTAATTTTATTTACTTAAATAATAACGACTGTATTACATTTTTGCCAGCTACAAATTTTCCGGGAACATTACAAAATGTTGATCCTAACTCAAAAGGAAAACAAACTCAATAGGTTAACTATAAAGGTCTTCTAATAAGTTTTCAGGTTATTGAAGCAACTAAATTATAATTGACATTAATTTACGATAATGACATCAATTGATAGTAATAGAAACACTAAATGATGAACACTTAAGGAAAAGGACATACTCAGTAGTTTTAGAAACTCGACTTAACATTCGATTCGTATACGTTGAACTTATTTGATCAAAAGATGAAAATCCTGCGGGATATAATGATTGTGGCTCCGCCTGCACAGCTTTGTGCGCTGTTGCCAATCTTCAGTGGAGATCAGCTAGAAAGCTTCAAGATTAGTAATGCAGGGAAGATCTATGGACGCATTGTGGCATTGCTTGTCCTGATTAGCGGAGTGCTCTTCAGTGAGGATGTGTTGTTCGTCTCGGATGAGTACAAGTTAATGAAGCACCTGAAGGGAGATACAGAGGATATTAATCGGACCATTGAGACGCTCTTCTGTATTTGCAGTTATACCGTGATTGTGGTGTCTAGTGTTCTCAATGCATCCAAGCATTATCGCACGATCCGAGAAGTTTGCAAGTTGGATGAGTCTCTAGTGGCACTTGGCTTTCAGGGAACATATAGTTGTCGTTGTCTGGGGACAGTGGTGGTCCTTGCCTCTGCAAGTGTTGTCGTTGTGGCCTATTATTATATACACTTTCTAAGCGATATCGATCCCAGGCGCGAGTGCATACTTGTTGCGGTCTACAGCTTACAGATGATCTTCTCCTGTCTCTTTGCTCTCTATTTGCGCACCATACTTAAGTGTTTGGCCCAAAGGATTGAGTTTCTCAATATTCGTCTGGACGAGTTTACTCGAAAGGAGAGGCAGCTTTATTCTAAAGAAGATTGGTTGGAGCTAAGCAATCTCATCGAGATCTTTTGCAAGTTTCGCTATATAAATGAAAACATAAACTCAATAACTGGTGTCGGATTACTCTTCTTCTTTGGCTTTTCCTTCTACACGGTCACCAATCAGAGTTACCTGGCATTCTCTACACTCACCACGCCTATTCAGCTGCGTAAAAAATATGATTCCATCGGATTATCCTGCGCTTGGGTCCTTGCGGAGACTATGATTATGGCTGTCATATGCAGCTCCTTTGATTGCCTGGCCTCGGAGGTAAGTAGAAATAAATATTCATTAGTAATAAAAGTGAGAGCTTAGACGGAAATTAGTTTTTTATGACTGTACAAAAAGAGCTTCCATGAGTGTCTTATAATTATTTTCCAAGTCAATTTTTTTATTACCGTGCTCAAAAATTTATTAAACAGTATCGTTTATTCTCCCTTTGACTTGTTGAAAATAATCTTAAGCCGAAGGAGTTTATTACTTAATTTTACTTCATTCAGCTTTCTTTCTATAGTTTACTTTATCTTGTAAAGGGTTTTGTATCAGGGAATCAAACCGTAACCGAAAGCGTTAACCGATATTAACCGATTGAAACTTGTAAGCGTAACTGAAACACCAGCCGAAAAGAAACTGTTATATCATTCCGAGACCGATAAGCCGATATTCTTCAAAACAGAAGAACCGTTTAGAAACCAATTCATGAAGAACGGACTGACATTCAAAGAATTTTAAAATTTGGAATAGATTACAAATATTTACTTGAGTGTAATTTAACCTTTTGTCGTATCCTTTTGTCTAAGTGATCATTAAATTTAATTTAAATTAAATATTTTATCTAGATATATGTATATTGCCTTTTTTTTGGATTTTTAGGCATTTTGTTGTATACCGAAATCATACCGGTATTTCCATTACGAAACCGATTCAACAAAACTTGACGAAACCCGACCGTAACCGTAACTGAGACCTCTATTCTTTCGGTTTGAATCCCTGATAATAATCAATACTTTATATTAGATTATAAGGAGTTTTATTTTTTGTAAAAAATCATGGCATAAGTGCTAACAAATTTGACTTATAAAGTTCCCAGTTCCAAAAGTTAGACAGACTTTAAACTTTCATAATTTAGTCACTTTTTCTTCTTCACTTCTTTTAAGTTCACTTATTTGCGGTTTTTATGAGCATTCACACGAATGCATTCACAGTTGCATATTGTTATTATTGTTATTGGATTTCCCTTACAATAAGCCGACATTTACGTAAATTAATTATTTTAATGGACCCTGTCGCCTGTCGTCGATAAGCATGCCCCATGGCCATGCCTCAGTTTTCCGAATCAGATAAGCACGATTGCGTTTCCCACTTGTCCACACGTATTTTTTTTTCAAATCTAGTTAGTAAAATCCTTGTAACAGTATCCTGTCGGCGATGAGTCCAAACACTTGGGTAATTGAAATGGCTTCGCACAAATCTCGTATGTATCCGTCGCGGCATCCTCATTCACATTCCGATCCGAGGCAATTCTCAAACGATGCCTTTGATCGAAAGGCAGCGCCATCCGAGAGTCGTGTCTTTGGGGACATTAGTACTATATTGTCAGTGTTGAAGGCATGTGGTTTGTTACCGTTTTATGAGCAAATCTCCAGCTATGAGGTTGGTCCACCCACCAAGACCAACGAATTCTATTCGTTCTTTGTGCGAGGAGTCGTTCATGCGTTGACCATATTTAACATCTACAGTCTGATTACGCCCAATGCGAATCAGCTATTCTTCTCCTTGCGGGAGACGGATAACGTAAATCAATGGATTGAGCTTCTGCTCTGCATTTTCACCTATACACTAAGTGAGTGTCTATGATGATCCTCTGATAAAGCTGGCTTATATTCTGTTTCCTCTAGCGGTGTTTGTTTGTGCTCGCAATACGAAAAGCATGTTGGAAATCATGAACGAAATCCTTAAGCTGGACAAGGAGGTGCGTCGTCTATTTGGCGTTATCCTTGGCAACAGTTGTAACTTTTCGGTTAAATTTCTGGTAGTGATTGTCTGCTGCCAGGCATACATAATGATACTCCGCATCTACACCGTCGAAGGAGTCATCACACCCACCTCCTACATCCTAATTGCCTTTTATGCCGTACAGAATGGTTTAACCGCCATTTATATTGTCTTTGCCTCCGCTCTGCTGCGTATTGTTTGCATACGTTTTCAGTTTGTCAATCAACTGCTGAATGCCTTTACCTATGTCCAGCAACAGAAGCTGGCCAAGAGTAGTCAACAGTCGGCCATGGAGAATTTTCCAGAGGATTCGCTTTTCATTTATCGCACACACAACAAATTGTTGCGTATTTACAAGAACATCAACGAATGTTGCAGCCTGATTATCGTTTGTTTTCTGGGCTATTCCTTCTACACGGTGACCACGAATTGGTATAATCTGTTTGTTCAGATAACCAACAACAAGGGCATCATCTCGAGTCACATATTGCAGTGGTGTCTCGCCTGGCTCTGTCTGCACACCTCCCTCTTGGCTCTGTTATCTCGGAGTTGTGGTGCCACCACCTACGAGGTGTGTGTGTGTGGTTTCTACCCATTACCATTAATGAGATCCTATTTCCATTTCAGGCTAATACCACATCTCAAATACTGGCACGAGTCTATGGCAAGAGCAAGGAATATCAGAATATCGTAAGTGCACAATATCGTAAGTACTTATAAGCATTACAATTGAAATTTTCTTCTCCAACAGATTGATAAGTTTTTAACCAAAAGCATTAAACAAGAGGTACAATTTACAGCATATGGTTTCTTTGCCATTGACAACTCTACGCTTTTTAAGGTTAGTTAATATTATTAATAAAACTAGCTTATCAAATAATTAAATTCATATTTTCAGATCTTTTCGGCAGTCACCACGTATTTGGTTATATTGATACAGTTTAAACAACTCGAGGATTCTAAACTTGAGGAACAAATACAGCACGAAACAGAATGAACCATTTTTTAACTTTGTAATTATCGTTTAATGTTTCAATTTATTAACTATATTTATTACCATTACAAATCTTAAGTCAATTTTACTAATTGCATATATTGATTTATATATAGTACTCACACGGTCGAAAATCAAAACGCACAAATTTTAAATTACATAAATGAACTCAAGACGAATTCATTTCTTTCATTCTGATTAATTTCTTTTCTATAGTTATTTAAACATGTAAGAAACCGACGCCGAAAACCACACAAATTTTAATACGAGTTGCAGCAGAGGTAAATCGAAGATTGGAAAATTTTTAAATTTATGAAAATTCTAGATTCTGGAATTTTCAAAATAAGTAAATGGTTGCTGCCATGTCTAAGTGTTGTGGTTCTTGTTGTTAAACTTCTAGTTAACTCTACATTTCTAACAGTTCAGAACTTTGGACTTGCGACGCGTTTCCCCAAACAGGAATGAACAAATACGATCTAATGCAAAGGCGCCAACGATGTCCACGACCAGCACAGTCAGCAATGTCATGCGGAACTGCAAATAAAATTATTTATAAAATATAACGAATTACGTATAAATAAGAAATGTTAACTTACATTCGCTGGAAAGTCAACGATCTCGAAAAATTGCGTCAGACCGGGAACAGCGCCTGTGGTCAGGAATAGAACCAAGGCAGCCGAGGCGCCAATGGCGCACATCAACATACGATTCGCACGCAGGCTTTCCATAAACGGATGTCCCTGTGGGATATACAAAAAAGCAATTAATCAGTAAGGGAATTTTTTTAAATAAATCACTTTAAAGTTGAAACCGACCTTGTAGTTGACTGCAATGGTGGCCACTTGCAGCGATATGCAAATGATGTAGACCGTGCTGCTGACAATATTCGGATCATATTTGGTTTTCTCCTCATTATCCATGTCAATATACAGCTTTACCTTGCCCACTCTGCAACAAAAAAATGCATTAACAATTTGAGTAATAGGGAAAGGTATATATTTCACTATTAATTTACCTGGGCGGCGCCAGCGCCGATGCTTCACTTGTCAAATAATAAAGTGCGCCAAAATGCACTGCGAATTGCGTGAGAATCGTTGAAATAGTGTACAAATTGAATATGTTTGGCAGTGGAGCCACTTTGGAAAGCGTTTTCAGTGGCTGCAACAAAACAGTTTACATTTATTATTCAAAATAAATCAATATTGTCAATTGCCAAAACTCACCTTGGAACGCGTGATAAACAGAAAACAGGCTGCAACGAAGATGCCCTGCATGGTGGCCTGGGTGTCACTGAACTTGACACCATCGATGTAGAGCACAGACTGGCAATACGCCTGAATAAGTGCATTTAAAGCAAGGATCTTGAACATCTGCAACGTGGTCACTAAAGTGCAGCGACCCTGCTTGATGATATGATTCACTGTGAAAGAGTTGCACATTATTAGTTTGTATTCAATCTAATATAATTAAATTGTTTTACCCACCGCACATGATTGATGATAGTTTGCTGGTGAAGGGAGCCGCAATGGATGCATCTCCAAGCTTGACCATTGTCTGCTCCTCCATGTCGCGAAGTGCGTTTTGTAGACGCGCCTGCGTTTGATTTATATGCTCCTGTCGTCGTCGCAAGGCACGCTCCCGTGGTGATAATTGTTGATTGGCTGCAGTTTGAGCAGCTGCAGCAGCTGTGGCAGCTGCATTAATTTGTTGCAACTCCTCCTCCGTACGCTTACGTTTCACAGGTGCACTGGTCAGCAGGGATACACCAACATGGGCATGCTTCAAGGCACCCACATCGTTGGTGCCATCGCCACACATCAATGTGTAGTAGCCAAGTTGCTTCAGAGTCGTTATGATGTATTCCTTCTGCTTGGGCGCAAAGCGAGCACAGACTGTAACCTGCGGCAGCACCTGGAGCATGTATGGATAGTGTGAATGCTTCAAATGATGTAATCCCTCGCCGGTGATGCACAAATCATGCGTGGCGAGCAACATGGAAATGTTCTTGCTACCCTTGGTAGCGTCCAGTGGGTAAGTACGGTCACCATCCACTGACATCCAACTCCAGTCTTCTGTGCGTCCCTCTGTCGGTGGTGTTAGAATCACCAGTTTCTTCGATGTAAAACGTAGCTCCCGGGCCACATGACAGGCGGTCAACGGACTGTCGCCAGTGATCATAAGAACCTTATGCGAGGATTGCACAAGCTCCTTAACCACAGACTTGGAGTCAGGCTTCATGGGACACGATATGATAACAAAACCGGCAAACGTTAAATCACACTCAACTTCCTCTCGTTTCAGTTCCCGTATCCGTTGACCTCCAAGAGTGCCGAACTCCTTAATTCCTAGAGCCATGACACGGGCACCACGGCGAGCGTATTCCAAATATACCTATAAATTGGAGATCATAATCAGAGTTGACAAAGATATAATAAAGCTGACTCACCTTCTCATAATCACTTGGCACAGTCTTTAACATGCCCATAATAACCTCTGGAGCACCCTTGACAGCGCCAATATAGTTGATATCATTGGAGAACGGCACCAGATAACCAGCCAGGACAGACATACGCTTTAGAGCCGATGAGAAATAATAACGTTGCACAATGCGCAGTGGCTTGAGCTTTCCACGTTTGGGAATTACACTGTCCGATTTGGTGAGGTTCCAATCAACGGCAGCCAGAGCGGCCTTCTCCAGAGGATCACCAACCATACCGTCATCGAGCAGGGCCAATGAATGACAACAGGCGAGCACTTGTATAGTGCTGTCCTGAGCCTCATCAATGGGCACACATTTGCCATTGGGCGTGAGACCCGCAATGCCCTCCACCATCAGATTATCCGTCGTAAGGGTTCCAGTTTTATCAAAGCAACAGATTTGCACTTTGCCGGCGAATGGAATGCGAAAAGGTTCCGTGCAGAACACAAATAATTTGGTTAATTGAATAAGTGACGTGTTAACGGCTAGCGTAAGCTCAATAGGCAGATCAGGCGGTATAATTGAGGTCAAGATCAGTGCACACTCCAGGAAGAGTTTGTAACGATTGCGTTCAGGATCCTCGCTACCCTTGACCCACACATAGGATGCAGCTGCCACGGCAAATACCATGAGAAAGGCAATAAAGGCAAAGGTCTCTGAATTGTTTTCCGTGGCACGATTCGCGCCAAAGAGAATTGTGCGCAACAGTTTTCCCTGGGAGGTATTGAAGCCAGTGCGAATGACGTAGCCAATGCATCCACCATCGGGAGCTCGCATCGATTCCTTGCTGGGTGCCGTATGTTGGACCACCTTGGTGCCTCCGTATAGAACCATAAGTTTACCATCACCTTCAACATCCAATTCGGTATCAAGCTGTTGCAATGACTCCAAAGATTCTTTCATTTGTGGCACTGACTCGCCAGTGAGCATACTTTCATCCACAATACAACTGCCACGTAATATGACCACATCACAGGGCACAATGTTATCATTCTGGGATCGTGTTATGGACACCAGATCGCCAGGCAACAGCTCATTGCTGCCAATATGACGCCACTTCTTCTGTCGTAGAGCGTATATTAAATATGGTTTATTGCCCATTTTCCGTATCTCGGACATGTTTCGTAGCTGCTGCTTTACAATCGTGCACTCAAAGGCAATCAGCATGAAGAGCGTAAAGAGAGAATAATACCAGAAATCATCCATACACCACAGTCCAACTGAGAATACTTGGAACACAAAGAACGGCGCCGTGGCTCGCTCGATGAACAGTTCATGGAATTCAGGTACAACCATGTCCATTTCATTGTTGCCGTAGGTCTGATTTGCCGTCTTAATGGCATCCTCCGTCTCCAGGCCATATGAGCTGGCATAGGAGCTCAGCAATTCATTGACCGGAAATTCAACAGCTCGGAATGTCGCCTTATCCTCATCCCAAACGTATTTGGTCTTTTGAAATACCAGATAGTACTGCTGCGCTCCATTCTCTAGCTTAAGGCTGCATATAGGTACAATTTTGGAGTTTCCATTGTTCTCCGTGGGCACAACTTTGGCCAAAACGCCTTTTGCCGGCTTCTTAACTCGTCGACAGGTGAGAAAGGCCAACACATGGACGCTCCAGTAGCAAAAGAGTAATGTGAGCACATGAAGAAAAGCTATGGCTACCACAGCTATAAAACCAATATCATTCCAGGCTGCTCCCTCGGAGTTAATTGATGGAACAGCAGTCGCCGTCACTGCCTCTTCACTCTCCGTTGATTCAGTGACACTGTCGTGGCTTTTGTACACGTAGATCCATAGATAAAATGCAGTCAGGTACAGAGGGACAAATGGCAGCACCACGCCGCTCAGTGGCGTTGGTTTGCGCACGTGTAATGTTACATATTGCACGAGATCATCCAGAGCGTTTGATTTTAATTTCGAGTATCTTTTATTGTTTTTGTTGTTGTTGTCGCCGGCAGCGCCGCCCTTTGTAACTGCCTCGCTCATCGGTGTCGCTTTTTTCCTGTGGACAATCTTTTCTCCTAGCCCTTGTTGGTGTGTTGGCCACGTGTGATTTTCGTCTTTTAATTGACAACCGTATTGCAAATAACTCAAAGTTCGTCAATTTTTAGTTTTGGGGAAAAACGCAACGTTGTCACACAGCTGCTTTTGTCGCAGTGTGTGCAATTTGAGAAAAGAATAAACTGTTTGTGCACACTGTTAGTGCCGATAAGCTATCGCCGATGCTTGTAATCGATATATACGTTTTACATACCTATGACAGCCCTGGTTTTATATTGAAAGTTGTCACACAAACTCAATACAAATTTCATTTGTGACTGCGAAGTTATTTATTTATTACTATTAATCATCGCTAATAATTATTTTTAACTTGTAATTACAACAAACTGAAGAAGTAGAATGTGAAAATGCTGAAGTACATCAAAAGGCAGACGAGTAAGTAAGAAGGGCCAATGCAGTCAAAGTTGTGTTTACGTGTTTGTGTTTACGTTTTTCTTGGGTGTTAATTATTCTTTCTACGTGCACAAAATATAATAACAGGCCGCCGACGCAGCTCTCACGACACAGATGCCAATGATGATGATGTGGTAGATTGTTCGGCTGCGTCGCAAAAGCGTCATTCGCTTCGCTCGACAACAAGTTTCTGTGATGAGGTCTTCATGGAGGAAGAGGCAGAGGTGTCTGCAACGTCCGATGCAGTTAGCTTGGGCAATAACAGTTTGCTTAATTTCGTGGGCGCAGCCGCCGATGAAGGTAATGAGGCAATGGCATTTGCTGTAAACAAATGTGCATATGCATAAGTATGCGGTGTGTGTGTACATGAGTATTATGCTCTGTTCACACTAGGTTACATATGTAGCTCTACAAATGACAAATGTCTATGACAGAATTTTGTGACCCACTTCAATGTAAACTCTAGTTTAATTTTTGTTGTTATGTTTGTGGCAGCAATTATTTAAACAGCTGTTTTACTTGTATAATAGGACAAGTAAGGTTTACATTAATGGATGTCATTTGGCCTAGCATACAGCTGTGTGCATTATTTACGATACGCTAATGTGAATACTTGTGTCATAGAGCACCACAAAGCTTTACAAAAAACAGAGTCTAATTGTGACCTAGTGTGAACCCAGCATTACTTTACTGTGCTCATTTCCGGTACACCATAATTAAACTAATAAATTGCGCATTCGCATGTCTTATCACGTTTTGACACACTTGCAGATATATTCAAATACAACTCCCGTCTGTCCATGACATTGGCGGCGATTGTAAGCGAACCCGATTGCCTGAGCTACTTTGTACAATATTTGGAGACACAGAATGCGCTATCGCTAATTAAATTCTTTTTGAATATAGAGAACTTTAAGCGAGCGGCATTAAATCAACTGCAGCATGAGCGGGCAACTGATACACCCAATAATGTAGCTGCAGTAGATGAGGAGCAGTCGGTGGAACCAGTTGACCCCCCTCCCGCTTCTGGTGATGAGGAAAACGACGTACCTGAACTAAAAACACTATGTGACTTGTCCATGCGCAAGCCGCTAACCGATGACGAAAAAAGTCGCATCTATGCGGAGACAAATAAACAGATCCACAGTAAACCAGCACCTGGACTGACGTGTCGCTTCAAGGGAAGCTCAGAGCAGGAAGCAATTAGTGCGGCAAGCATAAACGATGCAATTGCCATTTATCAGAAGTATTTGATTGCTAATGCGCCGCTGATGGTGGATCTGCCCGTTGTCATACTGACACACATATCGCTGCTGTTGTGCGGCAAGGACAGTGGCAAGTCACCGCATCAACCCATCCTCGCTAGCTGTTTCGACGAAGCGCGCGAATATGTGTTGCAACAACTGGAGCGAGATCATTTGCAAGGTTTTCTGCAAAGCAGCTACTACTGCAAATATTGTGTGGAGCTTATTGAGGGCAATGCGGCGACTTTAAACATCTACGATGTGTTGTACGATGAGCTGGCACTTTTCTACTTGACCGAGTACCTGGAACAGCAACAGGAGCGCGAGTGTCTCGAGTTCTGGATAACGGCAATTAACTTCCGCAAGAGCTACGATGATCAACGTGCCGCACAATCTGATGCGATGATCATTTACGAACGTTACTTCTCACTGCAGGCCGAATGTCGACTTTGGATGTCACAAAAGCTACGAATACGAGTTGAGCAGGCAATCTGTGCACCTGGTCAGCTGGCACAGGCCTTTGACCTGGCGCTGCTGGTCACTGCCAAATATTTAGAGCAAAAGCATTTTGCCAACTTTCTCAAATCAAAAATATTCGACAACTATGTGAATGAGTTAAAGGCTAAGATGTGCCCTCAACTGCCAGTGGATATTCCTGACAGCTCGAGCTTACAGCACAAACTCAGTCTACGTCGTGTACCAAAATTATCCACTCAGCAGCGTCATCGCAAAACCATGTCCATGTCCGACTGCACGCACATTTCGCAGCATAACACGTTGTTAGCTGGACTAGACACTGGCCACAAACCGGTTAAGGCGACCACGACCACAACGACGGCCAACATGAACATCGATGCCAGGCAGCTGACAAATCCACAATTGCTTTGGCAACGTCCGGTAAGCGCACTGAAATTTGGACACGTTAACTCTCTGGGCAGATACGAGAGGGATTTCGAAGCCGTGGATGCAGTGTCCTCAACCAAGGCGCCAGCTTGGTCACTAAGCGTTAAGAATGCTATGCGTAAGCTGGTCAATCTGCCGGAGGATAATGTACAGGAAGAGATTGCCTGGCAGGTGGCCGAAATGATTGTCAAGGATGTGACGAGCATCACATTGCATGGAGAAAATTGAATCGAATACCACAAAGCTATATTGCAATATTTATTTAGTTATACGATTATACTGATTTTACTATTATTATTGTTTTAGCGCTCAAATAACTTATGAATCTCTTCGAGTGCACAAAGCAAACCACAAAGTCTCTCTTCAATTTAACAAATGCTCTCTCTCTATATCCCATATACTATACAGTTTACTGTTGTACAAAACTAATGAACAAAGCTCCGCTTCTAGTTTGTAATTATTCAACTAACCGAAGATGCTAAATTAATTTAAACAAACATCAACTTTATAGAATGCATATAAAAATGCTTTCACTTTTACGCTCGCTCATTCGTTATGCAAAGCACATAAAACAGAAACTTGCAAGTTTCCTTGATTTGGTACCTAATACTATATACGCATGTGTATATCTAATATTATGTTCCCGATTTTTATTATAAATTTTTACCTCCATTCCGCATTTTATTTGATATACATATGTATAATATAAAGCACATAAATATTTTTGCATAACAAATGGAATTGTTACAAAATAATAAACTTTTTTCTATAATGATCATACAAACTTTATTCTCTACGTGTATGAGGTGGATTTCGAAACTAGCTTGAGTTGGAATCTATTTGACAATTGAAAATTATCGAGACCTAACTGCAAAAATATTTCGACATTTTTTAAGAAAAAAGTGTAATCTAATTATTTCTTAATTACTACAAATATTATGTATTTGTTATTTAATACTTAAAATATATTGATATCTTAAGATAAGGTTATTTTTGCAGTTAGGGTTTGATACAATAATTATAAGACTAATAACCTCTATTGTTGCTGGTGAATAGATGGAGTTGAGGTTGTTATTCATCCTCTGGCAGAGTGTTTGTTTCGCTAAACCAGCGCAGGATGCGTAACATTGTCTTGGCGGAGTATAAACAGAATGGATACTCATCAAAGCATCTATCGGTGCTGCCCCGCAAAGCCAAGCCACGACTAAACGCACGTCCAATTTTGACCGGAGCCATTTCCAGTGAGGATTCCAGAAAGTTCATCAACAGCTCCGCTTCACTGGAATGTGCTTCCGCACCAGACATCAGCTGGCAGATGAGTGACTGTAGACACTCAAAGGGATCGCGGGCCAGGATACGCTTCCAGTCAATGGCGGAGGCATGATGCTCTGCCGTCCCGACACCCGCATCCTTTTTCCCATGCACCCATCCTAGTTGACGTAGTAGGGTGTCACGTTTCCGCCGTCCGAGATTCAAGGCAGCACTCGCCTGTCCAGCCAAGGCGGGAACCCTCTGTAAATTCAAGGCAGAGCTTGCCTGTCCAGCCAAATTGGTTATTCCTTGTATTGGCCGTATGCGAGTCCAATCCTGTGCCAACAGATGCATCATATACATGGCACCCAGACCCATAACGGCCATTATAACAAGACTGTACAACAATAATGATCAATTCCTTGAGAGGATTCACAACACGCCAACTCACCGAAATCCCATTGTAGTGAAAATACGTCCGATTAGCTGAGTGGCCAACACTTTAATGTGCAGGCTTTTGGCTCAGTTTGACGCTTGAAGTCGCTAAATTTAAGGCAAACTCCAGTTTAACAGTCAGGCTAACAAGCCACAATTTTTTTGGCCATGGCTAAAACCAGGCGCCCACCGCATGACATAATGGACAACATCAACAGCCTGGCTTCCAATTTTGTTTTGGCCGCCAAACGAGTTCGTTAAGTTTTTCTTTGCCATTTTCTTCATGCATACAACCAACTAGTTTTCTGAGTCTACCACTTGATTACCAATTGCCAGTGTTTTTGGCCAAGTTTTATGTTTTCCCTCTTTTTTATTTATTTATTTCTGTTAGTTTTTTTTTTGGTTATTGTCTGCGCCAGTTTCAATGTTGCGGTCAAATAAATTGAACTTTAGACACGGCAATGACCATGGCAGTGGGTCATATTACTTTTTATTTTTCGGACACTGTCAGCCTCGGAAAATCCGTTAACACCAGTTTGAAAATCGCCAAATATTCGAATGTTTGATAGGTGTTTTTTACTGTTATTGGATGTGATCTATCAACTTCAAGGCAACAAATTATTGCCAAAATAAGGAAATTGAAACTGATGCAAAAAATAAATGCTTAGTATTACTTCTCCGTGTAATACCCTGTAAATTAAATAATTGTAAATTTTTATTAATTAATGTTATGGACGATTCCTAGGAGAGGTTTAAGGAAGAAATATATTTAGACATCAAAAACTGAAATTTTTATACAATTATAAAGGGAGTTAATTAATTAATAACAAAAAAAAATATTGGAACTAAATTTTCTTAACTTACATTTATTTAAAAATTGTTTTTATTTTCAACTTGATTTATATAAGTTGTGCTATTGTTTTTAGCTGTCATTTTATTTAAAAATTGTTATTTTTAGTTAACTACAGATAGACTTACTATCCTCAATTATATGATATTAAGATCATTTTTACTTTATTTATAAATTAATTATGTATCTGAAATCATAAACGAAAGTTTAAGGCGAGCAAATTAATGTTAGCTTTAAATCGGAGAAAAAGCGAAACTGGGTCATATAAAGAAGGAAGTTATTCAAAGCTCAGCTTATAGACTATCGATTTTGAAACTGTGTAAATGATTGCACACTTAGCTTTAAGCTAGGTCCAGTGAATGAAATGGAAAACTTTAAGTCAAATAAAATCCAGTTAGGAGGAAAGCTTTTCCAAGCGCATATATAATGGAGCTGCGACCAAGGCGGCGGCTTTAGTCATCGATAGCAACTACGACGACGTCGGAAAATCTGTTTCGGAGGAAATTTGCAAAAGACAACGTCAAGTGGAACTGCAGCAAACAAGAGTTGTGGTTGCTTTGTGGATTACGCAATAGTCCAAAGGAAAGTGAAAGCCAGCTGAAGTCGATGCAACGGATGTTGCATCACACCTTGCCACTCGGTGTAGCACCCACAAAACACAAAAACAACAACAACACAAAATGTTTTACGCCGTGATCTTCTTTGCAACAATTGTGCTGCTCTTTCTATTCAGCGGCGTTCGGAAGCCGGAAAAGTTTCCACCAGGTAAGTGGATGTTTCACTGTGGAACAATGTATTAGTATACATAGGTAAAGCAGACATCCAGGAAATGAAGAAAATTATACATAAATTTAACAACAAAATAACAAAATAATGCAAGTGCATTTAACAAACAGAGAAAGGAACTTAAATCTCTGTTCCTCTGAAATCCTATAATAACTCATCGATCTTAGAGACTATAAGCGCTTCATAAAATCAAAAGAATAATACTTATTTCAGAAGCAATAGTCCTGAACTTTAATATAACAATCTAACTACAATTTTAATACGGTGCAAAGAAAAATTGAGATTGAGTACAAATATTTCATTATTTAACGTCAAGTAGTAGCAGTTGACAAAAGCAAATAAAATTTTAAATTAAAATTTGAAATTAAATTAAATTATAAGTATGACATTAGGAATTCGAAAGGTTTTAAAATCAAAGAATTAATAGTTAAGACTGGAGATAAATCAATTGTAAATTTTAAAAATATACATTTTTAAACGAATTTTGCTATCTTCCCGAAATATATCTTTGTTTAGTTAAACCATACTGCGAATTATTTTCTAAAAACCATTATGCCGTTAAACTTTTACCAAAACCAAAATTGCCTGACGATCGGATAATTAACTCAACCGTTATTTACAGTGAAAGGGATAAAAACACAATATCTTGATTATGTGTGATAGAGGCTTTGAAATCTGGAGTAAACAGAGAATCTTATAGTCATGTACTTATATTGGGCTATTTTATTGAAAATTCTGACTCTAATTTATATCCCCAACTAGGCCCACGGTGGTATCCCATTGTTGGTAGCGCACTGCAGATTTCGCAGTTGCGCATGCGCCTGGGAATGTTTTGCAAGGTTATTGATGAACTCTCCAGACGTTATATTAATTCATACGGATTTTATGGTCTTAAGATTGGCAAGGATAAAGTGGTGATAGCGTATACCAATGAGGCCATCAGTGAGATGATGACTAATGAGGATATTGATGGTCGACCCGATGGAATCTTCTATCGTCTGCGCACCTTTAACTCTCGTCTGGGCGTGCTCCTCACCGACGGTGAAATGTGGGTGGAGCAGCGTCGTTTTATTTTGCGGCATCTAAAGAATTTTGGATTCGCTCGCAGCGGCATGTCAGACATTGTGCACAATGAGGCAAGCTGTCTGTTGCAAGATGTTAAGGCCAGAGTAAATGCAGCTGGTGGGAAGCAGGCGCGGATTGAGATGCACGATTTGACCAGTGTTTATGTGTTGAACACACTGTGGTGCATGTTGAGTGGACGACGCTATGAGCCAGGATCCCCAGAGATAACCGAGCTGCTGGAAACGTTTTTTGAACTCTTCAAGAATATCGACATGGTGGGTGCACTCTTCAGTCACTTTCCCCTGCTGCGATTTATCGCACCCGACTACTCCGGCTACAATGGCTTTGTGGAGAGCCATCGAGCTCTCTATGCATTTATGGGCAAGGAAATCGAGCTACATCGCAGCACTTATAGGAATTATGATGAGCCACGCGATCTAATGGACAGCTATTTGAGGGCCCAGGAGAGCAGCGATAGTTCCATGTTCAGTGATGAAAGCTTGCTAGCCATCTGCCTTGATATGTTCCTGGCCGGCTCCGAGACGACCAATAAAAGTCTGGGCTTCTGTTTTATGCACTTGGTTCGACAACCAGAGATTCAGGAACGTGCCTATGCTGAGATCAAGGAGGTTGTGGGATTGGAACGCATACCCCAGTGGTCGGATCGTGCCAAGCTACCTTATTGTGAGGCCATCACCATGGAGGCGGTGCGTATGTTCATGTTGCACACCTTTGGTATTCCACATCGTGCTGTGTGCGACACTCGTTTGTCTGGTTATGAGATTCCCAAGGATACAATGGTAATTGCCTGCTTTCGCGGTATGCTTATTAATCCCGTTAACTTCCCGGAACCAGAAACATTTGATCCTACTCGTTATCTAATTGATGGACAAATCAAATTGCCGGAAGCCTTCAATCCGTTTGGTTTTGGGCGGCATCGTTGCATGGGAGATTTGCTGGGACGTCAGAATTTGTTCATGTTTACCACAACATTGTTGCAGAACTTTAAATTGGTTGCCATTCCCGGCCAGATGCCAGAGGAGGTGCCACTGGAGGGAGCTACGGCGGCAGTAAAGCCATATGATGCAATGTTGGTGTCCAGGTTAACATAGAAAGATGTCCAACCCTCTCCATTAAGTTGTTCAACCGGAAAAGGATTTGAAACATTTGAAATCACAGCCATTATCCTCCGTTGGTTATCGGTAACTTAGCAACGAAATCTATAGCATTTAAATTGTTGCCCATAAACTTTCAATTCGAATTTTGTATGTTGAGAAATAAAAAATTAAAATATACAAATTTAAAAGTTTTCAATTCTGTTAATGTGATTTCCCTTAGCATTAAAATTAAATAAATAATGTTTAGGCTGAGTAAACAGTTCTTCGAATTATATCCACTAATCCCATTTGTTTAATTATTCAATACGAATCGAATAGCTAACACAATTCAGATACATTCTCTACGTATGTTTTCAATTACTCTCATATAACTATAATTATTATTGTTCATTGTTGTTGGTATTGTTTGTTAAGTAGTCTACAAAATTGTCTTTTTTTGTTTTTTAGTTTTTCGTCTTCGCATTCAATTCAATATTTAAATTGGCCTCTGATATTTTGCACGTTCTCAGCAAACAACAAAAGCATTTCATATTTTTTTTACCAATTACAAAATTAACTTTAAGCACTAAAAATTACGATTACGAATACAAATACCAATACAAATATATGAAAAACGATTTTTCACCGCATTGCGTACAAACATTGCCACAAAATGAAATTTAAATATGTATGTATTTAGAATGCGCATTTAACAATACATATTTCACATCTTGCTATCCCGATACACAAATAATTTGTGTTTATTATTGTTATTTAAAGCTATTTGTTTATATGCATACACGTAGGTATTGTGATTTATGCTTGGAAAACAATTGTTGCTCTTTCAAAATCTTTCGATCTGATAAGTTTATAATATATACGATTTTAAATTATTCATTTTGTTTTTGAATTCATTTAAAAAATTTATGTTTGTGTGTGTTGATATTCTCACTCTTGAGCCTGCTGCTAGACACTGGGCTTATATGATCTAATAAGTATATATATTACTACATATAATTTTATTTATGTATATAATGGGTGTATATATATGCTGATATATGAGTGTGGGTGTGTGTAAAAAACGCTAACAATTATTGTACACAAAAAGCAAAGCCAGCGTTGTCTTTTTCATAACTTAGTTGCACATTTTAAGCATCTCTATAAAGTAATATTTACTTTCGAATATACATATATATGTATATAGATATATATATTTTTAGGCCATTTAATGATTTCATAATTGTTGCACACGCCGACACTATAACGATCTTGGTCCAATATTCCAACGCGCGAGAGGAAGAGTAAGAGTATGTACTCGTATAATATAAAAACTATAGGTTTCGTTTAGATTAAAGTTGAGGTAAAATAAATAAAAATGTGAATTAGTCAAGCTCAGGCAGGTAAATGCATTTGTTTGCCTGTCTGTGCAGTGAGCTTTGAGGGATATGTTCAGTTCTAGGTTTAGAATTAGAGTTAGATTTAGTTGTAGTTGTTGCTTTAGCTTTAGTTATAGTATTAGTTGTAGTTTTAGAGACTAGGAGACTAGCAAAGCATTCAACATTTGTGCAACTGCAAACTTGAGACAATTAAATACAAAACGATACATTATTCATAACCACATTCACTAAAATCAAATAATAAAAAACATATATAACTAATGAAATTTCCTAAAAATGTTGCAAAAGTTTAAGACGATGCCATCTCCAGGTATATAACTATATATATCAATATATCTAGTGCTTTCGCCAGACAAACGTGGGCAGCTGTTGGGCACAGCAACAGGCTATAATGTAGAGAATCCCAAAGAAAAAGTTTAACTTGGCGGTCTGCTTGGGCACCACATGCATTGTCTGCTCGTCCCGAAAACGCTTCTCGATTTGGAATGCCTGCGGCAGTGTTATTAACGGCAGCAGGAACCACAGTGAGTACTTCAGACCAAAGATGAAGAACAGTGAGTATGGGGTGAATAGCAGCATTGCATAGAGCACATGTGAGGCAGTGCGTCCAATGAGTATGGCCAGCGTTACGATGCCCGCCTTGCCATCGCTTTCCGCATCACGTGTATTATTACTATGCAGAATCGCCTCCGTGTTTAAAGCTAGCGGAATTGCGTAGCCCATCGTTGTCCAGTCGACGTGACCCGTTTGCGACATGAACGCAAACAGAACCGAAATGGGTCCAAATAGTATCAATATGACCAGATCGCCCAAGGCAATGTATTTGAAACCAATGCCACCAGTGTAAAGGAAGCTCGATGATAGACCGCCAAAATAAATCAGCGCCAAGTGCTCCATTTTTGCTGGACTAAGCACTGCGAGCAGCACAAAGCCACCACAGCCAGCCAAATATAGAATAGCGCCCAATGAAACCACCTAAAAAAGAAAATAGTTAGTTAATAATGAATAATTCATTACCCTTAAGGAAGTTATCTGCTTACCTCATCCTTGGTGAGTATATGATCGACCAGAGTGCGATCGTCAGCCTTTTGTTTATCGATGCCTTTGATGTAATCGAAATACGTGTTGACCACATTGCCAGCACAGTGGACTGTGACCACCGTAAACGCGGTGAGAAAAAAGGTGAGCATAGAGAAATCGGCAGTCCATTGCGAACGATAAGCCAAGGCTGAGCCGAGCAGCGTCGGCACCAGACTAGCTGACAACGACCAAGGACGCAAGGCCAGCAAATAGGTTTTTAGTTTCATGAAAGTCCCAGAGCTATAGTCATTAACAACGGAAGCTGCTTTGCCATTTAGTGGCGTTGTCTCGTGACCTGCTCCTCCATTTACTTGCCGCTGTCTTGGCAGTTGTTGTTGTGTTGCTGAGGTTGTTGCTGTTGCTGGTGTTGCCGGTGCAACTGCAATGTCCTGCTGCTCGCATTCGCTACGACTTGTTGCCATTGCACGCACTGTTTTGAAACTGACACTTGTAATCTTTGCATTCACCAGCTGGCCCGAGTGCTTTGGAATAATTTTAGAGGATTGACCTCAAATAATTTCGCTGTTGTTTGGTTTGTTTTGTTTACAAAAGCATTAATATTCCCAACGCAGCAGTCTGTGTGCCTTCAAATATTCTCAATATTGTATACACAGCATCTTGCATGTGTATCTGAATGTATGTCTGGTTGGTGTGGTGTGGGCAGGAGGTGGCGGTGGCTGCTGCAGCTCCAACAACAAAAAATTTCACCAAACAGCCTGCGTGCTCCAAATCCAAATTGCTCGCTACGCTCTTGCCACTGCCCTATTTAAGCCTCCAGCTGCGCCACGCCAAACAAGTTGCATGTAAGCTATGGTTGCAATGCTCACGCCGATTGATTAATATATATACAATTGAATTTCACTTGGTTTTTTTATTTATTTTGCAAACGATGGCAGACTAACGAGAGAAGAGAGAGCCTAATCAAACAAACCAACTGTCACGTCAGCGCTACACAATATTTGGTCACACTGCCCCAGTCATGGTGGAATTAACAAGGTGAAGTCACTAAATTGAAGGAGTGCGATTTTATGTGCCAAATAATTTAATCTAGCTGAGATAGCAGGCGGTTCTCTTTTTTAATTGCAATTAACTTGATATGCAAAACAATTTTAACAAAACTAATTGGCCTGTTTTTATGGTTAATTTAATTTGTCCATGTGAGATCAAATGTTTTTCAACACTGTTTGTTAATCGGTTCTTACTTTTTCCGAAAAAAACTAAATTTGTATTGCACTTTTTAATATATAGTTTGTAAATTTTAAGACAAAACAATGCCAGATAATTATAACAATTAAGCTAAACTGCTGCTAATGATTTATTTTATGTGTAACTTAGATCGCAATGTAAATTGCCAGCATACCACTTTCAGTTGATTATCTACATTTTGGTCTGTAGTTTATCGTTGCATCCCTGGAAAATGCAAAACAGCTGTAAACCAAATCAAAATGTTTACTTTTAAATAATATATAAATATAACATTAATATGGACTTTAATGTGCACAAAATATGTCGGGTTTGCCTGGAAGAGGGCGCACCAAGTCCACTGACATCCATTTACAGCACGGAGTTTGCCATGATGCCGTCACAAATGTTGATGATGTGCTCAAAGATTCGGGTAAGCCTTTCCAAAAAGTTAAGAGTTTTCATAAATAAACTGGATTTCTAGGTCTATAAGACAGACGGACTACCCGCTGGCATTTGTAATAACTGTCTTTATCGCCTGGGCGTAGCGTATCACTTTCAGCAGGAGTGTGAAAATAGTGATATGCGTTTGCGTCAATATTTGGGTCTGCATGAGTCCTGGCGACATGATGCTGCCACGAATACCGAGTTTGTGGCTAGTGAAATCAAGCCAATGCCCCAAACGAATCAGCTCAACTCTAGCGAAGACGAGGAAGGACAAACTGAAGCAATGAAACGGAGTAAACGACGCTCTCGTTATCAGCGAAAACCGCCTGAAAGTCATAAGAAACGAGGACCTAAACCAGTACCGAAGCTCCCGCACACTTGTTATGTTGCTACATGCCACAAGAGCTTTAAATGTGCCGCCCAGCTTACACAACATATTCGGACCCATACCGGCGAGAAGCCTTACGCTTGCACTTACTGTGCACAGCGTTTTGCCCAGAAATATAATCTTAAAGTGCATGAACGGACGCACACTGGCAATAAACCATTCCAGTGTGAGATCTGCTCCAAGCAGTTCTCAGCGCTTGGCAACTTTCAAGCCCATCAGAAGATCCATAGTGGCGTGCGGGATCAAATATGTTCACTCTGCCAGAAGGCGTTCTACACTGCTGGAGATCTGTCCAAGCACATGATTACGCATACGGGAATCAAGAATCATCATTGTGATGTTTGCGGCAAGTCATTTAGCAGGCGTCGCGATATGCGCGCCCATAAGCTCAAGATGCATCCTCTCGAGTCCAGCACAGAGCATGATATTGTAGACGACGATGATGATGAGGCGATAGACACTGATCCTGTCGGACTAGACACACTAGAGCATACACATTTCAAGTGCCCCGATTGCGACAAGGCTTATGATACTGCAGACAGTTTAAGCCTACACTTCCGTACTCATGCCGCGAATAATAATTTGTTAAATTTGCCACTGCCACCGCCGGCACCGCCACCAATGTCACATCACTACCATCATCATCATCCAGGTGCAGCACCACCATCTACAGCAGCCATGCATCATCATGACGCTCTGCAACTGCATCATCTAGCACCGCCAAATGCAGCCACACAAATGGGTATGGCTGCGATGGCGCATATGCTGGCGCCACCACCGCCGCCACCACCCACGCCCAGCGAAGGCCGCTACACCATGCTACACCACACGGCTGCACAGCGTCTGCACTATTAGAAATAAATATTTTAATTAAATAGTTTATATGTAGATAATATGAACACTTTTATTTAAGCAGTATGTATACGTGTATTGTATTTGTATATATAAAATGGAATTGTTTGTTGTCATGTTTGCTTTGTATTCGTTTTGTACAATAAATATAAATTTGGCAAGCACAGCTTCTATAAGATCATTGCTAATGTCAATTGATGTTTTATATTCATAACTCGTACTTAAATGCACAACTAAAATCACTTAAAATTCATTACACATACATCTGCATATGTAATTTATACTGCATTACAATGTAATATCGCAATTCTATGTATAAATAATGTCCTTGTCTTGTGTATACAAAAAATTGTCATATTTCATAATTATTTAGTTTGTTTGGTATTGGTATGTATCGTTATCGTTGGTATTATGCTTTTGATCCATTCAAAATATGTGAAAAACTACTCGTAAATATTGCTTTATACTTTACTTCAAATACTGTGGAATCTACTTAAGCTTTTCTCTTAGCCACTCTTCGGTCAATTCGTCCAGTTCACGTATTTCGTAGACTCGAGTTAAATCCACCTCTCGCTGGAGTGCGCTCTTCGTGCAGGCGTACATCATTTGTAATCCGATTTGACTGTCGCGTGGTGTATAAAATATGAAACACATAGGATACGAAATTCTTTGATCATCGTGGACCATTTTGTATGTATAGATTATATAGCGTGGCTGATGACCTGGCAGTGAATCTTGTAGCTCCTCAACGGATATATCATCAATAAACTCGTCAAGCACCACCAACTGTTTCTCCCTGTCCACTTTTACTATACGAGACAAATAAAATATTAGTTAACGGTCTATTTGCAGACATATTGTTGTCATGGCAATGCTGTCATATTTACATATTAATGCAGAGTTGGTTTTGCTCTTGCGAAAGCGAAATTTCTTCAGTTCCTCAAGCACTTCATTGCTAATGTCGCATATTTTGTTATCACCCTGCAATGCATTGAATGTAATTAGTTAATGTGTAGAAAAGCACCGCCCTTATCGTATCCAAAACAATCACAAACTACAGCCATTAGTCATTTTTCTGTGTGTGGTCATTTTATATATTAAGACTTCAATCTTACCATGAAGATGAAGTTGCTCTTGTACTTGGCACTTAACACTGAAGGGAAAATTTTTTTTGGGGATTGAAAAGGCTATTTTCAATGACAAAGAATCCCAAATTCTGGACAACCCTTTGTTTTTGCTTAGTGTTTTTGTTGACGACTCGTCTCATCGACACGACCCTGTCTAAATGGCTATTTCCATGGACACAAACATTCGCATCATTCAGTCACATTCGATTTTGTTAAATTTTTGGCTTTCAAGCGCAAATCGACACAGCATTCGTCAAATCACATTTGAAAATAAAACTAACTGTTCGCTTTGTAAACAATCGTAGTACTGCTTAAAATAAAGTTTTCGTTGTGAACTAATTCGGACCGAATGTTGAAATTGTTGACGAATGTGCCAAATGCGTGTTCGCGGAAATAGTCTATTAAACAGGGACGTATCGATGAGAAACTTATGTGGCGGATCTGATTTTCAAAGCTGACAATAGATGGCTTACTTATGTTTCTGAAGCTTACAAAAGAATGTGCATTTATCAGAGCTGAGATTTTCCGTTCAATTTGCTGAATAAGTTCATTCGATAATTTTTGAGTCGTGAACTAAATCAGTCATTTAGTTCAGTTTTCTAACTCGAAATAAAAGAAATCCGCTTTAAATTTTTAAATTTATAATTAATTTGGTTTGCTTTAATTTAATCTTCTGCTTTTAATAAAACAATTTTATTTATTTGATTTGAAGAAGTTTAAATGAGAATCTATCGATATCGATATATCAATATAGCTTTAACACCTTTTTGTAATAGGTGGCGCTTTATTTTAAAAATTGAGCGACCGTTAAGCTTAAAAATATTGACTTGGTTGTTCAATTTAAATTTGTGCTACGCCGTTTATTTTGGGTGGGTGCATGTGTGTGTGTGTGTTGTGCGTTTGAACTTGCAAAATATTTGTTGCTTGGAATAATTCCAGATAATGAAGACAAATTATAAAAAAAAATAAAATAATTCACCAATGCTTGTCATTAAATGTTGATTCTTTGACTTCAATTTGTGCACAATTTAATTGCAATAATTGTTGAGAAAATACGTACAATTTGTTTGTGTTTTATATCACAGCACCGAAAAAAAAATTAATTTATCCTTATTCCTTGCGAGCTCAAAGGTCTGCACCGGACGGCAACTAAATTGCTTCTGAACGGTCCACACAACGCAAGCGGCCAACTAGCCTCAGCAGCGGCGCAACAGTTGAGAGAGAGAAAGCGTCAAGTACAAGGAGACAGTTGGCAACAGCGAACATACACACGCACACTCTCAATCGTTCAACAGCGAACATACACACGCACACTCTCAATCGTTCAACGATTCAGAGTGTGTGCGTGTGTATGTTCGCTGTTGCCAGCAGCGCGATCTAAGCAGCGCTCTCTGTGGATCATCGTCCACTGCTCAGAGAGCTGTTGGTGTGCCAGGCGTCGTACACTGGTATGCGTGCGTGCTTCATTTATTTATGTACGCTTGCTACTGCGAGTTGAGGGCATTCAAAATACAGACGCTGGTGCGTACACATGCCAGGTAGTGACCGCCTCGGTGCGTACTGCGCTCTTCATTATCGACAACTCTACACAATATATTATACATAATTAATTCTTAAATGGTATAGGTATATAAACATTCAATTTAAAGTTTAAGCAACTTATATTTGAATTTGTGCATATTTTAAACTTGGTGAAAAATAACCGCAATAATCGAAACATAATCTATCTATGAATAATGTAAAAAAATTCGTTAACGAACGATCGACCAACTAAGCAAAGTATTCAATATAGTTAATAAAATACTGAATAAATTCATTTGTTCATTTCGATGACCCGTTCATTTGAGCTTATTCAGAACGAAACGACCCAACTCTAGCATTTATGTTTTGCAAAACGTCTAAGGACTTTAATGCATTTTATTAGATTGTACCAAATTTCAAAAAAAAAAATTAATTTTTGGGTACCAAAAAGTGCCAAATCGGATTTGACTTTATTTGTTATAACAATCGATAAGTTACGACTGTTTCTCAGGGCTCAAGTCATGCCGCCAAAATGCAACAGGGGTGCATCCATTTACCGTTATAGAATCATATTTTCCATTTAATTTACAAACTGAGGAAAAATGTAATTTTAATTAGTTATGGCGCTGAAACAATTGACATTTAGCTCAAAAGAGGTTAATAACTCGTTAGTACGGTGCTGGATTGCTGGGGAACGCAAACTTTCGTCAACAAATTTTTTTAAATTAGTTGACCGTCATGAAATCTCAGCTGTGAACATTGTTGACTGCTGGTACGTCTTTAATTGAACCTTTTAAGTGTAAAATGTTAAGTATATACATATATTACTAACAGCAATAGAATACACAAAATAATTGACGACAACCAGGCACAAAGAGAACAACAAACATGTCAACAACTCGTTAATCCCCACAATAGACTTGTTACCTTCAAGGACATTACGCGCCTTACATTTGGCCTTAGCTACATACATAGGCAACAGGTGGACACATTGCTGGGTAAGTAACTAATTGAATACAATTATTGTGTCGTGCCGAAATTTTTTGCTTCTTTCTTTGTTTGTTATTTCTGGTTCTGCCTAGATGATGCCAAACATTTGCTGGCTCAAATGAAGGGCACCATCTTTAATTTCGATGTTGTTCCAACCCAAATTTGCGTTAATCGTAAACGCAAGCGGGTTTTCTCAAAGCGGACTACAACAACAGTATGTGTATCCAAGCGCCCCAGAACCATGAGCCCGCAACTATTGGACGATGAACATGTGGATTACTATAGGAACATGTTAACTGAATCTCAGTTGTGGAGCAAAGACAGTGAAGCTCTCACCATTAAGGAGGCAAGCCGAACAAAAGAATATAAACTACAACTTTAATATATAACTTTGCATTATTCCTGACAGTCGCAGACCATTTGTACATCGGAGCGTTTCATTAGCATCACTAAGGAAGTGATGTTAACTGAGATAGATCAAAATCTGATGTGGAATGACGGATTTGGAGAACCAAATCAAATAGATCAGACAGCTCTTGAAGAGTTTCTACCATTAAGAAATTCTTGTATGACGACTATACTTTTAAGTTATCAAATGCGAATTTGTAATATTTCTTCTCTTTTTTCAGTAAAGCGCGAGTCAACTGATCTATCAGAAAGCGAATTATGCTACAAAATGCCCAGATTGGATCCAAAAAAATCGAACATCCCCAGCAATGCCATTGCACTGGTGAGCCATACTGATCCACAAGACCTACATCTTGTTTCAGAGACCGAGAGATTTGAAGTGCCTCCTGTGCCTATTCCTTCTTCAGCACCTCTTATCACTGCTCAGTCAAAGGGACAAAAACGACGCAAGGGTAAATTAAAAATAGATAAGTGCATCAAATTATCTCGTGAGTCTCTTAAAAAGAATGGGAAGCTCTACAAGTTAGCAAACACCAGGGATGTAAAACCTACAATTGTTAAGCCAAAACCAAATTTGCTGAATAGCTTTCGACAAAGGTAATTGCCAATGTTGTATATTGACCTTATTTTTGCAATAATCCAGTCTGGTGAGCAGTAACCTTTTTCCAGATCGCTTACGTAACTGTGTAAAGTTAACCAGGGAGCAAATGGAAATAGATTGTGAATACACAATTCGAGCTATATTTAATGTTGATTACAGCGATTCTTTGGCCAATAGTATTTTTAAAAATATTGAAGTAACACCTCCACAGACTAACTGCTTAGAAGAATTTCACGAGCCGGTAATGACAACAGTCCAGTCTCCTATCAATGACATAATACAAGCCGCAGATTTACGGCCAAAATGTAACAACAACAATAATAACAATGGCATCGAGCATATTCAAAATAATGGTACCAAAAATTTGGGTAGATAAATTCTCACCTTAAGTTTTATTATCTCCTTACTTCCGCTTTTCATTTAAAGATTCATTTAGCATCATGATGGATTTGCTTTATATATGGCGTAAGGATCCTAGTATAAAGTCCGTTGATGCCAACAAGTTTGTCAAATCATTTCCGGATCGCTTTAAAGCCGCCTTGGCATTTAGCCATTTGTTGTGTAAGAACGATATTTTCTGGGTACACAAATTGAATCTTATCTTATCAATCTTTATGCTGTATGTTTTACAGCCCTGACGCGTGACGGATTTATACAGGTCTCTAAAAAATTTGGATCTCTTCAAATGGATCAAATTACTTTGGGCCCGGAGTCTATCAAGCTTATTGAAAATATTTAAATTAAATTAGTACATTTTTGGTTATTTTTGATTTACGTAACATCTCTACAAAATTGGGATCTCTCAAATTTGGTTGAGTTACGTTGGGCCTGGAGTCCACTTTATTTAATTAAGTTGTCGTTTCTTTGTTATTTTGTTTTTGTAAAGTCGATTTTTGTTATCATTATCATAACTAAAATTCATAAACATTTTTAACATAGCGGATCGACAAAATAAGGATCTCTTGAAATTAGTAAAATCCCTTGGAGCTTATTAAGTTTATCCCAAATGTTTTAGAGTTCAGGCAAATTTAATCAGTAAACTTTTTGTAATTTTTTTTTTTTTGGTATTTTTGTATCGTTAAAAGTCGATCTTTGTTATCCTCCATATTTAACGTAGGGGCTTAGCATAAGCTCTGAAGAATTGGAATATCTTTAAATCGATTAAATTACTTTGAGCTCAGAGTCCATCAATTTTATCAAAAACATTTTATAGTTTGGGCAAAGGTAATAAGTAAATTAGTCTTTTTTTTTTGGTTTTTGTAAAAAGTTGACCTTTGTTATCGTTATAATCACTACTATAATTCATTAACATTTTTGTAATTTTCTAAACTTTGTTGTGGCTGTCTCTTTTCTATTACAAATTGAGTACAATAAACCCATGACAACCGAAATATATGAAACAATTTAAATATTAAAATTAAATGCCAATTTTTTGGGCAAGGCCCGCGTAAATGTTCAGCGAGCAGAAACCGATGATGGCTGCGACTAACGCCTTGAAAGCAATCGCTGACCAAGGACCAATGCTTAGGATGTGCAACAATCCTTCCAACCAAACGCCCTTGAAGATGGTGACTGCAAGCAGTATGGAGACTAGAGGTTTCAATGCCTTGTTGAGATCATGACGCGTGAACAACCAAATCAGAGTGGCAGTGCTAAGATGTTGCACAAGCAGAACATTCGATTCCAGACATTTTTGAATGTAAATCCAACTAAACTCGGTGCCGCGGGCTCCAACCCAAAGCATAATGCCTCGTGACAAAATAACCTCAGCCGTTGCCCCTAAAAAATGAATGCTAATGAGTTCCACGGTCTTTTTTTTAACTTAAATTCGATTACTTACAGCCCAATCCAGCTGTAATCAGTTTAGAGTGTCCTTTTCCAGGTATGCGACTCAGGATTAATGCGAAACCAAGCAGATCGGCCATGTCTACGCTGCAGCGTAGAATCTCCTGTAATGATATTCGTTGTTATAATTTCTGGGTTGGGACTTTAGAAGTCATCTATAAGCTCACCGCAAAGAAGTTAAACTCGCCGCTGTTGGATGAGTTATCCGAGTAAAAGAATGTGGCCAAAACGAGCATTTTACAGAGTTGTGTAAATATGTAAATACATCCAGCCTGTACGCATTTCCAGAATGCACCATATTCAGACCTTAATTAAGGGGAAAATATTTATTGATTGACACAATTCATTGAATAGCCTAGATCTGGTATTTTGACTTACAGGCCTGAGTATTTGTAGGTAAAGTAATATGGCATAAGCAGCGCAACACAGTTTCCAAAATGATAGAGCGTCATTTTCTTTTATAATCCACGACTTTTCCAGTTAATTAAGTTAAAACATCAGTTTATTTTACAATTGGCACACGAGACGTCAATGAAAAAACACTAGGCCGAAGAAGAAGAAGTATATGAATATGAGCAGCTGTCAGTGATGCCGGTGGGACTGTCAATCTGCGGCAATTTGGTATTATAATACTAACAACTAAATTGTAAAAGCCAATAATGATAAATCATGTTGTATAGTTTTTAAAACTTGGAATGTATAACCTCTCTTATTTAAAATTTACTTTTCCTACAGAATTACAATTTTTAAAACGTTACATGCATTATTTTACTTTTAAATTGAGTAGTTAATAAAAATTCTTAATATTAGATTGAAGTGCGTTGGCAGCTCGAAACCCCAGCAACACGTCATCTGTCATCTGGGAAGGCTTGGCAGTGTGTGTGTGTGTGAGAGTTTTCTTTTGGGCAAAATATTTAACATTTTTAACTCATTCGCTAAATTCCATTGAAAATGAACGGCAGAAAAAAATAAAAATACATTTAGCAAAATCACCAAATTAAGTTAAAACACATGATATATGAAAGTGACTCCAATGCAGCTTTGATAAAAGTTGAACAGAATTTCGCAACTTGGACACAACAAATACAATAGGAAAAACACCAGTTTGTGCGTGACGAATGCAAATTAAGCAACGTCAACAACAAATACAATTACAATAATAACAACAACAGCAGCAAAAGTGAATCAAGGCAACAAAGCAACTTGACTTGCAATGAGATGCAAACTCGACGTCGTCATCAACAAACGGACCAGGAATACACCAGCAATTACAGTGTTCCCCATACCCCATTGGAGCTACAACAGCAACAGCAACATCAGCAGCAGCAACATCAAACGTTAATTCAACCGGGGCAGCAGCAATTGTACGTAGCCCAGCAGCCCACGTTTGAGGCTGCCATTAATATTGGGGAGCCGCAGTCTGTTGCAGACGCGGACGACAAGTACGACAAAGCGGCCCGACAGTGGAATCTGTTCAGTGGAATCTCGTCAAGATCTGGACAGGCGCTACGTTCTTTCATCCAGCAGCCACTGAGCGCAGCTGCGGCCGTCGTAACCGGCAATCATCCAACAAGCTTGGACAATAATAACAGCAACTACGAGAAGAGCATCTACAATTTCGGAGCATCCCAGCCAGAACGCGAGGATTTTGACTTGGAACCGGAGCAGGAAATATTCATAATGGCAGCAAGAGATCGAACGGGAGAATTTGCTAATGCGATACGTTCGCTACAGTCACGCAACATCACACGGGCCGTGAATATACGGGATCCCCGCAAGGCCAAACAAGTGCAGAGCTATTCCGAGTTTATGATGGTAGCCCGTTTCATTGGCAAGAACATTGCCAGCACATATGCCAAGCTAGAGAAGCTGACCATGTGTAAGCACTGACATTATCCTCTTATCTTCTCACACATAATATTTCTTATTGATTTGCAGTGGCCAAAAAGAAGAGTCTTTTTGACGATAGACCCCAGGAGATACAGGAGCTGACGTACATCATAAAGGGTGATTTGAATGCTTTGAATCAGCAGATTGCTAAACTTCAGGACATCTCCAAGGATCAGCGACGCACCACAAATGGCAAGCATCTGGTATCACATTCCTCCAATATGGTGCTGGCGCTCCAATCCAAATTGGCCAGCATGAGCACGGATTTTAAGCAGATTCTGGAAGTGCGTACCGAAAATCTCAAGCACCAAAAGACGCGTCGCGATCATTTTAGCCAAGGACCAGGACCCCTTGCCGCACACTCAGTTTCACCTTCGACTGCCAAACAAGGCTCTCTGTTGCTTAGCGAAGAGAATCAAGCGGTTAGCATAGATATGGGCGGCAGTGATACGACGCCGCTGCTTGGTCCGCCAGCGCGGCTCCAACAACAACAGCAGATGGCTATTTATGACGAGTCCGATACATATGTGCAACAACGTGCCGAGACTATGCAAAACATTGAGTCGACAATTGTGGAGCTGGGCGGAATATTCCAGCAGCTGGCACATATGGTCAAAGAGCAGGAGGAGATTGTTGAACGCATCGATACGAATGTGGCGGATGCTGAGTTAAATATTGAGGCGGCACATGGAGAGATTCTCAAATACTTTCAATCCGTTTCAAAGAATCGTTGGCTCATGATTAAGATTTTCGGTGTTTTGATATTCTTCTTCCTGTTCTTTGTTGTTTTTATGTCATAATTAATGCTAACTGTCCCCATCCCCACAGACCCGTACTATTCAATTATAAATTATTGTGAATACATTGTTAATATATATATTTTTATGGAAATGGAGTTTGGATTGTTTCAAATCAAAGATTTTATTGTTTATTCCAACCGAAAGAATCCAAGGCGAGTAACGAATGTAAAATAAACTAATTATCAAAAACTTGGTTATTATATTTATTTTACTCAATTGTTTGATAAGAGAACGCTCTTAATCTTTACGACTAGAAGCAGTGTTCATGGATATGATATGTACATAGATATGGATTTAGCCTTGCCTCAGTCAAAAATTCCGCTCTCCTTGAAGCTATGTGGAAGAAATGGAATCAAATTTGATTTATCGTTAATATGGTTTTACTTTATTTATCAGGCCTTCACTACAAAATGCAAATCAATAAAAATAATAATAAAAACGTTACAAGTCTCCAACAGTACACAAAAAAAGGAAATGTCTTTGTTATGGATCGCATTATGAATTAACTCCGAATTTACAAGTAAAAAAATGTTGTTCGATTTGTTGTTGAGTGAACTCCATAACCGAGCTCTATATGGGCCACATACGATGACAACTTTAACGATATAGATGTAGATGCGCTGGTGCCAACAATGAGATCCCCAGGCAGGTGCCCTGTACCCTCTATGTTGAGATGAGCGAATATACCATTCTAAAATTAGCCATAATATTAATATATGTCAGACAGGTACAGAATGCTCTATAAGCATAATTACCCATAAATATAGTAGAAGAAACTGATTAAATATACGGCTAATTTAATCCATCCCTCACGCATATTACGGGATAAGGTGTCAGTTTTAAGCACCGTTGTAGGATCATATAAACCCGGACTAGACATCACTGGCCGATTTTTGTATCTGCAAAACATTCAAATTATTAATTTGCATAACCGTTAGGACTGCCATAATACAACTTACCGCCAAATATGATAGGCTATGAGGGGTATATTGACACACAGGGAGAACCACTCGCCGCAGAACAGAAATAGCAAATTAATAAATACGTGCAATAAATATTCCGGTAGAACCAGCTGAAAAAATAAATTGTATATTCCATTATTACTGTTTTAACGCTAAGGTTATGTGCTTACCGGATTTAGACTGTTACACTGGTCAATTGGGTTCTTATAATCTGTTTTAAGTTCATCGAACGCAATGACATGAAATATTGCGAAAAATATTAAAAATGCATCGCCGATAAGAGCCACTATATAGGTGAATGCGGTAAAGTTGAAGGCCATTGTAGTAGCGGGCGTTTGATTTGAATACTGTTAACACGATTTTAATCTGCAGAAATTAATTGATTCAGTTTTAACTTTTATTACAAATTGTTACAAAAACGCACTTGTCTGCAACATTTGAGGGTGAGTCGAGTGGAATAATGATGACAGCTGTGCCCCAGGGATGCAAAGTTTATAGAAAATTAATCGCTTGGTGCGACATCCATTATCGATAATCGATAAGAAAATTAATCACTATACCATAAAAGTAATGTTTTTCGAACTAACTCCGTTATTTGAGGTCCTTGATATATTTTTTTTATTTTTCATTGTGAAAGTGCATAAGCTTTGTTCTTCTGTGGGTGCAGAAAAAAGGTGTTGGATATCATTGCAAGTAGAGTGTGCAGCCCTGGATGAGTCTACGGCGCGATTTTCATATCGCGGCATTTCCAAACCGCCATTGCAATTTTCACAGCACACAAGCAAAGAAGGTAGAACAAAGCTAACACAATCAATTTAACAATTGTTTTCAAGTTTATATAAAACTGACTAGAAAACTTGAAAATGTCACAATTTAACTTCGTAAGCGATTTACAAAATGCCCTAATTATGGACGGTGATACGCGTGGTCCTGCGCCGCGGTGGAAGAAGAAGCTGGAAGCGTCTCTCAATGGAAGCGCAAGTACAACACGATCTGTGCTGTCCGTTTCGTACAATACAAGCTTCTCTGGCGCCCAGGCCTCGACTAAAACGCCTGGCAAGAATGCTGAGGCAAAGGCTAAAAAGTCCATGACAACGCCGACAAAGACACCTGGCGGAGGAGATCGTTTTATACCGAATCGAGCAGCTACCAACTTTGAGTTGGCACACTTTTTGGTAATTAATAATTGATGACTATAATTGGGATTGCAATGGATATCTATATAATTTATAATCAATCAGGTGAACAAGGAGACGGGCGACAAGTCGGATGAGGAGAATGAGAATCAGCAACAGCCAACGACAAGTAATACCAACAATATTAATAGCACCAACGTCCAGGCATCGGCACGTAAAAGTGAACGCCAGAGTCTCATTTCCGAAGTGGCTCAAGTGGGTGACAGTACAAAAAGTGGACGTATATTGTGTTATCAGAACAAGGCACCTGCTGCACCAGAATCGCACACTAATCCCCTAAAGGTTGTATACTCCCTGAAGACGCCGATTTCGACAAAGAGCGGATCACGCTATATACCAACTACCTCGGAACGTATTCTCGATGCTCCGGACTTTATTAATGACTATTGTAAGATGTTGTCCCTTAATAGGCATAGCAAGATCTATATTCTATCTCTTACCGTTTAGACCTCAATCTGATGGACTGGAGTGGTGACAATATCGTTGCTGTTGCTTTGGGAAAATGCGTATATCTATGGAATGCGGCCAACGGCAACATTGAGCAATTGACCGAATTCGAGGAGGGAGACTATGCTTGCGCCCTCTCCTGGATACAAGAGGGTCAAATTCTTGCCATTGGCAACAGCACTGGGGCTGTTGAGCTCTGGGACTGCTCTAAGGTGAAGAGACTGCGTGTGATGGACGGACACAGTGCACGTGTTGGATCCTTGGCATGGAATTCATATCTGGTTTCATCGGGAAGTCGTGATGGCACCATTATACACCATGATGTACGTTCACGGGAACACAAGCTGTCTTCGCTAAATGGCCATGCACAGGAGGTTTGTGGTCTCAAATGGTCCATTGACTTTAAGTACTTGGCCAGTGGCGGCAATGATAACCTGGTGAATGTCTGGTCACTGGGCAGTGGAGGTGTCGGAACCGCTTCAGAGCCGCTGCACAAGTTTACCAAACATCAGGCTGCGGTTCGCGCCTTGGCATGGTGTCCCTGGGAGACCAACACTTTGGCCTCCGGTGGTGGCACTGCAGATCGTTGCATCAAATTCTGGAATGTGAGTACAGGCTCGCTAATAAAATCTGTCGACTCGAATTCGCAGGTGTGTTCCCTGCTCTTCTCACGCCATTATAAAGAACTGATCTCGGCGCACGGTTTTGCCAATAATCAGTTGACCATCTGGAAGTATCCGACAATGGTGAAGCAAGCTGATCTAACCGGACACACATCGCGTGTACTTCAAATGGCCATGTCTCCAGATGGCGCAACTGTGATTAGCGCTGGTGCCGACGAGACGCTGCGTCTATGGAATTGCTTTGAGCCTGATCCTCTGGCGGCCAAGAAGGTAGCTAACGTAAATAGCAATGCCAAGAAGAGTGTGTTCCGTCAGAGCATACGTTAGGGCCAAGAACAACTTATTCACTATATTGTAGACTTGATATTAACTAGTAGAAAATTGATGTTTTATTTTTAAGGATTTTTTGTAAACGCCTTTTGATGTTTAATGTATTTTGTAATTTTAAGATTTTGCTTATTTTACGTTGTATTCATAAATTTAGGATGTTCGTATTGTATGTATAAAAAATAAAATGCTTGCCATACTGCAACCTTATTATGTTTTATTCTGTAGATAATAATATACACAATACAATAAGCTTATGTATTTCTCGTTTTATTGTAAGTAATTGTTTACTTCGGTTGCGTTTTCTTAGACAATTGTTTGTTCATCTTCGCGTGGAACGTGGTGTCATAATATCGTAAATGTGTTTCAGTAGCAGCAATTGTTATTGGAATTATACGTGTTGTTAAATACAATGTTTAGTCGCGAGAGTGAAATTATACTTTTTAAGCCACTGTCATCGGATTGCCGCCACTGTAGCTGACAAAGTATCGTGGATCACCAAAGCGATCGTACATCTGCAAAAACAAGATACAAGATTGTGATAAGCGAACTGAAGATTGTTTAAGGCCAACTAATCAAAGCAAAAACAAGAAAGAATACCAACAAAACGAACAAACAAAACTATAGAATAATATATGTATGGGCATGCATTAGGACATATATGTGTACTTATACTTACATAGTACTCTGGTAATACGATAAATTGGCTGATCAAAGATTACAATTTCAATTCGGATTTTAGAATAAAATGTTTTATTTTTGCAACATAGTTCATTCAGTCAGAACATTAAAACATCAATAAGATTTAACTAACTTAATTTACTAGCGCATATTTAGTATATGGTTTAAGTTTCTTTACATTTTCCTTTAAGCTTATCTTCTTCGTTTTGTTTTGTGATAACTTGTTAAGAGTTAAAAGCCAACATGTTTGACTGCTCGAAAACGTACAATTTTGTATAGTTCTAGTTCTAGTTCTATTTTTAGATATATATCTATATATGTTACAAACACACGCACACACAATTATACACAACAAACAAACACAGTCACACACATAATAATTACAATGAGAAGTGACGACAGTAATATTGATATCGAAAAAGAGAGCAAGTACGATAAATAGAGAGAAAGAAAGAGCAACAAACATAAAGTTACATAGACAGCTTAAATTAGACAACAGAGATGGGGGAAGATATGTCTTACAACAGCATAAATATATTATGAACAGTTTCAGATACCGATCCGATACAGATGATAGATGGATAGTTCTTTTTACAATTAGTCTCTGTATTTATTATCTATGGGTGTATGTAAATGGATTTTGTTCGTTATTTTGTTGGTGGATTCTTACAATGGGGAACGTTTAGCTTTCAAATTAATGCTCTACTAAAACATAGAACATTCTTAACTTGCTGACGGCTAATGGATTTTATTTACTTATATTTGCTGCTATTTTCATCTGTTTTGTTTATATATTTTTTGTTTAATGCTTCTCTTGTTTTGATTTTTTTTTTTTTTGGTTGGTTTAACAATACATTAATGTTACAATACAATATATATTTTTTCATTCATTAACTGAATACCAGTTCAGCTTATTTTCATAGGGTTTTTCATTTTACAGTGCTACTCATTTTTCATCATTCTTTCTTGAACATTTTGGAAGCTGTTGGCGGTGGCCCGAAATATTACTATAGATATATCTCAATGGTTTTTTTTATGAATGGTTGATTTCATTTTTATTTTTTTCTTAGGCTGTGACGCTCACCTTCGTATCGTCTAGATCTTCAATATCGCTACTGTCATAATCACTATCGGGCGGCGTTAATGTCTCAGCGCCCCGATTCTTGAGTATGTTCTGCATACGTGACTTATTCAATACACTAGCCACCTGATATGCCGTTAGTCCGGCATATGTAGCGGTTTCGAGGTTAAGTTTCTCGCATTCATCCAGCAAGAAATTGGCCAAATCTTCGTTGCAACCCTCGATAGCAATATGAAGTGGTGTGCGTCCACCTTTGCCCTCCTAAAATAATTGTGATAATTATAATCATTGCCAACTACTTATTTGCAAAATATAGATAATCTTACCCTGGCATTAATGTCGGCTCCATGTGAAACTAAAATGCGCAAGATGTCAATGTGTCCTCCTTCAGCGGCTAAGTGTACGCAGCGTTCACCTGGAAGAATATTCAAAATAGATACTTCATATAATTATTTTATTTCATAATAATATTATACAGTATGAAATATGAAACCTTTAGTTAAGCAATATAGCTTTGAAAAAGTACACTATCGACTAATCCCAAAACATTAAATAATTTGCTACATATAAAATGCATCACGATCCACTGTACGCCATTTAAGCTTTATTTATGAATGAAATGAAATACGATCCCTTCCAAAAGCGCTTTATGAAAAAGCTCCAAAGATTTCTGATGTTATTGTTGTTCCTGAAGCAAGTAGCGTTTTAAAATACCAAAAGCAAAACATGAAAGCTTTGATTACGACAATAACAACAACAACAGCAGCAACGAGGCGGACAGGTGTGGGGGGCAACTGTGCGAGCGCTTTTTTGCCATATGGAGAGACAATGGTAGATATGTATGTACATATACAAATACATATATTATACACGAGTGCTGATTGTCTTGAATGTGTATGTGCGTGTGTGTGTATGTATCTTGTGCATCGGTGTGCGTTGAAAAACCCAAGAAATTCCCACAATAAAACAGCAGCAATAACAGCTACAGCAACAAAGTCAATAACTAAAGTCAAAAAAACCAGCAGTGGCATAAAAAGCAACGGCAACAACAACAACGACAATGCAAAATTAACAACAACAAAAAGAGTTAACAAATCAAACAAGCCAAGTTTTTTTTGTTGAACCGGCCAACAAGTTTGCTCAAGTTCAAATTAGTTTAAGTTTTAAGAGCAAAATGTTTGCACATAATTTGCACGTTTCAAAAAACAATATAAACAAAAGTAGAAGTAAAAATAAAAATAACAAAATCTGCAATAATTCAACTGACATTTGATGAGCTGTTTACTCTCAAGCGGACGTTTTTATATATATAAAATACAATTCTCAATTCAGAGCTCTGATCGTGCATACAGATTAACTAACACTACTACAAAAGCAACAGCAGAAATAGCAACAACAACAACAAAATTAAGCACGCAGATGGGCTTTTTGCTTTGACGTAGTAGTTGTTGTTGTTGTTGGTTTTGAAGCTACACGTGCTGTTGATTGGCTTTCTCACACACAGTTATCTGAGTTACTCGTTTGCAATCAATTTCCGCGAGACTTTCAAAAACAACAAATTGTAATTGTATGTTCTGTCATTTACAAAACTGTTAGCTTACAACGATCAACGATAATTGGTTATCGTAACGCATGCGAATCTGTTGCCATGTTCGATATATGTATGCGATAACTACGCATTCAGATTTATCATAGCGTCTTTGAAAAATAATTAATCAATCCGGTAATTATTAGAGCTGACAATGAGTCAAAGGTATTTACGCGTATGATTTAATGCAATGACTATACGCAAATTGATCATGAATCAATCCGCTAATTTTCGCTATATACTTGTCAGGTTTAGTTCATTTTATGACAATGATCCGGCGATGGTAGAAATGAAAGAAAGCAGAAATCTGGCAAGAAAGTTAAAGCCAGGTCTGTTGTCTCTCTAGTCTCCTCAGTCCAGTTCAGCCAAAGGCTAACAAACAATAACAACAATTGTGTCACAAGTTTTAAATATAAACGATGACAACATTTTTTGTTTCGTCCAATAAGCCAAACGGAGCGAGTCGCCAGTCGCCAGTGTTAGAGTCACAGTCCGAGTCAGAGCCAGCATCTCTGTGGTTACTATGGGTTAAGAGGCGAGATTATAATAAACTCGATGGCGAGGCGATAGTAAAAGCCAAGCACAGTTCCATTGTTGCTTTAAAAACTGCCAGGCCCCAAAACTTGTGTGTGTGTGTGTGCGACGATCGTTAGCATACGATTAAAGACTTATAAACTTGTACATACATACTTATTATAAATGTTATGTGATGATGATATATACATAACTCAATCTCTACATACATATGTACATGTGTGTGTGTGTATGCGTTAATTTATTAAATATGATATATTAAACACAAAAGTTTGCTTCAAACTTGGGGAATTCCCAAGTTGTGCTGCGTCACACGCTTTAGATTTTAAATACAAATCCGTTCCAGCAACCAGCAACCGATAGCTGCTTCAGGTGGGGGTAGGGTTATTATCTAAAGCTCTATCTTAGCGGCTGCCAACAAGTCTGAGAGTCTAAAACCTGACAGACTTCATAAAAACACACACAAAACGCAAAAAATAAAAGCAGTTAAACTTGAAATCAGATAATAAAATAGTAATAATAACGCTAATCGAATGTGAGCTTAAGCAATTAATAGAGGCGTTACGAAAGCTTTCAGAATTGCCCTGAAAAACCATGATACTTTCCACATTTATTCAATTGTTCTGTTATCTCCCCTACTGTTCCCCTCCACTCCATGTTCCCCTCTTATCCACAATATCATGATGATATTTGCACATGCCGCAGGGACAAGCTGCGACCTCAAGCAGAAAAACCCACGGCGCAGTTGAAAGTACTTCTACTTCCATAAGTCGCAAAGTTCACAAATTTATTGACAGCACAAATATTAAACTCGGTTTTTTTTTTGTGTTCTTTGTTTCTCCCCCCCCCCGTTGTTATTGTTATTGTCTTTGCTTAATTTTAATTAATTGTGCTTATTGTTAGCAGCGAACTGTAAAGAGTTTTTTTTTCTGTATTTATTTATTTCTCATAATATAATAATTTGATATTTGACAACTTGTTTATTTTCCTGCCCAGTTCAGTTCGTTGGTTGTTTGTCCTTCAGCAAAGTGTATTGGCAATTGAGCAGTTCATTGATTCAAAATTAAATCATAAACTCGCATTGTTTATATGAAATTTAATATCTACTTGAACAAAATACATATATTCATATTGATATTTCAACAAGATACATCCATCCATTAGCAATAACAGTGCTCAAGCAATTCAAAAACGATTACATTGCATTTCGATAACTGTCAAATATCTGTCATCGTTCTCATTAGTTTAGCTTTTATCGAAACTTTTGAACCTTTTTGTTTTTATGCTAACATAATCAATTCTCAAAGAAGCTGGAATGTTCAATGAAATCATTACACAGCTTCTTGCAATGAGGTCATTTAGTTTGATGAATGCATGTAAAACCTTATCAATTAAATTCTTGATTCGAACAAAACGTTGACGTAAGGTCGTCTACTAATGGGTAATACCCTTCCATATGTGGATTGATTACATCCATTAGGTATAGTTATTACTATATTTAGATTCTGGAAGGGTATAAATTGTTCGGGAAATCACAATTGTTTTTCCTTATCTATTTGTTATTTTCTTTTATTTTGCTTAATATGCATCAAATAGTTTTTTTTTCGATTGTGAGGGGCAATGTTCTCCCTTGGGATTTAGGGGTCCGCCTGTAAACACATTTAAAAACTTCTTATCTAAGCCGATTCTCTTTTCGTATGCTATTGTTTTTGTAACTCGGAAAGTTGCTAAAATATTGAATATACATATGTATGTATTTCTTTTTTGGTAACATTACAAAAAACCAGGCCACTGGGGGAATGGGAATTACCTAGGGTAATACGCAATTGATTCGAGGCAACAACTGTTTAAACCACTTTCGCAGATAGAGAGAACAATATACCGTTAATGGGTATTTACTTAAAGACTTCTGGCGCCACATTTGTGTCATTTTGTGGCTGGAAAGTTGGAAGTTAAGTGCGGAAATTAAGCGAAAATCCCAAAATGTACGATATAATTGCTCAGAAAACCCAGAGCCGCAGCCTTTGCCAAATGAAGCGTAACAATTAAATTACAATTTAGCACTATGGTGCTGGGTTTTCCAATTACAATTCCAATTTTTATTTTCATTTGCCCACTTGGCAATGAAAGTCATCAATTTGGCAACTTAAACTTGGTAGTTGGCTGAGCCTGAGACGACAGTCAAGTTATGTCATTAAACCGTTTGTTGACTTTCTTTTAAACAAAATGCAAAAATATGCGATCACATAGGAAGCGAAGGAGGCAAGAAAAAAGAAGAAAAAGATCGTGATCATGCCACGTGTTGACTGGTACTCCAGGTTACTGGCTGTCTGTCTGTCTGTCCATGTAAATGGGGGAAAACCCCGTCAAGAGGTCAGACACTGTCCCCAAAACGCATTGTCAAGTGCCTGATAATGCTGGGAGCGACGATAAAGACCGGTAAGAGTTGTTGACAATTGTTTAGAGGGTTTACCCCATCACGCACACACCATTTACATGTAGGTGTGTGTGTGTGTGTGTAACTCTCAATGTGTGTCAAAACATTGAGGTGCAAATTGCAATTGAAATTAATTGTAAGATTCAATGGTTTGCCCATATAAAGCAGCATTATTATGATCATCAACTTCCGTTATGAATGGGGTTTAACCAGTTAACAACATGAGCTCATAATGCTTACATATGTGTATAGATATATTCACTATCCATATAGTGATGGCATTTTATCAATCGGGGCGGGAGAGGCGTGACCTTGGCTAAAGACGCTGACTCGGAATGACTAAGATATTGTTCTTGTTGTAATGTAAATGTAGATGTAAGTGTCACTGTCAGTCAACAGTCAATAAAGCATTTCCACAATACTAGTAAGTAATATTTATATTTATTGACATTAACTGTTGTGGGTTAAACCTGTTTGTTTACGTTGTACCAGTCACAGTCACAGTCCCAGTCAGTCCTTCGTTAGAGCAGATTAGAATATTAAAAGTCAATACTAAAATTGTCCATAAGATATTACTTCCTCTTACAATCAAATACATACATACACCCACATTCCTTCCCAATTTGAAAGCACTGTATTTAAATCGTTTAACTATTTATGGTAACTTGATATGCATTACGAGTTACCAGTAGATTCGATTATGCAATTTAGAAAGCAACTTGTTTATTTCCAGTTTTGTTTTCTTAATTAAAATTCTTACATTCAATAATGATCAATCCATAGTTCGACGGCGTTCCCCACTCAATTACGTACTATCTAAGTCACTATATTTGTCTCATTCCCATTCCCATTACCATTAAATGTAGAAGGCTACACAAAATGGTTGCAAGTCATTCTGATATCGTTAGAACGATCAAGAACACGTGTTGGCTCCACATAGAGGTAAATTCGAGACATCTATCAAATACTGAAAGTTAACTCTACTTTGGAAAATGTTATTATGTATAAGACTATTTTCAGTAGTCTTGTTCTTTATGAACAACAAGCAAAGGGTATTATTCAGAAGTGTATAAAAAACAAACTGTTATGGTAAAACCAATGATAGTAGCTATCATATAGATAGCCTTATTAGACCGGCCATCCTATGTACATACATACAATAATAGACGTTGGTTTTTCTGGTTTATATGTATGGTTTATTCGATAAGGTTAAGGCTAAGCTCATCACGAGATTACGTTTTTCGCAGTTACCAACGACCAACGGGACTTTACGCTCATAACGAAGTGCGTTATCATGCATCAATTAATTTAATATATTATTAATATTTTTCATTGATTTTTTAAGTGGATTTTTCTTTAATCACTCGAAGGCTGTTTTTCTTTGGGGTTTTCTTGGGGATTTTCTATTCTACTTTTTCCCATTTACAATACCAGAGACTTATTTACAGCTGATCTTTTTACGATTGTCATATTTTGGTTAATCGTTCTGAAATTCCCTTAATGTGCCTAAAGATTTTACCGTCTGATGACGTCAATGTGATAAGATTGTTTTTATTAGCACTCCCCAAAAAAAAGAAGTCTAATGAAATTGTTAGACACGCTAAAAGTATCTTTCTTTAAGCGGGATATCGATTTGTTCACATTCAAGCCAAATCAAGTTCACTATATATTTTGCTGATAAAAGTCGAGCCAAAGTAAATAAGTATGAGAATAATAATATTTCTGGTTGAATTCGCAAATTTAAAATCAATCGATTTGCCTTGTTTATGGCTCAAATGAGCTTGAGAAATTCTTTTGGCTCATAAACATATTCGAATATTCTATTTATAATTAAAACCTTGCGTGCATTTATTTATATATTCCTTGAAAGTAAGCTTGAAGTAAGCGAAAGATTGCGTGTTGAGCGCGTGAATGAAACTCAAATAAAGGAATAATAAATACTAAATAGAACTTGTCCAGCGCCAGAAATAGTTGGGAATTTCCCGAACAGAAATAAGTAGGAGTGTGAGTTGCAGCTCTGCGTGTAGTATACGGCTGAATTATACCCTGTAGTTAAAGATTAAAGGCAAATTGTTAGAAAAGGAACTTACTATTCTGCTTTGTAATTAACCTTACTCGGTTCACTATGCACAATAATGTCTTGGGTTTTAGATGATTAAGGATAAGAATAAAAGCCAGCATAAAGCCAAAGTATCGAAAACATAAGCATATGAATCATAAAACGATAACCTCTGACTTGAGGTATTACTTTTGAGTAATTTTATTATGAAGTAAAAAAAGTACATCGCCTGAGAGATGTTGCCAGAAAAAAATGGTACACACAATTGCATTTTTTTGTTGCTTCAATTTCCGACACGGCAAGTATTTAAAGTCTTGCCTGCGGCCAGCTAAATGAAAAGTGAGGACTATTTTTGTAACATTTTCCACATTTTCCAAGCACATCGTTGTTGTTGTTGTTGTCTTGGATGATTTGCATTTCATTTACGAGCACAAACATGCAAGACAAAATGGCACATTAAATTAAGACAAATTTTAAAGCTATAAATAAAGTAGCTTTAACTAACATTCCATGTGGGAAAAGTTTTAAGAAATTTATATTTTTAAATACCACTAACAAAATTCGCCGAATTTCCTTATTTTGTATTTGGGTTTATTTAAATCTTTTTTTTCGACCGAATTGCAGTATTCTAATAACATATAATTGATAACTTTTGACCTTCTTTTACGTCAGACACTTGAAATTGTCTTAATACAATATACAAATATAATTTAAAATAATAAGCTGTCTGTTTTGTGCGGAAAAACCCAATAATACAATTTGAAAGAAAAAATCGTTGCGCACATTAACGTCGACGTCTTCGTCGTCGTGTCATCGTTTCGCTTGGTTTCTTTAATACTCTTACGACGGTTGGGTATAACCAACTAATAGTGAGGCATGCTATCCATGCATCAACCTACATTATATTTGTTGTTACTATTATTTATTATAACTTATCTTTTGGTATGCAATCGTCTACTCTTGATATCTGTTTTTACAATCCATATGCAAAATGCTAGTGACTAATATTTTTAGCACCGTTATCTCAAATTTATTATTGTCCGTTTTTTAGGCTTGGAAAATGTAATTTACTTTTTTCTTGGCTATCTTTTTTGTTTAAATTACGAAACCAATTTTTTCTTTTCAAGTTTTGTTTTGGTATATAGGAATCCCAAATAAGAGGATAAACGTTACTTTAAAATTTGTAATGTAAGAATATTTTTAACAAATTAATAAATTGCAAATTAATAAGTGTATCTTGTGGTCATCTAGCATTAATTTTCCTCAGCTTTTTTTTCATTGATTTTGGCAAGTTTGTCTGCATTTAACCAGCCGGCCAGGCTATTATTTATATATATACATATATAAACCAATTCGCTATGTTATGTGCAATGTCTGCTGGTTTATATATAGACTATTTTACATTTAGACATACCCAAGGGTGTCTGTGGGCAAGTGTGTGTGTGTGTGTGTGTGTGGGTTCAGTCAGCAGCTGTTTTTTTTCAGTGTGTGAAAGGCATGGATGGGGAACTAACCGGTTTGGTCTGGTTGTAAGCAGCTGCCAAATGTTTGTTCACCACATGTTTGGGAATGCAAAAACAACAACAACAACAATAAAAACGATGGCCAAATGATTTGGATTTGTTGTTATTGTATTTTTAGCAAGGTTAAGCATAGCACACACAAAAAATGAAAATCAAAAATCGATTAAACAAACGAAAGGTTAAAGTAAATGCTCCCATGAGAGTGTGTGTGTGTGTGTGTGTATGTGACTATAAAATTGAAACCCCCTCAGTCAAGTTTATTAACCTTTTTGTGTCGACAGTTGCACAAGTTTCAACTTTTGTATTAACAATTTGTGTATATGACGACTTTTACTTTCTTCCGGCATATTGTTAGTTTTATTTTGTGTTCGTGTCTTTCTCGTCCACTTTATCATACAATTCTTTTGGCATTGCGAATGAGAATGGGAAACCTTAAGACAATTTGTTCACACTTTAGGAAACTCCCTTTCCCTCCCTCCCACCTCCCACCTGTTGAAAATCAATAATTTCAGGTATTTTCGTAAAAGCAAAAATATAATCAATATTGAGAACAACAAATGAGGAAATAAGGCCGCGCCTGCATTTAAGCACTCAACGTATCTAATTTATTCGTAATCGTTTTCAGAATTTCTGTTTCCCAGTTTATGTTTATGTGAGTGGCACATGAAATGAGTTGGAAATCAATTGAAATTGAATTTCTGTTTGGTTTTCATTGCACAAACAAATTTATAAACAATTCCGACACATTTGCTGACGTCAAACAGAAAAATCCAAGTCTAGGGAAAATCAATAACAAAACGAAAACGAAACGAATATGAAAAACATTTTCTCGCGAAAATTGCTGCGACGGAGACAGAGGCCAATGTATTTTTGGCATCTGTTCAGCAAAGGCGGCAAAGCTTTCATATATAGATATAGTATATATATATCATGGTTATATATCTTATATATAGTAGGTATAGCGCAGACTGTTGTCTCGCACTGTGGCTAGCCGATGTCGGGACAGCTAACATATAGAATTATTCTAAATACATATATAAACCTACTTATATCACATTTTTGGCAACAAATCAAATTATTTCAAATGTGGCTGCCAAAAACTATAATTTTGTACTGCAGAGAGAATTTATAAATATATTTATATATTGTGATTTTTTTTTTGAATACTTTAGTGCACACAAAACTGCAATTCCAGTATAAATCTATAGATTCTAGTTTTCTGCAGATTTATATTCGTAAAAGGATTTGTCATATTTCAGAAAATAGGAGAATTGGATATTTCTGTTTCAAATAGATATTATTTTAATTCTTTTGGATCTTAAAATGATAGATATTTATATTGTGAAAATGATTTATGCGCTTTCTTCTAATGAAGAAGTCCACTTACCATCATAGTTGCGTATCTCCAGATCTGCAGGCAAGCGAGCATAGCTCAGTGAACTGACGGCCTTATCATTGGAGCGATGTCCATACTGACGATGTGCCTCATGAATCTCAGAGGCTCCAAATTTCTCGGTTAAAGCACGAACACACTGCTTCTCTCCGGCAATACAGGACAGATGAAGAGCCGTATTACCATGGCGATCACGCACTGTGGGCTATTGAATAGATAATCCAAATTGATTTAATGCCTGATCCGGGTAAATCGATCTATTTTATTTGAAAACTCACCTCAGCGCCGGCCAAAAGAAGCATGCGAATAATTGCTGGCTGTGCAGTAAGTGCAGCTAAATGAAGTGGAGTCTGTGCCACATCGTTCTGGATATTTAAGAGGCATGGATGTGGTGACATACGAATTAAGGCTGCCACAACATCCACATAGCCCGATATGCAGGCCAAATGCAATGGACTGTGATGAAGGGAAGAAAGAAAGTTGGCAAGTTAAGAAAAGGAGAGATAACTACGTTTACCTGTACATTTCCCACTTGTTGCTGCTGCTACTTGTAAAAACCCACAAATTTGCACAAAAAAAACCTGTTTTCTGTGTGTGCTCTCTCACAGGTAATACACAACCAGACATACCAGGAAAACCCCTGACTGCCTGACTAACATGTGTCGTCGTCAAAGTATTTTGTCTTTTGTCTCTTGACTCTTGATTGTGATTCATGAAAGTCTCCCCCTCAGTTGGTGGTCAAGTCAAATGATTTGTGTGCACTTGTATTTCTGCTTAAAAATACCCTGAATACTCTGACAATTCATTGGCTTGACTGACTCGACTATATAAGTTTCCATGGGTTTTAAATCCCCGAATTATATAAATATATGTATAGTTACTTCCCCATTGAATACTGGGTAACTCCTAGTCATACTATCTACTTGAGTTCCTCATATATTGAATTGAATATATGAATTTCTGCTTGCTTTGAATTCCATTAGTAAACATTCCTCCTTTTGTACTGGGTAACTCCCATTTGCGCTATTTACTTGAGATCTTCAAATTATTTTTTTGGGGAATCTCTGTCTTAACGGAAATACTTGAATTACTCACGTGTCGCCATCGTCGTTTTGTTGATAGAATTGTTCCCAGGCGTTCATGATGTTAATGTTATTGAATGTATCAATTGTTGCTGTTGCTGTTCCACTGTTTTTGCTGCTGTTTTGTGGTGCATTTTTCTTTGTGGTAGTGTTTGTGGTGGTGATATTGGCAGTTGCTGTTGTTGTGGAATTGAGATTATTGATGTCACTGCCGCTGGCTAGACTGGATTCTACGGTCCATTGCTGTATGACCGAATCGACATTGTTTTTTAATTGCATTTGCTCGGCGGCCGGCTTTTCGGCGCCAGCTTCAGCCTTCTCCTCCTCGTTCTCAATCTCAACCTCAACCTCTTCTGTTATAAATCCCGAATCGGATACCGTCGTTTGTTGTTTCTCTTTGCCTTGTTGCTTCAGATCTAACTGTTGGCCCTTGTCCTGTTCCGATTGTTTTTTTGTATCTTCTTGCTGCGTTTCGTCGTCGTTATCGGATAATTCCCCGCTAAAGATTTGCGTTGATTGCGGGCCGGAGATGAAACCAGAATCACTTGTTTCGCTTTGTGCTGCAAATTCTTTTTGCTTGTTAATGGCGGCGTCGATGCTTTGTTGTTGTTGCTCTCGGTTCTCGTTACTTCTGCCGCCAAATGTAGATGTTGTTGGTGTTGTTACTGTAGCCGATTTCGATTGTTTACTGTTAGTTGACTTTTGACGCTGCTCAACACTGTCAGGACTGGCAGTGCTGCTGGCAACACTACCACCAGCACAGCTACAATCTTCCACTGTTTCCTTTTCCTTGTTATTATCACTTGTTGCTGCTGATGCCGTTTGGTTCCACATTTTGAACTTGTTGCCTGCTGGCCTTTAGATTTTAATAAAGTTACTCTTCTTCTTCTTGTTGCGTGATTACCGCACAATATTTTTGTTTGCCTACTACGTCTTCTTTGCTAAACGTTCAGCTGTTTATTGTCGTCGAATCTGCAAAATTTCTTTTACATATAAGTAAATGGAAATTCTCACACCGAACTTTGCTTTTAAGCGTGCCTAACACACACATTCACACATACACACACCACAACAATAATATACATAAATGAGAGCTCGCGTAACTGCGCTTTAAGCGTCTCTCTGACACTCAGTGGCGCTGCTGAAAGTGGGAGTGAGACGAACGTAGTGTGCGTTCACAAGTGAAAACGCAATAACAGCAAGCGACGAGATTAGCGCAGTCACATATGTACATATAAAATATATATATATATATGTATATGTGTATGTATGTCAGAGTTAAGATTAGCAACAAAAATTATAGTTTCAATTCCTCATTGGGGAGTTCCTTAAGTAATATACTTATATCAATGCATAGGAATTTCGTAGATATTTGTTATGCTGCTTTTCCGCTTGAGCTACATACATATGTACACCTGTTTTCGTTTCATACACACCAATAATAAGCACACACAATCATTCGAAAACACACACACACGCAGCTTCAATGCACACAAATTTAGTCTGCGATATTGCTTTTGCTTTTGTTTTTCTTCTTTATTTTTATGTTTAACTTTTCTTTCTTCGCCAGCAAAATGGCAACTTGTTTTTGTAAATTTATAAATACTTTTCTTTATCACACACACACACACACCCACACACCTTTTGGACTTGTATGTTATTGTAATTTGATTTGCATGCTGTTCCACATTAAATACGCGTTTCGCTTTAGTTTGCAGTTTAGTTAATACACTGCGCTTTGCTACTCACACGTCTCGATTCCTTCACGTTTAAAATAGCACTAAAAATTATGTACTAAAAACGTCTCAACTTAGCTTTGTCGCGACATAAAAGCTTTAGTATTGGTCGGAGTAAAAGCTCTCAAACTTTGCCAGACTTAAATGCGCCACCTGTGGCGTTCTTTTATAAGTAGATTGCTACGTTGTACAGCACTTAATTTTAAACAAACGTGGCGCGCAATTTAAATTACATTTTAAGTTAATAAATTAGTTTGGAGTGCGCTGTGAAGAAATAGCTCTGATAGATTGTAAATGTTTGAACTGTTTGTTTTCGTTTAAAAAGGCGCTTTGTCTTATTAAATAAATAGTAGTTCAGTTTTCTAACTCGAAATAAAAGAAATCCGCTTTAAATTTTTAAATTTATAATTAATTTGGTTAGCTTTAATTTAATCTTCTGCTTTTAATAAAACAATTTTATTTATTTGATTTAAAGAAGTTTAAATAGGAATCTATCGATATCGATATATCAATATAGCTTTAACACCTTTTTGTAATAGGTGGCGCTTTATTTTAAAAATTGAGCGACCGTTAAGCTTAAAAATATTGACTTGATTGTTCAATTTAAATTTGTGCTATGCCGTTTATTTTGGGTGGGTGCATGCGTGTGTGTGTGTTGTGCGTTTAAACTTGCAAGCGGCAACAACACCAAAAAACCGAAGGGCTCTCTAAGCAGCGCTCTTAAATTTATTATAAACCAACTTTTTTTTTTTTTTTTGTAATTTATTTCTTTATTTTTATAGCCTACTGTTACTATTAATAATAACTTATACTATAGTGGAATAATTAATTTCAACAAAATATATACATATGTACATACTTAAACCTAGATAATAGGGTGACTGAATGGGAAAAGGGGAAGATTAAAGGGTTCTGTGGGACAACTCGGTTGGGTGAACTCTCTTGAGATTGTGACCATCTCTCATTTGGATCGCACCATGTACTTGCTGGGCTATGTGCCCAAGGACAATCGCTTGTATTTGGGAGATAAAGAGCTGAATGTGATTAGCTTCTGCTTGCATCTCTCCGTACTGGAATATCAAACGGCCGTAATGCGACGCGACTTTGAACGTGCTGATCTTGTGCTGCCAACCATACCGAAGGAGCATCGCACACGAGTTGCACATTTCCTGGAGAAGCAGGGCTTCAAGACGCAGGCGCTACAGGTACCCACCGATGCGGATCATAAATTTGACTTGGCATTGCAAACTGGAGAGCTGGATATCGCATTAAAGCTGGCCCGAGAGGCAGAGAACTCACAGAAATGGTCACAGCTGGCAGATGTGGCGGCGCGCAAGAACAATATGGCCTTGGTCAAGGAGTGCATGCAGAAGGCAAATGATTTCAGTGGTTTGTTGCTGCTCTCGACGGCTTCCGGTGATGCAAAAATGCTGGAGGAGTTGGGCGCAACTAGTTCCACACAGGGACGTTATAATATTGCATTCCAGTCCGCATTCCTTCGCTCTGATGTTGAACGCTGTCTAGAGATTCTCATCGAGACAAACCGTCTGCCCGAGGCGGCGTTCTTTGCACGCATCTACATGCCCAGCCAGATGTCGCGTGTGGTGGAACTATTGTTGAGCAAGGTTAATGAAAAGGCCGGACAATCGCTGGCGGATCCAACGCAATATACAAATCTCTTTCCGAGTCCGGGCGATGCTCTGCGCGTTGAGGAACATCTGCAGGCGGAGCGGGCACGTAAGGCGCCCGCACGCATTGCTGGACAGCTGCCATTGAATAGCGATTGCAATCCTTTAGAGGAACTGCATGCAGCAGAGCAACAGAGTGGAGTTGGACAGCTCGAGGACAAGGAAAAGCCAGCGTTTGTGCCCGCAAGTAGCACAAAGGTCGCCGCTGCCGTTGTTTCTGCAGCTGCAGTCAGTGAGAATGACGATGATGATGATTTGGATCTGGAAATTGATGGTATAACGCTGGATGATAACATTGATACGACGGATGTAAATCTGGACGATGACTTTCTGAGCGATGATTAGATGCGATAGCTATCCAAAGCACACGCTGTATTCAAAATATGCATAGAAATAACGTAAATTCGTTGTTGATTCGGGAACAAACTGCTCGAAAAACATCGCGCATTTGAAATCTATAAATTCCACACCCAAATCAACAAACACACAAACCCATACAGATGCATTCACCTTTGATTTGATTAAATGAATGTTTCCCGTGCATTAACTATACAAACTAAATAAAAGTAAATATATTATATATTATGTACAAGAATAATGCGGCAAGAGCCATTTAAAATAAATATATTTAAAAACAAATATATCGATTATATTTTGGCGCGATGCTTCTTCGTATCGTTTGTCATTCAGATATGTGTAAGCCAAATCAGGGTTGCCACTGTGTCAGCTGTCACATTGAATGAATACGGCAACACAAGAGCATCACAAATACATATATACGCAGATATCGTGTGTGCGTCTGGATTTTGCTGTATTTTTTATTTAAGAATAAATTATTAATAATCAATTAATAAATTATTATTAAATAAAAATCAGTCAAAGTCACCAACCAACCGTAAGTTCATGTGAGTAGCCAATAAGACAAACACCAACCTTCTATTTTTGTAGAAGAAACGTGCATTATATTGATTTTTTCTCAAGCAACGTAGCGTATTACTTTTTGCAGGTACACAAAGTTAATAATAAATTACATTACAAATGGAGCCGAATAACTATCATGATCATGGACTGCAGCAGCAGCAACATCTGCACGATCAGCAAATTCATATGCAGCAACTCCAGCAGCAGCATCAACATCAACTGCAGCAGCAACAACAACAGCACCAGCAACAACAAGAACTGATGCAACAACAACAGCAGATACAGGCTGGTTTTGCGCCTCGTCGTCAGTATGACAACATGGGCAATTCATCAGCTGCAGTAGCAGCTGCCAGTTTGGCCAATGGTCAGTCTTCGACAGCTAAAACAACTGTGTTGCAGCGACCGAAAATCAAGAAGGAGAAACAACTACAAGCATTGCAGCAACAGCAGCAGCAGCAACAACAGCTGTCGGAATTAAGCATTGCAGGCAGCACCGGCAACTTGTTGCCACCTGAGGACACATTGAAGTTTGTCAATGATACAGATGCCAATGGGTTGGCAATGAAGACACCCGTCAGCATCTTGCAGGAACTGCTGAGTCGTCGTGGGATTACGCCTGGCTATGAATTGGTACAGATTGAGGGTGCCATACATGAGCCAACGTTTCGGTTTCGAGTCTCGTTCAAGGATAAGGACACACCATTTACCGCCATGGGCGCTGGACGTTCCAAAAAAGAGGCAAAACATGCGGCAGCCCGTGCTCTTATCGATAAGCTAATTGGCGTCCAGCTGGAATCATCTCAGGGCACTACAGCCGCAACATCCGCTGTTAACTGCTCTATGGGCGGAGGCAGCGGTGGCGATGGCAATGCCAATGTTTCTGGCAGTGGCGAGTAATTATTGTTGCAATTATCTCGCTTCGAATTGGAAACTTTATTTAGATATGTTCTCTGTTCTCTTTGTTACTAGTGGCAGCGACAAGATTGTGGGTAATCCAATTGGCTGGCTTCAGGAAATGTGCATGCAACGTCGCTGGCCTCCGCCGTCCTATGAAACGGAGACTGAGGTGGGACTGCCACACGAGCGACTTTTCACCATAGCTTGCACCATTTTGAACTATCGGGAGGTGGGCAAGGGCAAAAGCAAGAAGATTGCCAAACGTTTGGCCGCCCACAAGATGTGGACACGTCTGCAGGCGACGCCCATCGATGCTGCTAAAATCAATGACAGTATCTGTAGTGAACTGGAGGGCGATGTGAGTAGACTTTCGCTTGTAGATAATGTGCGCGAGACGGATATCTCAAGTACTGTAACATCAAGTCCATATTATGAGCGCATCTCACCTGAGTTACAATTATTTGATATTTAAATCTAGCAAATATTAATCTAACACTTTTAATATAATTTCCGCACCTCCTGCGTCTATTTTATTTCTCTTTCTCTTTAGTTCTTTGTTATTGTGTAGTTTCCGTTTTAAACTGTAGTTGGTAAAGATTTAATCCATTCCAATCCTATGTGACACCAAACTAAATATGTTCATTTATATCTTGCACAGTTTGTTGCAAGTTTGTTTTAAAATTTTGACACGACCCTACGAAAGACTACCTTTAATCTTAGGGTCTTAAATTTTATTCTCTTCTCTCTCTCCTCACTCTTGTCTCCTACTGTCGAGCTTGTTCCACTGTAGCTTAATGTGATTTTTAAAATGTGCCTTATGCATTGAAAAATGCCTAACAACTGTAACACAGACTGAGATGGAATTTAAAATAGCATGAATAAAAATGATTTATATATTTTAAAATTTGCACTTTAAACTTAAACTTCTTTTATTTTAATTTATTTAGATGATTTTTTTAAATAGTTTTATTTTAGCGTAATGTGTCTAAATAGAAGGTGTTTTGTTTGTGGTCATATTTTAAATAATATATTTCTTTTTCTTTAATTTTTAATAATCAAAATTAATAAGTTGTTTAAAAAAATGCATTGCTTTTTATTTATTTTTCATTTTATTATAATTATTATTTTTTTTTTGTTACATGTGATCGGATGCTTTTGTTGGTGCTAAAAATACATAGCTTGACATGTGTGAAAGCATTAATTAGTTAATTTATTATTTAAGTTGCATTAATTACTTCATCAGTATTTGGTGGTGCACATTTACAATTTGTTTATATATGTATATATAAAAGAAAAACAATTCTTAGTGATATGTTTCAACTCACCATTTTTGAGTGGCGAGAGTTTCTGCGTATTGACAAAAACCTTGCGCTCTTATTTACAGCCCCGCATTAACGATAATTATTATGGTGATTTGAAAGATATCACTGTGCCAACACTGACCACGCAGCACAGTAATAAAGTATCGCAGTTCCATAAGACCTTGAAAAATGCGACGGGCAAAAAACTGCTTAAATTACAGGTAAATTATAGTAGAGATGCAGCTATCGCCTCGCTTAGTACAGGCCATATAAAACATCGAATACAACATACATTTTCTTTATTATCTCGTTTTTTTGTATGGAAACTTTTGTTTTGTTTTTGACTTTCAGAAGACTTGCCTCAAGAACTCGAAGATTGACTATATTAAACTGCTCTCGGAGATTGCTGTCGAGAATCAGTTCGAAGTTACCTACGTGGATATTGAGGAGAGGACTTTTAGCGGCCAGTTCCAGTGTCTGGTCCAGTTATCCACGTTGCCAGTTGGCGTTTGCCATGGCACGGGATCAACAGCTTTGGAGGCTCAACGGCATGCAGCCCAAAATGCCCTTGAGTATTTGAAGATCATGACCAAAAAGTAGGCTACTAGCTGTATAGCAAAATCTAAACGCACATTACGATGACGAAGAGGAAGAAAATTAATTGCTACATCTTTATTTAACACGCCATTCCTTTAACCCTGGTCCCTGGTTCACAACATGTTTTAACACTGTATTTAATATTTATCGTTATTTTGTTGAGCATAGTTAACCCAAATACGACTTTGAACCAGCTTGAAGACGTGTTTTATTTTCTCTAAAATTTTTAGTCATTAAATATCTTACCTTTCCCAATAAAAATGTCCAATTTCATTTATCTATCTTCAATTTTAGATTTAACATTAGAAAGTTATTACTGTGTGACAAAATTGAATTGATTATTAAGGAATTCGCTTAATTTACCAATTACAATATCTTTGTAATATATCTAGTTATACATTTTAACATATTTTGCAATTAACATTGATATATAGTTTTAAGAAGTGAAATTTTATTTATCAAACATTAACTACTGAAGAAAACTTGTAAAGCCAATTGAATGAGTTCCATAAAATGTAAACATTTTAAGTTTTGAACAACGAAAACAAAACGCTTAACTTAAGTAAAACGGAAATATAGTGAAACATAATTTCTAAAAATAGTAACTGAAACTGTTCAACATCGAAAATGTGAAAATATTTGTAACTAAACATGAAGTATTTATATTTATCATTTAGCTGAATATACATTAAAGTTATATTAAATGACCGCAAATTGCTAATATTCTTAGTTGTGGGAGTATATTGGAAAAGTTCAACCAAATCCAATTTGCTTTTGAAATATTAAAATTACACAATTGAATTTTAGATTTGTAAGATATTTATTGAAAATATTCAATACTTATGCTAAACTAACAACTATGTGGCGTTACAGGGTATTTACATAGACCGACAGTGATTGTAGCAGTGATTATCCAACGCAATTCGTTGGATCTACTTTTTTTTACGGTCCTGAGTGCATTTGGGACAAAACCATTTGCCCTTTGGCTTTGTGGTTAGGCCAACGCAGGCAAAGTGGAACCATTCGATGGGACACTAGCAAAGCAAAAATATATATGGTATTATATGTTTGTGTTTAAATATGAATAATTGTGTAATCTTACGTCTGGATTGTCGCAGCCAATCATCTCGCCATACGAAACCTGGTGGCATAAGCAGTATGTGGGCTCATTGGGATCCACAGGCATATCCATGACATCGCTGGGATGTGTTGCCGCCGTATGACAGGATTCCTTCTCCGAATCATCAACATCAGCAGCTTTCTGTGTTAGCAATCGCAACAAAATGCATATGATTAATTGATTGAACATAAGCTTGGCTTAAAAATGGTTCATGCGAGGAGGTGAAAAGTAAATGAAAGATGCACAACCGACTATTTTCAAAGAATATACATACGTAACTACTTTGTATATTGATTAAACGTTAGAAGAAGAGTGATTGGGAGCTCTACCAGCTCTCGTATATTCAGCGCTTTTTCTACTAGGCAAACAAACTAAATAGTATAGAATAAGGTAACAGAACAAATATGTATTATGAAATAATGTTGATGATGGTGATTTACCTTTTGTGCGCCCCCTTGCGTGTTTCTTTTCTTGATTTACCTTGGACTTTTTATGCTTTTTGGCTCACAATCCATATGTATGTGTAGACGGAAAAGTGGCTGGCAAGCGGCGTACGTGCAGACGGAAAAGTGGGTGGCAAACGACGAAAGAACCTAGGATCGCTCACAACGCCTGCTCTCGCATAGTGAGAGCTTGGCTCACAATGCATATGTATGTGTAGACGGAACAGTGGCTGGCAAGCGGCGTACGTGTAGACGGAAAAGTGGGTGGCAAGCGACGAAAGAACCTAGGATCGCTCACAACGCCTGCTCTCGCACAGCAAGAGCTTCGCTCACGTTGCATATGTATGGGTGTAAGCAGCGCTCTAAGCAGCGAATCACCGTCCACTGCTGAGAGAGCTGTTCGTCCTCTCCAGGTATAGCAGGCACCGTACACATGCATGCAAATGCTTGCTGCTATATAAATTTATGCAGGCTTGCTACTGGTTCAGTTGGCCTTATAGTTTTGGGCGCGTTGGACCAGGAAAATCCAACCACAGTAAGTGTATTCTTGTTTGTATTATATATTTGCAATCGACTAAGCAAAGTATTCGATATAGTTAATAAAATACTGAATAAGTTTATTTGTTTATTTCGATGACCCGTTCATTTGAACTTATTCAGAACGAAACGACCCAACTCTAGTATTTTTAGCGTAAGCGACGGAACAACAACAACAACTTGAACAACCTGTGTGGGTTGTGGAATGGGCCTATAAATTTATTAAATGTTACGCAGTGTGAGCAGTTTTAGAAAAATGGCCAGTTATAGTGGACAGAAACTTGATCAAGTGGTAAAGCAGCTGGAGGGCTTTGCGCCAATAACTCTGGCCGAGAAATGGGACAACGTGGGACTGCTGATCGAGCCGTCAAATGATGTAAACTTTAAGTCTTAATTTTATTGTTAAATTATAGTATAATGTGCTAAAAATTAATTTCAGAAACGTGTTGAGAGGATACTGCTGACCAATGACCTTACAGAGCCCGTGATGACCGAAGCTATTGAGAGGAAGGTGGACTTGATTATAAGCTATCACCCGCCAATTTTCCGGCCCTTAACACGTATCACGCAGGCCAACTGGAAGGAACGAATTGTGGCCTCCTGTCTAGTGAATTCTATAGCGTTGTACTCACCTCATACTGCCTGGGATAAAGTGGTCGGTGGAGTAAACGATTGGTTAGCCAAGGCTGTTGATATAAAAGGAATCAAGCCCCTTGTGCCGGAATCAGGTGCTGAGCCAGGAACCGGATCAGGGCGACTGGTGGAAACAAATATGCCTATATCCCAGCTGGTACATAAGCTACAGGATCACATAGAGAACAGCGTTCATGTGGCATTTGCCGTGGGTCATCATTCAAAGACTTTTGTCCATACTGTGGGCATCTGTGCCGGCTCTGGGGCCTCGGTGCTGCGTGATATTAAAGTAGATCTTGTCATTACTGGCGAAATGTCACATCATGAGATCTTGGACTTTAATCACAATGGTACAACTGTGCTGCTTTGCAATCACAGTAACTCGGAGCGTGGTTATCTACGCGAATTCCTGCCAAAGCTGGACGAACGCCTGCAAGGTGCCTGTCAGCTCTTTATATCAGAAAAGGATAAGGATCCATTGCATACGGTGATTAGAGGAAGTGCACAGGTTCAACAATAGACATGTTCATGGTTAACAATGCATTTAATGAAATACAATTAATGAAAACTTATTTCTAAACTTGATCCAGCTTGAATTTACCGCCCTTGCTGATCGCATCATTGCGATGTAGCTGGTAGAGCAAACGCTGTTCCAAATGCTTTACGGCATCTACAGTGAGCACTAAGGTATCGTGCTTCAGCATAGAGTAGACGTTTAGTCCAAAGGCGGGCATTAGATTTACATAGCCCAGATGATCGGTCGCATAGCATATGTTCTCCGGAAAGATATCTTGCCTGCATAAAAACAACAGCATCAATAAAGTACCTAAATATCTTTGAAGATAACTTACTTGTCAATAATCAGCACCGATGGTCCCCAATTGCGCTCCTGTATCAGATCCTTAATGAACTGTGCATCTCGTGTGGGTATCTCTACGTTCTCAATTATATGTAGATCATCCTGCGCAAGCTTAACGCTGAGGGTCGATGTAAGCCCAAGCACACGTTTGTAAAAGGGCAGCATATAAAAGTGAGTCGTAGGCGAGCGTGGACCGTGACTAATGCCACCACCTTTGAACAGTGGCGATCGTATGGAGCCATGTCGAGCACGTCCCATGCCCTTTTGTGGCCAGGGCTTTCGGCCTCCTCCATGCACTTCGGCGCGTGTCTTGGCATGTGCCATACTTACATAACGATACTTGCGCTGCCATTCAATGTTCTCCTGAATGATGTCAACTCGAGGTTGGGCGGCAAATACATCCGGATGTAATTCAATTAGACCGACTTTACGCTCCTTTACTGCATCCGTATTCTCAATCCATGCCTGGCGTGCACTGTTTTTATTAACCGGTGCATAGTCTGCATAGTTCTGTGGCAAAATTAGCGACGGTTTTAAAACAACTGTTTCATTGCTCGCCGCTGTTGTGGCTTCGGTGTATACATTGCTCTGGCGGGATGTAAGTGTGCTTGATAGATTGCGAACACCTGGTAGCAGCACCTGTCGCGTTTTAATTAAAATATTTAACATTTTGTAGCAATTACAATGAGGCCCAATTGTTGATGTTATCGACCTATCGATTCATGTTGGTCGAGCGGCCGACACAATTAATAGAATCGGATATAATCGACTCATCGATTTATCTTGGTCGAAAAGCCGCCACAACAATCAAGACGATACCGATTGCAATTGTCAAAACGTAATCATTTATTGCCAAAAGTAAAGTGAATAGTGTTTAGTCATTGTGGGCTGGCGTCTAGCGCTTTCTCGAATCTTTGGTCAATTTTAGCTTTATAAAACCAGAGTGTACGTCAGTATACGCATTTAATTCGTCACAAACTACGAAGGAACAAGTTCAACATGGAGTTTCCACACTTGGGCCAGCATTGCAACGAAGCAACATGCAACAGATTGGGTGAGTAGCGACCTTGATAAAACAATAACAACACATTCCACATTCATGACATACTTCATTAAATTGTTTATAGATTTCCTCCCAGTGAAGTGTGACTCATGCGATAAGGTGTTTTGCGCCACACACTACAACTATGAACGTCACAATTGTCCAGGCGCTCACAAAAAGAACTTCCAAGTTCCCATATGTCCGCTGTGCGGAGAGCCTGTGCCCACAGCTCCAGGGGTTGAGCCCGATTTAACTGTTAGCCAGCACATTGATAAACAATGCAAGTCGGACAGTAAAAAGATCTACACAAATCGATGCCATGCCAAGGGATGTAAACGGAAAGAGCTGATTCCAGTGCAATGCTCGCAATGTAAATTGAATTTCTGTCTACGTCATCGACACACCAGCGATCACGATTGCAAACCTCCAACACCAACTGCGGCATCAACATCTGCTGGCGCATCACAGGGTGTATTTAAGATCTTCTCTGACACACGTGCAAGGGCAGCACAGGCGGCCGAGCACCGTTGGCAAAACAAGCAACAAACCAATCCCAAAGCCAGACAAGTGCCCCCAGCTGTTGCAACTGTTGCACAGCGCACAACGGCTGTCCAAGTTCAAAACATACAAGGCAATATGGTAAGTCGGTTAATTAAATAACCGCAATTCAGAATAGTACCTTATTTATTCTTTGCCATTCAGACAGAGGATGAGGCCTTGGCCCATGCCTTAGCATTGTCTATCATGGAGCAGGATGGCACAGCAGAGAACGGACATCGTAGTACAACGTCTACAGCTAATTCCCAACGCGTTACGACTGTGGGAGGACGTGACTCCCAGCAAACAAACGGAAAGGATAAGTGCTCGCTATCCTAGTTCAAACCAAATATAAAACATATCTATCACATTGACCAGCGGCATTGTCTACTGCCTAGACTTAGGTTGTTAATTAACTTAATTGTCATTTTGTTGTAATTGTAATTTAATGTTGATAATTTACTTTGACTTCGTCACATTCTCGGCTGCTTAGCAAAAATAATTTATTCGAGCCTGTTCCTCTCCTTGTTCATTAAATCTCTTTTTAACGAACTCTAGGATTAGAAAAGACTCGCTTATTAGCTCTACATAAAAGAAATAAACTGTAATATACATATTAAATTGCTTAGCTTTAAAAATACATACAGTGGGAGGGGGGTAACATAGGGACTATATATTGCAAACTATTTCGGCTCAACGGGAGTTGGAATCTGTTCGCTCTCTGGCTCTTCTACAACTACCGCATGTTGTTGTTCCTTATTGGATATTGTGCTCAATTTTCTGCCGGTCGTTGATCCTTCCACGGATGAAGAGGTGCTGTATTTGCGTGCTGCTGCTGCTGCAAAGCTTGCCACGCCCTCGGCGGCTAAGATGCTGGCACTTGAAAGTAATATGGAGACCTGTTCCGCAGACGGACAGCTCGTGATGATCATATCATCCGGTGAGTAGCCATTTGTAGTAAGCAATTGCTCCAGCTTTACAAAGGATTGAATAATGTTGTTCTGCAAATAGAAAAAAGGAATATTAAGAAATTTTATTGTTAAATTTGTTTTTTAATTTTAAATGTAAATTTAAAGATTCTTTTAAATAATTGCAGTTGTTAAATAAGGACAACATACTGAATGTTTGAATTTTCGAATTTAATTAAATAGATAACTAAATTAAACTTGAAAACTTACGCGTATAGGGCGAAATATTATAAACTCTGTATCACGATTGCTAAGGTAGAGCTGCATAGAACGCTGAAGTACCGCCAGCTTGGCCTTGATCAGACGCTGACTTTCTTGAATAATGCTGCTTATCTGCTGTGGACTCGCCCAGGTGCTTTGCCTCAACACGTAGTTTACTTTGGCTGTTGCTGGGTCCTGAATCGTAGTAGCCGTTGTTTTGCCCGTGTCATGTGACAAGAGCGTTTGTGCCTTGTCGAGGAATGTTACGAGTGGACCAACCAGCATATGAACTGCATCTTGAATGTACTGTTCACATACGGTTTTCAACTGACGATCCACTTCTTTGCGAGAGTCGAGCAAGTGTTCTTTTATTTGTGGTGTGCCTTCGAGCAGAAATTCCAGTATCGCATTATTGCTGCCCATTGAGAAGAGTTGTTTCCGGTTATGTAATAGTCCATATGCAGCCGTCTTTACTTTGCTAAAATCCAGCGAGGTTTCCTTTACAGTGAAATCGACACGAAAAGGCGCGATTTGCTCACGAAGTATCAGCAAGTGCTTGATTTCAAATAGTTCGCCATCGATAGGCGTCTTAGCGGCGGCAATTTTAACTGCTGCTTGCGAAACACTCTGTATGCAAACCTTTAATGCCTCTTGAGACAATCCCTGGAATATAGGCCGATCCACGCAACGATATAGACGCGATAGACAGACCAATGTACGTCGTACCGTTGGATACCACATGCCATGCAAATCAGCAGGCGAATCTAGTTTATGAAATGTGATTAATTTAGAGTTCAGCTGTTGTTACTATTAAACATACTCATCTGTTTCACTCTATAGGCGGTGTCAACGCTCTCCGCCTCTGTGGACATCATCGAGGATCGCGAATCCGAGCGGCGTAGTTGAGAAGGCTCTTGTAGCGACAGGGCAATGCTCTGTGAATCGAAGAGATAATTGGAGAATGTTAGAATTTAGATATCAATAAACGCACCTCCATCATTTCCAGCTTCTCTGGATAGGCCAAATCACCCGTTGAGGGATTATAGTTTTGGATATCTGACTGAAGATACAAATGTGCACGGAATACTAAACGCTCTTGGACATCTTGCAATAACTGATGCGCTATGGTCGCAAATGCTTCCAATCCAGAGGCTATATAAAGAGTTAAGGAATCATCATCAGGTGTCGTATAATAAATAAATAAATAGGTACATACGATTCTGTTGCACGTGCTCCTCGAGCATTTCTATGCGCAGTATGGAGCAGATCTCTGCCAGCGTTTCTAAGTGATTAATGTGTATTATAAACGGTCGCATAGTGTCATACAAAATCGTGCACAAGCCCTCTAGATAAACACTAGAAGAGAGAAAAAACAAGAATGGTTATTTGCACACCCTTGTAGAGGGTGTATTAATTTTCTGACAAAATTAGAATGCTCTCTGAAAGGGTATACATATAATAGTGTATTAACTCACGTTAAATGCGGTGCTCCCGTGCCAAAGAACTGATAGTAAAGCCGCTGCTCATCCTGACAGACGTGTACCAGAAATGCGCATGCACTGCGGGTTAAAGAGCAGTGATCACCTTTGTGGGCGTTTTTAACATTCTGTATGGACTGATTAACGGCAGGTGACATGACACTTGCTCGCTGAGCCAAATAATGTTGCTGCAGATCCGTCATTAACTGTTCATACTCGCTGCTGGTGGTGTTCTCCAAACGGGACTCAATCAGTTGTGCCACACGCTTCACTTTCGCTGCAGATGTTTGATACTTGCCATAGTAGAGTGCAAAAGCTGCATCAGGCGCTTGCAGTGATGCATCGCTGCTGGTATTTCGAGGATGCAGAGTCGCCTCCGTGGCCTGATTAATGACGTTAATGATGTAGTTGCGTACAAGGCCGGTGGCCTTTGCCAGACATTGTTTATACTTGACATTGTAGGCAGCTGCATCCTTGAAGTTGGGCTAAAAAAGGGATTGTTATTAACCATCATTCATCAATCAAACTTGAACTAAAGATTAGAGCACCTTAAAGGCTTTATTTTTTCAATAACTTATACCTAATAATGAGTAATAAAAGGGATACTCACATGCTCCGCTAAATAATTTAAGCAATCGTCAATTTTGTTAAGACACTCGCGGAATGCTTCGCTGGCAACGGACAACGTGGGACTCTGTAGTCGTTGATTTAATAGCTCCACTTGACTGAAGTAGTGCAGCCGCCGTTGGATATCGTTGTTTAGCTCCTGCAGTTTCTGTTGCTCGTCAATAAGCTGTTCACTCGCTGTGTTGAGGGCACTGGTTTTCTGTGAGACAAACTCATATTCTGCACTTAGGGCACCCAGACGCTCCATGGCCACAGAGATTTGAGTAAGCATATGAGCACATTCGGCCTTGCGTTGCTCCAATTGCTGCAAATATTTGTGATAGTCTGCATCGCCACGTTGTTCTATTTGCCTATTGACGTTGACGAACCACAACAGAAATTCATTTGTATTTTGCAATCCGCCTGCAGGCAATTGAATATCACCATCATTGCTGCTCTCCACTGCTGTTGTTACTTTAGTTGGCGTAGTCGGCGTGACCGCTATCTATAAACAAATAAGATGCAATCAATTTGATTTGTTTGGTCTGCGTGTCCATGTTTGAATGGTAACGTTGACTTACTGTTGTCTCGTCGTCTTGCCACAAATTGGACAGCACATCCAAGTGCTCCTCTTGCTGGGCACTTAGTGCTGCTAGTGGATCTGTCTTGGTCTCCCATTGCATTAAACGATTACGAATTTTACGCAAATTTTCATTTTCACTTTGCGCGCTGGCGACGTCATCCATTTTCCTGTTGAAGCAACGCCGAGCTAGAACGAACAGCTGTGCGGCTCATCTATTGATCAGCTGTGAGTGTGTGCACACTGTCGATAGGCATTACTTTGTACATTGTACACACTGGTCATCAATTGAAACTCGGTCTCCGAGGCCGCTGTTGCTCAAGCAACGCCGAATCAAAACAAACAGCTGTCCGACTTTTGCTAGGCGTTGTTTCTCTTTGTTGTTAAATAATTTATTTGGTCGTTATGGCCCCACAACCGGTGGTAACGGGTCTGTCGCCCAAGGAGGGTCCTCCTGGCACACGTGTCATCATACGTGGCGAGTTTCTAGGCACCCGTGTACAGGATTTGATTGGTATTCTAAATGCGTTCGTCAACGGCATCGTCCCCCTTTTAATACTTTATTTATACGATTTGACAGGTCTTAAAATCTGCGGCTCTGATTGCCTGCTATCCGCTGAGTGGAAATCACCCAACAAAATTATAGCACGCACTGGTCCAGCCAAAGGTAAGGGTGATATCATAGTCACAACCACTAGTGGGGGCGTGGGCACCTCCACAGTACAATTTCGTGCCTACCATGAGACAATTGGACCTCTCAAGGAATCTGCCGTGTGGATTGAGGAGTCACCATCCCAAAATTTTGCTTGGGGTCGACGAACGCTGGCCCAATCTGGATTAACGCAAGAGGATCCCTTGGGTTTGTCCATAGAAGGAAATGAGCAGAAGATTCCTGAAGACTTGCGAGATTTATTTCCCGATGCCTCTGGTGATTTGTCGCAGGAGAACTTCTCACCAGCTTGGTTTCTGCTCGAAAATCACTTGGCCACTTCGTTTGAGGACTTAAAGGCAGGCTTAGCTTATCTCAAACGCAAAGTGGAGAGTCAAAAGGAAGGACAATTGTCTTTTCTAAAATCAAATGCCGGATCCGTGATTGATCAGCTTGACACGCTGATGAACATCAGGGATAAGTTGCAAGAAGATGTTAAACTACATGGCAGCGAACCTCTTAATATACTCGAGCAGTCCATTGAAAGTGAGTTTTTCATATTATTATTAGTTAACAATAAAACAAACTTATTTTACCACTTGCAGATTCGATTAGTGAGTCCCAAAAGATCTTTACGGATGTGTTAGTACGCAAGGAGAAGGCGGACTCCACACGCTCTGTACTTTTTGCTCTATCCCGTCACAAGTTTTTATTTTGTCTGCCCAATGCTGTGGACCGTCGTGCCAAGGCAGGAGAATATGACATCGTTGTAAACGATTATTCGCGTGCCAAGAATTTGTTTGGCAAAACGGAGCTGGCTATATTTCGTAAGGTTTTGGAAGAGGTGGATCAGCGCATTTTGCTGATACGACGACAGCTCCACGAAAAGGTGGTGAAGATGCCACAGAGTGTGGAGCAACAAAAGAAGGTGATTAAGGCGTTGACTGCCTTGGAGCTTCAACAGAGTGGCACTCCCATTGGAGATCGGCTACGCAATACGGATCCTGCTTGGGATGCCATTGAGGCGCGAGCTAAGTATCTGGAGGCAACATTTCGTCAAACCTTTGAGCAACATGCCAATAAGGATGCTGCCTCACAGGAAAAGTCCAAGAGTCGTGATCCCAGCCAGCCGCCCAGTCGTGTTAATTTCTGTGAGGAACTGTGCGATGTTGCAGCCTCCCAGCTGCCCGATCTGTGGCGCCTTGGCCAATTGTATTTCACGGGAGAATTGCGTGGACCGCACGATCCAAAGCCGGGTGATTTTAAGCGCATGGTATTGAATGCCATTGAAAAGTTCTGTATCTATCTGCGTCTGGCCATTCTCATTGCCGCCGATCAACGTGCTTTGCGCCAGACCAGCGGCTTGGCCTGGCCCATTGGTTCCTCATCGGCTACGCATCATTTTCTGCCCTGGGTACCGCAGTGTTTACGCTATACGAGAATTGCGTATGCCACATTGATTGGACTCGATTTGCCGTCAGAGGCACTTGACATTATACAGAAACTGATTGATGAGGTCCGTCTGTTTTGCTTTTCCATAATATTTAAGCGCGCCACAGATCGTTGCAAGAAGCTGGGTGTACAGGAGACCTGGGAAATGGGTGTGGAAGAGTATCCAGGGGCAACACTATTGCCTGCTGCATTGGAGTCGCTGCTGGTGGAAACACTTGACGAGGTGCAATCGGTGTGTATGCAACCTGAGGCACGTGAGGGTAATCTCTTAGAGCCACATTCGGATGGGCAGCGTGAGGTGACACAGCGTTTACAGGAGCTTCTATCCGCCTTCAGCGGTGTCATTGCGGAACTGGCTTTCGCTTCTCACGACGATGAGACGCCCACGCACAATGTGTCCCAATTGCTTGGTTTTCCCAATGCCCAACAACCAGAGTCGGTGTCTGGCGTTGGAAGCGCCGCTGTGAATTGGGAACAACGCATGCTCTGCTGCTTGGCCAACTATGCGTATTGCAATAAAAGCTTCTTCCATCACATTGGAGGACTTTTCGTTCGCTATGGATATCCATTGCCCACACTGGCTATTGAATCGGCTCGTTACAATGTCAATCAATTGTTCACTAACCTGCTGGAAGAGTATGTCGAGCACAAGGGTGATCCATTGGTGGGCACTATTGAACCGTCCATGTATTTGGGTCGCTTTCAATGGGATCACGAAATGGAAATTGGATTGGGGCAACTTCGTCCTTATGCGCACGAGTGTTGTGATAATTTAGTCGGAGTTTACTCGGAAATCTATAGCATTTCTCCTACACTCTTGCGTCCCATACTCGAGTCCATTGTGCAGACCATATCCGAGGAGCTGGCGCGGCTCATGAGCTGTGTTCAACGTTTCAGCCACACGGGTGCTATTCAGGCCCATGTGGATATTCGATTACTTCGCGATGCCCTCGAGAATTATACAAACGAGACGGCCAAGTGAGTACTAAATGCGCTTTAAATGTTTAGAATTGAAACTAAACTGATCTCTTTCTGGTAGAAACTATTTTCTGGAGGCACTGGAGGCCATTAGCCCGCCGCTGAATGGAGAACAGAAACGCAAGGCGGATGAAATTCTGGAACGCGTGAAGCGTAATATGCGATTGCAGTTGCTTTGCTTTTCAGTCAAGGATCCTTAGTCACATTCCCTCGATATTAAGATCTAGTTGTACTCCTAGAATCTTTGTTCACGCCAAGTAGCCTTCATTTAACAATTGCTTCAGTATTTAAAAGATAAAAGTCATTTTGGCTGAGCTAAAAAATGGAATAAACTCTTTTGAATTAATTGCAGTAACTAAAGTAATTGTCGTTATCTAAATTTATTTAAATGTTGACAGTAATTTTTAACTGCCAGCATAACTATTATAAAAGTTAATAAACTTTAAAACCACATTTTCAAATTGTATTTTCCATTCACTTTTTAATTTTGTTACTATTGCAATTATTTCATTAATTAAATGACAAATTTTTATTTGGCAAAACTAATGAAAATTAAGGACATTTCTATTGTATGCTTTTCATTTATTTGCTGAACTAATTGTAGATGAATAAAATTGTGTAATTAGTGTATGAAACCATTAGCTGCAAGCATAACTTTTATGAAAGTAAGACTTTAAAATCGAAATTTGAGAAAAAGTTGGGATCCTTTTCGTATTGTTCCGACATCATTTTGATAACCTTCTCGGTGTCTATTGTGTTGAATTTCTCCTGGAGACGCTGCCTAACGGGGTTCTCGATGGCGTCCATGATCTGGTACCGCAAGAGATTTGGCAGCACATTCACCGCAAACTCCATGATATAGTCCAATGTGCCGGCGCCATCGCATCTTACCTGAATGTTACCCATGTCGAATTGCAAGTCGTTGATCTGTGGACGCTTTCTGGTATCCAGGGCTTGACTAAATTCAACCGTAGCACGTATATGTTGCACCGTAAACTGGATATGTCCAACGCGTGTCATTAGTCCAAATCCCACCTCCCATTGACCAGCTCCAGTAATCTGTTGGGTTCCCAGTTGCACATGTATCGAAACGGTATTGTTATGCATGGCAGCCGTGATATTGCCCACCCGATAGACACTCGAGATGCCATGGATCCAGGTGTTTGACAGCTGTACACTAAACACTCCCATGGTGCGATTCATGTCTTCCAGATGAAATGGATCCAAACCATTCTGGCGCATCATCTTGCGTCCCTTGGCAATGACGCTGTCGAGTGGCGTAATAGAGTTGGGCAACCGACGATCTCCCAAATTTTTCTCAATCAGGGAATTTATTTCGATCCGCGCATCTTTGTCCACCTTCTCAATTATAAATGGTTTCATTGCATCAAACACCAAATTAGGCGCCGAATTAATGATGCCCTGAAAAGTGGATCCTATAAAGCCTAGATTCTGAAAGTCCATTGCCATGTCACCAAAGGTAAGGTCCATCCCAATTTGATCCGTAGTTAAATGTCCATCACTTTCCACCATCAGCGTGGCCGATATTTTTGCATAAACCTTCTTCAGTAGCACAGTAAATGGTCCATTAGCCTTACTAAAAAAGGAGCTGAGTGTGTAAGTTCCCTTCATTAACATTTCATCCAGTTCAACGCCTCCCTCCACCTAGACGAGATTGATGAGAAATTAAACTTTCACTGAAACTCGCTGAAAGATTAAATATTAGAAACTTGCCATCATCTCTTTCAAGTCAAGATTAATGTAATCGATACGGAACTTGGAAAGCCCATAGGCCTTAACCTGCATCATGTTTAGATTGGCCATTCCCATGCTTCGGGCTATGTCGGGCAAATCCATTGGATCCTTTATATCGGCACCAGGTAATCCAACTGGATTCTCCTGCTTGTAATGCTCCAACAGTCCCGCAATCTGTGCGGCCACGCGATTTTTACTTGCCTCAATATTATGTGCGTCATTTCCATCGTCAGCTTCTAAGTTATGGGGTTGACAAGGTGACAAGGTTCAAAAATTCATGTGGAGGATCAATCCAATATACACCATTCTCACCATTTTCATCCTGCTCTTGAATGGCATAGCCAAGTGAGAAGATTGCCACGAGTAATATTATCTGTGGCTTCATCTTCAATAACTATTATTTATGTATGAAAAAAGTCAGCTTATCAGTTGAAAAACACCACCAACAACAACAATAACAATACGGATACGCAAATATTGCCTCCAATCGACTCGGCTTTCAACTGACGACTGACGGCAAGAGCTAATCAACAGATAATGAGAGATGAGCACTTCATAGCTGCCGCTTATCAAAGGGCACAGCTTCTGTCTGAGTCGAGCTCCGATTATTTGATTAATCTCCAAGTTGAGTGAGTGGATCTGAGACAACGGAAGTGCGAGATGAGTGAAGTTTGAGTTATACTCAAATAAATCTGAGGATTTCCTTGTATCCAATAAAATATTAAGTAATTTAAAACTCAAAAATTTGTAGTTAAATATTTATTTAATTTCTTTTGTTTTATATATATGCTCTTTTGTATAATCTTACATCATCTCAAGAAAATATAAAGTTAATAAATTTGAGAATTTATCCCTATCTGCATCCTATATACCGTGAACCCTTTAAGTTCATCCAGTCCACATAAAGTACCAATAATAAGTATCTTTGAATTTTTCATTTCGATATAATGAATAATTTCTTTTATTGCAATTTGCTTTGAGAACATAAATAGTCTTAAAATAGGAAAAAAATGGTTTTCACGTGCTCAAAAAAAAGTTTCATGCTCAAAAAAAAGGGTTTCATGCTCAAAAAAATGTTCTTAGCTTAAGAAAAAAAATGTTGCTTAATATATATTAAAAAAATTGTCTTATGCATATGAAAAAAAATTTTCTTATAAGTATGAAAAAAATTGTCTTAAATATTATCAAAAAAATTGTTTTTTTTTTTGGTTTACAGCAACCGCATTTAAATAAGGATTACATATTTTTTACAATTCGATGTTTCGTTGAACGACACAAGTACAAATATTTATTCTATTCTGTAATTAATTGTTTGACTATTGCTTTCCTTTGACTTAAGTTAGTTAGTTAAATTGATTTACATGCGGAGCTTGACTTTTGCTGTACAATTTTGAATGTACGTTATTATCACTTAATAATTAGAAGATTAGAAGATGGATATCAAGTAATTTTACAATTTCCAGTAAATTCATATTATACATATACATAATGAATCGCATTTGCCGTGTGACACACACTTTTAAGTAGATGGGAAACAGATTTCAACAGAAGAGAAGGATTCATGTATCAAACGAATCCATTCTTCGGACAACAGGACTAGACATGGACATTTCGAGCAAAGCGGCCGATGGAACTATATACTACTGTGTACAAAATGCTTATTTTATTGAAGTTCAATGTTATCCGAAGAAGTTCAGTAGCTGAAGCTCAATAAACTGCTGAATTATTTCCGTCATAACCAACATCGTAGACTAACGATTTCCGCATTTACAAAACTGAAGCTTTAATATATATTGCAAACTACCCTTGCAGAGCCCTGATATTATATATCCATATGCCATATATCTATTATATAGTAGTCCAAATTGCACCAAATTTGGTCAGCTGCTTTGAAACTATGCCAAACACACAATGTGTGAATTTTGTTGCGATATCTTGAGAAACAAAAAAGTTTTTCATACTAAATGTTGTTTTCAAAACGATCGTTTCTATGGCAGCTATATGATATAGTGATCCGATCCGGCCGGTTGCGAAATATGTACTGCGTGCAGCAAAATGACGGACCTGTACCTATTTTCATCAAGATAGCTTAAAAACAGAGAGAATACATAAAAACAGACAGACAGACGGTCATGGCTGTGATCAAGAATATATACGCTTTATGGGGTCTGTGGGCCTTCTTCAATGCGTTGCACAGTTCGTGACAAAATTATAATACCCTCTGCAAGGGTATAAAATGCAATCAGCAAGTTATTGGCTTGAAGTTCAAAATAGGTAATGCTCACAGGGTTAGCAATAAGTTATAGGATTTCTTCCTATCGAATCACCTATAAATGGGAAGGTCAACAGTGCGGCTCATATTTGTACACAGTATTTCATAAATTTAAGAATTCTTTCGCTAATATGTTGTTGGAAGTTAATGTTGTAAGATTTGATGATTAATGGCATATGGCTTAAACCAGTTAAACCAGTTTCTATATAATAACCATAATAATGTCACCCAATGGAATATTCTGAAAAATAAATGTCAGTGTGTAAAATGTAAGTCGGATTTGTCCGACAGGAGGATGCCCTGTACCATACAATGTGACAAATCGGACAAACAAACGGAAAAACATTTAAAAACAAAAAGGGATTCATATGTAAGACAAGTACAGAGCAGGGATACAAATAATGACGAAACAAGCTACATGAACAACTAGACATGACAACTAATTAGATACAAGACAAGGACATACACTTAACATCAATGTAGTTGCTTACAAATCATCCGATCCAGACATAATATCCTCAAACAATGAGTGTGCCTTGTCGGTGACCAAACCATCGCCAGCGGATGCTTTACTCTTTGAGTTGCTGCCGATCAACTCATCCACCGACTCGATACGTGAATATCTTGTTGACAAAGTACAATCCGTTCCAGACGACCGTGTCTTCATGCTGGTTGCGCTCTTAAATTTTTTAAAGGGTTGCTCAGCTGACGGTGGTGGCGGCGGAGGCAGTGGCGATGATGGTTGCGGTTGCGGTTGTGGTGGCGGTGCTGGAACATACGCATATTCAGGTATGGAGCTATTGCCATCAGTTCTTTGCAACGGTACACGCTGAAAGCCAGCTTGAGCCGGATCAATGGGCTTGTTGCCAATAAATATGTTGAAGCCTGCAAAGTTTCAAAACTTGTATTAATCTGTTAAGCTTAGGGCTTTGGATTTTTGTTGATAGCTTACCCTGAAATTCACCACTTTCATTTTGTATAAGAACCAACGGATGCTGTGATTGCTGAAGATTCTCTAGCGGCACCAGAGTGTAGCCAGTCTGCATCGGTTCAGAAGGAGTCTCCTCCTTAGTCGTTGGTGTCAACTCCTCTGTGACTTTTGCAGTTTCTGAACCTTGTTCTTCAAACTCTTCATCTTCATCACTAGTTTCGCCGCCAGAGTACGTATGGGGATTCTTGCAACCGTTGCATTTGCAGTCTACACACTTATATCCCGAAGAATAACAGGCGCATCGTCCATTGCGGCATGTCATAAGGCTCGGAGCTGATGAAGTGCCGCAACGGCAGTTGTGTTTTTCTTTTGTTGGTTTCACTTTCTCGATGGCATTTCGCACCGCTTTAGGAGGCGAGGCTTTAGTAGCTGTTGCAACTGTCGAATCTACGGTTGACTTTTCTGTGGCAATTTCAGGAGTTGCTGCGGTTTTTGCGGTTGCTGCGACTTTAGAGGTTGCTGCGGGTTTGGGCGCTGTTTTGGTTTTAGAAGTCGTTGTGGACTTAAGGGCAGCTACGTCTTTAGGAGCAGTTGTGACTTTAGGATTTACATTGGCTGCGGTCTTGGGTATCGTTCCAGCTACAGGAACTGTTACAGATGTAGGTAGTGCAGGAGGAGGTGCCGTAACACTGGGAGGTTTCACTTGTACCGATGAAATAATTTTAGCCTTTTGATTACGCAAACTCATGCGTGTTGTGGCACTGGTAACTGAGTCCACATGGCTATCTTGCTCCTGCACATTTTCCTCTATATCATCAGTCTGCATTTCGGCATGTCGACGCTTGACTGCAACGCTGGCTGCAGTGGAGGTACTTGCAGTCACTTGTTCCAAAGGTGTCTGTGTCATCTGCACTACCTGACCAATTGTGGGCAGATGCAGTTCACTGCTGGGCAACACGTAAGTGGTGTAATTGGTTGCACTGTTGCCGAAAGCGGGCATCGAGAATGCTGCGGATAAATCAACTTGATCAGTCCAGCTGGGTTCAATGTAACCAGCTGTTATTATGGGCTCTCCAGTTGACGTGACAATTTGCGGCTGTGGAGCAATGTGTCGGGGATTTATCAGGCGTGCACTCGAGGACATCAGCGGCAAGGGATGAGTAAATTGGGCCTGATCACCCGTAGCAGCTGCTTCCAACTCAATATCCGTGATCGAAAGCTGCTCTGGCATATGCTGTTCGTATGGAAGCTCAGGTGTTGTTGCTGCTGTTGTTGGTGGCGTTTCCGCTGGTAGCGATGATATATCCTTTATGGTAAACATATCGGACTGTGTTAAAAATGTGTCACACATATCTATAAAATTAGCGCCCTCCCGAATAAACCACTGCGTTGATTCGTCCGGCAAATCAATACGTGGTATCGATCGACTTCTATCGTTGTTCGGACGGTAACCAGAGAGCTGTGCAAACAAGAATGAATTCTGCAGATGCTGACATAGTGTCTTATAACAGAGTATTTGCCAAGCCATTGATTTGTTTTCCCTGTACGTCTTGAAGTCAAAGCAGTCACTGCATTCTTGACAGCTCGGCTTTAGACGCTTCCGTCCACGCAGACACAGACGACACACATGATGACCGCAACGGCGTTTCGCCGGCTGATAAGGATCATTAAGGAGTTCACGACAAACGACACATGACAGCAGTTGCCGGAGCTCACCTATTCCGGCATTCAATTCTTGGATGCGGCGCCTGGACATATTTGAGGCTGATTTCAATGACAGTCGCCAAACCTTTATATAGACTAATTGCGCTTCCATTGTATATAACTATGCTTTCGTTACTAGCAATCCTCTAAATATCCAAAAAGTCCTTCAGCACCTTCTTTGATTCAGATTTCGACTTAAAATTGAGTACCCGGACCGCTGTTGGTAGAAACGGTTGAAGTATCAACAGTGGCAGCAAGGTCACTAGTTGTCAATGGACCATCCTGGAGCACCAACTTTGTAATTAGCTTGGCGTGATGCTCATTTAGCGTAGAATGCCTTCCACTCTGATGTATGTGTTGTGTGTGTGCGACTGTACAAGTGTTGGTTTGTTTACAGTCTCCGGCCGCAGCGACTTCGCTGGCCAAACTGCTGCCTTGTCGCCTGCCTCCTCGTGATTTGAAAATTGCCCAGCAATTTTGAGGTAAATAGCGTCAACAACACATGTTATTTAACACTTGGCTGTACTTTGTTTTCACCGGTCTGCAATTAATTAAGACAGGCAGGCGTTCTTCTTCCAGTAGTTGTAGCAGTTGCACTGATTCACTTAGCAGCTAAATACTTAAAGATACTTTTCACGTGCAAAAAAATACAAAAAAAAAAAAAGATTGTTATGTAGTCACAAAGTTATTCAAGTCATGTTTAATAATCACTGCGTATTAACAAAATGTTTGTTAAAATTACCAAGAAGAACTGAAACGCCGTGCCTTCGTCAAGGCGTGTCGGACAACTCTGTGAATTTTAGTTAAGTCTAGGGCTGACAAAAATTAAAATATCGCTATATCGATACTTTTCCCAAAAATATATGTTTATATTGCGATATTTTTTCGTGCAGGTATCGAAATATATTTTGATATATTCTGATATATTATGTGTATAATAGCTTTTTATTGCCTAGTGCTCCAAGGATATCTTTATAAAGTATTGCACTAGTCACAAACATAAATCGTTAAAAAATCAAAAAAAATTAATTATATAATTATTATTAGTTAAAATTTAGGGAGTTTTTTATTGATTCAATAATAGAACATATCCAAAATATCGATATCTTTCAAGTAATATGTTCTATCACTTTGATATTCACAAGAAAAATAAAATTAAATATAGATACGATATTTAAAAAATATTTTGGCAGCCCTATTTGGGTCGTTTAGTTCTGAAGTTCACGTAAACGGATCTTGAAAATGAACGAATGAGCTTGTTCAGTAATTCATGAACTATAATATCATTCATTTTGTTCACTTTGTCGATTGATTATCAACGATTTTTTGTAGTTTAAATACAATAAAGCAATGCTACAATTTTTAAAGCTTTCTGACATTTTGTAAGTTAGTGGCGATAACAGAAACAGCCAGGAAAATAGAATTTCAATTAAAAATAAATTAATTTCTCTCCGATCTAACTGACGGCAAAAGTGAATCAATTTCAACTTTAATTTGTAAACTATTAGTAACAAAGTTAAAATAAGTTGCGAAATCGAATCTATTAATATCCAGATGTGCCAGCAAACTTTCCTTAAGGTTAAGGTTTGCCCTCTAAATTTATACCATGTTCAAGCTTATTATTTAAAATTCCGATATTGAATGTAATGTAATGTATTGATATAAAACAAACTTAGGTTTAAAACACAAATGTGTGTGTACTTTATTTTATTATACACATATTTGAGTAAAATAATTATACGTACACAGATATTCACTATGGGCTAGCATGAGACATACATAAGTAGTATTATGATATAATGATTTAATTTATAACTCTTTAACTTAACAATATACATACTTGTGTATAAAATGCTGGCATTAGCTTAATATGCAACATGGGTGAGTGTGCGACTTAAAGCTATATCAATATCTCTACAATACCACTTTGTAGTATTGTTTTCCTAATTTTAAATCTCTAATTTGCAGCTGCTTCTCGTACTCCACTATTAATACCTTCGCTCTTCCTTCTCGTTAACAACTGTCAGCGGCTGGTAGCTGGGATTCGAGAATGCATCCGTGCTGCTTCCGCCGGCTGCAGATTTGTTGACAAGATTTTTACGTGGCGGCTTGACATTCACATAACTCTCGGAATCTCCATTAAGGTTCGTCTCGACATGGTGTCGTGGTGATGGCGTTGGCATCCCATATTCTTGCTTTAACACCTGAGGAAATCTGCGTGCTTGCTCAGGACTCCGTTCATCATCCGATGTGGATGTTCGATGGAGCATTGGAATCTCCTCAGGTGCCTGATCGGCTGCATCAACCGTTGGCATGCCGTTCTTTCGGCGTAGTGGCTTGTGCGCACTGCTATCCATGTTGTTGGCCAACGTTGGCGAATGTTGGCCAATGTTGTGTGTATCTGGGAAGGTGAAAGATGTTTCGGTTGTTTGTATGTCAGGCATATCCGCAAATTCTGTAATTGGATTGGCGTCGCCTTTGGGACGCGTGGGTGAAAAGATGGCGGTGCTATTCTCAGTGTTCATTTGTAGATAATCATCGGGCGATTCTTCAATTCCTGTGAATGGGTTAGTGTGAAGGCGAAGTGTGTGTGTGTGTGTGTGCAAATGAGTTAGTTACCACATCCAGGCAAAATAAAAGGTAAATCTTCACTTACTTATATCGGGCACTATATGACCATTGACATATCGTGGTGCCGCAGGTGCGAATTCATCTGGTGATCCCATCAATGACAGATAGTCTGTGGGTCGATTCTTCATGTACTCTGTGTTCGAGCGCATATAAGGATCATTCAGATCCAGATAGTGCTATACCAAAAAGATATCCTTTTGTTAGTAAAAAATTCTGACATACTTATAATTTTACGTACGTTTGCGGCATCCTCACCCAACATGTTGGCAAAGCGTTTCTCCAGCACATTGAAAAGAGGTCTGCTCTCGGGACTAAAAACAATAAAATCAATTTAAGATCTGCATTAAACAAAAGCGAAAAAATTTCTCTACCTCTTTCGCCAGCACTCTAGCATGATTTCATAGAGTTCCTGATTGGCATACGGCGGCTTCTCCATGCGATAGCCATCATTTAGTTTGTTGAACAGCTCTTGATTGGGATCAATGCCAGGATAAGGTACCTTGGATAGCGAAAAGAGCTCCCAAAGCACAATGCCAAAGGACCAGACATCGCTGTAGGTGCTGAAAACGTGGTCGCTAAGCGATTCCAACGCCAGCCATTTGATGGGCAGTTTACCGCTCTCTGTAAGTCAAAAATAAACAGGAATATAAGTTAATATTTAAAATAAAATATAAAAAAGTACAGGGTCTAAAAAGTCCCCAAATAAATATCCAAGCAATGCAAAATGCCAAATAAATAATATTGTACATAAAAGTTATTAATAATGACACTTACCGGATTTCTTATAGTTGTCGCCTCTGTACATGGAGCGTGCCAGCCCAAAGTCACAGATTTTGACAACATTATCCTCGCAGAGAAGAATGTTCCTGGCAGCGAGATCACCGTGGAGCACCTTCTTAGAGGATAAATAGTCCATGCCACGTGCCACCTGGAAGGCCCAGCTGACCAAATCTGTGGTGGTCACAGTCATCGCCTCCGTGGAGTCTGTCTTATAGTTGGAACGCCAAGCTGGCTGTATCGAGTTGTTCGACATCACATGGTGATCATCTGGCAAAGGAAAGAATGTGATTCAATATAGTTGAAGGAGATTATTATCAGATAGACTTACCTTCCGGCACAGTGGTCATCACAGTGGCCTCCGTGGCACAAGTGTCCATCTGACGATCGTAGCTGCAAGTGCCGGAAGTGGTGCGTCCAGCTCGTGTGCCAGACCGTGGATCATTATCGGAGTTTCTGCGATGATTTTGCGTATAGTTGTTGTTTACCGAGTTCATGTGATTGATATATGGATGGTTGGGGTAACCGACGTTAGCATATTTCAAGCCATTACCATTACCATTACCACCACTATTAACACCACCACCAATAACATCACTGGATGCACAATTAACAAATTGGGCACAACACAGACACATAGAGCAGATCAGAGCAGTGCAGAGGAGGTGAAGATCATAACCATATTACCACAAGCACAAGTAAAGCCACATTCACATTCACAGTTATGATTAGGTTTGTGAGTGTGTGGTGTGTATGTGTGTGTGTGTGAGGAGAGTTTTGTTTGTTATTAAATTGTAATTGGGAATCACGTATCGTTGTTAATTGTTGTTATTGTTGTTAGTTAGCATCGAAAATAGTAAGAGTATAAAGTTAGAACAAGATTACAACATGATTAGTAAACATTAAAGTTATTAGTAATGCTAATTTGATTCTTTTAGGTAGTTATATAGTAATACTTTCAAAAAATGTACAAGTTGTGGACTTACCGATGCAAATCAAAGTTGTCGGATATGCGTTGGGTCATGATACTGGCATCGATTCGATCAGTTATTGGATTAATCTGATTAATGAAACACTTGCGGTTACGCAGCAGAAAGTTCTGTATGTTGCCAAAGCGACAATACTCCACAATGACCATAAGTTCGCCTAAAGAAAATGAGATTTTATTATGACGGGTGACGAAAGTAGTCGACTGCAAGATATACTGCGTCCAACTGGGACTAAATTTGTTTTTAACTGTGGATCGGACTTATGTAAATATGCTGTCACTCCCACTCTACATATTTGAACTATTTTTCGCTTAAATTGTTTAATTAAGATATGATATATAAATAATTTAATTCACTTGTTAACAAATTTGCCCAAGCTCTGTTAAGTTTTGTAAAATAGGAGTTGATTAAGTTGGGAATGTATACAATTAAAATAATTGTAATATTGTGATCAATTATGATTGCAGTCAAATCAGTAGATCAATCAACAATTACAGTAAACAAATTATTGCAATCTTTAACATCTTTAATACATGTCTTTAATTCTCTTATGATTACCCAAAAATCTTTTGGTTTTGACTTACGCTTTGCAATATTCTTGGTGACGGCGCCCAGCAGATTGACAACATTCAGATGTTGGCCTAAATGGACCATGATCTTAAGCTCCGAGACCAGGGCACGCACCACTTCCGCATCGGCGGTGCGTTTAACCATTTTGACTGCGACTGTGGAAACAGGCTCATCATTGCGTATTCCTTGGGCCTCACCTTTGAGCACCACACCAAAGGCTCCGGCGCCCAGCTGTTTGCCCAGCTTTAGTTTGTCACGTGGAAACTCAAATCCCCGATCGTAGGGTAGCAGTTCCGCCTGTTCATCCAATGACAGGGCCGGATTTATATGCTCCACTGCGCCCTCCTCAAAGTTGGCCAAACCCGCGGCCTTCAAAGCCAAATGTCGTTTACGTTCTTCACGATATCGTATTGCCAAAAAGGCGCACAGTGCAATCAGGACAAAGAAGAAGATGGCACCCATCCAAATCCAAAACTTGCTAACGCCGGGTAGGTCTAAAAGAAATGTAAGTAAGATTCGATTTAACTCGTTTTAAAGAATTGAACTTACTGGCAATCACCACCGTGACGGAGTTCTCAATGCTGCCCAAGCGATTCTCGACCACACACCTGAAGATACCATCATCTTTGGGATAGAGATGTGGTATTAGTAGTTTTGTTTGTTCTTCCAAAATATGGGTACGATTTGTTTCAATTAGCTCGACTTCATCCTTATACCATCTCACAGTTGCCGGCGGCATAGCCTTAGATCTGCATTCCAAAACCAAAGAATCGCCCAAATTGCGTTCAATCTTTGATTTGGCATTGAGATTAGTGTAAACCCATTGTGGTGCTTTTGGATCATGTACATATACATCGATCTCGCGACTATCATATTTATCCGGTTGATTAATATATCGAGCCCGACACTGGTATGTGCCGCGATCCTTATCGGATATTGCACGGAATTTAAGTGACTTTTTATAGGAATACTTTGTATTGTTGGACTCCATGGTCACATCTGAAATGTTATAAGCAGATTGATATATTAGAAACATAAATTTAAAAAGAAACCATTTTCCTTCTATTTATTTTTTGATAATGTTGTAGAGATCAGTTCTTTGTTGTACTTACAATTAGTTTTGATTAACTTACCAGGACTTTCGCTGACCAGTTCGCCATCGTGGTACCATTCCAAGTTGCCATCAAAATGATAGGCCAGAGCAGCACACGTGAAGGTCTCCTGGTCCCCCTTGGCTATATTACGCATCGAGTCCAGCCCGAAAATGCTCATATTCTCCGATATATCGCCCAAGAGAACATGTGCCCTGGCCTGCGAAGTTACCGGACTATTCTTGACTAGGTTCTGTGCCACACAGATGATTATTCCAGGTTCTGTGGGTGTAAAGATCGCTTCGTGTATGAATTCGACGCTTAGTTTTCCAGGTCGAGTGCTGGTTCTGTACTGTTAAAGAGAATATGTTCTTGTTATTTTTGGTTTTCATTTGATAATGATAATACAAGTTTAAGTTAACCTAAGCAAACCGAGTACCTGATAAATTTCCTGGACTGTTTCAGACTAGCGGAACGGCAAGAAATTTTGTGTAGAGCGATCAAGGACAAAATCAAGAAAATATGTTTATTATTCAAATAAAGTAAATCACGATATAGAATTTACAGTTTTTTATGTATTTATTGGTTAGCTAAAGTAAATAGTATTGTCATAAAGGTGTTGTTATCTTGTTGATTTACGATAGGAAAAAGAATTTTAGGATATCTGCCATGAAAAAGCTTGTGATGTTTGGTTACTGAAGATTTCTTGTGCAGCTTGTTAGTTATGAGAGTACTGTGGATAGGATATTATTTATGTACAAGACATTCGAGGAAATGAATTAAATTTTTCGATCGGATTGTTAGCTCGGGAGCACTATAACTAGATATTATCTTTATAACTAAATATTATCGCAAAAGAGTGTGATATGAAATTTCAAAGACTCAATACTTACACTAAAGTTTTGTGAGGCAACAGAGCCACATGAGGGCCAACGGGGCTTTAGGCTACAGGGTTTGAATAAGAATGTCACAACCGCTGTAGGGAATGATCGGACGGTGCAGTTAAGATGCGCCTCACTTCCTGCCACCACAAATACATCATCCATGCTAAGAACAGGTCCTGAAATGACGCTCACATTGAATTCCAGTTTTTCGGAGTCAATGCCATTGGTGCCCTTAAGGACATAGGTGCCACTGTGCTCTAACTGAGCACTTAAAAGTTTCAGTGTTGTGCTGGACTCATGGGAGATGATCTTAAAGTTCTGTTCGGTCTCCCAGACCTCAATGCCGTTAGGCTTGTACCATTTGAATGTCGGCGGTGGATATCCCTCAAAGCTGGCTGTCATCTGTATCGTTTTATTCGCGTGTTCGTGCACCATATAATGATTGGAAGGTTCGAACACTCGCAGATACGATGAGTTGGGCTCTATCAAATAGTTGGAAAATTAAGTTTATCTATTTTAAGATGATTTAAATGGTTTACTTACTCATAATGTTGATTTTGTAGGAATTGAATTCTTCATTACCGAATTTATCTTTAACAACGCATTTATAGGCACCTTTATCGGTGAGCTTGGCGTCCCTCACAGTTAATGTGCTAAGACTCGACTTGCAGGTATTATTCTTCGCCGTGTAATCAAAAAGTGGTTTTGTCCTAGTCGTGCGATCCTATAAAAATTATTATCAAATTGTTATACTTGAATTTTTGATAACCCAGTTTAGGAACCCACCTGGTCGACTCTGTCGGGTGTCATCCAAGTCATTTCGTAGATCAGACCGTAGTTTGCACATTGATAGCAAACTAATTCAAAAGTCCCACCCTCATAGACATGTCCACCAGAGGTAGAGTTTATAGTCGGTTTATAGAGGCGATCGGATGCTTCTGTTGTGTTTGTTGAACGGATTTCAATATTAGTAACAATTTAACTTGTTAATTTATCGGGTTTCTCAAGCGTTTGTACAGCTACATGCAAGTTTAAGTGTGTTTACAAAGGAGTTAATTAAAGACAGGGACGTAGTAACGCTTATACTTAGAGGTTAGTTAATATAATAAATTTACAGATATGTTAGAGAGTTATTTAAATTTAGATTAGATTTAAAATCAAATCATGCATTGCAGAACAATCCTTAAAACCAAACACATATTCAAACAAAAAGAAAACAGAATAAGAATTAGAAACAAAAGAACGTAAAGTTTAAGGACAAGCTAAACAAGACAAACAAGACAACATCCAAAACAAGAATTGAGGGACAACCACAACACTTACGCCCTTTTGGTTCCCTTGAGGGTGAGGGCGAGGGCGAGGACGAAGGCTTCATCGGGGCCAAATTCGTTGGACTTCGTTTTTCACGACGCGATGGCGACGGCGACGACGACGACGATGGCGATAAGGACAACGAGGCTGAGTAATCAGTGTCTTGGTCTTGTAAATCGTTATCGGTATCGGTGTCGCTATCGATATCGGTATCGTTATCGGTATGTAATGTAACATGCCCAGCACCAGTTGTTAGTGTAACGGTATCATTTACGTTATTAGTAACATTGATCGATTTACTGTCATCGATAACCATAACCTTAAAATCATCGTGCGTTTTGTTAGTTAACTTCTCAGTGGACACCATAATTGTTGCATCTTCCAATCCGATGGCTTGTGGGGATAGTTAGCATTATTAATTTGATGGGGGAAACAGCAATAGAAATAGGAAAATACATTTATCGAGGGAAATTATAGCGGTACATATCAAATTGGTTAGCACTCATAACCTCACAGTTAAGAAGCATTTTCTATATGATCTTTCTAACTCTACCGAGAAGGTGTGTCTGTGTGTGTGAGAGTGTGTGTAGTATAGTGTGTTTAATGCATTGAATTTGAAATTTTGTGGTACGACTTTGACCCATAGCCATCTGGTGCGAATCCAAATCCAGTTAAAAGTATTCTTTTTTTTATTGGGAGTGATAGAGTTTTGGTGTTTTTGAAAATGTTTTTAAAATAGTATAAAGCAATATTTACGACACATATTGGACGGAAAATCACAAATCACAAACTTTGGGGTGCAAAAACTCACTATCAATATGACCGTTACCAATAAAGCGCACAACAAAGAGCGTGCTTTCCTCTTCATTTTCCGGAGACGGGATTTTGGGCTCGCAATAATATTCACCACCATCGGTAACACTTCGTATTTCGATAACGAAACCACGCTTTGGATCGTATCGACCGGATGTTTCACTGGAAAATGTCTACAGACAACGCAGAATATTTATATGTATATTTTTTTAAATGTTCATCGGATATTTGATGTTTTAATGGAGAGGTGCGATAGGTAGAGCTGATTGTGAGTGAAAATAGAGGCACTTTTTTCCTATTAATTTAAAGAGAACAACCTGAACAACCTGAAAACTCGGACTTAATAAAATTCTCTAGGTACTTAACTATATAGTTACTATGGGAAAATTTCATTTATAAGTATGTATGCAATATGTATATACGATCTTAAATGTTGTATATATATACAGTTTGGTATGAATAGTTAACTACTTGGGGTAACGTTAATACTTGAAATATAGTAGCTTGAAAACGTACTTAGATAATTGATCTGTATGAGAAACTCGTCTTTACTTGACTTCGTTTTGCATGTGAAGCCGCTAGGAATTTTGTCAACAATGTTAAATGTGAATCCCTTCTTAGCATTGAATGCGGACCAGTTGTAGAAATTATGTTGAGTTTCATTAAGTCTTTTTGAGGATATAAAATCTGTCTGCACGGCGAAGCAAAATAGAACATCATCATGGCGAAAATATTGAAAAGCGAAAGTGTGATTGTGATAAGCTTGCAAAAGATCTGAAATCTATATTGATATACAAACCTCACTGTTAAATGTCAGCAGGACCTCCGTTTCAGGCATTGCGGGCTTGCAGGGTATAGTCACTTGGGTGTATTGACGGGCATCTAACATTGGCTCTCCATTAACGAGTAAATGTTTTTTGTCATTCACAAAGACGTAGATGGTGCTGGCCACAAAGTTGTTAACCAACTCCGCCAGTGTCTCTTCCGACCAGTTTTCTGTTTCGGGCACATTCGAAGATTTGATGCAATAATAGGCGCCCACATTATCCACATTAACTGACAACAGATTGAGTCTAATGCCATATGGTCGGTTGGGATCTTCAATATTCTCAAATTCTTCACTTGTCATGAAACCATGATGGCCATGCCACCATTGAATGGGTTCGCTATCTTCACAACTTAGGGTATAGTCGGTTTGAACCTCCAGTTTAAGTGAATCTTTGCAGGGTGTTATCAGCGGTGAACCCTGTTCTCCGCCACAACTGACAGTTACATCATTGTCCTCCAGTTGTCGTTGCTGGCGAGGCACTATTAATGTTAAAAAAAACACAAATTAAATTCACATTGTTGATGAGTTACAGCAGTTATGTTATGTGTATCTGCTACTTTTGGTTTCAAGGTCAACCCATTTCCTAAATTTGAAAACTTTTTCCCACTTCTCTCATTGGGCATCATGTGGCGCTATCGTAAATAATGCACTTAAGTGATTTGGCTTAATTGCTCCATTGGGCGAACTGACTCCATCTCAATTGATTAGCGCTCAATGTTCAACGTCAGCCTGAGGCTGAGACTGAACCTTTATTTCAGGCTCAACGTCTAGGTCTACGTCGACGTCTACGCCTATGCCTAGTACTCCGGCTATGGCTGTGGCTCCGGCATGTCGTTGAGATTTGTTGCTTTCTTTGGAAGTGAATTGTTTGTTTACTAGGCGATAACAGAAGGCGAACGCTGCTTAAATGCTGATAGCATAATGTTCATGGATCTAGTTGAGTTTCTACTAGCATACCATATACTTCTCTAGTATTATAAATACTCATGTATTCAATGCGAGGAATGTGCAATAGATCCACAAACATCGAGATGGCGCATACTAAATTATAAACTCGACATTTTAATGAGTTTTAATGGTATTCTTGTGGATGACTTTTTCTCTGAACTATCGGCGCCATTCATAAGCAGTGCCGAAATCATTCCTTATCTGCGACGTTCGAAGTTCACTTCAATTGTGTCTAGCGATTCAATTATTGAGAGGTTGGGAGATGAGACGATCGAGTGTGGACCATAAATTATATGAACTGTCTCTGTGGGTTTGACAGGAAGCAAAGGCCTGGATCACATAAATACTCATATAATAAATACAACGTATTGTCTATAGAGCCACATGATATATGAACACAAATGTATACTCCGTATTCTCATATTTTAATTGTGCGAAATGGTCGCACTAAGCGTTCCATGGTCATAATTGAAATCATTTTGAATACCCTGTACTTAAAGATGTACAGAGGGCAGTATAAGTTGATGTATTTATAAACAAACCTTAAACAGGCTAATCAAGTCGATTTAGTTGTATTCTGAATAGATTTTGGAGTGTAAAATATATTTGGAAAAGATCTTTTTGTAAAGTTCTTATCTTTCCCTGTATAGCACAACACAACTGAACAACAAATGAAATAAATTTACGTATAGAGTATCTGCTAATCGAGTTGTTGCCGCTTAATTCCAGACTCTTTTTTTTCTTGCTGATATGTGGATATTTCTGAATATTTTGTTGACTTTATCAATTCCGAGAAATTTCTTGAATTTATTGAAAGAAAATCGCATAAAAATACGCAAATAATATCATTAAAAAAATGTTTAAATGTATACAGTCATTATCTACTTTAGAGGCAATTTTAAGGAAGTGAATGAGTTTTTTTATCTAACAATTTGAATACAAAACCGTTACTTACATGAGCTAATGCCATTCCAGTATGAGATCGAAATGAGAAACAGCAGCAAATTGCGTAACTTGCACATTTTGATAAATATATTTAATGATTTTGGTTTATTTTTATGGCTTGAATAGGTTTTAGATTTGAACGAATTGCGCCATAGCTTGAGAATCACTTAAAACTGGTATGTTTGTGGTTTTATTGTATGCACTGAAAGAAATATTTTCAAATTATTATTTAAATTGACATTTGCACTGTAGAATTGTATTTCTTAGACTATTTTATTTTTGCACTTTAATATACGGTGTAAACTATTAAGTTTTTAAGTCTTTTATAGTTTATTTTCTTAGTTTGTATTAGATTTAATTGTTATAATGTATTTTATTTTCTGCACTGTTAAATTGTTATGTTTTGTGCAGTTTATTTTAATTTTTATTATTCTTTTGAATTGTTGCCACACACACTCTATAAGCTGAGGGCTCTCCGGTCAAGCTCGGCCCGTAATCTTCAAAACGCAACTGAATTCTTCATTTAAAGTCGAGCGCTTTGCGAGCGGCTCAAATAACGAATCTCAATCGACTGTTCAGGATATCAAAGTTGTATTGTTGTTATTGTTATTGTTGCTGCTGTTTCTTGATAAATTTATTATTAATGAGTTCACATAAATACATCTTGAGTGTATGTATGCTTTTATGCTTATGTATGTGGACTGCTGAACCGTTAATCTGAAAGAAAGAGTATTATCAGAAGCCCCTCTTTATCGAATGAATGAACATAAACAAAAACAAAGTGTTTGAACGCATACAAAAAAAGCTCAAGAGACAGAAACATGGAGAATGAGAGAGGTAGGCGAGGAGAGTGGGAGCACGAAAGCGAAGAAATTGCGTTACGCATACGCACAGTGCTACAAAATGTCGTAAAGAATGTTGCTAATCACTCACATCCGCTGTAAGCGATATCCGTTGTTAACTGTAGCATGTAACGGTAAAATGTCATACAGCGCCACCTAGCAACAGGTCACAAAGTTCTACTTTTAGAGATGGAACTCGTGCTTTCAGTCGAGACACGAGTAAAGTAAAGTTAGTAAAGTAAAAAAAATCCACTAAATTTTAATCATGAAAAAGCCAAGAGAATTGTAGGTAGTCCAAAAACTAATGTTAAATATGTGAAAACATTTATTTAATATAATATTGTTTAAATATTATATCACTTCTATATTGAAAAAGAAAAGTTAAAATTGAATCTAGAGCATCAAACTAAAACGAATAGTGGCGTCAGTTTTAGTTTTTGTTTTGTTTTGGTTGATTTTCTGATTGAAACTTTTAATGGAAGACTCCAGTTTAAAATGAAATCGTTAATATTGTTTGTTAGATTAGATAAAACCTTCATCTTAAACTTTTCTGTAAAATCGCATGTTAACTTTTTGTCATATGACACGCGCCCACCACTATTTGAGCTAACAACTCGGATTTAACTATAGCCATAACTCAGTGTGTCCCGTGTCAATGTTCGTGCCCATGCACTGGCTGTGCAGTCCCAGCTCCAGCGGCGACACACAACACATGTGGAGCACTAAATGACACCGAGACATGCACAATTAAACAAGTTGACTAACACAAATTAGAACAGCAATTGCCGCAATTATGGGATTGGAAGTGGGTTGGGGTAGAGAGCAAGAATTATATATCCTAAGGCACATCCATAAATCCATAATCCTGCCCCCACATCAACACAAATGTCGGACAGAGACATGACAACAAGTGGCCCATGTCGACAGTCGTAAACAGGAATTTCATTTAATGTTTCGTTTCCTTCGTTTAAAGGCACACCCAGACGAACAGGGGTTAATGGTTAATGGGCAGTTCTGGACAGGCCAGGAGACCAGACGATATGGCGTGGACATTTGAGAGCCTAGCCAATGACAATGCCAACTTCTTGGCTAATTGCCATTTGGGCCCAACAAATAGAGAGACATTCATCTTTGTCAGCGTGAGTGTAAGCGTCATTTCTTTCCTCCCAACCTCCCTCCCTCCTTAATGATCAGGTCATGAAGCATGCGTCATCTCGTTCTGATAAGCCGCTTGATATCAGTTAATTAAAGTGCTCAGCCAGCCATCTCACCTGAGTGACGTTGCAGGCACTTACTATATGTTGCTTTTGGTCAAGTGCCAAACGCGTTTTCGCAAATATTGACAGCCAAGTAAACTAATCGCTAGCCACGACCATGATGTGGCACTTAGTTAATGCTATTACATCAGGTAGTTAGGCGTTGTAACGACGAGTAGATGCTCTAAAGCTCAATTATACGGCCATCTTCCATAAGATTCTAGTAGATTTAAAGAAGCGAAGAGTTTTGATAAAGGTGAAAAAATACTGCAATAAATGTAAAGTTAAGTAAGAATTTTAAAATAATTTTTAAAATATTTTACTGATTGCAAAAAAATAGTAATTTTGAGCGTATCTAAAAAGTGTTTATAAAACACATTTGATTGGACTTTAAATATATGTATAAGAAATCTCTGACATTTTGGGAGCCTAGACACTTCAATTAGTTATTTGGAGAAGCACTCCTCAACGAAATCTCTAGAGATTTGTAGTGTGCATCCTACAACACAGGAGAATTTAAATTTAATTTTTTTTAACATAGTTTGAATATTCGTGAACAGTAGATCATATTTTGCAGCCATTTATTTGCAATCATTTCTAACTATTCAAAAAATTTAAAATAGCCTAAGTTGAGTATTTAGAATATCCTAAACACTTCTATTAGCAGTGAAAAGAAAGTCGTTCTCTGACTCTAAAAATATAAAGACTTTGGAGTAGAGTATAAAAACTGGCTTGGATCATTTTCAATTCAATTGCTTGCAGTAGCTGAAATGTGTCTGGCAACATGTTGCCAACTGTTGCTGAATGTTCCAACGAGCAACATGCCGTTGCTGTTGAATATGTTGCTTGGACTTTGACTCTTGAGACTGTTTTTCATGTTGTCGTACAACTGGGCCTGCCTTTCTGTTGTTGCCTGGACGGTGGAACGGAGTTGCCATGGTGACACGCCCACTTTTGCAAAATTTTCAAGGGCGCTTACACTGGCATACCTCTGTCCACTTTTTTCTTTTTCTTTATTTTTTTGCTGTTGCAGTCGCTCAGCTCAACTTAGCTATTTTTAACTGCCTTCCCTGTCCCCCGGCATCCTGTTTAACAACCGTCTAATTGCCAGGGAACGTCCAGTCCTCAACTCTAGATGAGCATGTTTTGCAATTGTTTTTTCTCTGTCCGCAATTAGTGACCCACGCAACAGATTTAATTTGCCTCTTTCTGTGGGGAGGAGCTCTTCCATTGGGATCATCAGGTTTCTGGTTTACCAACTCTTGCCAACTCAACAGAAACGAAATTCAAAATGAATCAACAGCTTTAGCTGAATTATTGTATATCATAATTTGGAATCGTATTTGTTTAGCTGATCAAATGGCAATATTTAACATTCAAACATATGTACATGTGTTTACTATGACGTCATTCCACACTCTCTACGCTCGAGTGGTCGCCCTCGGCTCATTTTCATCGTATTGCCTTAGAGCACACATACGTAACACTTATGCACATCTATGTGTATGTGTATGACGTATGCACATTGTAAACCTTACACCAAAACCCAGTGCTCCCCATGTAAATATCTTTACATAAATGACAATATTTGCGTATTAATTGAAATGCGGCCCAGTGAAGCGACTACAGATTGTCTAGAGAGCGGGATTTCAAACCGGTTTCCAAAAGGGGAAACCAGAGGAAAATTCAACCGCATTCTCTTTAACAATTGCAGCGCGTTCTGAGTATCGTCCATAGATCAATCTATTGTCCATCGGAATTCATTAGAAATAATGGAAATTTATTTGAGTTTTGTCGCCTAAACGAAAGACAACATTAAGTATTGTAGAATATTGGGTATAACAGAATGAATCATAATGGAATTTCTTTAATAAGAAGCCTTGATAGAAATTTGTAACACATATTTTAATTTAGTGGTTTTGGTTTCTTCTAATTTTAGGCATTTTTATGTTTAACACTTTTTACAGAAACTTATCGCAGTTTATTTTAAGAGAGTGCACATTTTATTAGGGTATTATGAACATTATATGCCCCTTTGACTCACAATCAATGCAAGGTCGTGTAAATCTCACACCCATAGTCCCTTTAAAAGAGATTATTTTTAAAATCCCTCTCTTTCTTTTTTCTTACAAATCAATTGAGATAAATCTTCTATTTCCCTTATTTATATTTAGATCAAATGCTTTTACCCAGCGCACTTAATCTTATTAATCACAATTCTATTGTTGAAATCCAAATTTTGGTTTCTTTGAATTGTTTTACAAAATTTCTTTTTAAATATAGATTGCTGAGTTTCCATTGGAAGATAGATTTTGTGGCATGTTTGGGCTCCATCAACGCTTGGAATTTGTTGTTGGACATTGTTGTTCCTTATGGCGAGAGTTTTGACACTTTAAGGCTGGTCGAAAAGGAATACAAGCGAAATGAAAAATTGTGGCTGTTTGTTGGCTTTTATGGCCAATAAACGTAAAAAAGTTTGCAACACTTGCGTTGGTTGCATGTGCAACATATTTGGGGTATTTTGCTTGTCACGTTTCTTCCTACCACTTGCCCCCGACATTCCCCTACGCGTTTTTAGCTGCCACACAATGTGGCAAGTGTAAGTGTACATATATCTGTGTTGACCATTTCATTTCATCCCATAGACCTTAATTTTAACTTGGTTTGCACAAATTGAATTTTATGGTTACAAACGTGTCGCACATTTTGTACTTTTATTAGAGCAGCCAATAGACCATGGCTATAACAGCCTCAGTGTCTTGCAACTCAACTGATTCTGAGATTTACGACTTTGTGACCTTTAGACCTTCGCAAAAGTCAAGTGGTTTTTTGCTGCTCAATTGCATTTCCATTTCCATTGCGAGCGCAACAATTTAATTGGAAAAAATGCTTAAGCAACAACTAAACAACTGAAACAGCAACAACATGTTGGCTTTGAGCCAAAAGTGCATGCAGCCAAAAATATGAGGAAATATTTTCTATCCATTTACAAACACATATCTGGAGCTGGAACTGGAACTGGAGGAGGTAAAGATGCAGATGGGGTAGCTGCTCATTAAAATTCAAAACTCAACAACGCACGCAAATTGAAAAGTTTTTCGCAATTTGGGACAACAAACGATTTGTAGATGCAAACTTACGAGTAAAGATTGACACGACTGGCATGCGGGCGTTTCATTTCGACGCATAAATCATAGTTAACGTTTGTCAATTGATTGTGGAGGTGGTAACTTTTCGAGATCTACACAGTTATGAGTGGGTGGACAGCTTGTGGGGTTTCGTTTCCGATGAGATGGCTAACACAGGAGATACCAATTGCTGATATCCTATGTGAGTGTGGTTGATACTCTTTTCTACCAATATTGGTGAGTGTGAGGAAAGTTATTTAATATTTGAATTTACCTTAAACTTTATGGGGAAGCTACATACTTAATTTGATGACTCTAGCTCTTATACTGGTCGAGATTGTTGAGTGTGGAGATAGAACGAGCCTTTTTTATATCGGGACAAATGTTAAAAAATTCCCACTGGCATGTGCCCGTCCCACAAACATTTAAATCATTATTATTCTTGCCGAAACATTTTATAAGTAGGTAACATAAACTGTTCCCTATAAAAATTAGAAGAAAACCTTGAATTAACGGCAAAATATTACACTTCCTTTAAAAAAAAAACGATTTGAAAAGTAAATTTTTAACCGATTTTTGCATATGCTCGTTTACTATTTTTAGATCTTATGTATAAGGATAGATAGTCGTTCGACTGTTGTTCAAACATTTGTAAAAATATATAACATTTTATATGCCCGTTTGTAGGGTATATTTAGACAGAAACTTAGCCTGTTACACATTTAGTTAGGAATTCTAATTGCAATGAGCTGTGGTCTACCTCTAATTATTTTTATTAGACTATGCCGAAAATGTTTACTCATGACGCGATTCGCGTGTTCCTTAATGAAGGCGAAATTAGCTGGAATACTTACACATGCCAACTGAAGGACTGTCTATCTAATTCATTAGTTTATTTTTTGTTTGTTTTTTTTTGCATTTAAGAGTCGTTGTGTGGGCGTGAATTCAGCCGAAGAGCATTTAGTATTTGGGTAACTTATTTGACACAAACTTACACTGAAATTTAAAATATTATTATGACAGCAATAAGTCAGCTAGATCAACTACTATTTGGCGATCTTACGTAAAGAAATAAGACAATAACTTTCCCAAGTAAACATTTAAAAAATAGACGAGATAATCAGATGAATTTGTCAACATTCTATTCAGAGTATTTGGTAACTTTAAAAGGTTTTTTATTGCATACTGAAGTAGGTTACAAAATATTATATTTATGTCAATTACAGTTACAGCGCATTCTTCTTAATTGTTGTTAATAAATTAACAATTGTTGACAAACAATACGAAAATTTATTGGGAGTTTCATTTAATTGTTACATATTGATATATTGTCCGAAATAACGAGAGAATGTTTGTACACACACGAGTAGTTTGGAGTTTTGGGGTTGGGTGTGGGTGTGGACTATGGTGCAACAACAACAAGTGCAACACCCACATGCTGCATAGTACAAGAAGAAGAGAAACCAGCGGGGAGTTTGGTTGTGCAATTTATCCGATTGTCTTGTTGGTTACGCCCCCACAGAGACAGCCTTTGTCTAATGCATATTTGAAGTGCAAACGTTGTGCCGCCTACAACAAGGAAAACAACAAGAACAACAACAGCGAAGAGAAGAAGACGAAGAGGGCAACTAATCTACAAGACAGATGCATAAACAACAACAGAAGCAGAAAACAAACAAACTTTGCATTTGATAAATTGGCAAGAAAATACGGAGCGACAACAACTTCTGTTGCCTCCCCCTTAACCCCTTTTACCCCTTATCCCATTGCCCGCTTAAACGCTTCAAGATAAAGGCCGACATATAATCGCTAGTATTTGTAATTCTATACTATATTTCTTTATAAGAATATTGTATATATGGTATTCTTTTTTGGGTTCGCAACAAGTGCGGGCGGGCTTTAGATAAAGTATCTGGCGAATACACGGGAAACGCCGCTTATCAGCTTGTTTAACATGTGTTCTGCAATATGTGTGTGTGGCTATCTTTATTACTGTTTAGATGTCGGATAAGTTTGAACGCCAAGAAGCTGCATAGATACACAGCACATTCAAAAGATACAAAGATACATACCAATTTTTTAGCTTGTTGGGTTGTGTTTTTTTCGTTTACATAATTACAAGGAAAGTTGCAAATAATTAATGAATTAAAAGTGAAAATAGAAAATACGTGCCAACAGCAGAGCGACATCAACAGTTGTAAATGTATCTTACGAATGAGTCAGAGTCAGAGAAGGAAAATTTCATTGTGACCAGCTTATGTTTAACACATGTTGGCTTATGTAATGACCGCAAGGCAATTCCAACAAAAAAGAAACACAATTCGTATCTTAAGTTTATGTTGTTTTTTTAGATACTTTTAACTTTCTGGCTTTTTTGCTTTCAATTTCATTGTGCTTGTTATTAATCTAATGCCATTTGCTAAGATACTTTATGATGAACAGCTATTTTGGCAATCTGCCCATTTATATCGAAAGTGGCGACAATACTTTGACTTGTTGTTTAACAACAACAAATGTCAGAAATTGTTTGTTTGTATTACTATAGTTATTGTTAAAATGATCCCCAAGCGGTTTTATTTATACTTTGTTTTGTATCAATAAGTTTGCAATGTTCACTTAATTTTCATTACTTGGCAATGACCCGAATAGTTGCATTCAATTGTTGACTTGGCTCATATAAATATTTAACAATTCTGTCGGCTGCACTTTTTCTTCTCATTTGGGTCACTGAAAAATGCTCAAAACATTTTCTGGCATTTAAAGCGAACTGCAAGCGGAAGTAAAGAGTGGGAAGTGAGAAAGGGGAAAGAGAAAGGGGAAGGAGAAAATGAGATTAAGTTTTTATTGTTATTTGCCAGCTGCGTGTGCCAAAGACCAAGTTTTCCACTCACATTTCCAAATGTGTACGAACACAATTTACGACCTGCAAAGGCGAACCAGGAAAAATATGAAAACTTCTAAATAAACATAATGAATAGCAAGGAAAATCTTCACGCTTAGTTCAGGTGAATGCTATGCTTGAAAATTGTAAAGTCACGGCTAAAGCTATGACTTTACTTCCTGCACCACTTGAAACCACCCAGAGCCCAAGGAACTTAATAGCCCCAATGGCCAGGCAAAGAAATTGATATTTTACGAGCCAAATGGCTGTGCTAAGGTCATTGAAATACCCTGTAAAATGTTAAGATAGAAGTTGTAACTATGCCACCTCTTTAGTTATTTGCGTACGCTTAAGATCTAGATACATGGTATCATTTAGCCGTGAATACTTTATGAGGCAGACCAAAGACCTCAACAGCCAAGTAATTGTTATTATGCCTTGAAATATGTGAGGATTCAAACTGTAACTGTGCCACCTTATAAAATATGTGCATGTGCTTACGACCTGCTTACACAGTATCTTTAGTCGCCAATACTTTATGAGACTCATTTCTACTTGTTTATTTATGTTTCCTGTTGACTCCGTTGCATGATGCTCCTTCTCAGCCTGAACAGAATTTTAATTATCGCTGTCTTCTAACAAATTCCAGTTAATAGTTGATGGCGAAATTTATCAAAGATACTAAAGTTGTTCAGTTCGGTGTTTTTGAGTTAAGGAACCGAGTCATGAATAGAACATTCAAAATTCCCTTAAGTTCGAGCCCGAAAAGGACGGCTTTTATTAAGCAAGTCGGAAAAATTTTAAATAGACAAAATCAATCAAATCTCAAATCTTGAGTTAGATTCTTAAAATAATTGTATATTTTTAATTGAAAACATTTTTACGGTACAAAAAGTATCAAAAAAAAGAACTAGGTTTGGGATCAGGGATCATTAAAACTGGGGTGCGAACCAAATCGAAATTTGGCTCAATTGTCAAACGATCTAACCAAACATTCTTTCACATTTTTTGATGTTTGCACACTTGAACTCTATGAAGGGAACTACAAACTAAATTGTGAAATACTGTTAAATCATAAGCATAAGCCGTTAGATCGCGAATCCAAGTGGAATGCAATAAAATGCAACGAATTAGAAAAGGTGTGGAAAACGTGAGTTCCTCACACTGCGGGCGGCATTTTCATTGTAAGTTGATTTGAGTCTATTAAATTTTGCGCCTTATCACAACAGCTAACAGTTGTTAGATATATACCCGCATCTCAGTTCCATTCCCCCCTACATTCCTAGTTCCCTCCAGTGGCTTGTGGTGTGATTTTGCATATGCCTCCTGGCGGCTGCAATTTTCCACTCAGTTCCAGTGATGGATGGATGGGTTGACTGTGGGGCAACAGCAATTAGTTGGAACCGTTTGATGCAGTTGAAGTTGATGGATAAATGGAGCAAGTGATCTCAAGTGTTTTGCGTAGCGAATTCTGCATTTAATAAACAAATCGAATGCAACGGCCAATTGTGGAACTGACCCAAATTTGACTCTACACATCCGTAGCTCATAAAGTGTATCCACAACTGACTCATTTCATTATTTTTTTTATTGATCAATGAAGTTTTTGTTTATTTTAAAATGAGCTCATGGCATTTGTGATAACAGCGAGAACTGTAACTGTTCCCAAAATTTTGAAACATGTTCGTCTAACCTGGAAACCGGTTTAAGAAAGTTGTTTCCAAAACTTGTCTGCCAAAATACAATATACAGAAAACAAAAGAACGTAACAAAGTTGTGACGTTGGGTCGTTAACTCACAGGTTGCACATTTTGGGTTAAAAAAAAAACCCAAAGAAATTTAAAGATGACAATTAGAATAGATATACGTACTGACAGATACGAGTACTTCCTTTTAGATGCGGTTGATGATTAAGATAGACATAGTCAGCTGCTTACGCAGCCTACAGTTAACCACAGCAACAACAACAACAACCATAATTTTAATAACAACAACAACAGTTAGAAACGTTAACAGCTAGAGTCACGGCAGCGATGAATCACGGCCTGGTTACCTGGCCGGGCTTGTCGCTGTGTTTATTCTCCCAATTCGCTGGAATACCGATGTCGTTTTCAACTTGGGGCTCTCGCACGTACACACACACACTGACACACACTGCTTTAAAAAACACTTATCAATGAAAATTAATTTGATAACAATACACTACGCACACAGTCACGTTAAGAGAGAGGGTCAGTAGATAATGAGTATATAATATCCCTGAAAGCACCAAAAAAAATACGTTGCACCAAGATTAACCAGCGACATTGGCAGACGTCAATACTCACAAACACTCACTCACACACAGATTATATGAATACAGTTTTCTATTTGAATTGGAATATCAGACATTTGATTTTATTGTTATTATTTGGTGCTTTGTCGCCACCTGTAGCTCTCTCTCTCTCTCTCTCTCTCTTTGGATATACTATACGTAACTTTTTGCACTTCAGTATCGCATTATAAATATATGCATAAATGTATGTATATTTGTGACGTCGCATTTAGCACCTTTTGATATATGGCTTGGTGGTTATAAACACTATGATCCACTTGGTTTTACTTTTTTGGCATATTCTTTAGAATTTATAGCACTTTTTTAACGCTTACGTTTTAGATTTTGTTGTTTCACTCCAAACTACGCGACAACGCGCAATTAACAATAAATAAATTGCGTTGTCAGCTAAACTTAAAAAAGTTCTTCTTTTTTTTACGGTATTTGTTATTGAATCTCAATTACTGAACTGCACTCTTTTGAACAGATATGGAAAACCCGCGCGCTTCAAGCGAGCGCTCTCGACTGAATTAGTTTGAGAAGACTGATTTGTGTGTTGTTGTTGTCCCACACACCAATGCCACGACAAAATTGTAGTTCTAAAAAAGAGGCGCTAGCAAACAAGAGATGGCGCCAAAATTGGACAAACCTGACAGCTCTGGTCACCGAAATCGAGTGTCCCGCCAAATCTGGTCGAGTGGACACTCGAGGAATTCACTCGAAAAATAAAAATCATTGAAATTTTGCATAGATTTTTTGTAGAATTTTCTTACGCTTTCCTGAAGTTTCCAGATTTTTTGGAACTCATTTGAAGGAGCTAGACCCCTGGAAGGGCTACAATGACGAAAAATATGTCAAGAAACCTCTTGAATTTAGATAATTTCGAATTTCAAAATTTGTTCAAAAAAATTCGGTCGTTAAAAATAGTGTTGTTGGTAAGTTGCTCAAAGAAGGCTGCCAGATTTTAATAAAATTCTAGTTCTAAAAGTAAACAACATGACAGGTGGCGGCGCTAAAAAACAAAAGATGAGCGCTGCCTGATCGTTGCAAAACGTACTAACTACTGCATGGTGTCATAGCAATCAGCTTTGTAGAGTGATGGCACGTGAACGTTAAATATTTGAAATGCCTCTTGTGCTAGCAAATGTAAATTTAATTGATTTAATAGATAAAAACAGTTGACAAAAGAGTATAAGTATTTGCGTGCTAAATATTGACAATAAAGTTTCCATATAACTGTACAGAATAATAATAAACCAGCTTTAACTAAGTAGAATCGTTGTCGACCGTTAGTCGAGCAAACAATATTGTTGTAATCGCAATAATTAACGCCAGACGTATAAAAAATAAATTATAGGGATTGAGGGTGTTATCTGTTGCATCAACATGCATGTTAAATACACTTCGTACTGTACTCGAAATTTAATGTTCCGTGGCAATTAAAAATGGTCACTCATTACTGTAGTGAGGTATATAGTCCAACTTAATGGACAATTGGCTGGTCCAGTGGCTACCGATCAGTGCTGCAATTGAGCCGAACGATCAACGATCAACGATTGCCATTGACCAATACTAATAATAATCTGTTAATAATTGCGGTCCAAAAAGTCTAAAATTCGACTTAAACGGTGGTATAAATAGAGCTGTCCAAATTCCAACCGTAACCAAAATCGTATTGTGAATTCGACGCGTAAAATGTTGGCGAAAGTTGTAATCCTGATAATCAGTTGCTTGTCCATTGACGTGGCCTCGGCGTGTGTAAGTTAAATATTTTCCCGACTGATCTGAGCGAGCCTTGAAATGAATATGGATTATTTTTAAATCGAATCAACAGAATGGCTACAAGGCTACGATCGTCAAAATGGAAAACTGTGCTGGGGATGATGCCATCATTACTATCGAGGATGGCTTCGAGGTCAAGTTGAACAAAAAGTGTGAGATGGTACCGAAGGGTTGCTTCATGAACAAAGCGTTCACAACGGCTGTGGCAAAATTTAAGGTTCATAAGGACGGCATTGTCATGAAGGAGGGAAAGATGGATCTCTGTGCCGCTGCCGATCAGGCATCTACTGAGGCCAAGGATATGCTAAAACTTTTCGGTGCACCATCCAGCTGTCCAGTTGCCGAGGAGAAGGTCTGCGCCAATGATCATAAAGTGGATTTGTCCAAGTACAAGTCCATGCTGAGCATGGCACGTGGTCATCTCATCATCGAAAGCGAAATAAAGCATGACACTGTGAGTAGATCAGCTGAATTCCAATTTAGTCATCAATGAAGCAAATCTCTTTCTTTTCTTCCTCCAGGGCAAGTCCTGTTTCCATGTCGAAATCGATATTACCAAGAACTAAATCCACAGATGAATCAATTATATATATCAGTATCAGTCTTGCAAATTAGCTGTATGTTTTCGTCGTAATAAATAATGGTTTTGGAGTGCACAGAACAACACTTTAGTTTTTTCTCTATTAGTAATATATATTTTTTCGTCTATATTTTAACATTTTACAACACTTTCAGCTTACATATAGAAATCAGAAAATATTTAAACTTATCGTTAGTCTCTATGTGTAATTTCTATTCACAAAATCGCAACATAAAGTGAGGAAGCTAGTTTGAAGAGACCATGTTGAGCAGCGCGAGGAATAGATCCGTTTTGAAGTTCAGCAAATTCCCGAAAACCCATAGTCGCAATCGTTGACCTTCTCTTTCAGGCGACCCAGATAGGGTGAGTGCTTGATGCCGAAGCTGTAAGAGGGCATATGGGATAGGTTCACCTGTGGGATGATTATACAAGAAAAACAGGAAAAACAAAGTAAAGGCTTGTTAGTAGGGTTCAATTATATTTTTTTTTAATTTTTATCTTAGCTGCGCTTTAGTTTAACCCAAAAAATAACACTTAAAGATAAGCCCTATCCGGCCGAAATTCCAGTAGACAACGCGCATAACGTTCAGGCAATATGAATTGCCCCTGTCTGCCACAGAACGGGGAATGTAAAATGCCAAAAGATATCGATGGGGTCGAACGTTTCTCCCAATACTGTGGGTCAGTTCCTTATAAGATCTGTAACTAATTTGGCTTAAATGATCTACCTACCTTTTCTGGACAGTGTGCGCCTGGGCCAGGTTTATTGTCATCGGTTATCATCTTATATTTACCGCGCATCGTGTAGACGGGAGGTTTTGGCTTTACGGCCGTATACTCGCCATCGTAATAGCCGGGACCGGGAAGGACTAGTGTGGGTATAAGCGAGTCCTTCTCCCGTCCGGCCATTGTATAGGCGGGTGCCGAACGTATGGGACCCTCCTTGCTGCTGCCCAACACAGTGGGTATCTTATAGACGTTAGGAGCTGTCAAGAATGAATTAATATCAGGCATATAATAAACGGATAAATTGAGATTTAAGTATGTGGATTGACTGCTATTGCTGTTGGTGTTTGAATGGCTGGGTTAGTAGATGATACTTGATACTTGAGATGATGAGGCGGCTCTGGAAAACACAGAACAGGGGAAAAAACAAAAAAACTTTCACAGGAAATAATATCAATGTAGGAGAGTTACCTGATAATCTTCTCTTGCACGCTGCTTGCCTCCACAGCGTACTTGACTCTACTTGACCTTGTCGACTGGCTGCTGGTCACAATTGTGCCATCATTCTGCACCACTGTGCGTGTACTTGAATTGGCCGCCTTGCTGGTGGTGGCATCAGCGGTGCCTTTGGCTGTTACCTGTAGATTTCCCCGCTGGACATGTGCATTCTCCGCGTGGTGCAATGTTGTCTCTACACACTTTGATCTATCATTGTCATTCCCTAGACTTTTGGTGATTGTCTTCGTTGTAGTCGTTGTGGTGGTTGTCGGCTTAAGGTCAGTGCAAGCGGTGCCATTTGTGGTGCCATTTGTGGTGCTGTTGTGCTTTGTGGTGCTTGTCGTAGTTGTTGTCTCCTGACCTCCAGTTCCATTTACCAATCCTGTCGAATTGACACCATTTACGATGCGCTTCTCAGTGACTATTGTGGTCGATGTTGCAGTGGTGCTATCAATGCCATTGTTGCGTACTATATGTGCAGATTGTGATTAAATATATAATAAGATGCAAAAATGATAAACTAGGTAAAATTTATGAAATAAAGAAACAGAAAGAATGACTATGTGCCTTATAGTTGCTTTTTTTATTCAAGCGAAAAAGAAAGAGCCAATAGATTGGAAACGATTATGACCTTGCCCTAAGCTTCACTCCGCAGCTTCACCCTCAGCTTCACCATCAGCTGGAGGAGCATCATCACCACCTGCATCTGCCCCCTCTCCATCAGGGGGTCCTGCTGCTGTTGTGCCGGTTGCAGTTTCATTTGAACTACTGGTTCCAATTTCTTTTGGTAGCTGGACCTTCATGTGCCAAGCACAATCCCAATGACATTTATCAAGTGTAGGAAACTCATTGTGTCTATGGATTTGTGGGCACTTGGTATAAACCGAAACACAATCCATAATTATGCGATGGAAGGCATAAAACTTACGACGTGGTCCCGAACAAGTGCTTTCATGTCTATATTTATTCTTGACCAAACAAGCCGAATTTGGTCTATCTATGAGATGACAAATAATTTGCTATTGTTTTATGTATTCCCAAAAAGAACATAACTATTAAAGTTTGTCACTTACTTCGACCGGTTTCCAAGACTGAGACAAACCAAAAGAATAAAAATCCGAGGAGCAACCACTTCATTGTCTTCCAGAATTAACTCTAACCTAACAAACCGTTTACAATCTTTGACACACTTAATATATGGGTGTCAAATGAATTTCATGGCTGTTATATTTGGCAACCAACGGATGCTACCCGGCATTGCCCGCGCTTATATTTATATTTTGTCACGAAATGTGAAACGCATTGAAGGAGAAGTGGACCCCATAATTAACTATGTATATTCTTGATCAGGACGACTATCCGTGTCGATATGTGGATTGATATTGTTGAGAATGAGTTTGAAGCTGAATGGATGAAGTTCTGTTCCATTATCCCCCTTGGGGGTAAGTAAATGGAAAGAGCCATAGCGATATGATAACTACAGGTACTTTAAATACTCTTCGATGATGGGTCTATAGGGCTTACCGGGACTTCCCAAGCGTCGTTCACGTCTTTGTAGAATACGATCTTCAATGTAAGCACCTCTAGGCTCTAGTGAGTGCAGATGAATACAGGAGCACAGGTATATACAAGGAAACATACATACATATATGGATTATAGGCCAGAGCACCAAAAAATGGGAGCAAGAGTTGTGTGTGTGTGTGTGTGTCGAGAAACATGAAATACAGATACAAACATATACAATAATAGATTTATCGATGCATCCAATGAGCTTCCAATACAACAACGCATTACCGACACCAAAAATACTTATGAAAATAGGGAGAGGTACCTACCAGATATGGGCGGCATAGGTAGGGTCTTAAGACCAAAACTATACGCCGGTGAACTATCAAGTTTGCACTGCTCGGGATGATAGTGTCCGGGAGCTAGGACGTATATGGAAACAAGATGCAAACACAAACAAACGTACAATAAGCAACATGCTGGTGAAAGGGGTAAAAGCTAACAGCAAGTTCATTACCAGGTGCATCGGTGGAGACTTTAATCTCAGTTCTTGTGCCAAATGTGAAGGCTGGTGTGTGTTGTGTGTGCTTTTCCGGCTCATATGCAGTGGGTGCTGTAAGGTTTAGGATTCAAGTAGTGCTTCTAAGCATACAGGGCTTTCTAATTGTACTCTAAACTCACCTGGTGTATCACTGATATGTTCCCTATACAGCTTCATGCCGAAGGTGAAAGCCGGTGAGCCGTCCTGCTGACAGTTCTCCGGTCTGTAGTCACAGGGCGCTGGAGTATGGCTAATATGCTCAATTGTCGAGCGACCTGCAATTGTGTAGGCGGGTGTGTGGTCAAGACGTACTTTCTCGGGTGAGTAGTCGCATGGCGAAGGCTGATGGTTGTCCACTTTGGGGTCGTATTTGCCACCAAATGTGTAAGCGGGTGAATGATCCAGTCGAGTCTTCTCCGGCGAGTAATCTCCAGGAGCAGGTGTGTCATTTGAGATCTTCGGATCATGTCTACCAGCCATGGAAAAAGCAGGATTGTGATCCTGCCGAACTTTTTCAGGGGAATAAGCTCCAGGAGCAGGAGTATCACTTGGCTTATGAAGATCGTGGCGACCAGCGAAGGAGAAAGCAGGGTTGTGATCTTGCCTAACTTTTTCAGGGTGGTAATCACCGGGGGCTGGGGTGTTGTTTTCTACTTTAGGATCATTTCTTCCTCCAAAGGTATAAGCGGGAGTATGATCCAAACGAGATTTCTCAGGAGAATAGTCTCCAGGTGCTGGGGTTCCATTCGTGATTTTCGGATCATGTTTACCAGCCATTGAAAAAGCAGGATTGTGATCCTGTCGAACATTTTCGGGATAGTAGGCTCCAGGAGCAGGGGTATCACTTGGTTTATGAAGATCGTGGCGACCAGCAAAGGAGAAAGCAGGGTTGTGATCTTGCCTAACTTTTTCAGGGTGGTAATCACCGGGGGCTGGGGTGTTGTTTTCTACTTTAGGATCATTTCTTCCTCCAAAGGTATAAGCGGGAGTATGATCCAAACGAGATTTCTCAGGAGAATAGTCTCCAGGTGCTGGGGTTCCATTCGTGATTTTCGGATCATGTTTACCAGCCATTGAAAAAGCAGGATTGTGATCCTGTCGAACATTTTCGGGATAGTAGGCTCCAGGAGCAGGGGTATCACTTGGTTTATGAAGATCGTGGCGACCAGCAAAGGAGAAAGCAGGGTTGTGATCTTGCCTAACTTTTTCAGGGTGGTAATCACCGGGGGCTGGGGTGTTGTTTTCTACTTTAGGATCATTTCTTCCTCCAAAGGTATAAGCGGGAGTATGATCCAAACGAGATTTCTCAGGAGAATAGTCTCCAGGTGCTGGGGTTCCATTCGTGATTTTCGGATCATGTTTACCAGCCATTGAAAAAGCAGGATTGTGATCCTGTCGAACATTTTCGGGATAGTAGGCTCCAGGAGCAGGGGTATCACTTGGTTTATGAAGATCGTGGCGACCAGCAAAGGAGAAAGCAGGGTTGTGATCTTGCCTAACTTTTTCAGGGTGGTAATCACCGGGGGCTGGGGTGTTGTTCTCTACTTTGGGATCATTTCTACCTCCAAAAGAATAGGATGGAGTGTGATCCAAACGAGATTTCTCGGGAGAATAGTCTCCAGGTGCTGGGGTTCCATTCATGATTTTCGGATCATGTTTACCAGCCATTGAAAAAGCAGGATTGTGATCCTGTCGAACATTTTCGGGATAGTAGGCTCCAGGAGCAGGGGTATCACTTGGTTTATGAAGATCGTGGCGACCAGCAAAGGAGAAAGCAGGGTTGTGATCTTGCCTAACTTTTTCAGGGTGGTAATCACCGGGGGCTGGGGTGTTGTTTTCTACTTTAGGATCATTTCTTCCTCCAAAGGTATAAGCGGGAGTATGATCCAAACGAGATTTCTCAGGAGAGTAGTCTCCAGGTGCTGGGGTTCCGTTTGTGATCTTTGGATCATGTTTGCCAGCCATTGAAAAGGCAGGATTGTGATCCTGACGAACCTTCTCAGGGGAGTAAGCTCCAGGAGCAGGGGTATCACTTGGTTTATGAAGATCGTGGCGACCAGCAAAGGAGAAAGCAGGGTTGTGATCTTGTCTGACCTTTTCAGGGTGGTAATCACCGGGGGCTGGGGTGTTGTTTTCTACTTTAGGATCATTTCTTCCTCCAAAGGTATAAGCGGGAGTATGATCCAAACGAGATTTCTCAGGAGAATAGTCTCCAGGCGCTGGGGTTCCGTTCAGAATCTTTGGGTCGTGCTTACCAGCCATTGAAAAAGCAGGATTGTGATCCTGACGAACCTTCTCAGGGGAGTAAGCTCCAGGAGCAGGGGTATCACTTGGTTTATGAAGATCGTGGCGACCAGCAAAGGAGAAAGCAGGGTTGTGATCTTGCCTAACTTTTTCAGGGTGGTAATCACCGGGGGCTGGGGTGTTGTTCTCTACTTTGGGATCATTTCTACCTCCAAAAGAATAGGATGGAGTGTGATCCAAACGAGATTTCTCAGGAGAATAGTCTCCAGGTGCTGGGGTTCCATTCATGATTTTCGGATCATGTTTACCAGCCATTGAAAAAGCAGGATTGTGATCCTGTCGAACATTTTCGGGATAGTAGGCTCCAGGAGCAGGGGTATCACTTGGTTTATGAAGATCGTGGCGACCAGCAAAGGAGAAAGCAGGGTTGTGATCTTGCCTAACTTTTTCAGGGTGGTAATCACCGGGGGCTGGGGTGTTGTTTTCTACTTTAGGATCATTTCTTCCTCCAAAGGTATAAGCGGGAGTATGATCCAAACGAGATTTCTCAGGAGAGTAGTCTCCAGGTGCTGGGGTTCCGTTTGTGATCTTTGGATCATGTTTGCCAGCCATTGAAAAGGCAGGATTGTGATCCTGACGAACCTTCTCAGGGGAGTAAGCTCCAGGAGCAGGGGTATCACTTGGTTTATGAAGATCGTGGCGACCAGCAAAGGAGAAAGCAGGGTTGTGATCTTGTCTGACCTTTTCAGGGTGGTAATCACCGGGGGCTGGGGTGTTGTTTTCTACTTTAGGATCATTTCTTCCTCCAAAGGTATAAGCGGGAGCATGATCCAAACGAGATTTCTCAGGAGAATAGTCTCCAGGCGCTGGGGTTCCGTTCAGAATCTTTGGGTCGTGCTTACCAGCCATGGAAAAAGCAGGATTGTGATCTTGACGAACTTTCTCAGGGGAGTAAGCTCCAGGAGCAGGTGTGTCACTTGGTTTATGAAGATCGTGGCGACCAGCAAAGGAGAAAGCAGGGTTGTGATCTTGTCTGACCTTTTCAGGGTGGTAATCACCGGGGGCTGGGGTGTTGTTTTCTACTTTAGGATCATTTCTTCCTCCAAACGTGTAAGCAGGAGTATGATCCAAACGAGATTTCTCAGGAGAATAGTCTCCAGGTGCTGGGGTTCCGTTTGTGATCTTTGGATCATGTTTACCTGCCATTGAAAAGGCAGGGTTGTGATCCTTTCGTACCTTTTCAGGGAAGTAAGCTCCCGGAGCTGGAGTATCACTCGTTTTTTGTATATTGTGTCGACCAGCGAAGGAAAACGCGGGATTGTGATCAAGCCGCACTTTTGCTAAGTCATAGGTGCCTGGGGCTGGAGTGTCGTTTGCTTTAATTGTGTCATGGCGTCCAGCGAATGAATAAGCAGGATTATGATCGTGCCGTACTTTTTCAGGACAATAGTCTCCCGGTGCCGGAGTATTGATATCGAGCCGTTGCTCATGCTTACCACCGAAGCTAAACGACGGCGTGTGATCGCCGCGATGTTTCTCCGGGGCATATGTGCATGGAGATGGAGTAAGGTCCACAGATTTTAGTTCATGGCGGCTTGAAAAAGTGTAGGAGGGACCGTAATCCATGCGTGCTTTCTCCGGCTCATACGTGCCAGGTGCCGGAGTATCTTGTGTTTTGCTGACATGAGCACGTTGGCCAAAACTGTAGGCAGGCGTGTTACTTAACATAAATTTCTCGGGCTCATAAGCACATGGCGCTGAAAGAGATAAGGATTATTTATGTTATGAGAGCGTTCTGCAATAAAATGATTTTGTAGACCTTAGACTATGAAGCAACTTACCTGGTGTGCAATCAACCACATCATGTGTTGTTTTTCCTGTGATACTAAAAGCGGGTGTTGTGTGCAATTTGGATTTTTCAGGACTGTATGTGCCAGGTGCTATTCAAACAAAAACGATTTTAATTAGGCTTAATTGTTTTCTCATTGTAATAAAGTCCTTTAATCTGGTTACAGTTACAACGTTTAAGGGCTGCCAACTCCTCTGCACACTCTTTGCTTCAAGCTGCCAACTGTTGATCAATGACGAAACGACAATATTGCCAACCTTTTGATTGGCAACATTTGAAACTGATTATTCATAGTTGCCAACTCTTTGGCTAGAAATTAATGCAATCGGCAACATTTCCAAATCAATTTTAACGGCCGTGCAAACATATTTGAATAAATCTCAGCCAGAACTGGATAAATTATTGAAATTAATTAAATATCCCACCTGGAGAACCAATATGGTGCTTTTGTTTCGTTCTTAGACAAAAACTTTTTGCTACTTATGCTCCAAGACATTCAGTTTAGGCCTAGAAAAGCCTTGTGCTTAACTACATTTGACTTTAGTGGCTTTATAATTAAATGACAAACCTGGCGTGTAATCGGGACGCAGCTCATGGTGTTTGATTCCAAAACTGTATTCAGGAGCCCGGCTGAAGTTCGATTTTTCGGGACAATAGGCGCCAGGAGCTGTGAATAAATGTCCAAATTATTATTATAAGCTTAATGATAGTGTATAACAGTGAATTAAATAGTTCTAGTATACAGTCCAACAGCTAACTAGTTAACTAGATACCTAATAGTGCCTCAACATACAAGAGTATTACCTGGTGTATTCAGATCGTGTTGGATTTTAGTTCGTCTACCAAATGTGTAACGTGGCGCATTCTTTCTTGATTGCGTGACCTTTTCAGGACAATAGCTATTTGGCGCTGTTAGTGTTAATAAAACAAATAAATTGGTACGGGTATTGTTTTTAGACTACACTTGCGAGGTATAACTATTTAACTATGGAAAGGGTTAAGAGTTTAAGAATTAAGAGTTACGAGTTACGATTTACGAGTGGAGGAGCATAAGATAAACCAACACCAGAACCAGAATGTGAGATTACGGGTACATGCATGGTGAATGCTTTTGGTCATTGTGTTAGCTGCAAAAACGTTCAGCCAGTTAGTTGTGTTACCTGGATTGTTAACTAGATATACGTTAACCTTTATGCGAAAGGAATATCGAGGAGAGCGTGGCTTTATGACATCAAGCGGCACCACTTGATAATGGTTGGGACCTAAATTGTGACAATATTCGCGGTACGGAGTGTTTTTGTTTAAAGAGAAAAATTTTTAATTAAAATTATAAATCATAAACAACAAATTAAACAAACTAAAATACTTTTACGTCTTCGGTTAGCCGAATTTTAAACACCTCGCAGATTTAGTATATGATGTTTCAATCTTATTCTGAATATTAAAATTTTCCCCCTTTTACACTATGAATAAAATAACAAATTTCATCGTAATACTCTTAGGTCTAATCCTTACTGACTTTATGTAAATATTATTATTTAAGCAATCGCAATTTCTTTATTTCATCCTTTCAATACGTTTATCAATTAAATTCTTGTTTTATTTTAGTTTTGATTATATATTTAAATTATTGTGTAAATCCCTGATAGCCTAGACAACACAAACGTTTGTAGAATTCATAGAAACAGACGCACGAGGATTTTATTTAAACTGATTAATGCAATTTTTTAAAAGAAAAGATTTCTTGATTAAGTTTTAATATCTGCTTGGGTTTTTACTAAAAGCATACAACCAACATATAACAAATCAACGAAACATTCAAAAGTACAACGTGCCTGATGCTATATTACAAAAGAGACAGTTTCTTAGAAAGAAAGTGAGTGACAGAGACAACTACACTAGCAGCTAAAGTTACTACATGACTTCTAAGGACTACAGCGATGGAGGAAAAGAGAGAGATTGGGAATTCAAAAAAGAGAGAGAGAGAGACAAGTATCTAGCAGCTATAGCTACTGTGACTACTGAGATGCAATGCAAGACAATAGAGATTGAGATTGAAAAGAGAAAGAGAAAGAGAGAACTAGAGATGTCGCATTCTAAGGCAGCGTTTACTTACACGCTGCTTGGATGATCTTTTCATGGGGTTAGGATTCAAAATGATTTGGATATTCATATATATACAATATTGCGTCTTGCTCCATGATGATGTTGAATGCGGATAGCTTGATTGATGATGCCCCTTCCATAATCCATGTCGTTAGTGATGCGCATGCAACCCATATAACCAAATATACACCAAAATGTGGTACCAAAAAGTGGAACCATTCAAACAGCAACAACCAACAACAACAACAACCAACGTGTGGCCAATAGACCGTCTCGTCTTACCTGGAATCAATTGAAACTTTGCATTCGCAGGCTTCTTGCCAAATGTGTACTTGGGCGTGGCATCAATAACCGCCTTGGAAGCCGGCAGGACATCATATTCCCCAGGTCCAGGATTCACGAAACTAGACAATTCCTTGGGACGACTTTGTAAAGTCGCCGCCCGTGGATGATCTTTACCTTTCGGTCGTAACCCCGAAACATTGTACTGAGCTGGACCAGGTCCGGTAGTGTCATCCCTACTGATTAGCTTATGACCAAATGTATACGAGGGTGCACCCTTCTTCTTTGAATCCGGCACTTTGCTGCCTGTGAACACATATGAAACGAGTAAGATATGGATTCCGTTTCCTTTTTTCCAAATCCAACTTACCAATTAACGTGGGCAATTGAACTATGGCTGGTCCCGGATTGGAAGTCTCTGCTGCGATTCTTCCCGTGCGCACAGTTGGTGTCCACGGACGTTGCTCAATACTTCCGGCCATTGTGAGAGTACGTATATTCCGTACGGGTGTACAGGGTCCCAGATTCTTCTTCTTCTTAGCCCTGCCTTTCCGTGGAAAGAACACCTGCTAAGGTTGGAATATAATTGTTAGTACAATCATTAGACCATGTTACATGTATTCGAACTTTTTTCATCATGTTGAAGTTTTCTTGACACAGTTACGAATAATGTAGAAAGACCAATGTACAGTGATAAGAATTTTCGGGAATTTTATTGTATAAACTCTAATTTGACTTTTGTTTCAGGTGTACAAATATTTCCAGTTTTATATTTTGAGTGTAAGATATTGAAGTTGGACGCTATGCTACGAACTCGATGAATATGTATACAAATCAGGGATTTAAACCAAAACGAATAAAAGTTTCAGTTACGGTTATAGTCGGGCTTTGGTTTTCGCTTAATGGTTTCGTAAAATTTTGTTATATCGGTTTTGTAATGGTTAACCGTTTTTACCAAGTTTCGGTTTCGAAATTCCGGTATGATTTCGGTTACCAAAAAAGCATAAAAATCTTAAAAACCAATGTAAAAAATTTTAAAATTTAAATTAAATTCAATTATCACTTAGAATACGATAGGATACGAAAGCATACGCATGGTACTCATGTTAAATTACACTCAAGTAAATATTTAAAAACAATTCCAAATTGAACAAGTTTTTGAATTTTAGTAGCTGGAAAAAACCGAAATAAACCGTTAATCATAAATTGGTTTCTAAACGGTTATTTCGGCTTGAAGAATTTCGGTTAATCAGTTTCGGAATATTATAAAAGTTTTTATCGGTTACGGTTTTAGTTACGGTCACACATTTCAATCGGTAAATGTCGGTTAACGGTTGCGGTTAAGGTTTAAATCCCTGATACAAATATACACTTCTTTGAGAAGATTTTTTTCTTAAGTACTTAAGTCTTCAAACTTGCCTAACTTCCTTAAAACTCAACTGATGCAACTACGGAATACCACAATAAACATTGTTCAATCAATAAATTAATTATTTAACTATTTATTCATCATAATCACTATAGATATATAGAATCCATCTGAATATTTCTTTTAAGCTAGCTCAACTTGTCTTGTTATATTGGAATATCCGGACATGTTTGAACATTTTCGTCGATATCACACCAATCTCTAATTTATGCCCAGCTTATAGGACACATTTCCAACCAGACACAAAATCAATCACTTCAAAAACGAAAAAGAACAGCAAAAGGAGACACGTAACTTTGAACGTGACATGCAACGGGTTGGGATTTATTTGTTTCGAAAATTCTGGGTCAACTCGATAGGGTGAGGTCGGTTGATTGTTGGTTGCCTGACTTAATGTTGTTTGTTGTTCTTGTTCTTGTTCTTGTTGCTGTTGAGATGTTGTTTGTTCACGTAAGTAAAAGACAGGCAAATGGACAAAAACAATAACTTTGCGGTAGGCTCTTCAACCTGTGACCTTCTTTTCAAATCAAACCCAAAAGTGTTGCCTATCAGCAGTCGCTGAAGTCGATACGATTCCTAGTGGTGTTGGTGGTGTTACTTGATTTGGTATCAGGCAGCGACGTCGCAATGTAATCGATACTAGACGATGACGACCCCAATTGGCTTCCTGGCGATTAGCTTATGCGTACTTTCCTTCTTCCCCTGCTGATGACTTTGCTTTGAAGGAAGGGACACACAGACGGGGGAGTGGGGTTCGGGGGCAGTTGCAACAAGGTTGCGCCCCAAAAAATATGCAAAGTGCTAATGTTGGCCATTTGGCGCATGTTAGCCAACAAAACGATTACTTTTAATGACTTATGAGCGACAATTGCATGCCAAACAAACTAGAGAAAAGTCCACACCAAAGTCCAAGTTAAAGTCGATGTCGAGGAGGGAGGATGTGGCAAAAGGCATGCCACTTATTTGACCGTGAATTCAACTACTCTGCCTTATGTAAATACATAGAGCTTGTCTTGGGTCAAATTGGGAAGGGGGAAAGTGGGGCAGGCGAGAGCAACTAACAATAAGTGAAGCAAAGCTGAGGCTAAAAAGTGGGTGTGTTGCCGTCGACCTCGCACGCAATTGAAACTTGTTTTGGGGTTTGCTTTAGTAAGACGAGCACTCATACGATTCTGGGGCTACAGTTATGGTAAGCAAATGCAATAGTGTTGCGAGGTGAGTTCCAAAAGTATCTGAAAGCTGAACACTAATTACTACGTCTCTCAACTTAAGGTTGTTACTTTTGGCCGTATGTAAAAACGTCAACAATCAGAAGTTACGTCTTTCTTTATTCTCCTACGATGTTTTATTCCTTGGACAGAGTTTATAATACTTAAATATTTTGTTCTACTTCATTAAGAGTGTCTACTTAAAATGGCTGCATATGGTATTCAAACTAAAGCTTTAGGAGCTAAGTGCTTTTTAACACAATATCTGGGACTACCCTCTTATAAAATCATCGCTATAAAAGCGAATCTTACATCATCGACATGTGTAGTCGAGTCTGCACCCACACATTGCGCTGCGAGGAAAGATCAATCACAACATTGCCTCTGTCTGCCTTATATGGTGGGTTCTCAAGAATAGCCAGCATATGATGAATCAGCCAGTTGTCTGATTGCCGCTAGACATTTGCGTGGCAGCAACAGCAACAACAGCTGCAGCAACAACAGCAGCCACATTGCCTGTCTCCAGCTTATTAATCTTAATTTGTGGCCAAAAACATCAGGCACTCAACTAAGTTGCATTTAATTCAAATTAACGGAGCGTACATGCAACGCCTTGCCATGCAACGTTTGGTTTGCAAAGAGGTGGTGCCACATGTTACTTGCAATTACAGATGTTGCCACCGATAACCACATATCAGCACTTAGGGACCATAGGTCATCACAGCTCCCAATCAAACACAAACAACCGGTTCTGATGTTAATTGAATGGCGAATTGAAACTGATTTCAATTTGAATTGAGCACACGCCTACATCCCCCTCAAACCTCATCTCTCATCTCTCACCTAACGCAACCGCAGAAACCTGTCAGGTTGCTATTTTCGTTGCATGACTCCATGCTAATGTGGTATGACAATTGAGTCTCATATGGCATCTTAATAAATGAATGACAGCCCAACTTTGAACTCGCACTTTTGTTCGCACATAATTCTCATAGTAGAAACAACAACAATAACAGCTACAACAACTAGTATATGTACTAACCAAAATTCGACACACGTCAGCATCATTTTTATGATATCAACTAACATCTAAACAGAACATTGAAAAACGCTAACAACAAAGCGGAACAACTGGAAGCCGAATATGAAATACTTTTCTTGCAACACATTTTAATTATGTATATATAGTAATTTGATCCAATTAGCAATGTTAAATAGTAATAAAAAACCAAACTTCTATAATTTAATTATTCAAAAATGAGATCTTAAGAATTGACTCGATTGCATTTAGAAAGATTTAAATGAGATCTGTAAAAATCATTTTTTTTGGGTTGCTCTTTGAAATGCTTAGAATCAGTTTTTCTTATATTTACAGGAAACCAAGTGGATTTAATTTGTAAGAGCATGTTGTAATTTAATGTTGTTGTTTATACGTCATTCTGTGTAAGCTTAGAGAAGTCCGACTTTTCCTATATGGGTATAACTACTTACTTTTGAGAACTTACTTAAATTTGACAGTAGATTGGCAAGCTCTTGTATAATTTGATCTTGACGTAGATCAAGAATTTAGCTATCTAAGAATTTATTCTCATTAAGAATAACTGGTCTAAAAAAACAAACATTTAATTTCAAACAAATTTGTTTTTTACACGAGACATCTTCATGAGGAAAATACAAAAGACAGAGATTTGAATTCAAGACGTGTTATACAGTATATAACAAAATTTAAAAGTCTTAGCGAATTACAAACAAATTATTTTTTTTTAATATTCTTCACACAAAACTAGGAAAATTCATCCGATAAGAAATGCCTTTTTATCAGTGGGGCTCATACAATAATTGACTCCTTCTGCCTGTTACTAAAATATTATATCCTAATCCGAATCCTATCCTAATCCTAATCCTATCAGAACTTAAAAATAAATTCGAATTATATCCCTAAGAAGCTGCTTGAATTTAACAGTCTTTAAATACCCTACACTAGGCGACGTCATTGTCAATTTCCAATAATTGACATTGATTGTAATAAGCTGATGGGTGAGCATTTATGAGTTATGACTTAAATTAGTCAACAAAGCTGTATACCTTATATAAGGTTGGGGTATAATAACAATAATTTATGATGTTATTTGGTTGTTTATTATAATCTCATTTCACGCTCTCTAAACTAAATGTTTGTTAAGGCAATAGCCAAAAAATGAGCTCATTTTCCAGCATTTAGACGTCCATCATCAACTTTTACGCCCAAATACGTCTGTCGACAGTCGTTTGCCGTTGTCGTGGCAGTTGCCGTTTCCTTTAGCCCACATTGAGTTGTCCAAAAAGTCGGGTTTACCTGTAAATGGGGTCTCCAGACGGCGCCCACACACGAAACTTGTCGACTTGTCTGTGTGTTTCTCTTTCTCTCTTCTATATCGAAAAATTGTATTGACTTTTACCTCAGCCAACAAAACAAAACAAAACAAAAAAAATCGAACAACTTTAACAACAACAATAAGTTTAATTAACAGCAAAACAAGGCGAAGCAAGCCAAAAAGACAACCGGCAAATAGAATCATCAAGAGTTAAAAGAAAACATCGAAAACAGCAATAACAACAAACCAAAAATTGTTGGCTGACAACTGTTTTGACCAAAAAGAGGTATAATACAAAAAAAGGCTGATAAAGACACAGAAACTGAAAAAATCAACTTCAACTAAGTAACATAAATAACTGACGTCAACAAACACTGTGTGAACTAGTTTGGTTCTAGATCTTAGAGATCTAATTAGATTTAGGAAACGTGTTTTGTTTCCCAAATTCGAAATGCGATATGGTAAATAAGGTAAGTGAAAGCTTTTGGCAACTACTTAGAAAGCCTAAATACTTGAAGTCTGGCCAAGATTTCCAACATTTTCAATGATCTGTAGCGCTAAGTACAATAATATTTAAATTTCTTACAGTTTGATTCGTTTCCGTTCCACGACTTGCAATTTATGGCAAAAGTACGCGATCAATGGGAGTGGGATCGTAACTCTGACTAATATTTGCATAGCTTCGACTCTATTATATCATTTGATAAATATTTATTTTATGCATTTACCATGCCTCAACGAGCAAAATCTGTTGCTTACTTGTTTTGTTTTTGTTTTCGCCTTTGGTCATGTTTTTTTTTGTTTTTGTTTTTTTGTGTATTTATTTTGTTGTTAATTTTGTTTCTTTAGTAATTTGGTTATTTTTATTTTTTTTTTGTTGAGCTTGTCTAATCACTGGCTTTGAAAAATGAGTTGGGTCGACCGGTTTGTGCGCTTAATAGAGCTGATGTCATGGGATCTGAAAACTCTAAAAGTTACAATGAACCTGCGAAAGGTTTCCTCATTTGCCAATAGCCATTTGCCACTTGTGGCACAACCACACAGCGTGTGACATCAATATGCCATAACATTGACAAAACATTGAGTGGGCTGAGCCCAGAGGGTGGAACAGCTGTTGCGGGGGAGGGAAGAGTAAGGAACAAAAATGCCAATACAGACAGACCCTGCCACAGACTGCGGCAGACACAAACAAAACTGCCCCAACTTAGTCAGTCAATGAACTTTTAGGTCAGGATAGAACAGGTAACACGCAATGATAGACTTGTTGTAGTCACAGTCTTGGTCACAGTCACAGTCACAGTCACGGTGACACTGATAGTCCCAGTTGGGCTGATTGGTTAACGCCTACATGATTTTCTTGATTGTTGATTATGCATACATTACAGTATAACCCTTATCCCAACTTACCACTAGATTGTTTCTGGTTGTCTGTCTGGTATCTCCTTTTTATTTATTTCCCTTTTTATTCGTATCAACTTTGATTTGCACTATAAAAAACTTTGAGTTAGCACACGGCTAGCCGATTTTATGGCAAACAGTCCTTTTTCGTTTTAGAGCCTGTAGCGCAGGACTTTCAAAACATCTGCGTTAATAACACGACGTGATTTAAGAGAATTATAGATTGTGTTATTGTTTTCGTTGTTTGCTGATCGTTAATTGAGTTAAAGTGACAGCTGTCGAGCTGCTGTGCGGTCGGTAAATTGCTAGAAATTGCCAAATAATGTACGATTCAACTATTTGTTGCTGTTGCTGCTTTTGATTTTATTTATACACTGTTAGTTATTTTATTTCTATTGTTTATTTGCTTCAATCGTATCGTACTCGAGCGCTGCTGAACACTAACTAAGCGCCAAACTCGCTGTCTGTCGCTTTTCGTTTGAAATGCGCTAACAGTCAACAATAACAGTAATTGTTCCATTTAGCAGTTACAGTCACGTCACAAGCTTTTGCGTTGGCGTTAACAGCGTCATAACATTAACATTAACAGATACAGTGGCGTCGCAAACTCTTGTGTTGGCGTTAGCAGAGTTAAAAAATAGTGTGACCACTGTTAATGTACTCCTTACTTTAACGGATTTTCAATTGGTTTGACCTTCAGTTTAATTCTCGTTTGTATCGATCTTCTATAGGAAATAAACTTTTCAATATTTTCAAAATGTTCCGGACCAATCTGCGCCCACAGACAAATGGCAATTGTATGTACATTACTTAATGGCTCATTGAATTGCTGTAATTCGATTGGGGCATTTACTCATCAGGTCGCCCCGTTTATGGAACTTTAACAATGCCGCCTCTTATTCTTCTCTATTTAGATACATACGTATATAATCATAATCTCCTCTCAGTACTGCGGTCGCACAGATACAACCTTCACCCACACAATTGCCAAATGAAGCGTGAAAAACTTTTTGCCAATCCAAGCCATATAAGATAATTTTTCGCTGCTTGCAATTAATTAAAGTATATAATAATTTTTAGAATTGGAAAATACATTTCCTTTATAGTACTTTTTGTGTAATTTTTTTTATGTTATTCTTAGCTGGCTTGAATTAAAACACTTCCTTTAATTATGCTTATGAAAACTCTCAAGTTGAAATGAAGTGCATAAATAAATAAGAACTTACACATATTTAGGACCATTTATTTATATCATTTATTAAGTAGCAATATCACGTTGATAATTTTTTGTTTATGGGTTTTTTCTTTCATGTTTTTATAGCGATAAATATGGAGTTATGTTGTATAAATAGTTCTACATGCATAGGCGCAATAAACCAACTAAGCAGCATTCTATTATTTACTAGTAATTTGTTGAATGCATATGTTCATCTAATAGGGATATTGTTAATTTTCTTGTGTATATAGACCGCAGGAAATGTGAGGACGCACTAAGTATCAGTTTGGTATAGAGCTGCTCCAAGAGAGAGTTTCGACCAGGAAATTAACAATCAAGGATATTGTTTTGGCTTATGGACGTACAACATAGTATGCATGTTAATTCTATATTATTATGTAGACAGTTATACGAATTGCACTTACAAGCTAAGTCATATAAGCGCATGTCTTAGACTACTCGGAGAATCAGTATCAAAATTGTATCAAAATTTCATCTTGTTTGCTGTTTGATTTGGGTTTTGCATTTGATTTCTTTGGTGTTTCATTTGCTGTTGTATAATCTGTTTTACTTATAGTTACACATTTAAGTCTTGTTTCAGTTGCAATCGGTTTGGTTCTGGCTTTAGATTTAAGTTCTTTTCGGGTTCGGGTTGTTGATTCTTGGCTCGCAAAGGTTTTTACTTTTGCTCTGAAACCAAATATTTTGTGCGTGCAGTCTGGCCCATTACTGTTGTTGTTTATGCTATGTGTATCTTCTATGGGCGTGTGTGTGTATATGTTTAAGGATAAATAAAAAATTACAAAAGCAATAAATAAATGATCATACATTTTATTTTTGTTTATTTTGTTTTTCTTTTCGTTTATGTTGCGTTTTTGTGGCTTATTCAAACGATAAAATTAATTAAGTAAAACTTCTCATAAAAATAGGTAAAATATAGATATATATATAATGTATGCGTATGTTATAATGTATCGTTTATCGCGTTATTTAAAAAAACTGAAGAAAATCCATTTAAAATTTAAAGCATATAATTACTCATATATGCATGCAAACTATATGGTGGATATTTATCTCGCCGGTGAGAGGCAAAAATAATCGATAATAAAAAGAGAAATCAATTGAAAAAGAGATTAAACAATAAATCACAAAACTTAAACTAAGCATGTAAAATTCTAATCTAATAAAAATTGTGGTTTCTCACACTTTCATTGTGATCTTAATCAGCGTTTCACTTTTCGACTCGACCTTACATTTAATTTTACGCTTAATCAGTTTTCTTAATTATACATATTTAATGTTGCGTTTTGCATGATGTTTTGTGTAATTAATCTTAATTACAATAAGCACAATTATAATATGAATTTTTGCATAGTATCATAATAGTATTTATGTATATTTAAAACGTATGTCTTTGCATACATCATACATTATTACATCGTGTATCATTAGCATTCGTTATGAAATGTATCAAAAATTTGACTATTAACTACAGTTCACTATATTCCATATGTATATAGTTGTTGTTGTTTTTGCTGTTGTTATTATTATTATTATTATTATATGACATACAAATATATATGTATTTGAATATATTTCTAATTATACATTTATAAACATAATGATATCATTTGCTCAGCTTTAGCTCTATTATAAATAATTCAGTATGCCATTAAAGTGAATAATCATAAACTGAACTACAATTTTCCGTTCATTTCGTTCATTTACATACATATTACAAATCTATGTACGATCCGATCATAACTCCAGACGTGCTGCTCTCTAACTTACTTTAATGCCATCCATTATTTTCATATCATTAACTTTAGCTCTTTACTTAATATTATAATAAGTGTTTCTGTTTGTTTGTGTTGTTTTTGTTTAAAATAATGTTTATGTTTATGCTGTGTGCTAATCAGTGCATGATCCAGACGATCCATTGCTCCATGATCCGCTTAGTCGGTTAGCGTTTGGGCCACAAGTGCCAGCTGCTCTTTGAGCACTCGGAACGAGGGACGCTCCTCGGGCCCATGCGACCAGCACTTTTTCATGACCTGCAAACCACAAAAATAAATTTATTATTATATAATTAATGATGAATTGTAATAGTTTTTATTAGTTTTACTCACATCGTATATCTCCTTGGCACACGACTTTGGTTTCTCTAGTATAATGCCGCGTTGCACACGCTCGACGACTTCAGTGTTCTTTAGGCGACCATAGGGCATTTTGCCACAGGTGAAGATCTCCCACATGAGCACGCCTACGATAAGATAAGATGAGGTTAATAAAATGTTGTATGTAATTAAATGAAAGGTATACTTAGTTAATTAATGTACTCACCATAGGCCCACACATCGCTCTTCGAGGAGAAGCGTGTGTAGTTGAGCACCTCCGGTGGTGCCCATTTGATGGGAAACTTGGTGCCGCCGGAGCTTGTGTATTGATCATCGAGCACATAACGCGCCAAACCGAAGTCAGCTACCTTGACGACATTCTCAGAGCCGACAAGACAATTGCGTGCCGCCAGATCACGATGAATGTAGTTGTGACGCTCCAGATAGGTCATGCCCTTGCTAACCTGTATGCACATGTCCAGCAGCAGACCCATGTTGCCAATTAGGGTATTCTCATGCCGGCGCAAATAGTTGAGCAGCGAGCCATGTTTCATGTATTCGGTGACAATGTAAATGGGTCGATGTTTGGAGCAAACACCATAGAGCTGTACCAGATTTGAATGCTGTAGTTTTGTCATGACCTTGGCCTCCTCAATGAAATCATCCTCGGACATGGTGCCCTCTTTCATCATCTTGACTGCCGTGTCAATTGAACCACGCCATTTGCCACGACGCACCACACCAAATTGACCCGAGCCCAGCTCCTCCATCAGCATCAGCTCCATGGGATGGATTTCCCACTTGTCATGGGACAAGCCCGCTGTCGGTGGCACTGGACGATCGCATGGTGATGACTTTAATCTGCACGCTAATCCACCCGAATTATGGCGATGATAGTTAATCAGATCCGGGATCGTCTCGCAGCAATGCTTCTCACTCAGATAATACTCGCCGCGGGCGTTCTGTTTGATGTGGTAATGCTTCACATGCGATTGGGGACTGTTTTTAAGAAATCAATAGATTAGTGAACTCTATCCAAAAGATCATCTCTTGATGATTCCTTGACTTACACTTTGGTATGCAATGAGAGTGTATAGAGACCCTTGGTCGATGACTTGCGCACCACAAAGCATCCCTCCTTGTCGCCCTGTTTTAGCAAGGACTCGGCCCGTTGTCGCGACATGTCGCCCACGTACCATCTGCATAGGGAGGAAGACAAAAACATATATTAATACTTGTTTTAAATAAATCCAAGATCGTAAAAACTTTAGGAAATCAATTAAATAAAACTATAAATAAACTTAAAAGTTGTAAGCTACAAAATGCAGATTTCTAACAAGCGTTGTATTTTATCTAAATTAAAAATATGGTATAGGGTAATGAAGTATTTTATATATAAGTTTACACTGAGTGACTTTACGCTCAATTTTGATCTAAATAAAATACTTTAAATAGGAAATTTGAAAACTATTTGTAATTTATTTACACAGATCCAATATAAAATAAGTTAAAATAACACTTCATAATAAATACACATAGCTTGGTTCCTCTAACTTAAACATAGTATATTTTTTGGTTTTTTTCATACGAATAATTCCTGAAATCTTTTACAATATTGATGTTGCACTTACTCATAACGTTCTAGGCCCAGCAGCGCTTTGGGTTTTACATAATTACTGGGTATATAGCCGACGTTGCCGAGTGCATCCTTCACCTTCCACCAATGCTCCTGTGAGTCGTCAATGACCTCATACTCAGCATTCTAGAATTTAATCAAATTTAGTATTGGATGTGATGAGATTTTTATTAAAAATGGTTCACCTTTTCTAGGGATAAATCTCCGCCCTCGATGGCCTTGAAGGGGTAAAGAGCCACCACAAGTTTGACAAAATGAGAGTTGTCCTAAGATTGAAAAACAAAAGTCAATTTAGACAATTGGATTAATTACAATAGAGAAATATAGAGAAACAAACCTTGGCTTTGGAGTTGGGCGTACCAGGCGTTGGTATTCCCCCGGGCATGTTGGCATCCAATAGAGCCCCGTTGCCGTTAAGTAAAGTGGGTGACTGCTTGAACGTTGTCAGCGAGGACTGCCAAAGCAAAGGATTAGCTAAAGATTCATGTGGTTTCGGTTTCTTTTCCCTTGACCTACCTGTGGCTGCAGCGATGTGGGCGTGCAACTGCCACCGCCTCCTCCTCCTCCTACGCCGTTGGGGCTGCCTAAGCCTCCACCACTGCCGCCTCCACCGCCGCCTAGGCTGCCGGAGCTGTTGTGTTGTAAACTGAATTGACTGTTGGTCGTCGAGTTGTTCGGGCTGATGCTGCGTGTCGAATTCTGGGCTGGAGAACTGCCGTTGCCTGCAAAAGATAAACACAGGAAACGGAAACATGAGCAATGTATATTTTATATCTCATTTTATATTTATAATAAGTTTTATCAACTTAAACTTTAATTACAACAATTTGTGGGTTCAAGTTCGTTGCCTAAGTCTTTCGTTTTTTGAAACATAATTTGCTTGCTCTAGTCTAGAAAGCTCAACTATCAGATACCATATAATTACTACACGAAAATATAGAAAAGTGGATGCAAAATACACAGGAAAATATCATTCTAAAAATTGTATTTTATAGTTATTCATTTTAGCATGTATTTAATTTAAAATATGTATTCAGGATAATATTGTAAAATTAAAACTTTGTGAATCCAATTACAACGAGTTGGCACTTAAATAGGCAAATAAAACTAAGATAATAAGATAATATTAAATAATTTATTTAAATCAAGTATTTTATTAAAAAGTCTGGAATCACCCGGATTTTGACACACTTGCCTATTACGGGGTATACAGGGTATTATATATATAAAAGCACTGAATTAGATAAGCATACAAAATGCTGGTTCAATACTCGTCGTAATTAGCCTCAAGCCAAGTATCGAAAATCGCCTTAAAGTCTCGCCGCGCGCGCGATTCTTGCCAAGGTTAATTACTGCAATTTGACACTGAAACGTTAACGTTAATGGAAGCATAGATTCAAGGCGGCCGCCCACAGATGAAGACCAGATGAAGTGAAGAGAAGAGAGGTAAACGGGGTAAATGGCAGCTGACAAGATGTTGATGACTTTATCCGTTGATCAGTTCAGTTGGCTGTCAATATTTCAGCTATGCAAATCAATTTGAAACAATCGCAGCCCCCTAAAAAGAGCTGAACTCAAAATGTAACCCCAATTAAGAGGTAAAATACATTGCGATATGTGTGGAACTGTGGGACGACTTATGCAACACAAACACACACACACACACAGAGATGGATACGTTTGTAGCGATGAGTAAGCAGCGTTAGTATTTTGAGTACTCGCTTTTTGGTAGGTGCTTCAATGCTTCGAGTACTCGAGTAGGCGCCACTTAACGCTCAAAAAACGCTCAAGTTCTCTGAATCGAAGCAAAGCTAAAGCTAAAGCAGAAGTGAAGGTTAATCGAAATCAGCAAAGCGAAAGTGACTGCCACTCGACGATTTCCCAAGCAACAGTCAACATTCAACATTCACACAGATTATATTTAATAATATTAATAAGTATTTCAACTGCCCTGCAGACACAGACACTGACAAAACGGGGAAAACTTTCAATTGATAATAAACCAATTTTCAATATCAAATGCGGGCCCACATTTTTCATTTTTCATGTGAAAACTCCAAACTCCTTTGCTTCCCACTCCCGCCCCCAATCTCTCCTCCCTCCCTTCCTCCCTCCCTCTCTCTATCTCCTATCTATCTTTGCCCGCATCATCTTCCGCGGGTTGCACAAACAACGAGCAAAACGTGCCGACGATAGGCGACACCAGCGCCTGCAGGCAGCATTAGCCACAACAAAAACCAAGACAAAAAGAAAAAGAAAGAAAAAAAATAGAAAGTTTTTCTTTATTTCTCAACCACATGGCACACTTGCCGGCGCCTCGCAGACGCAAACGTGTAGCTTTTGTTATGCCATTTTACATGCAAATGAAAAACGCTTGCAGCTTTTTACATTGTTTGCCACAAAAAGGAAAAAATCAAAAATTTAAGAGACAAACCTGAAGTCAAACTATGTCTAAATAGGGAAGGGATCATAGCTTTAAGTTTTGTTAGTTATATTTTATAATTTAAAATTGTAGATAAAAGTAGAATAAATCACAGAATTGTCTTGAGTTTAATGTTGCTTAAAAAAGCTTTACATCCTTGTTATTATTTATTTTTATAATTTACGATGCATAACAGAAAATCGAGTTAAACTTTTCAGTATTTTCTACAACTATCATGAGTTTAATGTTAAGATTCATTATGACTAAAGAAAGCTCTTGTCTACTTGAATAATTATTTAAAGACTTTTCTTTTTCTTAATTTATTTTATAAATATTTTAAGCTTTCTTTTCTTCATAATTTTCCACACACACAAACGGAAGCAAAACTTGGTATATGTTCATGATTGCTTATGATTGGTAGCAAGGGGCGTGGCACTTATATATGTACATACAATCAGGCCGCCGGACAAATTGTCATTATCTGTGCGGCTGCAGCCGCTGCCTCAATCGTGTTTATGACCAATTGTGTAATTTTCTTTGCATTTTCTTGCACTTTTTTGCCATTTGCAAATTGTTGTTATGCAAATTTGTCAGACCTTGTAAAAAAAAACCACACGAAGTAGTTGCCAGACTTTCAAACACGTGTTACACAGTTCTTTTGTACAGGTGAAACTATGACGTGACTCACAAGAAACGCCCACAAAAAAACAGAATAGTTTGTAAAACAAGTTGAGCGGCAAAAAGGGAATACAAGAATTTAACTAACAGCTATATACAGTCAATAAAGAAATTGTTTTGACAAGATAAAAAATAAACTTGTTTTAAAATAGAAATAATTCTGCTTGTCTGATTTTTCTTTTTTACTTTTTCTTTTGTTTTTTTATGTTCCAAATCTATATTATATAGAATGGAATTCTAACTTGTAATTGTTATTTTAATTTTGAGTAGCTTTTTTTCTATGTTTTTTCCCTGTCAAATTAATTACTTGACTGTGTATATAGTTTTTAATTATGAATACAGCGAATATAGATAATGAGATTGCAAAAACAATTATTCAACCAAATGTAAATATAATAATTATAGATTTGTTTAGCAAAAAGTAAACAGAACTAATGAAATGTGTGAAATTTTTGTTTTGTCAAAACAATTATTCGACTTAATGTATATTAAGTTATTTATAGATTTATCCACTACGTTTTTGGGCAATATATTTGACTCATCATCTACAACTATTGATAGTTGTTGTTGTTGTCTTACCCAGCTTCAGAGCCGATAAAAGCATCATCTCTGTTGCTGCTGCTGGCTTCCTTGAATTGTGGACACTCTCAAGATCTAACCAGATGTCGAGGGAGTCTCACTTTTCTTTACAAAGAAGCTCCTGCTGCTTGCTGCCAACTTGCTGCTTAATTTGTTTGAGTATTTGTGTCAATTCACTTTCACATCAAATCACTTGTTCAGTTATTTGTTGTTGTTGTTGTTGCATTTGCTTTGACTACAATTTGAAGCTGTTGTCAAACTGGTTTTCATGGCTGCTTCCTTTTTGCAATTTTGTTGTCGTAGTCGTGTTGTTGCTGTGTATTATTATTGTAGTTGTAGTCGTAGTTGTTGTTGTTGTTGTGGTTTCGGTTTTTTGTTGGCATTTCCATGCTACTTGGCCTGACCTTTAGGTGTTCGACGATCTGAGCAGCAACTTTGCTCACTGACTGACTGGCTTTTACCGTTAACCGTTCAATATGGCCCCCAAGTGCTATAGCTTCCTGGCGATGCACAATCACAAGAATATATACAATATTTATCGATAACGATAATTATGCGATGCATTCACTTTCAATTTGATGTCAACTGGCAAATTTCAATTGCTTCTCTTTTTTGCAAGTTGTCTTCTTCTTTTGCTGCTGCTGCTGCTTCTTCTTCTTTGGCTTTCACGCAATGCGAGCGGCAGCCATTTTGAAAACAATTTTCATGACAAGACGTAAAGTTTTTTGGTTTTTTTTTTCGATTTGCACTTCACTGATTTACACAACAACTACAGCCACAATAAACGTTGGAAAACGTTGTTAATAATATTATTGAAATAATCATTTAATTATGTATTTAATTATAGATACATATGTGTGTATATGTATGTTTGTGGTATTTAAAATTTCTTTAGCGCTTCGCGAACTGTTGCAGTAAATGTTTAAAAGCCAACTGACAAAACGGCAAATGAAATTTTTGCTAGACGGCCAACAATAAGAGTAACAACGGCAGCAGAGGCAACAGCCACAACAACAACAACAAGACAACAACAACGAGAGCAGAGGCAGCAGCCGAAGGTGAGCGACGAACAACGAACGCATGAATGGCAAAATGCTGAGAAAATACTCAACAAAACTCAACAACAACAACCGACAGAGGCAATAAACATAAAGTAAAACTTAATTGTAGCAACTACAACAACAGCAACAACTACAACTACAACCTGAGCAACAGCAGCAGAAAAAAAAACACAGCTCAGTGCAGGTGGCAATGTTGGAGGCAACAATACACGGAGAAAAATCAAACAGGGATTCCTGCATAAGTTTATCCCAAAACGGAGTCACACTTACACTAAGAGAAAAGGGATCATTTAAAATTAAAGACAAATTATAGATACTTATAGATAGATACTTAAAGATGAAATGTTGGTTAAATCACAAAACTAAGCACTGTTTTAACTAAAAAAATCTGTCGTAAACACAATTATCTTGACTGTGTACTTTTGGTTTTTCTTCTTTTTTAAGTTTAAATTACATAATTTATATTTTTTGATCTAAGGTCTATAAGGTCATCTCGAAATTACATGTATCAAGCAAATATTTGGTCAAATATTTGTTTTAAATTTATATGCTTTTTTGATTTGCTAATAATTAATTAAACAATAAAAATTAAAAGAATTAAGAATTTTTAATTGAAATGTTTGTGTAATTTTTTCCTGTGTAAAGAGAAGAGTAAAGCTTAAAGCCAAGAGGCCCCCGGAGAGCCAAAGTAAGTACCAAGCAACAGCAGCAGCAACAACAACCATAGCACCACAACAACAACAACAACAATCTGCAACAGAAGCCGCCAAGCGAAACGATGAAGACAACGAAAACTTGGGCAAGTCAGAGGCACACAGATCAAGACTTCTGCCCATTGGGCATGTGTGTAAGTATTTTATATATATATATATTTATGTATGCCTGTACATATGTTTGTGTGTGTGTGTGTGGGCACAAGTGTAACTGTATTTTGTTGTTGTTGTTGCTGTTTAATGTTATAGAGCAAAAGGCAAAACACCAAAGTTCCAAGTTCCATGCGCCAGCAACAATTACATCAACTGTGTTTGCAAACTCTTATTCATTAAACTCTGGCAAAGACACAACTGATAAAGAGCACGACTACGAGATACCCAGTATATACAGACGTTTGCTGAAAGCTATTTAAATAATCTTATTTCTTTGATAAAATTTAATGTGAAATTGTTGCTTTATTAAATAACTCCCAAGTTTATGTTTTGATCATGATGAAATGTTAAGGAATGCAAAAACTAAAGTATGTAAACTATTAAAAAAATATTTTTTTTTAATATAACATTTAATATGATTGATTGATTTATTATTGTTCCACTATTTTATAAGGTTAAAGATGCCTCTTTATTTGCCCTGTTATATACATTTACAGACAAGAATTGCATATACCCTTTATCGACAATTGCCAATGGGTATTGAAAAAAAGTCAAGTACCAAACGATAAAAAAGAAACACTTTTATACACTTGTACGCAAAGTAAACGCAAAAAACGCCAAAGTGCCTGCAAAAAGCCGCAAAAAACGACTACAACAACAACAACAACAACAAAACAAACAAAATGCGTTGACTTTTTGTAAAGTTTTGTCTTTTACGTGGTTGTGTTGCCGCATTTTTATTAAGCAACAGGTAATGTAAAAATAAAAAAAAGATCAACTGCAAAACTTTGCAAAGTCTTAAGAGAGCTAAACTTTAAGAGAGATCAAAAATAAGAGTTACGAAGAAGGCAGAAAAATACCGAATAAACGCTGAATTTTTACTAACTTTAATTAATAGAAAACTTTTAATACGTATGTACATATATGTATATATACATGTATATTTAATAACACAAGTTAACTTTAAGTATTGAATTTTAATTATTCCTTTTTGAATATTCAATTGTCTTTCTTGTCCAATACAAAATCAAAATTGAAACGTGCATTTTTTATTTGAAATTTTCTTAAATTTTCCTTAATCTCCTAAAACTTTTAGACATAATTTGCAGGAATTTATTTAATTTAATTTATCTAATTTGTAATTGCATTGATTTGTCTTATAAAAATTCATGTTTTTATCAAATAAACTGTTTTTCCTATTTTTATAGAAAATTAATTTTATTAATTTATTAATTATAAATTATTATTAACTTCTTTGTCAAAAATTGTGTGGCGCGAATTCTTAGCACATTTTTAGTAAATCCCGAAAAGTATGCAACAAAATCGACATCCTTTGTTTGCCAGCACCGCTTTTATTTACAATTTTACTTTTGTTTTTATGATTTATTTAACTTAATTCTATTTATTGGCAGCGAAAGCATTCATATTTGCTTTCCATTCTGAATAAATTAAAGGGTAACAACGTTAACATGGAAAAAGAGAGCTGAAGAAAGAAGAAGAACAATTTTAATGAGCAATAATAATGTTCAAGATGGTGGGATTATATCCAGCGATAACGATGTAAGTTTCTAATTTGTATAATACATTAATTGAATGCTTTTAGATTGAAGAGGAGCTGCAGTAGTTATAGATCCAGCTGCAGTAATAGATCCTGAATTATGAATTGAGCATTTAACATTTAACAATAAAACAACTACAACAACACACTGCTTCTACTACTGCAGTCACTTCCATATCCGATTGTTCCAATCGAGTCGAAAGAACCTACATTATACATATATGCTTTTACTATAAGGCACAACGATGTTCCATTTAATCATAGCATCTTACGTGGAGTTTTTTCAAATTAGTTTCCATTGTCATGATCTTCCTTTCCTTCCTTCCTAGTAAGTACACTTTCATATGAAGTTGGGCATTGCAAAATACATATTGTGAAATTACTAACTAAGGTGTTTGAATTAAACGGAAACAAGTGATAGGGATTTCGTTTCTAAATGCAAGTCTTTATAATGGTGATAGATAGATAGATAGATAGATAGATAGATAGATAGATAGATAGATAGATAGATCAGACATAGACAGATAGATAGATAGATAGATAGATAGATAGATAGATAGATAGATAGATAGATAGATAGATAGATAGATAGATAGATAGATAGATAGATAGATAGATAGATAGATAGATAGATAGACTAGATAGATAGATAGATAGATAGATAGATAGATAGATAGATAGATAGATAGATAGATAGATAGATAGATAGATAGATAGATAGATAGATAGATATGATAGATAGATAGATAGATAGATAGATAGATAGATAGATAGATAGATAGATAGATAGATAGATAGATAGATAGATAGATAGATAGATAGATAGATAGATAGATAGATAGATAGATATATCAAGAGTGAAGAAAGTAGAAGAATAACAACACTCTCAAAAGCAATAGAGAAATGCGTGTCAAAGCTCATTTTGATCGCAACAGAAACCAGATAAACATCTCATAAAATGTTGGCTAATTTGCGTTTCTGCGTTTGATTTGTTATTGCCACAAAACGCGTATTGTGTCTTTGCAGATGCAGATGCTTATGTACATACATACATACATACATATATAGATACTTACATTTGTAAGTAACTGGATTTTTGGAATCAAATGCAGTTGCTGTTGGTAAAAACATAAGACGGAAAATTTATAGTATAAGCGGAAAATAATTTAGTCTTTCGTTTTACACACACAAATTGCAAGTGATCATGTTCATTAAATCAGAGTTGAGGTTACATAATGAAAAGTTGAACTAACAAACTATCCTTCGTATCTTTCTTGGTATCTTTTAAGTAAATTGCTTATTATATTTAAGTTACTATAGTTAAAAGTGTTTCGTTCAGTTATTAATATTCAATTATAATTATTATTTATTTAATTGCTTCGTATATTTGATCAAAGTTGAGAGACTAAAGAAATTAAGAAGTTAATATCCACATCAAAAAAATATTATTTAATATAATAAGAAAAGAAACAACATTCTAAAGAAATCTATAAATAAAAACAATTTACAAAAAGAAAAGACAATTTACAAAAAAAAACAATAACAATAACAATAGCAAAGTAAAAGATGATAAATAATTAAGGTTAAATGCTTACATCCGAAGCTCATAAAAAGCGTGTGAAAAATGTTGTCAACTAATTTGCGATTTGCATGAAAAAGAAAACTTGAAAATACACAACAACAACAAAAATAAATAATTACAATAAATTGTAGAAAATGTGCAGCAAAAAATAAAAACAACAACAATCAGACAGGAAATAGCAAAAAACAAAACAAAACAATATTTAATCGTTATTATTGCTATTATTTCAGCTGTTGTTGTTGTTGTAACATTTTTATGCAAATGTAGGTTAATAACATTTGAGCGCATGCGCGACGCGCATACCAAATATGTTAGCAACAAAAACAACAACATTAACAATTGTTAGCTGCAAAAATGAAATAAACAACAACAACATTAATGAATGCGTAATAAACATTTAGATTTTTAATTAGATTTCAATGCGCAAAATCTATGCAAATGAACAATAATTCAGATCTCTCAGCGAGACGAGCCAATACCCTGTGATTTTCGACCATGGAAGAAGGGTAGACAATTACTTAAAACCAGGGATGGGATGACAAGTAGCCGTTTCAAGTTAAATAAAGATTTGAACCTTTTGAAATATAATCCAGATTAATGGGAAAATCTTTGTTATCTAAGATATCCAAGATAATTTTAAGCATGGAATTTGTATTCTAAATCTTAACTAAAACTCTAAATAAAACAAATTATGAATCAATAAAAAAATTTCCAATTTAACTAAATATCTCGCAGATAATAGAAAAAATAATTTTACAATTGCATCATACCCGCTTCATGATCGTGTGTACAGGGTATTTGCACGCAAATTACAAATTACAAGTTGCAGCTACATTAGAAGCGAGAACTGTAGGCGTCGTTTTTCCTTGCTGCTGATTGAGTTTGATTAATTGGCTAAACATCAATTTGTCGACTGATTACTCACTGCCACATGCCACGTGGCATGCATCCAAAGTATCCATATCCAAAGTAGCAGCATATTTCAAAATCCAAAGCAAAACTCAATTTATGCTAGACGGAAGTGCAATTTTAGCTTAGCTATTTTCTAGGAAGCGCATTGATAACGATAGAAAAGAGAGGGGAAAGTTAACAAGCTAAATGATCTGTTAAAAGTAAGTCTGTAAATAAATAGTTGACTGATTGGTCAGATGGAAGTCTACGCTAGGTACGAAGCTCCCCGAAGGAAGAACGAAACATTTGTTACGATAGTTAAAGCATACACATTAACAAGGTAAATGTAATGTTCTCATTTTGTTGCCTTCCAAGTTCAAGTTGTAACATCATCGAATACAGCTGTAGTCCCTAACTATTTATATTATGAATAATAGCCCCAGCACATATAAATAATAATGCTTTAAATAAAGCATGTGTCAATAAATGAAATATAGCTAATTTATAAAACCCTATAGATAAAATTCTTATTATTAATCCTAATTGACTTAATGTAGATAAAGCAATAATTTTTTTTAAATCAAACTTTTATTGAATATTGCTTTTAAAATAACCTAAAATATTTGAGGCAGTTTCGTTTTCAAAAAGAAACATTTACTTAACAATATTCTTTATTTTCCTTATGCTTTTCTTCATGCTTCAATAATTTTCACATACATTTTTAATAACTATACTTTGCCAACTTTACTCAGTTCCTTATGCTTTTCTTCATAATTCAACCATTTTCTCATACTTTTTTCTCTTTCAGCTTTTCGTTTCATACACTTTCAGCTATATTATATTCGAATTTGAAAACTTTGCACCCCCCTTGGCCACCCCCCTTGGCGTTTGTGGCCAATTAACGCAACATAAAAAATATATCATTCAGTCGGGAGAGCCCGACAGTAGAATACCCTGAGGTAGCAGAGAGCGTCACTCAAATTTTCTAATAATTATATTTGTGTTTTGTATTTGTGCTGTCTGTTTTGTATTTAAAAGTCTTAGCAACAATGAGCACGTTATTTTCAAAATAACTAAATGAAAACTTAAAAAACAATTTTTAAATGTATAACAAAAATTAAAAAAAAAAATTTAAGAATTTAAGCATGATTTTACTGGGATTCGAACCGAGGTCCCCGGTTTAACTACATGCCGGCAACTCTATCACTTGATCACTTGAAAGAGAGAAAAAGAGAGGGCGAATACTCACAACAACAACAACAAGAACAACACATTAAATTAAAAGAATTAAATAATTGCAGATATCTTCCATGTTTATTATCCGATCTTGATCAAATTTTCACGATGCATCCATTTCAGTACAAGTATTGTTCCTGCCGAAGCTCAAATCTCTAGCTTATTAATTGCCAGTGCTATCCTGTTTTTTTCACTTTGTGGGCGAAGGGGGCGTGGCATCAAAATTTAAAATAAACTTGATCTGCGTGCAAGTATAAAAGTCTTCATACCAAATTTGGTGTTCCTAGGTCTTACCATCTCTGAGATCTTGTTACTTACACGGACAGACGGACAGAAGGACAGACGGACAGACGGACAGACGGACATGGCTATATCCACTTAGCTTCTCGCCCTGATCAAGAATATATATACTTTATGGGGTCTGCCGCCTCCTTCTGCCTGTTACATACTTTTATTTTTTTAACAAACTTAATATACCCCCTCAGGGTATAAAAACACCAAACTCAATTCCTATGAAACAACAACAACAACAGCAATAACAATAATAAAACTAATTTGCATATGAAAATGACAACAACAACAAACAGACAGACAAAAGGCGGGCGGACTAAAACAAAAAGCTGATGGTTCAAATATTTTGTATCTTTTGTGTTTTTGTTGTTGTTGTTGCTGCTGTTGTTTTAGTTTTAGTCGAGTGAATGTCGATGATGATGACGACGGCGTGGATTTTTATGCATTTATAATGAAACCATTTAAAAGACAACGACAATAACACAACAACAACTTAAAAGCGCTTGCAACTTTAGCGAGTGGCAGATGATGAAAAAACCAAAAAAATGTTGTTATAAAAGTTATTGTTGTAAAAGTATCTGCGAGTTTGGCCATCGAGTTGATAAGCAACTTTTGTTGTTTGCTACTTTGACCTTGTGCATTCTCTCTTTGTTTTTGTTGTTGTTATTATTTGGTTGTTGTTTTTAGTTTGTTGTTGTTGTTGTTGTTTTGACCGCGCGCATCAGTTTTAAGTTTGTATTTATTTATACTCATATTTTTTGTGCAATAAATTTTCCCCCATTTTTCAGGCTGTCAATAATTTTGAATGTTGAACTCGTTTCATGGTTTACGCCTTCTTCTTCTTCTGCTCCTGCTCCTCTTTTTAGGTAGCGCTTTTTATGCAAAAAACTTTTTCACTCCGGCGACAAATGGAAATGCAAACCGGATATTCCAGACCTCGATCTCTCAAGAGAGAGAAAGAGAGAGAGAAACACGTTGCGACGTGTGCAGACATCCAGACACGCACAGAATGGAATTACAGAAAAAAAACTGTATTTTAATATTTAAATCTTAAGCTTTCGAGCTCAGCTCAAAACAGTTTTTACATGAATTTCTATCTTAATGCTCTCATTGTCAGCTGTATTTTTCAAGCGAACGTGTTTTGGTCAACAAAGGCTAAGAATTTGAACTTGGTAACTGGTAACTGGGTAACTCCCTGGTTCCAGTTAAAGCCAACAGTCAACTGTTAAGTGTAAACCGTTGACGTTCTTATCGCGCTCGAATTGGCAACATCCCCCCTCCCTTACAAAACAACTCAAACGTCTCACAAATGTGTCAGATTTATATTTGCATTGCGGCACGATTTATTTCTGTTGTGACGTCATTTAGCCATGTGACAGGTGTTTTCAATAAGAATTTGTTAAAAGTTTTAAAATAGTCTGCACTTCCATTACTCATTATTGTTTTCGTACAAACAACTCTTATCAATTTATTTATAAATTTAATGGAAAGTTCAGAAATTTCAGTTGCTCTTATCAATCAAATTATTTCTCATAAAAATTTTGAACACTTGTTAAATAGCTTGTAGTTAAATTATGCCCGCTTTCCACGAGCACTGTCATTCGCGTTATTCGGTGTCATTCCATTTTCTCTGATTTAGGTCTTTCCACGACAATTTAACACGTCATTCGGCGATTTGTCATTCGCTCAATATAAATCTGCTGTCCATTTTGTAAACATGCGATGCTTTGGTTAAAATAAAGTGTTTATTGTGTTTATAAAAAGTCAAAACAATGGCGAATAGTGACTAGAAAAGTGCAATTCAATAGGCCGATTATAATTAAGTATCGCAATTCGCCAGACATACGCAGACGAATGTCATCATTCGAGCCTTATGGGAATTTGTACAGACCGAATTCGGACCGAATGACAAAATTATAGCGAATGACGTTGAATGACGGCTCGATAGGTAAAGCGCTCTATGAACAATTTCAGAAATAGCTATGTTTATAATGCAGCCAATGGAGACAAGAGACTACGAAGAAACTCAGCTTGATTGGTCTTAATTCAAACGATGAAGATAATTACAATTTAATAAAAAAAATACAAAAAACAATGTCATCTTTCAAGCGATTTATAAATTTGTTTACGTTTATTAATTTAATTATTTTATATTTGCGTCAATGGACCATGTGATAGACTTTCGATATGTAAATCTATCTATGAACAATTTTAGAAATAGCTTTTTGTAAATTTATCTAAGGCAGACAAACGAGACTACGAAGATACTCAGCTTGATTGGTTTAATTCAAACGATGGACTATTATTTATTAAATATTATTATTATTATTATTATTATTATTATTATTATTATTAAATATCTGATATCCTGAGACTTTTCTAATAAAGCGAAGATATCTCTTTATCTAATATAAATGTTCTTAAATCAATTGCAATTATCCAACTAATATTCCTCTTGTTCAGCCTGATTTCCCCTTTTTTGCAGGGTATATAAAGGCAAAAATTGCTTGGCCAACTTTAAAGCTGCCGGCACTGGCAGCAGCAACAAGCAGCAGCAACAACAACAATTACAAATTACAACAATAAGCAACAGTAACAACAACAACAACGGCAGCTTTCGGCCCCATAGTCAAGTGGCTATTTGACCGTTTGGCTCGCAAATTGCAAATGCAAATTGCGAATTTTTGTGGTCATTGTTAAGTAAAGGCCATAAATAGGCGCACAGCCAAACCAGCAACAACAACTAGCAACAACAACAACAACTAGCAACAACAACAACAGTCAGTTAACAACAATGCAATAATTTTATTGTCAACTCAACATTTGCATGCCTCAACAGACAACAGACAACTTACAGAGTTAACTTTACAGATACAGACTTCAACTTCAGATACAGATACAAATACTTGTATTCGCTTTGGGGCAGGTTTCAATCTTAGCCTGTAATTGCCATAACATCTGAACGTTGTAGAAGATGCGCATAATAAACGTTTACTGAATCTGAATCAGAATCACAATCTGAAATCTGAATAACTCTCCTCTGTCTGATTTACATATAAGTATTTATTGTCTGTCTGTCTGTCAGTTGTAAGGGGGAGGTAAGGGGCAATTGCCACGCCTATTTTGTTGTTTCCTTATTGGCACGCTTGGCACTTTCAGTTTCGCTGAAAGTCCCTCTCTCTCATTCTCTCATTCTCTTGGTTGGTTTCTCGATTTCTCGACTGCTAATTCATTTCAATTATGCAATTGCCGCATCGCATCTGTTGTCTGCATCTGCGTTTGTCTCCCCGTCATCGTCATCATCATCATCATCAACATCTTCATTATGAGCATCATCATCATCATCATATGACGATCCGATCGTCTAATAACCGCCTGCCATCATAGTCTCAGCTTCTTCAGCCTTATAATCATCATAATTGCCAGGCGTGGAGGCGACTTTGTGAAGAATTCTCGCTTTTCGCTTCTCTCTTTCTCTCCTCCCTCCCTTCCTTCGTCTCTATCTCTCTCTCTCCCGCTGGCTGACTGTCTTTTAATGGCAGTTTGCACTGCAGATTGTCGCTAAATGCAACTCTACTGGCCTTGTCATCATCCACAACGACGCCTTCAGACGTGCAATGAAACACCTAAATATAATCGATATAATATAATAATATATAATCGATATTCTATTTTTTTATTACATTGTTTAACTGACGCTTAACTTTTATCTAATTCACTATTTATGGTATAAACTTTGTTAACTGTTGGTTAACGTTAGTGAACGAAACTAAATGAGTCTTTAAATTCTCAAATCGCTAGAAGACAATGAGTGAAGTGGGAAAGTGGGAACATATTTTGTATATTTATGACTTTAAAGAATTACAGATCTTTCATCATTTTTGAGTTTTCTAAGACTTAGTAAAACTCTAAATCGGCTTCAGAAATAACTATAAGAATTCATTGTTTCTTATTTGATGCTCTACCCTGATACCCTCTACATCTGATAAGAGAGGGTATATAATAGAGTTGTAGATTTATGTGAGCCATTTCTTTACTTTCCTGAAAAAGGAAACGAGTGAATAACAAAGGTATTTTCAAAATATTTTTAAGACATTTTTATCGATGCATGTCTGTAGATAGCTTATTTATTACATTACATTAGATTACATTACTCTTATGGTCTCTTATGGTCTCATGGGTTTACCTTCTTTGGCCTTTGAACTGGTCAGACTGTGGCCAATGTGATTCCAAAAGTTGAGGCGACAGCCAAACACTTTCATCTCCTTGACACGTTCCTTCATGTTGCCAATGACGCTCGTTTCGGCGAGACTCACGCAGGGAATCATCACACACAGTAGAAGCCAGCCGTCAAACAACTACGAAAATCGCGCGCGTTTTTCTCTCTATGCGTTTTAAATCGCGTCTCAAACTCTGCTGAGATCAATTTTAAAAAACATAAAATATAAACAAAATAAACAAAATAAAAATTGTATTACGAATTTCAATTGTGGCAATTTAAAATCGTTCGACACGTTGCTTCAATTGTTTTTTTTTGTAATTGTGTTTGACAGTGTCACGCACACACACACATAAATATTCACACGCGTACACACACTTGGAAAGTCACAGAGTTTTGTCGATTTGGCGGCTTTTCAAGTGCTCGTCCAACGCTCGCGGAAGCGTTTGTTTTTTTGCCCATATTTTCTTGGCCAACTTGAGAAGCAAAACAACTTGATGTTGTTTTTGCTTTTGTAGTTATTGCACGCTTTAATTGCCAAAAAAAAATCAAATAATAATCAAAAATTGCAAGTTATGCGCAATGTTTCAACAATCAATCAAAATCTACAAAGAAACAAACAACAAAAAAAGACTAGAAGATACCCTGTACGTCATTATTTTATTTAATAAATATATATTTGCATATATTATTATCAAATAAATATTAAGAAAATACCTTTGAATTCACTCGTTTCCTTTTTCAGGAAAGTAAAGAAATGGCTCACATAAATCTACAACTCTATTATACCCTCTCTTATCAGTTGTAGAGGGTATCAGGGTAGAGCATCAAATTTGAAATCGCAATAAATCAACCAGCATAGAAATCAGCTGCAATTTTGCGAGATTTTGATTTATGTTTTTTTTTGTATTAAACGTGAAACGTGCTTTGTTTGCATTGCTAATCAGAATTTGAATTTGAAATTCCTCACAAACGAGAAAGACAAAAAACCAATTGGAATTTTGATGTCAAAAGCCGCAAAAGATTCTGCAAAGAACCAAATCACGAAAATCAAAGAAAAATTGCGTCACAAAGATTCGTCAACAAAACAAATCAGAGATGAAAAAAACTTGGCGCAAAAATGCGCATTAAGCGCAACAACAACAACAGCAACAGCAACAACAACAGCAACAACAGCGACTAAATAAATAATAATAATAATAACGCAAAAATACACGTAATGACAATAAATGAGGTTAGTTTTGCCTCTGCAAAAGTTGCAATTGCAACTAACGATAATGATAATGATAGAAGATCAATGAATAATGCTGATGATTATGAAGTTGAGATGAGATTGAGGTTGCCCCCAAAATCAAAAAAAAAGAAACATCGATCTATCGATCAACAAATCGTCGGCAATCGATTTTTGATACAGATTTGATAAATTGCTTAAAGCAAATGCGTTAAATTTATTAATTTGCGGTGAATATGAAAAAAACCTTGCTCCATCAATTAATCGACAAGATCACTTTGATTTTGGATATTTGGATATGTAAGTAGAACTCTTTTCATTTTACTCAATTTATCTTTGAAATTGTAATTGTGCAAAGAGTTTCAATTAACATCAGAGATGATGGCGATGACAATGATCGTGATGATCAAGATAATCATCGTGCTGCTGATGACGAGACAAGAAACCTTGAACAGCACAACGCGCCAAGCAAACACATCCGAGTAAAAAAATAATAAATCTACGTATCTCTGTATCTGTATTTGAAACTATTTGTTCAAGTATCTGTATCTTTAGCTGTAGGCGCGCAGTTCAATGTGCCAACACAGTTGGACTTGAGTTAGCTGCTGTTGCTGCATAATTAACATCAATTTCGGCTTGTTGTTCCCTTTGTACAACAACACATACAATAAATCAAAACTCAAATCTAATGAACTCTCCTCAAACCGATTGTCGATAAGTAGCTAGACAAAAAATTGGCAATTTTTTCGAAATTTACAACTGACGTCAACCTTAAAAATTAACAACAACAAACAACATACATAAGATCTACATTTAAGCTATTATTTCTAATTGAAATTTAAAGTTTTTTTTTGTTACTATTTTAGATCTTGAACTTAAAACAAAAGTGTGCAAATATAATTACGATAGAGTTTCTAATTTCGGGGAACTTTTCTATTCGAATTCGGGGCATCCTAATATAAGTTCTCAACTGGTTTTAGTTATAGCTATATATAGTTATATCACAGTGAGTACTAGATTTATGACCCAAAAAAACTCTCAATTAAAATGTCAAGTGAAATTTGCCAGTAAAAAAGGAATTCATCTGCCTTTTAAAGACAGTCGCTTAAAGAGCTTTCAAGCTTTAAGCTTAAAGCTTTTCAAGAAGCTGGCGATAGTAATCGATAATCGATTGTATTAAATTGATGATTGAACTTGTTTTGACCTTCCGCGAGAGCGAAGAAAGCGCACGAATATGCGTGTGAATGCAAATTTTTGAATGAGGTGAGTGCAGAGGGGCGTGGCAGTGAAAGAAAGCAACCGTTTTGACCTGATTCGAATGGCCAGCAATAAAGACAACAACAAAGGCAGTAAATTAAAAGACAACAACATGAGAAACGTGCACAAAGCAAATCCGCAAAAAAACCGAAAAATAAAAAAAATAAAAACTACAACAAAAACAAAACAAAATAATAATAATAATCGCGTATAATAAAATTTAAGGCGGTCAAGCGTTGCGACTTTCAAAGCTGATCATTGAGGCCAGGGGCTTAAAGAGAGAGCATAAGGAGAGGGACAGAGAGAAAGAGAGAAGAAGGGATTCTTTGATCGCTTTCGCTTGTCATCCAAATGAAATGGGCACGTAGCTGACCTTGACCCATCGCTCTGGCCAATAAATATGCTGGCCAATTTTACTGCAACTGCAACTCCCTTTTGTAACTCCCCCCCATCCTTTTTTCCTTCTTTTGCTTTGCGCACGTCTCTGTTAATTTTCTTTGGTAAATTGCTAACGGTAAACAAGTTGTGAAGCTTTTGCGGGAGAGCAAAAGGCAGAGATCAAGATTGAAAATGGAAGTAGAGAGAAAGAGGTGGATCAAGAGTGAGAGGTAAAGATGTGAGCTAAAAAACTCGTTTGGGCGATTTGTTGTTGTTTTTTTTTGTATGGGCAGCCAACCTTTGAGATGTGCAGAAATGAGAGAAGAACGATAGAGACAGAGAGAAACCACAATAGCAACAACAACAAGCAAATAACATTTTTATTGCCCCTTACCAACAAAATAACCGTTAGCTAAAGGATCTACACACAAATGAGCGAAAAGAAGAGAGGGAAAGAGGAAAATTTAGATAGGGAGCAGGAGAGGGAAACAGTCAGTAAGAGAGTCTTCTGTGCCTGTTGTTGTTGTTGTTGGCGCATTATAAATTAGCCATGCCCAAGAAACCAACCAACGAACCAAAGTTGCAGTGGTTTGGCCTGTTTGGCCTGTCGATTTTCCGCTGCTCAGGTGAAAATCTCTTTTCTTTACAAAAGGTGCATAATTAACACACAAATGAATGTCTGTCTCTCTCCTGTCTCTCTCTATACCTATCTCTGTCTATCTCTGTGTCTAATGGAGGTGTATATACCTGTAAATACCACACACAAACACTTGAAACGTACGATCCCAAAACTATTCCCAACTATTCCTAACTATTCCTAACTATTCCCTAACTATCCCAATTACCAAAAAACAACGTTTGCTGCTCACTGTTTGCTCATTTTATGATCTTTAGATGCCAATCGAATTTACCAAGAATTACAAGTCAGGTTATTTGGGTTCAGTTTTGGTTTTGGTTTGCTTCGGTAGCCCAAGTATCATAATATTTGTAACTCCTTCCTTGTCATTTATGGGCAGGTTGCGTTATGCCAAGAGACAGAAACAAATTGTGTGCGTGCATTTTATGTGTACATCAATTTTTGTTTTTTATTTTCTGCCTTTTTAACGACAATTTCAAGCTAACCTTTAATGGGGAGATCTCCTCTCTTCTTTTTAATGGTCGGCTTTTCTTATGAACAGACAGCAAACACAATAGTTTCTTTGATACAAAAGCTCTCACTCTCAGAGGAAAACATGAAATGGAGTTTAATTGATTTCTATTGAAATTTAAAACGGCACTTTTAATACTTGGCCAGATAAGACAAATCCAGAAAGAAATGCAACGAAAGATCTTTCTTTATTTTTTTTTTCTTTTTAATGATGCCGTTGAGAGTTTTAAGGGGGAAGACTGTGACAAATTTGTTGTAGGCTTTGTGAATCTAAGGCCCGTTTTCTCATCTTGTCGATAACCTTAAATGGTAGATAAACTTGAGATCTTACCCTGTAAGATTATCGGCAAGGTAAGCAATCTACAATTCTCTGCAAGACAATACTATATTTTCAGTAACTGATGAAATACAAGAGAACAACGGCAGAGAGAAAACACTACTATATAAAATACATATGTACCTGTAAAGTCTAAACTTATACATGGGCTTCAGCTTCAACACACTCTCAAACTTGGCGTTACGTGATGAGCAGTCTTAAGCGTTTTGCCTGGGACGTGTCTGGCCTCAGTAACAGAGAGAGAATAAAACAAAACAAATAATTTCATGATAAAGTAGAAACCCAAAACTAAATACCAATTGCAATTGAGTCAAAAACAAAATTCGAAAAAGCAAATAAGAGAATTCAAGATCCTGTTTTCAAAATCCATCCATAAGAACAATATTGAATTACACAATGAAAAGGTCACAACGGATAGATACGATTCGCTTTTGGGATTGTTTTTTAAGTGTTGTTTCTCAGACAAGTCCAAGACACTGAGGCAGCTACCTGCAAGAGAAGAACGCTTATACATAGCTCAGGTCTTCCTATATAAGGTATTCCTTCACAGGCGCCTGGGCACTAATTGGTTTGCCAGAAAAGCAACAACACACTTTAGTTTTTTGAGATACATATTATATTTGAAATTTTGCTTAGATTTATCCTCATGAATTCTGCGACACGTGCTTAGACCAATGTTTTGTGTTGGGAATTAACATTTTGTGATTTATGCTAAGCATAAAAGCAACTCAAAAGAGACTAAAAAAAAGACAAAGAGATGCTAAAAATACAAAATAACAATAAACTAAAACCCAAATACACTTTTCCCCTTTTAAAGTATTCTCACGAAAGTATTAAATACTATTTTTTCGGGCTTTTTTTAACAAGTCAATTAACAAAGAAAAGACTGAAGATTTAAGTTTTGTAGAAGTTGTGCGTTAGATAAGCAGTAACAATAACAACAAGCACAACAACGAAGGCAACTACAACAACATCCACAACAGACAGACAGACCCAAAGCGGAAAGTCACAAAACTGCGCACGCCAAAAAAGAAACAAGTTAAACAGCTTTGCGCTGTGCAGCGTTGCCAGATTGTCCCCAAGCCCAATAAAGAGACATGTACACATATGTAAATACAAATGTGTGTGTGTGTCTGTGTGCGTGACATAAGCCACTTTTACTGTTAGAAATGCAATCGGATGCGCTCATTTCTGTTTTTGTATTACACTACATTACAATATATTGTAATAACTTTCGCGTCAAATGATTTTAAACGGCATTCGCAATTGATTTATTTGAAATATGTATGCATGTGTATTTACATTTTCTGCTGTTATATATGTATATATATTTTGTTGTGTTACACTTGGAGAACCACTTGAAAACTTCACTAGGATTTTATTTCGTATTTTTGTATTTTTTTTTTGGGTTGCGTTTTGCTTTACATTTTGTTGCCGCCACGTTTTGCTCATTAACAAAATGCAATTAGCTTTGACTGGTTGTTATTTGACAATTATCATTGCATGACTTTGGCGTTGTTTTTTCTTTTCTTTCTTTTTGTGCTCGCTTACTTTTCGCCTAAATGGCATTAAAAGCGCGACTTGTGCCGCCAAGAAATGTGAAAATCGCGACGAAATGATATTTAAATTGACGGCAAGTCACAAATATTGAATGGCACACGCGACAAGCGACTAACGATAAAAGTAAAGACGTGAAAATAAGTAACGCGCGCAGGTCAGACTTAAGCCTGTTGCGCACTCAAAGACGGCTCGTAAGCAACTGAACGAAGACGCAGTCGGTGAGTGCGAATGGAGCTAAAAACAAGTTGAGGGCGTGCAGCCGCAGCGCGCTCAGAGAGTGAAGACTTTCAGAGTAAGTCAGAGAGACAGTGTGAGTGTGTGTATGTGCAATAGCAAAGAGTAGAGCACAACATTTTGGGAGTTTACGGCTGCCATATGGAATGAAAAAGTACATAAACAAAAGCAATCAAAGCAACAAGAACGCAATGCAGTTGCTGATAAACATATATAGACCCACACATACATACGTAGATATATTTTGTTGTTGTTATTTCTTGTAGTTGCAAGCAAATCAATGAGCACACTTACACTTATTCATAGCCACTTGCAATTACAGTTAGAATTACTTGCATACGTACCAGACAAAGAAAGAGAGAACGAGAGATAAAGAGAAGAGCAAATTAATAAGCATGCAATAGAGACAAATAAAGTTCTAAAGCTGTTAAATTTGCTGCCAGTTGCACAGGGAGCCCATTAGCAGGAAGTGCCCCAAGCTAGTTTTTGTTGTTTTTTTTTGTGTTTGGAGAAGCCAACAGTGGAAGAGGAGAAAAAATGTGCACTGCATTTTATTTTGGCTGGCAGCCAAAGAGGAAGATTTGGAGTCGACGACGACTAATATCAATAATAAGGCGCAATTAGGCAAACATTTGGACGAGCAACAACAAACAAACAAATAGACAAATGAAATTCTTCTATTAATTCTTAAGCAATTAGTTGGCTTTTTGTTCTAATCAAGCCGCAAATTTACATAACAAACATTAGTGTCTGGCCTAAAGCGAAATGTTCGAAAAAAACATTGATTTTAAACAACCAACTATCATCATCATTGATTATTAGAACTTAAACAGTTGTCAAATGGCCGCAAGATTAATTGGTAAAAGGCGAACCAAAAATAAGCATTGCGTGGCAAACCTATGTAAGTTAGGAGAGTGAGGGAAGGAACGAACGGCATCGAAAGCCCAAGCACAAGAAGAGCTTTAAAGCAACGCCCAGCGGCAGCTGCTGTTACTGCTTTTGTTGTTATTGTTGTTGCTGTTTGCTGCTGAATCTGATTTCCCACGTTTAGAACGAATCACAACAGAAACGCATCATTAATCATGGCAGGCTGGCGAAAGAGAAGGAGACAGTAAATTTAGAAGAGCGTAGAGAGACTACAAGGAGAAGGGGAAGGAAGGCCTAAAACTTTAGGCAAGCGAGTGGGCAGGGCATCCAAGAAGGAGAGAAAGAACAAGCCCAGTCAAAGACGAAGGTGCATGAAAAGGCACAAAAAAGCACGTTTGGATACTCTCTGGGTTTGGTTCAATGTTGAACTCTCTACTCTGCTCTGCTCTTTTCATGGTCAATCACCCGATGCTTTTGAAGGAGACACAGCAACAACAATAACAGAAGCGCAACAACAAAAGCGCCTAATTACAATCATTTGTGACTTTCAAATGGGCTAGAGGAACCTACGCAAGTTAAATGCTACAGAGAAAGATGGTGGAAGGGGGGAGGGGGGAGAAGGCAGATTAATCAGATGAGCGACAACAGACGCCCCCCTTTTAGCAGGTAACATCCAGTCTAGGCAGCTGCTGATCAGTTAACAATTCAGTCTTTTTCCGGATAGAAATGTCCTTTTTTAAACTGCTAGTCAGAAAAAATTTCAGATTCGTTTTCGTAAATTCTGGAAATTGTAAAATTCGCTCTAAGAAACAGGTTCAAAATGAGTCTTTACATATAATGATATTTGTAAAAATAATGATATCACTACATACTATATCAATATCTATTTTCCGAATAATAACATTCAATAAAATTCAACAAATTTCATAAACAACTGCTTGTCCGATTTTCCATTTTTATTTTTATTTTGTTTTTGTTTTTTTTTTCCTTCATTTTAAATCCTCTCCTTTTATTTCTAGTCATTTTGCCCCATTTTTATCGCGAGTATTTGGCATCACTGCTGTTGTTGCTTCTTAAGATCCTCGTCCTGAGCAAGTTCATTGCACGTGCCCCACGACACACAACACACACTAGACACAATTTTTGTTTACTTTTTCCCATTTGAGCCACACGGAGTCCACACAGCAGCCAGCACAACAATTGGCCTGGCAAAAACCAGTTTGAAGTTACCAATTTCGCTCTTTCGGCAACCCAGGCGATGCTCTTAAATATCGAACTGGCTTTTCGGATACAACAAACCAAAACTGAAACCGAAAAAACCAGTTTCAACTTCAAGGAACTCTGGCAACTCCAACTCCGCGGGGGTGTCCGAAAAAAAACCAAACGAAGAAGGAGAAAAACTACAAGCGAGAAAAGATGGAAACCGAACCGATCCCTTTAAAACTAATAGAAAAACTAATTTAATAACTTATTTTTGTTTGTTATTTCTTTCTATTTATTATTATTTTATTTCTTTTATTTCGAATACTTGAGCATAGTGCGTCTTTGTTCTGTTTGCTGTTATTAGAGACGAGCTTGTTTTATAAACATTCCCGCTCAGAGACAAACAAACAAAAAAAAATCCAGATGATAATCACAGACATGAAACTATTTTCGAAGCACTTAAAAAGAGGGGCATAAATCTTGACAAGTGTGTATATGTGTGTGTCACAGAGTGTGTGTGTGTGGGGACAAGGAGTCGAAACGGGACGGGGAAAGTCGGGGTGGAGCAACGGCATCGTAAAACTCTGACTAGCTGTTGATTACTGTAGTCTCTTTTTAATTACAATCTCGAAGCGAGCGTTGCTCATGAAACAGACACGCGGCGAAAGTCAGTCTTCATCTTTCCCTTTTGTTCCCCCCTCCATTCACAATACTCCAACCCCAAGCAAAGGATGAAGCCATAATTAATTTCAAGTGGTAAGGAGAAAGAAGAGTTCCACAATTCGGGAGCTTGGAATTGGCCTTTTATGCACTCGTTGAGTGCGCGGGCGTAGCCTTGTGGTAAAGAGATTGCACCCATTGACAGGCTAATTTATTGTAACGGCAACTGACAGCTTCCAAAAAAAAAAACGAAGAAAAAAGAAAAGACCCGAGGTCGTACATCCAAATTCACGTCGGCAACACACTTTCCTTGTTCTCTTGCTGATAAATGAAGATGATGGCGACCTGATTTTCGCATCAGTAACAACAGATCGTGTCCAATGACTTGCCGAAATCGCAGACTTAACGGCAACTTAATGTGACGCCTCGAATGGATGTGGATATGGATGTGGATGTTCCAGCCACAACTTAAGGGTAGACTTTAATATTCAAAAAACTGTCAAGCAACCAGTGACAATGGAACAATGAGACTAAGACAGAGAGAGAGATACATGGATACATGGAGGGAGCTCTGAGTGCATGTCTCTAATCTGATGACACAAATGTTGTCTTGATCACAATCAACTTGACAAGGGAGGGAGCTAAGTAATTGCTTGACATGATGGGAAAAGTTTTCAATGTTCTCCTACGACAATGCATCTGTCGTCTAGTCGAAATATTTGAATTGGGGTCTGTTCCCTTTTTCCACAGGACAAAGGATGAGCGAGTACAATTGGACAAGAAATGTGTTTCATATTTTCTAATAATTATACAGCTGGAATGTGTTCAATAAGCGAAAAATCTAATTATGTGACGGGGTCTATAACTAAAGAATGTCTTATAGAGGATGAGGTGTGGAAGATTATTGTTGACACAATTTTGATACGTATCTTACAAGCTGAGTATTCTATAGGGGTTCCTACATAATATACTTATACACTCGTGCAAATTTCAACTTTTAATAATATGTTGTTAAAGTTTGTTATATCTCATTATTTATGATTGCTAATAGAGATTGCTGAAGGAAAACAAATTTAATTAGCATCTTTTGTAGTATTTTAAATTGTTAAAGATTAACTTTTTATCTTGTCTTATTCACGCTTCCATAAATATTCACTGAAATTCGCACAAGCTTTAACTTAATTGTTGTTCAATAATTCTTAACTTAACTTACTTAACTTATAACGATAACATAGTAATACTAAAGATGTCTAAAATAATAGAACCTACTAAGCTCTAATATTTAGAAACAGTTTTAACCATATATTCTGAGCTATTGCGAATGTTTTAAAACAATTGATCAGTATCTTAGCTATTTGCTTATATATATATATATTTATACTTAATCACTTCTGGTTATATAGTATACTCTTTCGGCACAAAGTACAGCTCTTGCTATCGTGATAGATCTGTGAGTCGCAATCACGCGAGAACAAACACAACAAATGTAGATAAGTAATGTTTTATTGCGGCTGTGAATCATGAGTTCAGATGTTCAATGGCATCTGAAGCTACTACACCTCTCGATTGTTTGCTGCTGTCGTCATAATACTTGGAAATCGCAAGCAGTCGATATAACCCAAAGCCCGACCCAAAGTTGACCAGGCAGGCCAAGTGGCAAGAGCCAGGTGGCAAGGTGGCAAGTTGCATTAGACAAACCAAACGTAAGCAAACCGGCGTCGACTTTGTTTTTGTTTGTTCCGGCCACACACAAAGCGCTGCCAAGTTGTGCAAAGTATCTGCACATCATTCAGATGCTTTCTGCTCATTAACAGCTTAGGAAAACGAGACATCACCCCAAGTTGCAACCAGCGCGCTGCAGCCGTTGCAGCATTCACTCGAGGCACGTACGTGTGGATGTGCCACTCGACGTGGAAAGGAGAGACGACAATGTGTCAAATTGCGCAAGGCGACAGGAAAGAATGAAAAGCGCTGCGAATGGCAAACATGTGTGAAAAGTCAGTTAGCAGAAGGAGCAGGAAATGGTAAGAGCTAGGGGGAGATCTGGGAGGGGAATTCTCAAACCGCTGAAGAGGTGATCATTGGCATTGAAGATAGAACTTGAAAAACACGAGACCATATGAAACGAACATAGATTTGCTCGCGAATATCGGTAATCGATTCTTGTACGTACGCTACTATCAATTATTTCGAATGGTTGTCAAGAAAAATATCAATTGAATTTATTTTTGAGTTAAATTTTATCAATCGGTTCTCAGACATAGATTGTTTTAAAATTTAAACAATGATTAAATCGATTGTGCATCGATTTTTTCTAGCTCTTTGGACACAAGTGATGGATAAGCAAATCTTACAAATTAACATTTTCGTTTTCGTGTCACGACAGTCGCTCATCTCTGGGCTGAAGAATAGGAACCTCTCCAGCTACCGATGCCTCAATTAGACTCGGCCGTGCCTAATGAATGCCTTCTCCCTTCCATTCTCCTCCTCCTCCATGAGAGGTGAAAGCTCAGGCCATGAAATTGAAATCTGAACAGCTTCCCTAGCCATGGCGAATGCTTGCCACAGTTTATCGCCACATGTTGCAATGCCAAAAGCCAATGGAAAACAAAACAAATGAAAAGAAAAGAAAACAAAAACAATTCTTCCCCCTTATTGTTAGTTCAACAATTCCACATGGTTGCCCTCTGCCGGGTCTGTCAATGTTTTCCTCGGTTGTTCAAACTATAAATAGACTTTGGAGTTTTCAGCATTTAGCATTTTTAAAAATCGGCCAAATTTGTATAAAGACTTTGTCTCGAAATGCCTCAAAGACGTCGCAATCCCAAGGAAATTGAGAACGGACATGATCTGGAGGAGCATAAACCAAATGTAGACTATTGTTATACGCAAAGTGAGAAACTATTGGCCGTATGCTTTATAGCCATACCCGTAGTATCAACATTCATGTTCTTACTTGGATTATTGTTGGCCTCCCGCCAATGAGTTGCAGCACGACATCCAAAGGTGCCACGAGCTAATCCCTTGCAACAGCTCCACTTCTTGCCGGACCAGAGACCGGGATGATAACGATACGACTTTGGTGTATTACTGTCCTCGCACACTGTAAAATAAAAGAGATAGAAACCAAGAGAGGGAGAAAGGGAATGAGTTAGAGTAGCATCAATAAAGTTTTCGATTCACAGATTTGGGTTAAGCATTGTCTGGTCTGATGGCTTATCGTGTACCAAGCGATTGGCAGCTGTAACATCGGCAACATCTGTGGCATCTGCAGCTCTTTCTATACTCTATCATATGGTATTATACTTTTTCCAAGACATGTGTTGCGCATTTAAGAGGCTCGGAATACCCCTTGAAATAAACACTTACTTTGTTGATGAGAAAACGATTGGATATTGGCATCTCTATCTGTCTATCTGTGTTTTATGCAATCTATTTCAAGCTTTGAAGCTGGCTTGCTAAAACGCGGTACGGATTCTTTTTTCAGCTTTAGACAGAACCCTCTTCGGATACGTATAGATCGGATTACTCTATCATATAGATTTCAAAGGAATAGTTAACAGCCTACATTTAGAATTAAAAAAGTTGAGAATTATCTCAAACAATCTCAATTAACGGTATTTTTCAGGTTCTGCACGGACAACTACATATATCCTAGGAGCAATAGGTTTGTTGTTTTCCTTAGATATCTCAAACAAACTAAGCAGTTGTATATATATTATGAAATTTGGTAATACTCCAAATAGTATACCATATAGTCATACTAGAAGCGATATTTGTCTAATAAATTTTTTCTTTGAAAATCAGCCAAAATACAAAGTAAAATATCTGATAAACACATTCTTTTTTCAAAAACTTGTAACCAAATAACAATATATAATATTCCACTTTGGAGTTTAATTTTTCTTAATTTTATAGTAACTTTTTTTATTTAAAGTCTCCAAGAGTATTAAATCTTCGGTGTGCCGAAAAAAACGTTTTCTTCTTTTTCTTTTGGGGTCATCATCATCATGATGCCGGTGGTGGTTCACTTACCTTGTCGTATGGCGCGTATCCACTCGCTGCGCTCCTTCTCGCTGTTGGCTATCACGTAGAGCGTGTACTGTGGCACCGCTCGTCCCACCAGTTGCCCCTCACCACCGTTGCCCGCCAGCAGCTGCAGATTTTGATGCTGCCCCGTTTGCTGATGTTGCTGCTGCTGCTGTTGTTGCTGTGCGGCTGTCGACTCGCAGTAGCCCACTTGAAATGGGTAACCCTGTTAATTGGTTGGGTAACGTTGAGTTAATATTAATCGATATCGCTATCGAAATCGAAACCATAATCAATAATGGGGGAAGTACTCACATCCGGGGCAAAGGGATCACCGCCTTCACCGTTGACTGTCGCCTCCTCCACAAGGCGAACACCTTTCAGATTAATGCGGCCACGTTCACGACGACGCTGAAAGTGAAAGAAAAGAGAAAAGATTTTGATTAGAGAAATAAGTACAAAGCGGTTGTGAAATATAAAGGATAACCTAAAAATTGTAGCGTTGCTATTGGGGAAATGGAGAAGACATGAAGAAATACAAGACAAAAGCAGGGAAAATGAAAATGATTTGGTTTTTGAAGGTAAAGAATAATCGTTAAGGATATAGAATTAGCCAGCTGTCTATAAGTCTTACGTACTCTTTATGTTAATGGATTTTACCAGATAGATGGTATCTATTTTAAATATTGTGGATAGTCTCAAAGTAAACGAGGAAGGAACAATACATCAAAATGTTCGCAAGTTTGTATCGAACCAACATTTGGGTAGAAAATAAGGGAATAGAAAAGTAACTAAAATGAATAGAGTTAATAAAGGGAAGATCAGATTTTGGAACCGGTAACAAGGCGAATCACATAATATAGAGTAAGAAACATTACTGGAACTTTTTATTAACCTAAACATAGACAGTTAAAGTCGTCATAATTGAGTATTGCACTTGCAAAAACTCAAAAACCCTTTAAAGCAGTTTTAAATTCATATATGAAGTGCTTGCCAAAATAAACCCAATAACGGTCTGTTGAAATTGCATAGAATGCACTGAAAAACTATTATAACAAACCCCCTTACATATACATATATCCTTGTTCCGCCTCAAAGAAAAAAAAAAGAAATGGAACTGGCTTGTGGAGAGGCGTCGTATAATAAAGTGCCACCGAAATATTCCAGAGCTCATTTTTTTTTGTCGTTTCTGGCCTGAAATTCCACTTGACGTTGTCCTGGCTGCCTTGTCCTTATTGCAACAATGGGGCAAGGGTAATTTGTGCACGTGTGGCAGCTGTGGCACTGACGGATGTGGGCGTGGCAGGGGAGGAAGCCTAACTGCCGCAATTGTGCACACATTGCAAGCTTTGCTGCAAGCTCAATTAAGTCAACATAATTGGCCTAATTGACTTGAAATAGGGCCTTGAAGAAAGCCCAAATGTAATTTCTTTAGATTTTCTCAACTGTTTTTTCTTTCTCTACATCTCTTTACTTTTTTTTTGGTTTTTTTGGTTAGTCGCACTTTGGTCTTAATCTGTTGTGGAACACACGCAGCGTGGCGTCATCAAGTGAAAAGCGAGAGATAAGCACGTCGTCTCGATGCCGCTTAGCCCCTTTGGCTTATCGCAGCAACCTGAAAGAAACCAACAAAGATCTAAACAAAAGTGAAGCAACAACGACGACAGCAACAACATACAAAAAAACACAAAAAAGTTAAGCAACAACAACGGCAACAAAGTTGACACAAAGACCTCAAATAAACAAGCAGCGATTTCAAATAAGAAGTAAAAAAAACTCTACAGAAAAAATAAGTAAATAAAGAAAAAAACACTTTAGAGAGGAGGCAGAAATCAAGGCAGGGATAGGGACAGGGGTCAGGGGAAGCTATGCACACACTCACACTCACACTCACTCTCACAAAAAATAATGAAGAAGACAAGAAAAAATTGAACTTCCTTTTTGGCTTTCCAAGTCTTGAAAAAACAACAACGGCAAGTACATAAAATTATACATAAAACGTCAACAATTATTTGGGTTAAGCCAAAGCCAAAACAAAGTCTAAAGCATGTGGGAGAGCTAACAAAAAAAAGAGGGATAGAAGAGGAAGCATTACGAAAGAAAAGCGAATCGAAATAAAAATGTTTTTTGTTGTTGATTTTCAAGTAGCGCATAAAAAACGAGAATCAACTTGACAGGCAATTGAAATTGAAATTGAAACGCACTCGAAATACACACAAGCATTCTCAATTGGCGCTAATTTGAGAAAAAGTTTTAAAGAACGGAAGAATACGCACTCTGTGTTTATGTATGTTGTAGTGTACCATAATAATGATGAAAATTGTGCGAGAAGTTATTTAAAGTTGTTGGGATAATAGCATAATAAGTGGATAAAACTAGCACATGAGTCTTTGTGGAATAAGAGAAATCTGAAAATGTTGAAGGCATTTAAAGAATCTAACGGGACGGAATATTTTTGAATTTAGGCAGATTTTATCACAGCCCAGAATCTACAAGCATTGAAAATATTTATACAACTTGGGTCTAATTAAGAAATCCTGAGAAAAATGATATTTATCTTATATCATACTCTGATAGCTGTGCTTAAATCTGCAGTGATATCTATGTATACAGTATTTTATTTATTTTTAAATTTATACCTCTCGATTTACATATATAAAGGCTGGTCACAATATCGAAAGTAAGTCTGGGAAAGTTTAATATATTATAAACTGATTTTAAAACTATTAGTGATTAAGTAGACAATTCTTCACTTCTTCAATCAATTCCAACGTTTTTGACTACTACTTATCATACTTCTTGATCGTAGTTGGAAGTTACTTTAAGTCATTTTACGGCCTTTCCAATAACTTATTTTCTGGTGTTTGTCAACTTTTGACGAATGAATAGAAAAGTTGGTGGGTAAGTGGGTGTGGTTGATGGACAAGAAAAGCAAAAGGAAAGCCATTACAATTACAATGACAACATCCGGCGGCGGTTGTCCTGGCCTGATGTAAGTTGTTGCAACATCGTCAAAGGTTCTGACGCTTCCTGCATGTCATGATTTCCATGTCGTGCCACTTTCTATATAGTAGTATGAATAGAGCATAAAGCAAAACTCTGAGAACTAAAAACTGGCAACTAGCAATTGAAATGGAAATGATAAATGCTAAATGGGAAATGTGAATAAAAATGATGGCAAAGTTGTGACTGTGTGTTTGTGTGTGTGGCATAGTTGAGAATCATGGCAAAAGTTTTAGTCGGCCGACTGTGGGTGAATGAACTGAAGAGATTCATTCTCTCCAACCCCACTCCATGTGTGGCACTGTTGCTGCATGTGTTGCAAATTGGCAAACGCGACATGTGGCAATAATAAACGGCAAACGAGTGGGTTGCCCCAGGGCAACAACAACGCGTTGCAACGTCTACATAAAACTCACAGCTGCTTGTGATTTACACTGAAAACGCAGCCAGAAAATTGACTGCAATTAAGCAGAAAGAAGAACCGGGTTTACTAACCTGAAGACCTTTCCAAATCCATGCTTGCTAAAATACCAAAACATAAAAAAAAAACATAAATAAACTTGAACAAAATTAACAGAAATATTTTGGGGCACAACGAAATCGAAAGGCAGTGAAAGTCAATTAATGCAACATTAATCAAACTGCCTTTAAGTGCAGTCTGCAGTCGACTCATTCCTTTGCTCTAGGGCCCAAAAGAGGGCAGTTCAAAGGGCGTTTTTGTAGCTAAACTAGTGTTGAAATTGTTAAACAAACAATACCTATAAGAACAGCTAACAAAGTTGTAATCTCTGACTGATTGACCGATTGTCAATCAACAAACAGCCTCAGCTGAGAAGCAGAACATTTTTACATTAGTTTTTTAATTGGGATATTTTAGTTGGATCATTTCTATGAACATTTTTATCAACTTTTTGAATATTTTTCAATAAATACGATTTCAGTAATACAACTTCTTGGGCTACAAATTGTCTACCTGCATATTATTTATTAAGAACTAATAAATTTAAAAAAAATTCGAAACCTTAGGTTATAATATTTCAATTCTTATAGATTTTTATATACATACCATATATATAAAAGTCATAGATATCATAGCGCTCTGACTATAATATGTAACATTTAGGAGATGGAGATCAACTGCTTGATTATAATTTGCCATAACCTTCAATTTAGATTATAACAGGACGTTAATAGTATGGAATTCCAAGCCGAAAAGAGACCCTTTTTTCTTCCACTTGTCGTTTAAAGTTGCACTGCAATTTCCGCGACACACACACACGCACACACACACAAACAAAAGAAAGGAATACTTAAGAGTAACACAATATGCCAAAGGACAACAGCTTGAAACACGAAACGTGGCTCAAACGAACCTTTGAAAGTGTTGGCAAAAGCAAATGAAAAAAGGCAAGTGGTAGGGCAGGGATTGACACTGGAACAGGGCCTGAGACTGGGATTGGGACTGGGAACACCTGCATATAATTGAAAGAAATGTCAAAGCAAAGCGACGACAGGTAGTCAAGGAATGCAAGAAAAAGGAAAATAATTAAGTGAAAATTGAGATTCAATGGTTGAGTAAAAGAAAAAAGGCGGAAATATGTCTGAAAACATGAAGGATGCAATTTGCCAAAGGATTGTATAAGGCATACAAAAGGTGATGAATAGTAAAATTAAATACAAAACGGTATGTTGATACACTATAAATCAATTAAGACTACAATATGTTAAGAAACAGAAAATGAGAGTTAAAATAGAAAAATATAAACATTAACTACACAGTAATTAACACAGAATTATGACTGATATTAATCAAAAAATGAGTACAGTTTTTTTTGAATATTCAATAACTAAGCAATACAGGATAAAAGTATAGGGAAAGAGAAGTTAATTTTTTTTATTTCATAATTGAGAATTAAAGAAGAGAAATGTTTAGAGAAGAAAATTATAATTCTTATTATTGAGAATAAATAATAAAATAATCCAAAAATATTTATATAAATATACAAAAATAATATTTTATTGAAGACCTTCAAACACAAATTAAATATGAATAATAATAATTCTATCCAAACCACCAAATTTTTCCCTGTCAAGTGCAACCAACTATAACATTTATTCAGTGACACATTTTCCTCTTGAGAAAAGCAAATAAGTTTTTTCCCCAGACGTGATCGAGGGGGGACGACCCCTCCCACGAATTAAAAATAATGTGCACTAATGTGTAGCTAATGAGGCAATTCAGCCTGGCATAGGAAAATCAAATAACTTTCGACTTGAACTGAATGGAGGAGAGTCTTCAACTCAAGTGTCGAACGGCGAGTGCAACCAACATAAGTATCAATGTTGATTAATGGAAACCAAACTGCGTTGTTGCATGTTGCATGTTGTATGTATGTACGCTTTTGAGATGCGTAACGAATGTGACGAGTGCAAAGTCTGGATCTTGAGTATGTCGATTGATTCACGTAGAAATGACAATGGGAAATGGGAACGACAAGACGTTGCATGATTGATAACGCGCCTCCAGGCGCTTCTTATGCCGCCTGACCACATGCAGCGATTGTATGATTGAAAAATTGTCTCAAATAAATTATAACTGTAATAAAAAAAGGCAGCAACAACAACTGAAGTACTTCCAGACATAAAATACAAATGTATCTAATGGCTTTTCAATTTCACGGCAATGAAACGGGACTGGACATGGGTTTCGATGGACATATGGTGGGGTTGGGGTTGGTGTATGGATAGAGGTCATTAGCCGCCATAGTCGGAGCAATAAATTTTCATTTCTCACAAATGTAAATACAGCGCGCAACAGCAAACATGCATTTTTCCAATGAAAATGAAACTGGAAAACATTTGTGTTCATATGCATAATTTGTGTTGGATTCTCACATCAAAGGACATGCTTGACTGCCAACATTTGTGTTGCATTTTCAGTTTCTCAGTGTAATTAATTTGGCGTTGAAAACATTTTCGTATCTTTTGAATAGCTGCTGAGTCATGTCCACTCGCTTGTCTTCTGTCTATGCTTCTTCCTGTCTGTATCTAGGCATGTATCTTGTATCTCTACCTATGAAGGCCGCCTTGATGACTTCCTTTTCCAGTCGAGTCAAGTCTTTTGTAGAAATTTGCATTGTATAAATACATGTGTGTGTGTTTCTTTTTTTTTTTTTTGTTAAAAGCCTACGCTATAATTTAGCCCCCCACCTGCGTCCTGGGAAAGGCCGCCCAAGCATGAACTGCGTTTTCGCTGGAATTTTTGGATGCATGCTCGTCTAACGATCATCAAGTGATCTATCATCATCATAATCATCATCATCATCATCAGATTTCAAAGTCTGGGAAAAACAAAAGCGCGCGTTGGCGATAAAATTAAAGATAAGCAACGCCTTTGGATAAAAAAAGTTCATACAAAATCTCAATAATTAAATTTATAGAAAACGAAAAATAAAAAATAAAAATGGAAAATCGAACTCAAAGATGAGCCGCAGATAACATCCGAGACACACACAAATACACACACACACACACACAACGGATCAATCAGCCAAAAAAGGTGTGCTCTAGGCCCTCCCCTTAGCCCCTTTATCCCCCTCACATAACCCGTCTGCCACATGCTGTCGTATAAATATGAAAATCGTGACTTGAACGCTTAAAAAGCGCTTAAAATGTATTAAACAAACATATGGAAAACTTGTGTAAGGCCGGAAAATGACAAAGAGCCAAAAGTGAGAGAGTGTTTGTGCTGCATCAAATGAGGAGGTGGAGTTGGAGGTGGAGGTTGAGAGGACGTAAATGGAGAAGAGGGCATAATTGAATGGTAAAATTGGTAAGGGTAAAGAGAACGTAAAGGGGAAGACAGCAGCAAAGTTATAAATGCTCAGAGGAAATTGTCAGTCATAAGGTCAGTCAAAAAGGCAAAACCTCTATATAACATAACAACGATTCCAAATACCAAATTCCCCTAACCCTCACATGCTTAATTACATGCGAGTGCTCTTCTTGACAGCTGTGGAAAATACCCCTACGCATAGGCATTCTCAAATGGTAGCCAAGTCAACCCAAGTCCATGTCCCGGGTCTTGGGTCTCGTACACTTCGCTTGGTTAGCTGTTTAAATACTTTCTTCGTGTGGCACATCGGGAAGACCGATGAACGATCCGCGTTGCCTTTGTCTATTTCTGAAGCAATTTGTGTTTATTTTTATGTTTTGATAAATGCATTTCATGAGCTACAATACAATATCGCGGCGGAGGTCGTTCACTGGATATTTTACAAAGACCAAGAAATAAAACAAATATAATGCATTTCGATATTAAAATTTTTAATTTGAAACAATGTTATTTTTCTGTAATTAATTTTGAATTTTTAAATTACAATTACAATTATTGGTTAAGAACTTTATATTTTACATTCTTAGCTCTTCAGTTCGTATTTAGATATTAACCAATTTGTAATTTACTAAAAGTAAGCTTGATTTATAAAAATTATATAGTAAAAATATTTTTAGCCCTTTTATTACTTTTATAAAACTAACAATTACTATTCTTTTTAAATTAGCTTTATTTAGAAATGGTATTGATATTTTCCAGGCCTGCAATTAATCATTTATTTTCTATCATGTAATAAAAGTCATTCAGAATTCATTGCGAATCTCTAATGAAATTTATCGCATGCGATAATATTACCACAGATTATTAATATAAATATTAAGAATGCAAAAACAACAAACCAAATACAAATAAGTCTGTGTAAGCACATTGTTCGTCTTCGCATGTTATTTATAAACGTCTGCACATGGCAGCACATGTGCGCCAGAGCGAGATAGCAACAAAAACAACACTGACACACACACTCACGCTCTCACACAGGCATCGCTCAGAGAGCACAACTCGCGCTCTTTTGCTTAGCTCATAGGCGCTTACAGCGCCTTGAGTTGCAAGTGCCCGGGTAGCTCAGTCGGTAGAGCATTGGACTTTTAATCCAAGGGTCCAGGGTTCAAGTCCCTGCTCGGGCGAGCCAATTTTTTGTATATTTTTTTTTTATTTTTTAATATTGGCAGCATTTATTAAATGTATACTTATTTTGTATAACGCATGATTGAATAAAAAGTAGGAGTGTGAAGATAAAACAGCGCTGTATGTGTGTAAATTTGTGTTAGGATATCTAAGGGCTGAAGCGCATCTGGTAATTTTAAAGATTTTGAGCGTGTGGGAAAATGCCAGCGGCCAAAAAAAAATGTTCATTCATAAAAATGCATATGCAGCACATGCAACATGCTCGCAATTAGCACAGGAAGAAGGCGGCTCCTCGCCAGCCAGTAGAGCACAGACAAGAAACGCCTGCGGTGACTGAATTTGTTTTTTCGATCCATGTCTACACACACGTCCAATGTCCATGCCAATGTCCAAGAGCTTATGTCCATGGCTAACGCAGAAGCAGAAGCGCAGCCTGCGCAATTCCTGAGCGATGAGTGCGCAACGCCCCCAAAAAAAGATTGGCGGACACACTCACATGCCACAGAAGGTTTTGGGCTTGTGGCAGAGTGCGCCTCTGTGCAACTGTAATGCTTACCGGATACTGGGCGGATGCCAAAGCGATTGAATCATTCACTCATTGCAGGCCTCCTCCATTCGCCTATGTTTGCACCACAGGCACCACAGGAGTTGCAATTTATACCGAGCAATGGGAACGATATGCATGACAGATTCAATGGAATTTTGATTTGGTGAAATTTTTATTAAAATCGGAAATTAGTCAAGTCGAGGTCCAAAACAATTTATCATCTTGGGCTGCACAATTGTTTGGCAGCTTTTTTACAGTTACACATTTTACCAGGAAATACAACGACATCGATGTCATTGTACTGTGGGAACTGACAGTAAATTTAACTTTTGACAAAAAGGTATTCAATTAAATTGTTGCCATCTTTTTCAAAGGAAAATAAAACAAAGATGTTCATTTTAAATAAATTGAACTACTTTTCGCTTCGCAAGAAACATAAAAAATTGCACTATTCCCAATGCAATTCAATTTTAATTTTTAATTAGCGAGATTGGCCAAATATTTTTGGGGATCTTTTGTAATAATTAATTCAATAGTGTTCTACTAATTTCATAAATTATTCTTTCAATTTTTTATCGTTGTTAAAAACTCATAGAATTATATCTATGTTCTTAGACTTTTTTGGTTTATTCCATGGTGCAACTTTATATATTTTAAAATTTAAAATTTAAAAGTTATTTAATATCGACATTTAAATTTAAATACAAATTTTTGTAGACTTGTTGGTTTATTCCACGGTATAGTTGTACCTAATTTAAATGTTAAAAGTGCAAAGACTGATTTAGACATAATGATTTGCTACAATTTTTTTTGTAGACTTGTTCAACTTGTTCAAGAAATTTCTTGATTTATCCCATGGTGCCGCTGAACGGCCTTTGCGGTGGGCCACCAGTCCGACCCGTTCTGTGGAAAGTCACAGATCGCACGCAGCTTATGAAGCAACCGCATTGAGTTATGAACTTAAACCCCTGTCCAGGCCATAAAGTACAAAACAGCTAACAACTTTGCGACGGCGGCTGCTGAAGAAGATGTTGTTCTTGGTTGTTTTTATATGTATGTATTTTTTTTTATGATGACTCACGAGCTGCGAAGCGCGATAAGATCAATCATCAGCCACAGTAAACGGGCTTGAAATGGGCTAAAAGAATAAACCAAAAAAAAAAACAAAAATAACAATCTTGTACCACGCAGCGGTGCGGTTTTGACCATTTGAGCATCGTTCGTGATAACATTTTGGAATACGAAAGTAGACAAGTTTAGGAACATCGTCGCGTTGTGTCGCCTTTGTTTGTGTATGAGTGTGTGTGTGTGTGTGTTTAAGAACCGGCTTTGATTTCTAATTATTGGGATCGGTTGAATCGTTTTTGGTTCGGTTTTGGAACTCTCGCGCGTGAGCTTCAAATTAACGGCCAACAGCAGCGGAAATAGCTGAAGCGATAAAGCCAATAAAATAAAGCGAAAATCTTTAGTCTTTTATTTTGTGGGCTCGTTTTTCAATAGAAAAGGCGTTTATATTTAAACATAATTCCAATTAAACGATTGTTTATGATCTCGACCCCAAAAAAAGAATAAGGAAAAAAAGCTATTTACTGGACGGGACACTTGCTTCATGTGGCAGAGCTGGCTGGCCACTGATTGAAGCCCATTGTCTGTGACGAGATTTTTACAGCACAGCTCTTAAGTTTGCAGCAATATGCAATAACTCAATGTTCCATCTGGTCCTACACTGAGGACAAACAAAGGACCGGCAGACAGTTGGAGGCAGGCAGAAAAGGAGGGCAACGGACCAACAGATACATAGACAGGTAGTAAGAGATGCTTTCAAAGGCGCATAATGAAGCGTGAAAAGCTGAGGCTCAGGCTGCCGCAACAGACAAAGCGTCGTCTGCGGGGTTTTTGAGATTAGAGGAAAGGGGGCAACAGGCAGCATAGACAAAAGCATCCCAGTAACCAGCAACTTGGTCGCTGGAAGCTTAAGGCAAGCTCCGGCTCATTAGAAGTAGGCTCATTGAACATGCAGAGCAGCGACTGGCCAAGACCCACCACGAGGTGGTTGCATTTGATGATGAATCATCCTTGGCCTATACAATGGCAATACCGTTAATAGGCAAATCATGTAGACATGCGGCTTACAGTTTGTCAGTTTGTGGAGACGGAGACGGAGACAATGGGTCTAAATGCGGCTATCGACCAACAGGTTTTATTATTATTTTCTGGTCGCATGACATTCGCTTTTGCCACAGTTAAGTTGAAAGAGAGTACCCAGTGTTGTTACCTTTTTGATTATGATTCATAATTGCTACAAGTGTTTATCGAAGGGCTTGGCCCCACTCTGTAACCAGTCAGAGTCAGAGAGCTACATGCACAATTGATATGTAATGGCCATATGTAAATGGCCAAATTGCTGGCAATTAGTCAGCAGACCCAGCAGCTGATTAAAGGAGCAAGATGAAACCGAATATTAAATGCACTAAACAGCAAATTATGCAGATAAAAAACTTTTCTTAACTGGAAATTATGGAGATTATTAATTTTCCAGAAAAGATTTATTCCAATAGAGAAGTAATATTATTTTAATGTTAAATATATTTCATATTGTTTTATAATTTTCCAATCAAAACAATATAAGCTTAAGTTTCAATTTAAATTTGAATTTTTAAAAACCCATTACAATTACTCATATTACTTGTTAGTAAAGCAAATATTAATAAGTAATTTTGTACTTGTAGCGATAAGATGAATGTAAATATATAAATATATTGTTACATAATGATACAGATTCGTTTGTTTTATTAATTATTCATAGACTCATAAAATTATTAGTACATAATATTCAATATGTTTAAATACAGCTAATGAAAACTGTACAAAAATAAATACTATTGACCATTGACTTTAAAAATAATAAATTCAATTTTGGTATTGTATAAATCATCTTTTATTTATATTAGATATAAATATATTATTTATAATTTTATATAATATTCTACTTTAGAAAATGCAAAATATATATTTGGGGTCCTTTTTAACAGAGCTTACATTCATGTTTTATTAATTTGTTGTGTTATCTTAAATTTAGTAAAATTTGTATGCAAGAACACAAATTAAGTAAGATTAAAAATTAGTTTAAAATTGCAAGCCAAACTTGTGAATAAAATTGATTTTAATTTAGAGAATGATATGATCAGTCAATCAAAAAATATTATATTTGTGACTAAAAAGGTCGCTAAAAATCTACAAATTTAAAAAAGATTTGTTGATTTGGAAATTCACACATTACACTTGCAATTTTATTTCTTTCTAAATTAACTTCCTTCTCTGAAATGCACAACACTTATGTTAATATGCAAAATGTTGAGCATTGACCAAGACTGAAATGATGAGGCACTTAAAAAGTGATAAAGGCTCTCATAAACGGGACTATACCGGGGAAAGAGTAACTGTAATTTGAAGCTTATAAATGAGGTATGAAACATGCAGTTGCAACACAGACATTGTCAGATGTTGTCTTCGAAGTGTTGCAAACCGCAGAGCCGCAACATGTGGAACACTGTCCAGACCCAGACATGCCATACATTCATTTCGAGCATCTTTCAAAAGGGGGACGACATCTGTCAGTGTCAAGGGGGAACATTGCTAAAGTTTATCAAAAACATTTTCGTTTTGGCGTCAATTTCAGCTGAAAAAAGCACGCGACTGCAACCAATTTGTGACTGGCTTCAAGAGCGGGGAGGGAAACAAAAAGGGGGAAGACGACCTCCCGACAAGAAAATACAAATAAAAACTTTAGGCTGGTCCGTCCGCTAATTTGTCAGCATCGCTTGACCGACCAGGCGGGATGAGGATGGTCTTGTAATTCTACGAAATCGGCTTTGGGCCATTTGGGTTCCAGAAAGGTGTCAATTCGTGAAGAATTCGAATGCATTCGATGAGTAATAATCCGATGGGCGAGAGATCGATCCATTTTGTATGGGGGCTCAAGAGAGAAATGAGACATTGAATCCCATAGAAGTTAAGTAACGTAAAAACGTAAAATGTGAAGTGATAAATTTGAATATCTAATTGGAAATGCCGAACAGTTATGGAGATTGATCAGCCCGAGAGTTTTAAGCCTCTTCTCATTTAACAATTTTAAAATCATATTCTTCTTTAGTTTCTCAACGTCTTTACGCGACGACTAAGCCATGGAAAACTCATAAAAAAAAACAAAACATTTTTGCCAATGCCAATGGACAAGGAATCGAAATGGCTACCGAACAGAATGGAGGCCCACACACAAGGCTTCCCCCAAATGATTGTCCATAGGCATTTACAACGTTTTACGATGCGTAAATGGAGTTGAAAGTAGATGCCACCTCCATTAGCTGTGGACGCAACAAAATTTACACTACTTTTGTAATATTACAAGAAAGGTAATACAGCTATCTATGAAAAGGCGTTGCTACTTTAAGAAATTAATAGAAATGTATCAGTTTTGATACAATTATAGAAAATTTGATAGCCGTATCTAATATTAGGATTAAGTGTTGTCGTCTTGTTAAATTGAATGATGAATAATAAGAATGTATCTTATTTATCTAATTAATGTAACCCATGTTTAATTTTTAATTTTGGTAAGAAATATCATTAGGAGTTTTCTTTAAAAGTAGGCTATTGTAAATCATTTATTGGATTTTGACAAAAAGACCGACAAATATCAATAAGAGTGACTCGAATACCATTTAAGTGCAAGTCAAATAGATGTAGTGTATTTTGAATTCGTTGAGCATGAAATCGATATGGACTTTGGTCAGCTTAACATGCGTTGCTTGCACAGACCCTTTAGGAAAATTGTTATTTACAACCTTAATCTGCGAAAATTGTATTAGAGAGCCGGACAGCGCAAAGCGGAACGGAACGAAGGAGTAGCAGAAGGAGAAGGAGGAGCTGGAGCTGGAGGAGAACGATGGAGAAGCGCAAAGTGTTTACAAACAAAGCTCGGTTCAATTAGCATACCAGCTTGGTGAGCCATGCCTAGTCGTGGGACTTGGATCTGCGATTTTTATGACAGGTTAATGACACACACACACACACCTCACTTTCCACCCTCCTCCCGGGAGTGCAATGACTATGTAGCAAACGCTGCAGTTGCAAGTTGTAGCCATTGAACCATTAATCAGCGGCAACTGGGAAAGCAAGTGACCTCAATAGACATGACAAGGCAGGACTTTGTTAGACCAGAAGAACATCCAGATAAAAGGCGTATCAATCAATTAATTCAGCATTTCTTTCCCACCACAAGTTCAACGAACCTCAAACCAAACAGTTGAAGCGGAAAAATATGAAAAAGGAAAACACCAGAAAACACCAACAAAGGGTTGACAAAAAGTTGCACAATGAATAAATAAATGACAGCAAGATAGAGTTACTAGGATAATACTTACTGTAGGGACTGTCAAAATTGAATTGTTGAGAAATTTGAACCGGAAAAATTGATGTAATGATTGTATTTAACTTATATTTATTAAAGTATATTTATTGTATATTTTACAACAGTAGAACACCCACAAAACAAGAGGCTATTTAAGTACACGTAAAGTTCTTGCCGTACCTTAATTTAGTTAGTGTCCCTAGGAACATAGTTTAAATCAATTAAAGGGCTGCTTACCTAAAACTATGGCGACACTTTGGTCAGGCTGGTTGGGATAATCCTTTTAGTTTTTCGCCCAGGGGTGCGGCGGCGACAACAACAGCAACAACAATAATAACAACACTGGGAGTGAGTGAGATAGTTAGAGGTGGAAAGAGAGACACCAACACAAACACTAGCCACACACAAACACTTGAGAAACTTTTGCCTTTGGGTGGGGCTTTTTTCTCTTCTTTCTTAATTTTTTGTATTTCTTTATCTATTGCAAAATTGTGAAGTATTGCAAGTGTAGGATTTTATGACATATGGCAGTTGCACGTTTTACATTAACTCAAAAACCGAGACTCTTTGATTAAAGTTATTGGAAATGCGGTAAACGTTGGTTACAAATACGTGTATATTTCGCATAAGGGTTGTTTTGAACTTTTGCCGAAAAAAACCGACGAAACGGAATTTTTTCAAGGGTGGCACAACCGGCGACGCGTTTGGAAAAATAAAAGTCCGATTTCCAAAATTTTTGGGCCAACACTTGAGGGATATATCAAGTTATATTTAATTTACCAATGCATCAATTCTTGAAGATGCATTTAAATCGAAAGAGGTTACTTTCAAATGTTGATGCAGCTGAGAAGCAATGGCCGGAAAAGCGTCGAGGAAATATGGAAAATTCAAATACACGTCCGCACGCGACGAGGGAACGCTAGAAACTCCAGAGTCCAAGTGCACGGTTAGTGAACTTCGTTTAGCCGACACATTCTTCATCCAGGATGTGGCAGGAACGAACACTTCCAATTGGAATAACAAACGGGATAGGATAGAATAAGCGGCAAGAACTCTACAATATACATATGTATGGGGGTGCGTCCATCCGTTAGCCGGCGCTGGAAACAAACAGCTGCTGGCAGGGTGTGTTTTTGTCCAACCACGACTGTAGACTGGAACGATGGCCGAAGGATATGTCGACTTTTCCCGAATGCCAATTGCCGACTGTCGCATTTGTTTTGAAACGAACACCAAAGAGCCGAGCCTCTGGCAGCTGTGCTCCCATTCACAATACACGCACCTAACACCCCCCAACAACACTCCCTATTCTCCCAATCCCAGAACTCCACTTGCTATATAACTTTAGGTGCTGCAATAACGACGCAATAAATGACGAAACCATGACGACAGGTCGAGACACCCACTTAAACATGAATAATGGACAACGAAAGACCCAACTCTTCCCACAGCCCCCCTCGTTCCTCGGTTCCAGACGCGCTATCTGAGCCTTTGTCTCAGTTTCTGTCACCTCTGTCAACCAAAGACAGTAAAAAAAAAGGAAGCGGGACGGAAACAGTGAAAGAGACAGACAGAAAGAGAGAGAAAAGATCTTAGGCAATACATGTAATTACTAAAATTAGTTTAGAAACGCTAATTTTATAAAATATGGAATATAATAAAATATAATATATATTATAATAAAATATAATATAATAAAATTAGTTTATAAACATAAATTCTCACAAATAAAAGGAAAGTGGATCGAATTTTCTTAAGAATTTGTATTGTTTAGGAGGAATCACATTTATTATTAACACATATTATCTTCAATGGATCCTTTGAACTCACCTCGACATTTTCCACATCATAATATAATACCCTAAAGGTAGATAATATAACAGACATATCTTGGCGCTAAGAGAGCGATAGTTTAAAATTAGTTTATAAACATAAATTGTCACAAATAAGAGGAAATTGGATCGAATTTTCTTAAGAATTTTATAATATTTATAATATTGTTTGGGAGGAATCACATTTATTATTAACACATATTATTTTCAATGGATCCTTTGAACTCACCTCGACATTTTCCACATCATAATAGCATAATGTGCGTTTCGTAAGCTCAAACCAGCGATGTTTGTAGTTGACAGGCGTGAATCGTTTCTTGTTTTGAGCCCGTTTTACCATCGATCCACTTTTCACAATGTCATACAGATGCTCTGCCATTTTATCCATTTTGGCTTGATAGGATTTACTATTGGAGCGCATGGATGACGAGGACTTGATGCTGCCATGTGAACTCCGATGCATTTTGCTGCTCAACATTGTGACAGCGAAGGAGAGCCTGTTTGAAAGATAGAGAGAGAGAGAGAGAAAGAGAGAAATGTGGTGATATTTATTTGGTTAAGCCATAAAATGATGTTAATGATCGGGCCAAAAAATAGTTGGCTTACAACATGACAACGCTTCGCCCCTAAATAAATCAGTCGAGCATATAAACAATACGGTTTGTGGGCGTGCGAATCTTGTGCCATTGACCGTGGCCGAAGCGAGTAGCCGGCTAATTGCTGTGGGCGTTTGTAGACATCAATCAGAAATCATAAAAGAGTGGCTTCGGTAAAGTCAAGAGTAAGCCCAGAGTCCACAGACCAGACTGAGAGACAAGCCGAGCAGCAAATCGAGCGATTAAATGGCCAATTTATTAGCCTGGACTAGGCGGAAAAACTGACAAGACACCTAGAGTTGCCTCGCTCGGTTGACCTTGAAGTGAAGCGCAGAGTTGCAAAAAAACCAGTTGCAGACTCACTGTGTAGCAAACTGATTAAAGGATTAGCCCACAATGAGCTGATCAACTGAGCGACCAGTTGAACAGTTTAACAGTTTCCAGCGAAGCGTGTGCACAAACAGACCTCTCCTTTCAAGTGGCTTTCTGTACTGACAGGACAGTGAATCAAAAAAGTTATGGCATACCTTCAATATAATAGTTATTTTAAAACTTAAAATCAGTTTATTTAGATATAAACTAAAGATGCCATCACAATTATAAATAATGGTTTAATCACACATATTTCAAAAATCTCTAAAAACTCAAATACAACGTAATACAATTTAATTTAAGCTTCAAAATTTATTTTTCAACTCAATGAAGAGGCATAAAATATAATTTCAAGGGATTTATTTATTTATATAAAATAAATTTTTTTAAAATATTGCAACAATCTTCAAAATATCTAGACATTTGTGAAACAAGCACGAATTAATTTAAACTGATTATAAAAGAAAAACTTTATTTCTGTTTCTTTTTGTATGAACTATAGTATATTTTATTCATTTAGAATATTTATTGCCGCAATTCTATAATTTTCATTATTTTTCCTAGCTGTCTATAATACTTAAATTCAGTTGCTGTGCATTGCGTTTTATTCCACATTTATTAAATAAACTTACTAATTTGAAATGAAAAGGAGTAAATCCGATGTCAAAGTACTTGAACAATTATGAACACCAAGACTGTCTGAATGCACTGTACGTTCATGTATGTATATGTAAAATTAAACAAATACATACTTGCTGCAAGCTATGGAATTATCGCACTTCAACAACGGCAACGACAACAACGTTGCCACATGCGGCTGCGCATGGAAATCAACAAACAAAAGCGACAAATGCACACCAACAACAACAACAGAGAACAATAATAACATAAGGAACAGCAGCAGCAACAACAACAACAACAAGAACAACGGCGATTGTAACCTCTTTAGTATCTCTCCTACTCCTACTCCTCGCCAACATTCATGCGTGGCACTTTAATCAAGCAGAGCGTTGAGAGCCCAGCACACATTTGCCCATAAGTACAAATGAGAGCTATGCAAATGTGAGCATGCTAGGCTAAAACCTACCCTGTAATCAGAAGAAATGCATTATTAAAAATACTTAAAACTGTTGCAAATAAAATTGTTTTAGAAGGACAAATTCGTGATCAGAGTTGTCACGTGCATAAAATAATTAGATATGACTCTGAGCTTCGGCTTGGCCAGCATAAAATAATTAGATATGACTCTGCTTGGCCAGCTCAGAGTCATATCTAATTATTTTATGCTGGCTGGCCAAGCAGAGTCATATCTAATTATTTTATGCACGTGACAACTCTGATCACCAATTAACAAATATCGATAATTATCTGATAATAACTGCAATGCTGCAGAGTACCACACCTGCCTGTTGTTTTCTAAAATGTAGAGTATAATAAAATAAACACCGCAAAAGGATCGCTACGGCAATGGCGCATACATAAATCTTGGCCTGCGGCTCTCGGGTACGACCGAAGACCGAGACAGTGAGACCTGCAACAACAACGACAACGACAACAACAACAACAATCACAGACAAGACACAACGCGTTTTGGCAAGCGGGCGTGGCCATGGCCATGGTGCACACATACAAACACACATTCACACACTAACAGGAGAGATTCAGATTTAGTCGACGACTTTGAATTTCGCCACGCAAATGACTGCGTTTAGTTTTCATTCTTGCTTATTATTATTTTCTTTTTGCAAATCTTTAGATTATTTTTTTTATTTTCATTGTGCTTTCCGTTTATTATCGCATGTTTTGCATGGTGTTTGCGGGGGCGGGCGAAGTTCGACGATGCGACCTTTGAAAGAATTTTAACAAAACGAAATCAAAACGAGTTTGCAGTTTGAAAGAATACAAAAAAAGAAAATAACAATACTTGAAGGCAAGTGACAAAACATGGTCTGATTGGCGAGCGTTCTTATTGGATGACTTGTTGTATTGGAACGAGTAATAGTCTTATCAGCAAGTACAGTGGCTGCAACTGTAAATTTTAGTGCAGGTTTTGAGCCCGACTCGCATATCAATTGTGCTGATAAAACACAAAACGACTAAAGAGCATAAGCAAAAAAAAAAACAAAACCAAACAAGAACAAAGGCGATAAATTATTTTCAAGCAACAATGAAATTCGAAACTGATTGTGGAACAGAGTGGAGAGGAAAACTGTAAGGGGGAGAGTACAATAACTGTGCCAAACTTACCACAAGTGCTGCCGTTGATTGTGCAATTGAAGCAATGACCGATTGAATCGCGTTCAATAACAACAATAACAAGATCTTAAACAAAATTTATAACAACAAATCACTTTCGATTACGCGACGGGTGACAACAACGACGCGACCGGCTTGTTCAGCATTTGCATACTGTTCTGTCAGGCAGAAGCATTAAAAATTATAAACAATTCAGAGGCTCAGCTGTGCCATATACTCACACACACACACGCACACAAACAAACATACAAAGGCGCAACAGGCGGTGACTTGACTTCGGTACCAATTCCTGGAATTGCATATGTACTACGACGTAAAGTTATCGCTATTCATTCTTTGACTAGTATTAAATGGCACTTAGTATTAAGCAATTGCTTTCAATACGCACACACATGTGGGCAACTTATTGCTAATTATTTAATTAATATTTAGCGTGCTGCTGTTCTGCGAAACGACCGCGCCGACGCGACGACGTAACTTTGAAACGGCTATCGATAATTTACCTGCACCTTGCAACCATGTAAGTGATATCGATGCCGCTTTCAGAAGTTTCTAGTATCGATGCTTGAAAGAGTGCTATCGACCGGCCACCACCAAATTAAGCTATGGACCTGTTTTCTATTATCGATGGTGTATTTGAAAATATTTAAGAAATTACTTATATATTAAAATACAAAATATAAAAGAAATATTTTTGTAACCAATTTTGAAAATAGCATTAAAATAAAGAGATAAGAAAGAATTTAAGATTTTTAAATTGAAAATATTTAATATATTACATTTTCATTTTTAAAAGACAAACGTAAAGCAGATTGTTACATATTTTGGCGCCAAATGTAAGATGCACCATCAAACCTACTTCTTGAATACTATGCACTTAATCTAATGTATTATTTTTTGTTTTTGAGAAACATAAATAGTTAAGAAATTAAATGCGAATCCTAAGTTTTAAGACCAACTACATCTCAATTCTCCTTTTTTTGGTTAGCAGCTATGCGCCATGCACCAACCATATAACGTAACCAAATCATAAACAAATCTATGCCCATTTGCAGCCACGACCAGAAAGGCGATAGTTTCGACCCATCAATCTCAGTCCACCGCACAGCCACCTCGGACATAGGAATATGTAAGCGTTCCGCCAGATATAGAAGCTCCACATCGAAGGCCCAACGTTGGACATGTAAGCTGCTAAACAGTTTTCGTGCCGTTGCACGTGTAAACAGTTTGAATCCGCATTGAGTGTCCCTTATTGTACGCACCGCAAAAATATAGACGAGCGTATGAAAGCCATGCATCAGTATGGTGCTGTAAGGAGACAATCTTAAATAACTAATGCTATTAACAGCTTTCCATCATGCTTACCGCAGAAAACTGCGCGTGGCAATCGACTCATTCTCGAGATGAGCACGAGACCCAATGGCAATGCCATCTTGACGCCACTCGGGTGCAAATTTGGACAATGCCTCGAATAGTTTATCATAGTCTGCAAACTTTGTGGCACCATCAGCATCCGCAAAGAGCAACTGGCGACCACGAGCACTTAATATGCCCAAACGTACGGCTCCACCCTTGCCACGATTCTCTACCAGCTCCAGCACTCGAAACTTCTCCGCGCCGTACTTCTTGGAGTACTTGAAGGCCACGGCAACAGTTGCATCGTTGCTGCCATCGCTGACAATAATCACCTCGTACGTAAAGTTGGACTGCTCAGATGACTTCTGTTCCAGAAAAGCGATACACTCATCGAGCATTGCAGGCACTGTGAATATAACATAATCATGTGGTGATTACTCATAGCAAATCATTCATCACAGAAAACATACATCGTTTTTCCTCATTATATGCCGGTACAATAACACTGAGTTCCAAGGTAGGTGAGTCGTCTAGACTTGGAAATGCTACCGTTTTTATGGTCTTGGGATCAAGGTAGAATTTCTCATCCTTGTGTCGTGATATAATCGGATAAGGCTTTGTTTTGTACAGCAATATCGCCACAGTCTGCAAAATTATTAGAGTTATCAATCAACGGTCTCTGGCTGTGTGTGTGTGTGTGAGTGTATTGGGTGGCATTTACATACCAACAGCCCGGCAGCAAAGATGAATGCAAGCAGATAACAAGACACCTGCAGCAGGAATGCCAACATATTTGATGTGTTTTTTATATTTAAACCATCGGCTATCTAAAGGAAAACATCACTTTTTGAATTTGCGCGAAAATATAGACCGAAAGCCACGTATTTTGTGCCAGCCGTGCGTTTTGGCAGCAGCTGATAAAATTTTTGGAAGTCAACAAAAGTCTATCGATTTCGATAACTACCTTTTTATATATCGATTTTTCATGCTGAACAGAGGCCTTGCCAGACTAAGCGTAGTTGTGGAAGTCGTTTTATTTAAAGTTTGAATTTAACAATATTTCTAAAAAAATCATCTGTTCTTTGGCTTTCATAATGCATTAATTTAAATAAATAATACCTGACCTAGAGCAACAAGTGTCTCAATGTCTTATCGTATGGCTGAATACTGCGCCTGCGCTCTCCCGTTATTGCTCCCGCTCCCATTCAGATACACACTAAAGGAATTTTCAGTCGCAAAGAAAAGCGTCTGTTTTAGTTAATTGAAATGTTTATGTAAATCAGACAAGTAGAAGGAAAAGCCACATTAAAATGCAGTTTATACTTCTGGTCGTGGCATGGCTTTGTGTGAACGGTGCAAACGCCTTCCAATTACACCTGCAGGCAAATGCTGGAGAACTGTTTACCTATAAAATCGAGCCGCAGCTTTTCAACTGGACTCACCAAGTAATAAGTGAACAGTTTCGCTATAGACCATCACTGCAGAATTATCCAGACCTGCCCAGCTGGATGCGGTACATGTACAGTCATGAGTATCATGCTGGCTTTCTGTATGGCACACCACCGATCTCATATGCGGGCAAGTCTCTCAATTTAGATGTCGTGGCCTTGAATCGACAGAATTATGAGACTCGCCAGATGGTTATCTCTATGTTTGTGGCCCACAAATTTATAACACCCAATGTAGTGCAAATGAAAATCGACAATCTCAACTGGGTGCATTTAATGGATCCAGGACGAGTGGAGAACTTGCGTAACATTTTCCGTAAAGATCTGTGGCCTGGCAGCAAAGATGACCTAAACGTAGTGTTCATGGAATCGGCTGTAAATATGGGAGGACGTTTGCCACTGCGTCCACAACAACGCGAAGGGTGAGTTCACAAAAATCGACTCTTTGAAAACTATATGGAGTCACCATACTTGCTTAAATATGTAAAGCATAGAACCTTATAGCTTGCAATTGGGAAACAATAATTTAAAAAATTAATCAGGAAAATAAAATAATGAAGAGAAAAAAAACGTTGATACCAATATACACTTTATTGTTAATTTTGCATTATGTATGTATGTAGGGTCATTGTGCACGTTGGTAGCTTTGCACAGTTCTCGCCACGTCTAAAGGAACTGCAGGAAGAAGTTCGTCCACTTTATAAACTGCCCACATGCAACTACAAACGAACCTCGGTGCAAAAGATATTCGAAAACGTTGGCTTCAAGCTGGATTGGTGTGCCTTCAAAATGGTGGGCATGGAGTCGCCGACTGAGGTACTCTATCACAATAATCATGCAACTGGCCGTCAAAATGAACAACAGAAGCAGTTTCAACGAACAGAGGAGCAGCGACACAACGAACGTTGGATGGGGATTCCCCGTGAGGAGGTTCCCATGCGCAATTACATTGATGAGTTTGCCTTTGCATTTGGTATTCCAGGAATGATTCTAGCCGTGCTCCTTGGCATGCTCTCGGCTGTGCTCTGCTTTCAACATCATAAGTTGTAAGTAAATGGGATTATGACTATATTTTAGTAAATTGTTTATTTTCATTATTATCGTTTATGGTTTCCTCTTTAGTTATGATCCGCATTCTGAGTTTTTCTTTGCCAATATTTTCCATATATGCGAAGAGTCTTGCGAAAAATCACAGAGTGATTCGGAAGACGACAGGTGAATTTTATATTAAATTTAACATTTTCTTTTTATGCTCATATTATGAATTTTTTTAAATAAAAACTGTCATTATGCTTTCAGTTCCATTCATATGGATTATCCTATGTCATCCACCGTGCAAATGGTTCAGTGCTCTGATACAAAACCGATGCAACCAGTGACAACGCTAAAGAGTCTCAAGGATCCCAATTTTCTATTGGACAACACGAGCATGCGCTCTCAAAGGTTAACGGTTCAAAATTCAAATGTTTTCTTAATGTTAATCAATTTTATTTACATTACAGTCCCAATAATAGCTTGTATCAGCTGGACACTGGCGCCTCCGGCATTTACGCACGTCCCAAACCGCCACCATATAAGGGCGGTACTCTGGGACGCAACGGAGTGGACATTTGACAATCATCACCCAGAGTGCTCTATTGTTAAAGTCGCTCGTTCTGAAAGCAATAATATAAACAAAACTCCACTACAATAGTAGGAATGCTGTTATCACTAGCCAGCCATATCATATAGCAGCATTCAATTATCATTCATATGTATTACTTATATAGCTATGATATAGTTTGATTTTTAGCTGTGTTGCAAATAAATATCAATTTGCTATTCTTTCGTTTCGTTTAACTCCCACTCGACTTTAAAGACAATATTCTACATTTAATTAAATTTAATCTGCGCGCCTAACGCGTATTTAGAGATTAGATTATTTTCTGTGAGTCGATTATTTATAGTCTTAGTTTACAGTAGAACAAAATAAAATCTTTAGATTCTTGCTTACATCCAAGACTTAATTGGAATTCGTATTCCATTTTCATGGCCATCAGGACAAATCTATTAATCGCCAAATACTTCCTTCTTAGTTTTTATCGTTATATTTGAATTATTTTCGTCCGTTGACTTTTCAATGAACATTCAAAAGCAAAACCGTCACTTGGCCTCCATTTTGCTTACACAGTTTTCCAGTTTACACGTCAGAAATGTAGTTCTTAAAAAGCGGTGCTAGCAAACAAGGTATGGAAGTGACTGAAGATTGCAGTTCACAAATCATATTTTTTCTTTATATTGTAAGAAATTCTGGTTTCAAAATGCAAATCAAATTAGAGGAGAGACCCTGCGCTCTTGCTGTGAAAATACCAAAAATATTAGGAAGTTTTCACGATAACAATACAAATATCGCTTATCGGTATCGTTTCGTTCTCCACTGATAAGCGTTCAGTACGGAGAAAGTTGTTTAGTAGTGAAGATTTAAATTAGAAAATTACGTGTCACACAAAATGGTGTTAGCACTTATAGGCTCCCTGGAGGAGCTCATCGATCAATACAAGATCAATTTAATTCAATTGATTTTCATAATATTCTTTGTCACAATTGTCATATTAGGCAGTTTGATGACTCTAGTGGAGCCCCATTTGCCGAATAGTATACGACAATCTTTTCGGTATGGCAAGCATAGTTTTAAAGGTGAAAGTGACGCCCTCGTCAATCATTTGGAAGTTCCGAAGGCATGGTTTAGTCATTTCTATGTGTTTGCTTTTGGATGGTCTATGCTGTCGCTTTATTTCATCATCAACGCTATTTTAACTCAAGAGATGGCCCCAGAGTTCTTGCTCCGATTTCTGGATTTTATGTGCGGTGGACGTAATCATCGTCAGGTGCAGGTCGACTCCAATACGGCTTTGTTGGCGACTTTAATGCTTAGCTTACAATGTGTGCGTCGCTTCTACGAGACGAACTTTGTCCAGATCTTTTCCAAACGCAGCAAAATGAATCTTTCCCACTATGCAGTGGGATATGTACATTACTTTGGCGCTATCATATCATTGTTGTCTAACACAGCGGGATTTGTGCGTGACTCCAAGCCAGCTACCTTCTCACTGAGCAATGTGACGACCCTCCAGGCGACCTACATCCTCATCTTTTTATTCTCCTGGTACCAGCAGTATACCAGCAACATGGTGCTAGTCAATCTACGTAAGAATGCCAAGACGGGAACAATAAAGACTGAAGATCATCTGCTGCCTACCGGTGGTTGGTTTAATCTGATCTCCTCGCCACACATGTTCTTTGAGGTGGTCATGTACTATTGTCTGGCGGATCTACTTACTCCTATACGGACATGGAAGCTGATATTTATTTGGGTGGCCAGCAATCAAACGATTAATGCTCTCTTAACGCATCAGTGGTACAAGGGAAACTTTAAGGATTATCCAAAGCGTCGGCATGCGATTATTCCTTGGTTGCTGTAGATCCTTTACAAGGATTAGTTTTTAAGTATACAATGTACAGCTCTAATTTAGTAGTGGCATTTATTATTAAACTTGTTTTACACACACATGTAGTACTTGGTGCTTCTTTAATTTGAACTATAAAACGTTAATAACGATCCACTCGTACTTGATTTAAAAGGTGGCCCCAGTCGATTCTACTTGAACAAGAAACTGCAAGCGAGATTAATATGAGGTTAAGCGGAGAATACAATTATAAGTTAGCCGGAGGAACTTACCTATAAGGATAACCCTGCGCCTTAGAACGGAATACAGACAGCAAAAAGGAGAAGAATACAGTTAACAACACCAAACCGGCCATGGCCATAATACGATTTCTGTTGTGTGCCTTCTGTGTACCAGACTCAATAAGCAGTATCATTCCCAGCACAATCATCGCATCTGGAATACGAATTTTAAGCAATTAATAATTTCCACAAATTAAAAAAACTCGCATCTTACTTAAGAACATGACGATGTAGGTCTCCACAACCAATTGACCCTGGGACGAGCCATGGATGTAGGCAACTCCACCGTTTTGCGTTTTATGTACCAACGGAGGTCCACGTATGTGATTCCACATCTGACCTGAGATCATGGCAAAGCAAAAGAATAGAGCGATTGCGCCCCACAAATTTTTGTTGTACAGGAATTCCAAATTGTTGCGACGAATATACAAGAAGCTGCCCACCAAAGCAGCCAGTGTAATCATGGCAACAGTTCCCGAATAATTTGGTGGTCGGAAAATGCGTATTGTAATATCAGTACGTTCGGCAACAAATTTGGCAATAGAATCGGCTGCAAATCCTACACGATGTATATCCATGGTGTCAGCGCCTTTTGGCTTTCCTTTCGCAGGGAAATGCATAAATACGGGAGCTGTATTCAGACGGAGCATCTGAAAAACGTCCGATCCCTCATCGAAATCGATCATGGCAAAAAAGAGCTTGTTGGAGTAGATGGGCGAGAAGCGATACGAGTTGGCCACAATGCTGAATTCATCATGCGCATGTCGGCATATCTGGCATTGTCGTGACGGCGCTAGTGCCGTAAGCATCACAATCATTGAATAGTTACGCGGCGTATTTTTCACATATTCACGGAATTTTTGTCCATTAAAACGTAAAAGTGGTTTCTTCATGTTCATATCCACAAGGTTTTGCACTCTTTCCGATAAAGACAGACCCGTCTGCAAATATAAACATTATTGTTTACGTTCCAAGAATAAACTTACCGGCTAACGGGACCGGTTTTAATTGGCCCTTTTAGTCAATGGAAGTGACGTGGCCATAGGGACAGGCGGTTGTTCTTACCTTTTGTTTACCTTGCGCTGCGACAAAGATCAAGCAGCCGACCAGCACAACCAGCGCGCACAGGAGCGTGTTGCGCAGCAGCTTCATTTTGCAGGGATTTTATTAACAATTTTAATTATTTTAAGTCCAAATCACAAAACACAATATTTTTCTGGTGGCGGCGTAGCATGCAGCTGATTGTGAATGGCACCTGTCCACCAATGCTGCCAGACTGTACATTCCTCGTCAGAGCTGGAAAAACAAATATCGATATTCTTTCTACCAATCGCTACATCAAGCTTAATTTATTCCAAAGAATACCTGAGGAGTTACAACTTATAAATTAGGACAGTTTAAAAGAAATTGAGTACTTTATTTTTAGTTTGTTTGCTCTTACTTGTAAATAGATGTTTAACTCATTTATTCTTGTTTGAAAGCAGTTGAAATAAGTTATCATCGATATTTTCTACAGCTCTAGCTAGCGATGGGTCGTGACTTTTTCGTGAAGACTATTCGCGTTGTCGAGACGCGTTGGTCGACCAATTTTTATTTGGCTTTATTTTATTTTAACTTCAAAATATAATTTAATTACAGTGTAAGACGAGCAATAGTTTGTTATGAGTGATGTATTAAAGAGCTCGCAGGAGCGTTCGCGCAAACGAAGGCTTCTTTTAGCCCAAACTGTGAGTCAAATTCGATTCTGTCTGTAGTTTTTGTATAGCTATAGTTTTCATTTTGCAGCTTGGCTTGTCCAGCGTTGATGAACTAAAAAAGTGCTTGGCAATGCAGGAGATGGTAATAATTATGCCGGTGTTGGCGGAAGTCGTCAGCTTAATGTTACTGGTCAAAGGGATGAGGAGGATGGAAACGGAAGCGGGGCTTCATCGTCAAAGAAGACGCCAAACGAAATTATTTATAGGGATTCGTCAACGTTTTTGAAGGGTACACAGTCTTCCAATCCACACAATGATTACTGCCAGCACTTTGTGGACACTGGCCAAAGACCACAAAACTTTATACGCGACGTTGGTTTAGCCGATCGCTTCGAGGAGTATCCCAAATTGCGTGAACTAATAAAGCTGAAGGATAAACTTATTCAGGATACCGCATCGGCGCCAATGTATCTAAAAGCTGATCTTAAAACACTAGATGTCAAGACTTTGGGCACAAAGTTCGATGTCATTCTGATTGAACCGCCCCTAGAGGAATATGCTCGTGCAGCGCCTGCTGTGGCGACAGTAGGTGGAGCACCAAGAGTTTTCTGGAACTGGGATGAAATCTTGAGTAAGTTTATTGTAGATCAGAGTTTAAAAAATGTTGCACCTGAGCGAGAAAACTTTTCGATTAAAGATGTTCTCTTCCGTTAACTGTGGAAGTAAAGTAAAATTATAGAATTCAGTTAATTTTAGTAAAAAAAACCTTCTCGGTCAGGTTTAAATTTGAAAATTAACTTTTGTAGTTTCCTGTTATAAATCACTTTCATGAATTACTGCACACAGATTTGGATGTTGGCGAGATTGCTGCACATCGTTCATTTGTATTTCTATGGTGTGGTTCCTCGGAAGGTCTGGATCAAGGTCGCAATTGCCTTAAAAAATGGGGCTTTCGGCGATGCGAGGACATTTGCTGGATACGCACAAACATCAACAAACCGGGACATTCGAAGCAGGCCATTCCAAAAGCCGTTTTCCAGCGCACAAAAGAACACTGCCTGATGGGCATCAAGGGAACAGTGCGACGTTCAAGCGATGGCGATTTTATACATGCTAATGTCGACATTGATCTTATAATATCGGAGGAAGAGGAATTTGGTAGTTTTGAGAAGCCCATCGAAATCTTTCATATCATTGAGCATTTCTGCCTCGGCCGTCGACGGCTGCATTTGTTTGGACGCGATTCAAGTATAAGGCCTGGTTGGCTCACCGTTGGACCCGAGTTGACAAACTCCAACTTTAATGCCGAGCTATATCAGACCTATTTCGCTGAGGCCCCCGCCACTGGCTGCACCAGCCGCATTGAATTGTTGCGGCCAAAGAGCCCGCCACCAAATAGTAAAGTTTTACGAGGTCGTGGTCGCGGATTTCCGCGTGGTCGTGGTAGACCGAGATAGTAACCTCTCTCACTTGCATGTATTCTAGTTCTTAAGATTAAAATTGTTCACTGGTTGTAGCACTATGAAGCGTGCTAAAATGGCAACTAGATAGAGGATTAATCTTAGTCGGAAACCGTTGAATTTTAAATAGCAAGTGCTATATATTTTTATCGACTACGTCCATAATTGACTGTAAACTTCTGCGGGATTAATCTAAAGTCTAAGAGACAATATACTTATGTCATTGTGCTCCTTATATTGCTAGGATTAAAGCTACAAATAAATATTAATGCTGCAGACTGTGGTGTTTGTTTAGATGTCTCATATAAACATCTAGCTCATCTTCGCCATCATCGCCGCTGGGCGGTTGTTTATCTATCGCGAAAGCATCATCATCATCGTCGTCATCAGTGCATTCAAAATAGGCATCCTCTTCATCACGTTCTATTTGCTTTAAGTCATCCAGCAAGACATTGTCATCGACAGCCGTGTAATCAAAGTCTTTGTCCTGGCCACTGAGAAAGCGCTCCTTCATTAATCCCATAAACTCATTACGCAACAGTTCTCGTTCCGCCGGATTATAGAACTCGGGTGTGGTTATTCTATTGACCTTGGCCGGGGATTGTAATTCAGTGTTTCGACTTGTGGAACAAGCTACAGGTTCGTCATCATCGAAGCCTCCCCATTGTTTGCGGCATGCGTCAGGCACTTCACAATCATTAGTATTGGACTCTGGCACCAGTTGCACATCTTGGCTGGGCTCAACTTGTTGCAACAATTCGTCACGCTGCTTTTTCTCCAAGGTGTGCATTAGTATTCCAGAGAAACTTGTGTTTCGCACATCGTAACTGTCGCGTTGTTTTATTTCCTCCTCTGTCAAATACTGACCGACTAGCTCTTGGTAGAGCTCCGGCGCTCGCTGCATCATTTCGTGTTCGCTAAAGTATTCTCCTTTCTGCAGCAACTGCTGCATGGCATGGTAACGTCTATTCTTGACGCACACCGTTCGTGTGTGTAGCTTGCGTTTGAAATCTTTCAGAAGAAGGCCAATATCTTCAAGACTCTCCTCAGGCTTGACAGGCTCCTGGACTCCCAGTGTCTGAAAGTCGTTCAATTGTTGTTCGTTTAAATAGCTGCCAAAACGTATTAAAAAGTTCTCTCGATTTTTATGAAACGCATCCTGTACAATTTTTTGCTTCTCGCAAATGTTTAGCTCGGGATCATCGATTTGTTGAGACTTAAAGACGATGCTGGCATTCTCGGCCAGTGCCTTGAATATATCCACAAGTTGAATTGGCAAATCGGCCGATTCTGATTCGCCTTCGCTATCTGCATTCTGAGTTTGTGTCATTTTATGAAATTAAGTTACGTTGTAAACAAATGCTTCTTCTTTAATTCGATTATTGCAATATGTATTTTAATATCGATAAATGGTATCGACTTCGTTGGATACCTGTTCGACTGCCGATTACAATAGTCATTCCAACCAGCTGTTTTTATTTAGTTGATTATAAACAAGAGTGGCGGCCGCTAATCAGTAACAGTAACGCAATAAAGGGTTTCACAAAGCATTATTTATCGCTTACCCGAGCGCTTTTTACGGTCTGCGGGGAAATTGCGAATGATGACTAACAAACGCTGCTGCGTGAAAAAAAGAAAAATTCCCGTTTTCACATTTGATTGCAAGCGTTAAAGAAGCAACATAATGTCGGACATTGATTGGAATTTCAATTGGAACTGGACACAATTCTGTCCCACGGGATTGAAGCCCTTTGCCAACGATACCAACGATCTGTTGCCATGTTTTCAGAAGACACTGCTCCAGTTTCCCGTTTACTCAATCTTTGCTGTAATATCCGCCTACAATTTTGGCAATCATACGCAAATTATCTCGCGAAATAGAACCCAGCTGCAATTGCTGTCTTTACGCACGGTGTTTAGTATTATTTTGGCTCTTTTGCCCGTATCCAAGATATTTGTGTTCCATCGTGCGGGCATCAATTTATATGCCGTCGATGTGCTTGTCGTGGGTGCCGAGTGCATCATGTGGGTAGTTCACTGTGGTAAGTGATTTTCAATTTAATTGATTATCAAATCATCAAATTAACATATTTAAGTAATTTAATTATAACAGTAATTAATATCAAAGGTGTTTAAGTTTAATTTTTCTGTCTAGTTTACTTTTTTAAACACATATTATAAATATAAATAAATATATATATTTATATAAATGACAATAATTGTTGTTATTATGTCTGCGAAGTATTTCATAACAAGAATTTTAGTTTGTTTCTAAACTCACACTAGATTTATTTGTAATAATTAATTATTTAATTGTTGTATGTAATTTTTGTTTTAGCTTTAATTTGATTATTAGAGATGTATTTTTATTTATGATTTTTAATTAATTTGAATTTAAATTAAAATTTGAATTTAATTTAAATTTAAAGCTTATATCTAAGCTTCCTTTAAAAATCAAAATATTAATACAATTATTATTTATTACTATGCCTATTTATACTTATTCAGTTTTATTTTATTTTGATAAATTAATATTTAGTTTTATTATTGATTTTATTTATATTATTTATTTCGACTTGTTACCATTAATTTTAGTTTATTCCATTATAAAGGCTAGTGCTCATAAATAATAAGTTCTTATAATGTTTATTGCAGGTTACCTACTGACAGCTCGGCACTATGGATCCTTGAGTCATCGTGGTTCCCTGCTATTGAATGTGGTGTGGCTCATGGTTGTTGTGCTGGATGCTGTCTGGCTGCGCACCAGTCGACATTTTGAATGGTGGCCTTGGAGCTTGGCCACGCTGTTGTGTGATCTTTGCTATGGCGCCACATTGATCCCAAAGGGTAGTGCTGTTGTGTCCGAGAGGAATTCTCTTTATAGAGATCGTGAGCAGGATGCATTGTTGTCCAATCGTTATACATACTTTCACATTGAGTTGAATGAGGCACATCTTGGACATGCCCAGGACGAAGCCAATTGGCCATCACGCTTCCTTTTCCACTGGGTGCAGCCGTTGATTAGCAAAGGTGTCGCTGGTAAATTGCGTCGAATTGAGGATTTATTTGATCTACCGGATGCACTCAACGTAACACGATTAAGCGAACGTCTCCATTTGGCACTTTCTCAGTCCCAAAGCCTATTTCGAGCTCTACATAAGGTTTTTGGAATCGAGTTCTATTTGATTGGAATACTTCGCCTTGTGGCCGACATCAGCAGTTTTGCAGGTCCACTTCTTCTCGGCGGACTCCTCAGCGGAAAGCAAAGTGAAACGGATAATAACAGAGCATATTATTATGCTCTGGGACTATTTGGGACAACGCTGCTCTCGGCATTATGTGGCTGTCACTTTGATTGGCGTATGGCGATGGTCAGCATGAAGATGCGCGTGGGCGTGATCAACAGCATTTATCGAAAGGCCTTGGAAGCACGTGGAGTGCGTGAATCTCGGCCAGATATGCTTAATTTAATGTCCACAGATGCGGATCGCATTGTCAATTCATGCATTAGCTTCCACTTCTTTTGGAGCATACCATTTAAGCTGTTTACCACACTGTATCTGCTTTATCTGCAACTCGGTGCTGCCTTCTTGGCGGGCGTAATCTTCGCTGCACTGCTGATCCCGGTCAATCGGTGGTTAGCTAAGCGGATTGGCGTCTATTCCACGGGTCTTATGACCGCCAAGGATGCACGTCTATCAGCCACAACGGAAACTATGGAGGGCGCTAAGCAAATCAAGTCCAATGCCTGGGAGCCAATATTCATTAAGAAAATCCGCGAACTTCGCGATGTTGAGCTCAAATTTCTGTCGAAGCGCAAGTATCTAGATGCTATGTGCGTTTATTTTTGGGCAACAACTCCGGTGCTCATGTGCCTGTTAACATTTGGCGTATTTGTGCTCTTGGGCAATCCGTTAGTTGCCTCCACGACATACACAAGTGTTGCCTTGCTTTACATGCTGATTGGGCCATTGAACGCCTTTCCCTGGGTGCTCAACGGACTTGTCGAAGCCTGGGTATCTCTACGCCGTGTGCAGCAGCTAATGGATGTACCCAATCTGGACTACTCCAGCTACTATAATCCCATTATGCGTGGCAGCGGCGGCTCCGAGGGAACTGCAAGTGTACTGCAAATGAAATGTGCACACTTTGTACATGATTCCGAGCACAACAGCAAGGACAACGACAACACTACGATCAATCAATTCCAGCTGAAGGATATCAACGTAGACATTAAGGCTGGTCAACTGATTTGCATCGAGGGACCTGTTGGCGGTGGCAAGAGTAGCTTCCTCACGGCCATCGTAGCCGGCTTGCAGTGTCTGGACGGTGAAGTTTGCGTTCAGGAGCTGACCACTGGCTTTGGCTACGTGCCACAATCTCCATGGTTGCAACGTGCCACTATCCGTGACAACATTGTGTGGGGCAGTCACTTTGATGAACAATGGTACAAGTCGGTTTTATTTGCCTGTGCCCTCAACGAGGATATCCGAATACTTGGCGGTGATCTAATGGGCGTTGGCGAAAATGGACGCACTCTTTCCGGCGGACAACGGGCACGTGTCGCACTGGCCCGTGCCGTTTACCAGGACAAGAAGGGTGAGTAGTTATACATATGTACCTACACCAACATATTTATCATGAGAGTTTGAATTAAAGATAGCAATAGTTCATTTTGAAGTTATTGATAAATAACGGTTAAATATTTAAAATATTTTCTGCTGAATTTACTTGATTTCTTTCTGTTTCAGTTTATCTGCTGGACGATGTATTGTCCTCACTGGATGCCCATGTATCCAAGCACATTATAAGACACTGTATACTGGGTTTGCTCAAGCAAAAGACACGCATTGTGGTTACACGCAGCACACAGTTGTTTTTCCATGCCAATCAGATTCTACACGTCAAGGATGGCCAGTTGTGTCCCAGTGACTACATGACCGAGAGCATTGATCTTAGCCTTGAAGACGAATCGCCCGGCGAATCGACGGATATGCGTCTTGACAGCGTTGAGTTGCCAAATGTGGCGGATGAGGACAAACAAAGTGTGGATAGCCTGCTGCTAGAGGAGTCCCGTGAATATGGCCACCTGGCTGGCAATGTATTCAGCTGCTATTGGCGTGCAGTGACTGCTCCCCTGGCTCTCACTGTGCTCCTGTTTGTGCTGCTCATGCAACTGACACGGAATTTAAGTGATGCCTGGTTGGCACACTGGGTCACCGAGACGACACTCGATGGACATCACAATGACACAACGCTGGAGCATGTACTAATGCGTCCTGGTAACGAGAGCGGTGACAATGACTCAGCCCATACCACGGGCTTCTATTTGGGCATTTTTGCGGCAATTGCGGTGACAAATTCAGTGGTGACCTTAATCCGAGCCTTTCTATTTGCCTATGCTGGCATTAAGGCAGCAATTTTTCTACATGAGCAGCTGCTCAAGCGAGTCATGTTCGTGAGTATCAATTAACTATAAATTGTTTTATCAATCTTTTAATAATGTTCATTTTTGCAGGCCAAATTCAATTTCTTTGATGTGACATCGGTGGGTCGCATACTTAATCGCTTTTCCTCGGATACAAATACAGTGGATGATTCTCTGCCTTTTATAATGAACATTTTGCTAGCCCAACTGGCTGGCTTAGTGGGCGCTTTGTGCGTCAGTCTGTACGCCATGCCCTGGCTGGGATTGGTCATTATACCGATGGTTCCTATTTATTTAAATCTACAGCAGAGATATCGTCATGCCTCCCGAGATATTAAGCGACTGTCGAGCAATGCCATGTCACCGCTTTACACACACTTTACGGAAACCTTACAGGGATTATCAACGATTCGTAGCATGCGTGCAAGTGCTCGATTTCAGCGAGATTTTCAAGGCAAGCTGGAGGAGAGCACCAAGGCACAACTTTCAGCAGCCGCAGCTCAACAATGGTTGGCATTACGACTCCAGATGCTGGGCGCATTGTTGGTAGGCGGTGCTGGATTGCTAGCAGCAATAACAGCATCGCACACAACAAATCCTGGCCTGGTTGGACTGTGTATATCGTACGCATTGTCAATTACCGGCCAATTGGGTGATCTTCTACATGCTGTGGCCGAAACTGAGCAAGAACTTGTGGCTGTAGAGCGTGTGGATCAGTATCTGCAGCTGGAACCTGAACAGAATGCCGATGGCTGTGCAGATCCTCCATTTGGTTGGCCAACGCAGGGTGTGCTCAGCTTTAAACAGGTGCAGCTCAGCTACAGGGAGCATTTGTCACCAGCATTACGTGGCATCAACTTTCAAACTGAGGCATTTGAACGCATTGGCATCGTCGGACGCACTGGAGCTGGCAAGAGTTCTGTGCTAGCTGCCTTGTTACGCGTTGCACCACTATCCCAAGGCGATATATATCTCGATCAGATGAATCTAAAGACACTAGCGCTGAGTGTAATACGCGAACGAATCGGCGTCATCACACAGGAGCCTTTCCTCTTTGAAGGTATCATCATTCTAAGATTTCTTAACCTTACATATAGCTAAACTTCTTTTTGTTTTGCAGGCACTGTGCGTGAAAATCTTGATCCCAGTTATAAATACTATGACTCGGAGATTTGGCATGCCATCAAGAATTCGGCGGCGGCCACATTACTGGTACAGCAACTGGGCGGCTTAGACGGCCATGTCGATCGGTGTGGTAACAATTTGTCCGCTGGGCAACGCCAATTGTTGTGCCTGGCTCGAGCACTATTGAAGAATGCAAAGGTCGTTTGCATTGACGAGGGCACTTCCTCACTAGACGATGAGTCGGATCTGTGTATGCAACAGGCGCTGAGAAATGCGTTTAAAAGTTGCACCCTGATCTTCATTGCCCATCGACTGCGTGGCTTACAGGCTATGGATCGCATACTTGTGCTCGATGATGGACGCATTTGTGAGCAGGGAAAGCCACAGGAGTTGGCAGCCGATGAATCCACAATATTTCATGGCATGTTGCGAGCACAGGACATTAGTCTGGAGGACTTTGCTAAGGTCGATTAGGAATTGTAGCTGTAAATATTTAATGTTCACTAATGAAAACAGATAATAAGTTCTGTGTATTTATTGTTTACATAATTTGTTTTAAATGTACATTTCTAGTTGATAGTTTTTATCTGTTCACCAAAAATTTTACATTTTTAGATAAAGTACATCATTTGATTCCTTTAATATAATTTAGAATATCGAAATGTAAAATTACATTCATTTGTTTTAAAAATTATTTTGGTTTTTTTTTTGCTTTCAATGGTATGTATTTGCAATTTTAAATAAGACTATGGAGAGAGTGCATAAATTTAATATAACCATATGAAACATTAAAATGTGAGCCAAAAATGTGGAATATATCTTGAGATTTTGTATGTGGTAATATACAATTTTAAATTAATTGGATTTTACATTGTTGACTTTAAATGGGTTTATAATAATATGTAGCGTACAGATTTCATAAATTAAATATTGAATATTAACAAATTGCATACAAAATAATGTTGAATTCATCTGAGACTTTTGGAGTACTATAAAAAATTTTCAAATTAAATGTGTTTCACATAATTGACTTTAACTGGGTTTTGAAATATAGTTTGCATTAAAGTGAACTTTAAAAAGATAACATAAATGAAATGCGATTAAGAAATGGAATAAAATTATTTACCTTAACATTTTCGTGTGGTATTTTAAAATTTATAGCTATTTGGGATTTCGGAACAAGTGTTTAATAACTGACATTAAGCTTGCCAAAGGAATTGTTCAAAAAATATTTAAAAAGGAAGTATTCGATGAAATATGCTTTCTAAAAAAAATGTAATGTGGAACAATATCCTATTGATTATGGCCGATATTTTATATTCAGCTTTTAAGGGACTGCTATTTTGATTCATTTTTTTACGATTAATATTGCAAAAGAAGCTAATTATGAAAGTTTAGCTTTGCTAGAAAAATTAGGAACATAATTATTTGTGTGAAGTCCCTTCAATATGGGATGCGATAAAAAAAATCTTATGCTAGTTTAAATGCCAGAGTTGAAAATATTTTCGCCAGGACGTCCAGTGATATGATCGAACTGATGGGCCTGATAGGGCGGCTTAGCCAGCATATCGTTGATGGAACGCTCAAATAAAGCTGTATATAGGCGCAACTCCATGTTGGTATGATCCTGTCAAAATGATGTACATTGTTAGTAAATTGAGAAATGTGGAAGAAAGTTAAGTGAGTGGTTAAGTTATATAGTTTATGGTATTTAGATTAGACTTGTTAGTCGTGTTATGAGATTAGTGCCCAAATGAGACCAGTGATTAGTACATTAGTCCATATTATGGGGAACTCATACCTCATTACCTTAACATGGATACTCAGTCCGGTGGCTAAAATGCAGCAAAAGATTATAAATAGACATGTATACGAATATGTAATGTAATTTGAATAAACAAATGTGAATCAAGCATAAAGCGCAAAAATATTGTAAGCGACATTATTAAATTTTAGCTTCTTATAAAAATATTTTTCAAATAATTTTCTTAAAGTAATTGGAGTAATTTCATATAATAATATATATAATTTTTAATATCTTGGATATAGATCCGTTTGCATTGTCATTTTGTTGTTTCAGAAAGTCGCTTACATTATTTTCGTCACAATTGGATCAAGTAATACCTTTAGATCGTTGCGCACCAAGAATATAATGCGTCGCAAATCGTATATAGCCTGGTTAATATGTTGATATGTTGCGCTCTCACACTTTAATATGATGGCTCGGATATCAATAAACTCATGCTGGCAACGCTCATAGAAATATGGAAACTATAGAGAGATTATTCAGCTGAGTGAGATTAAAACAAATGTAAATTCTTTTTACACCTACATAGTTCATGGTAAACTGTTTCTGAAAGAAACGATCAATGTTTGTCAGCTGTAATATGCGATTGCTCAGCTCAAACAATTTGGGGGCCATTTCGCGACCTATAAGACGCATTTGGGTTAAAAAGGGTTTGACATCGTTATGACGGCACTGGGACTTTAGGTTAGGAGCTGAACTTTTAGGCACTTGGGTCTTTGATAGCTCCTGACTTGACTGCTCTGGCGGCTGAGCTGATAAGCAGGAAATGCTCGTGACATTGGGCACGTTTGATGGAATCCAGACCACGGGAGTGATCTGAGGCAATTGTTCGATTTGATTTGCATCCTTCTTCAAAGGCGTATATGTTCCAGTCTTTAGATATGTGCCATTGGCGTTTACACATCGCTGAGCCTCTTCCGAATCCTGAACCATAGTGTACAAATAATTCAAATCCTTGCCGTTTACCAGTTTGTTATCCAACTTTTCCTGCTGCCCAGTGAAGCTGCTGCCCATAGAGATGCTTGCCGAGCTATTTTTCTGAGGCGTACTGTAGGCGTTGGGGCCACGACCGCCTTCAACTGGCGGCACAAAAGCTGGCACAGTGTCAGTGCCATTAAGAGTTATATTGCTGGAATTGGAATCGCTGCTATTGTCATTGCTGCTCCAATTGTTAACGTCTGGCCGGGAGAAACTATTCTTTTGTTTCTGCAGCATATTGTCAAGATTCACAAACGACTTGATGATCATATCGACCAGGGTCAATGTGCTCAGCTGCCAGCAATCAAAAGCGCCTATGAAGCCAGTTGGCAGCTCATCCTTAATCTTGTTTAAACCCTCGGGGGTATTATACACATATCCCTTAAGTATTACCCACGAATTGACAATGCGAGTGAATACAAAGATAAAATCCTTAACAGCCCAGGCAATACCCTGAGAGTTGATATTTGGCAGCACACCATCTGGACGCAACAAATCCTGTTTGAGACGAGCACACAACGTGTCCATCTTCTTGAAACAAGGACGTTGACAATGCATGTTGGCCAAATGTTCGGCAATATCGCTGCCCTCTAGCGAAATCCGAGTCATGTCCACTAGACGCTGCATTGGCAATGTCACCTCCGAGTTGCGACGGTCGCCCTGATAAACACTCTGAGTCTCTAAGCCATTCAGGGAGCTTATTAAACAAAAACTCTCTAATAAGATCGGAACAACTGAAAATATCATAGGAGGAGCTCATTTACCTATCGATGAGATTCAGTTTCTTCATAGGTGGAGCATCGCCAATGAGATCAGTTTGAGTTGCCGCATCACAGCTACGCTTAATGTTTGTCATGGTCTGGCATGCGACTTCCTTACTAAGTTGTTGACCACGCAAAGGCGTGGAATGATACGACGGCATATAAGATCCCGAATATTGTTGCATAAACCCATACGAATTCATCGAAGCTAAACATTGGAAGTTACTATATAAAGTTGAAGCTAATTTTAAGTCGTACTTACTCGAGCCTGATGCATAATACTGGAAATTTCCCGGCATAGGCATAAATGGAAAACGTCCTTGTGCCTGTGGCTGTGCCATTGAAGGTCCAAGAGGATTGTTGCCTACATATGGGCCTCGACCACCACCTGATAAGAAAACTGGAGGACGCACGTGCGCTTGTTGCGGTGTACTCATTGCCCAGGAGTTTTGGGACACGTGCTGCTCCTGGACATACACATCTGTTACGGCCGTGCGAATGCGATCCACAATTGTGCGCTGCTGGTGGTACATAGATTGCTGGCAAAGAGACTCCTGGCAAACGATTCCTGGCACATGATACATTGACGCATTGTATCCGTTATTCATATTGCCGTTCTTGAAAAAAAAACGTACTGAGGAAATAACAAAATTACACAGAAGAAAAACTGTGCGAACAGCTGAAATTTCAACTATTTTCGAGCTTACTTATTTATTTTAGCACAAAAAAAGAATGAAGTTTTCAGTAAAAAAATAAAAAAGTGAAGAATTTAAAATCACCCAGCACGTCTGACCAAAAAGAATTTTTGACACGGACAAAAAGAGCAACGGTAAAAATGGTAAAAAGAGTCGGCGCAACGTGATAACGTACGTATCGAAAAATGATACATCGATAACGCAAATATCTTATGCAAAGTTCACATTGCGCCACAAAGCTTTGCACAGAGTGTCAGGGGTGCATTTGTGCATCTCAGCTTCCGAAATTTGAATTAACGATGCTCTGTGGCGCAATGTAAACCTATCATTATTCCGACTTAGAATATTTTAAAAACTGTAATTTGCATGTGCATATATGTATCACAATTGTTATTATATGTATTGAGTCGCTTTGCTTAATATACATTGTGAGATACTGTCAAAGTAATTAACAGATTTTTAATATCGGTGCAATGTGTTCAAATGTCAGTAACGAATTTCAAAGAAAGCTAATGGAACCTAACACGCAATAAAATAAATGGTTCTATTGCATTAATTTAGTTTAAAACTTAACGATTTGTTAAGTAATACAAGAATTTAGAAGTCATATTTAAATATTAACGTGCCGATAGGGCCGTTACACCATCGATACATCGGCACATTGTGGTAGCGATTTTTTTACTAAAACATTGTACTGTCGATATCGATATTACTGTTCGCCCTCTGTTAATAACTTTCCTGCACAATGTTAAGTAGAAACTAATATTTTAATGTTTTCGAGCAATTTTAAGCAATTAAGTCAGATAAAGGGCCTAAAAATTGTGTGATTTCAGAACAGATGTGTGTCAGCCTAGCCTCTGTCTGTCTGACTTTATTTATTACAACCTTGATGAAGTGTTATCAGTTTCTTCACAGATCTTTTAATTTTTAAGTGGAAGCACCGTTGAAACTGTAAAGTAACGGATAATAATATCGCACAAATATTGCCCAAAACGTCGATAGCGCATTATCGTCCGAAAAATATCGATCGAAAATATATCATTTCGAAAAATATCTATCGATATATTAATAATTTATCGACAACAGAGCTGAGATTTTCCGTTCAATTTGCTGAATAAGTTCAATCGATAATTTTTGAGTCGTGAACTAAATCAGTCATTTAGTTCAGTTTACTAACTCGAATTAAAAGAAATCCGCTTTTAATTTTTAAAGTTATAATTCATTTGGGTTGCTTTAATAAAATCTTCTGCTTTTAATAAAACAATTTTATTTATTAGATTTGTAGAAGTTTATATGAGATATCGATATATGAATATGGTTTTGCTATGCGAGAGCAGGCGTTGTGAGCGATCCCAGGTTCTTTCGTCGCTTGCCACTCACTTTTTCGTCTGCACGTACGCCGCTTGCCAGCCACTTTTACGTCTACCCATACATATGCAACGTGAGCGAAGCTCGTGACTCGTGCTATCAGCAGAGGAACAAAGGATTCTCTTGTCCAATCTGCCAAAAAGCGTATCGAGCAGCTGGGTACACTAGGTACACTATAAATGTTAAGTTCGCCCTTCTTAACTAACATTGTAAACAATTTTTTGCGAATTAATAGATAATCTTATTAATCTTTCAATCGTATTTCTTTCGAAGAATGGCGGAGCTAAAGATGATATGGATATGAATATTGTGCCCGCCTGGCAGAAGGGAGTCGTCGTGTCCATTTCAGATGACGGCATACAGAGCAATCGTCCAGATCTCGCTCAAAATTATGTGAGTATATATAGTAAAGATCTTAAATATTAAGTAAGAGTTATGTGGGAAGCCAAATTAAATGAAATAGGAAAAATTTTTACAAAAACATAAATTTTTTATTTTTTCACCTTACAATTCCCAACTGGATCTAACCGTGCAAGCATGAGATCCCCCTAGGAGCTGAGTGCTAAGTGCCTAGTGTACCTAGTGTACCTAGTGTACGTAGTGTACCTAGTGTACATAGTGTACCTAGTGTACCTAGTGTACATAGTGTACCTAGTGTACCTAGTGTACCTAGTGTACCTAGTGTACCTAGTGTACCTATGTAGCAGGTGTCACAAGTAAGTAAAGACTTTTGAGGTAATCAATCTCTAATTTGTGTTTACCGTCTCTTTCAGATTTGTTCATAGCACTTGTGATGAGGAAGCTGATTTGTGAGCGCTCTAAGCAGCGCCTCTATACAGCGCTCTAAGCTCACATGCATGCAAATGCTTGCTGCTATATAAATTTATGCAGGCTTGCTACTGATTTAGTTGGCCTGATAGTTTTGGGCGCGTAGGACCAGGAAAATTCAACCGCAGTAAGTTTATTCTTGTGTGCATTATATATTTGTAATCGACTAAGCAAAGTATTCGATATAGTTAATAAAATACTGAATAAGTTCATTTGTTCATTTCGATGACCCGTTCATTTGAGCTTATTCAGAACGAAACGACCCAACTCTAATCAACAGCCCTAGTTTCCAACAAAATATATAAAAGAGATAAAATGACAGAGGAAGTTAGTTTTGCAGAACAAATAGAAAACAATACTAATAAGATAAATGTGCGTTGTCAGTTTTGCAATAGTTTGATGCTCAAAGCGCATGAGGGAAAGTATTGTGAGCAGGAAGTAAGTTTTATACCCGCATCTGCAGAATGCATGACCAAGAAATATTGCTAATGCCTTTAAATTTTGCTAGATAGATGTGCCGCTGATGGTTCAGAAGCAAGATAGTAAAGCGGAATCGCTGAACACAGAGACACTACGTAATTTCTGGCAGATTGATGATATGATGACATTCGAAAACATTGGCTTTTCACACACCGTCGACGGACGCAAGTTTTTGGTCTGCGCAGACTGTGAACGTGGTCCGGTGGGATACCATGATTTATCCACCAAGCGTTGTTACTTGGCCCTAAAGCGAGTGGTGCACGCGGATAAATAGGAGGCTGGTTAATCATATGAATCATATTCTAGTAAACCGTTTTACTTCCAACGCCTAACGTTGAATTGCTTATAAGCTAATTGTAAATTTAATCCTATACTAAAAACATGTCCACACAAATGACTAAAGTATGTAATATAATGAATTAAGTTAATTTCCATCGATTGCTGTGGTGTATTGTATTGAGAACGCAAGCACATTTATTGTTTTTATTAATATTTATTGTTTTTTTGCTCAAACATTTTACAATTTTATTGCATTATAATTATTGCATTTAAGAGGAGATTCTTAACTAAAAAATTGTCACTATAAACTGTTGTTGTCTTGCAATGTGGCTTAAAATTTGAACTAAAATGTACTTGGGATGGCTTTGGTATCTGCGTGGACACAGCTTGGTCTTCCCATTCTATCGGTTTATTTGCGGGTGCCAGTTCCATCACAGCTTGTGGCGCAAAGAGGGATCTCTAAGCGGATGATGGTTGGGTTGTCAAAATATTTCCTTCTTTTTTTAATTGTTCTTTTTTGTTTTTGGCAGTTGGTTACAACGAGTGTTCTTTCTGTGTGCAATATGAATGGGGCGTGGCTAGCGCTTGGCCTCTGGCGGTGTCCTTAAGCGTGTTACAACTTAGCCTACATGGGTTTTTGATTTTGGGATTCCCATTCATTGATGATTCTTTTTTATTATTTTTAATTTGTCTACGTGATTTTTTTATTTATGAAATTGTTTAGCAATGTTGCTGATTTTTAAATACTTTTTGTTTAGCTTTCGTTTGTTTTTGTTAGAAAATTTTCTTATGAAAATAAAAAAGGGTAACTCAGAAAAAATTGTCAACATTTATTTTATATATGTACTACTAAGTTTCGTTAAATGTTTTCTTTGTTATTTTATTGCCTTAATTTTAACGTTCATTTATTAATTTAATCAATTACTTTTATAGGGGGGATTTAAATACTTTTTATTTATTTACGGTAGGTTTTAGTTGTTTAATTTTCATTATTTAATACTTTAGTTTCAAAATACATATTATTGTAAAGTTGAGCTCCGATGAACGGATATAATTTTATTGGCCAATTGTTGCATTTTCGCAATTATTTTTATTCTTTTCATTTATATACAATTAAAGAACCTTTCAAATATATTATTATTTTTGTAAAGCTTTTGCCATTCGACATTTAGAGATTTGAGAAACATTTTGCTGCAACTAAACTGAAAGAGAGTATTGATAGTTAGTTTGGAGATAATTGTAAATAAAAGCAAGACTGCAATCCTTGTTCATTAAAAATAAACCTTTCTAGTTTGATATAAATTATTATGCATTGATTAAAAATGCATAAAGGATTCATTCATAATTGAATTATAATCTTTTTAAATTTTAGCGGATTTTAAAGTCATGGAATAATAAAAAATCCGTTAAATACTTCAATAGAATATGTTTGTTTGGTAGTGTACCCCAAAAATTCGTTGGCTTGCAGCCTTGCTGATAAGATGTATGCTTACCAGCGACTATAGCAGAGATTGGTTTGACGATCAAGTTGAAAGTTGATAGTACTGCTTGGGAACACAGATAACTTAAAGGACCAGCGACAATATAACAAAGGATGGGGTGTAGTGAAGTGAAAACATAAGAACATAACGAAAAGTAAAACAACTGAAGCGACTCATTAGCGCTTGGTCCTTAACGCTGCAGCCACTTGCAGGCACCCATTATGAGGCCAACGACTCCAGCCATTCCCAAGGCCGAGATGCCGCTCAGGGAGGAGGCGCCATTGCAATTGTCCGTATCACAGGAGCAGACCACCTGTCGGCCACCGAAGCCGGCACGTGAATAGCAATAGTTGGTCGATGTTTGATTCTGGAAACCGCAGGTACGTATCACACGGCTATCTGGTGGCACTGTTAAAAAAAAGATACCATTTTTATTTATTTAGTAAATATTTTTCACATATATGCTTTCAAATACTTACGGCTATTCACGGAGAACTCGATGATCTGGGTGATCTTGCGACAATAAGTGGGTATACCCTTGCCGCGCGTCGAATAATCCTCCTGGCAGTCCTTGAGCAAATTATCGGGCGGTATATCCAGCGCACAATTGGCATCTTTGTGGCTATTGCATACAAAACATTTGATGGCAACGCCTGCAACAAATTGAGAATAAAGTTTACATTGAAATTTTTAATTCAATATTCGACAAGGCGACGGAAGTAATCCTGCCTGGGCTGAATTATCAAAGAAAATTTCCATTTATATTTATGTACTACTCGCATACGCTTAACCTTAATTGTTAAACAAAATGATGAGAATAACAAAGTGTAAACAAATATTAGACACTGCATTGAGATTTAGATTGAGACTTAGCTAAATTGAATTTAAGGTCGTGCGCGACACGAGATTCGCATTATTTAATTTTATTCAATACCCTGACAAAAAAAATCTTCTTGCACATACATTTATTTATTATATGGTATGTACCCGGCCAGTTGTCTATCCCCTTTGTATACAGTTCATTATGCAATTGATATGCGCTTTTAAGTCACGCTGTGCCAAAAATGGCACATTGCAGCCAAGATTGCCGATGGAACCGTAGCCTCCATTAGAGCCTGCCTGTTAGACTCTTGAGAGTCGACTACTAATTAGAAGCAATCTCGGTGTGCTTCCATCAGCTTTTACTTGTTAATGGACTTCAATAACTTTGCCACCCGCACATTTCCATCACTTCAGTAACCTCCCAGCAGCCCATCCCTCATCCCCCTTCCCCACTCCCCAACTGGATTACATAAGGCACATTGTTGTGGAGTGCTCTGCAAGACAATGCAAAATATCTAAGACAACGAACTCTCGTTGCCCACAAAGGCGAGTAAACAGAGCAACGCCTTTCTTAGAATAACTATCTCCTATACATAAATATCGAGTAGTTTGTTAACGGATACGTTTCCCTTTTTGCCTTTAGATCTTTAAAAATATTTGATTATAGAATTGTAAGGACTGACCATATAGAGAATATCCCTAATATTTTAAAATTTTCTTTTTATATGCAGTTTTAGGTTGAAGACAAATTTTAAACTATAAAATTTTAAATGAAAGTTATTTCTATTCTTTTGGAAACATGGAAAATATTTGGATATGTTTCGAAAAACAAACTGCAATGTCTATTTGATTGTTAGCTTACAAAATTAAAGGAAAGGAAGGGAAAGTAGATTTTTGAAATTTATACATGAACATTTATTTAAACTTAAAAATCTTTTTTTTTAAAACCCGCATTATTATTAAAAAAAAGTTAAAAAATTATTTAAGAAATAAATACGCTTTAAGACTTTGCTCTTTATGAGTTCTACTGTAATTGTGAATCAAATTTTATTGTTGTTAATAAATAGAGGCAATGCATTGATTGCATTGCATGTAAATTGGCTTATTAAGATATACATATGTATATGATATGCAAACGACCTTTTGTAGTTTATATAAATGTATGTTCATAACTAAGTCGGTTCCTTAAGTTCTATTAATAACGGTCTCTTTTTTTATATAAGTAAGTGCGTCGAATTGAGGACTAAAAGGCATTTGGGCAGTGGGGATTGTTGCAATTGTCCTCAAGCCTGTTAACCAAATGACAGGCAGGGCAAATAGAGCATAAGAGTGCGCATGTCCTACATTTTCATACACACACACACACACATTCCCATACACACACTCACCTACACACACATGCACGCATGCATACACACACAGTTCACCCAGTTAACGGCAGGAAGGAAAGCTGCGAATTGAGATAGGGATTTCTTGACGTTTTCTCTCTACTTCTCTCTCCGAATTGTAAAGGAATTGGGTTGCATATACAATATGCTAATGGGATTTGGATAGTTAAAATGCCAATTAAAGGAATCAACGACTAATTGCATGTCACTAGCATAGAAATAGTCTTAGTAAGGGGATAGGTGAAGGGATTACAAATCTACAACTAATAAAATAAAATTTATAGAATGTGCAGGACTCAAAGACAGAGCCCCTGGGGTGAGTGTGCTCCAAAGATTTGTGCTATTTGGTGGACAAAAAGGCGCCATTGTGACCGGCAATGGCTGGCGTCAGGGTGTCAGGAAGTCTCGACATGCTCTCTTTTTTTGGGGGGCAAGACAGGACTGAGTTTAAACTTCCACTCCAACCTCAGATTTCTCTCTCTCTCCACTCTCAGTGCCTCTCTCTTTCTCTGTCTCTTCATCGCATACGCATTATGTAATCGTAATCGTTGAGGCAGATTTCCCTTTTTTGTGTTGGGGGCTTGAAATTTAAATTGGGGCTCTGCTTATATTTATATTTGTCGTTTTACTTTTCTATTTTACCTTGCTGCACGGCAATTGCCAAAATTAGCGCACTAATCACATAGATGTACTGCATTTTGTTGTTGTTTTAAATTGAATAATATTAATTTAATATTTTTAACAATTTGAATACACTCGGCAAGCGCACCCCTCGATTATTATTAGAGTCTTTGCAAAATTGTTGTTGTTTATATAAATTTTATTGCGGTGAACTCAAATGATTTCCACTGATTTGATTGTTATCAATTTGTCTTCTGTTCTTTTCTTTATCCTCTTCCTTTTTTTTTGCAACACTTTTTGCTTTTGCTTGTGCAAAAAACAAGCGAAAACGGCGCTAGGTGACAACGAGAACGACACAGCGACAACAAGCGACTGGAACTGAAGACGCAGCTTGCACGAGAAATGTGGCACGATTGAGCAGATGAGCACTCAGTCAGATAGCCACAACCACAGCCACAACCACAGTCACAGCAACAGTCACAGTCACAGCTTTTTGGGAGCTTTTAAGCGCTAACTATAACGCTTTCTGGCTCTTGCGTCCTGGCGCTCTCAACAGTCTCAACTGTCTCAGCAGGAGCGAACTCTTTTAGAAACTTGCACAGGCCAACAAAAGTCTGGGGCCCCGTTTGAAATAATCAAGAATTAAATAGTTCTTTATTTTTCGATTATTACTTTTTTAATATATTGTCATATTTATAATTTTCAATTGCATTTTCATTGAAATGAAAAGCTTACTCGTCTCATCTCTCTTCGGGTCTATGCAAATGAATCAATTAAACAGCAATTAGGCAAAAGTCTGATTTTGTTGGTCTCTAGTTGTAAGCTATTCTTAACCCTGAGTGTCACTAAACGAGACGACGAGACATTTGATAAAAAAAGCACACGTGAAACTTATACAGTCAAAGGCTGTGTGGGCTGTGAATATGTATGAATTGTTCCAGTATTTACTGGTGACATACATACATATGTACATATATCTATCTGCCCAGCTTATTAATTAAGCTTAATCATAAGTTTCCTTTTGCTTATCAAGTCGCCAAGTCGTCGAGTCGCTGTCCAATTGAGTTAAGCTATTCTTTTTCCTTCATCTTATTTGTTTTTTTTTTTGCAATTGTGCGTTGCTTTTGTGCCTTAATAAAAAGCAAAAATTGCAGACCCCAAACTCGGTTCGAAACAATCTCAATCAGTGCCTTGCCCTTTGGATTTTATTTCCTTCACACACTCAATTTCTCTCTCACTTTATCTATCCATCCCTTTCTATCTGATCAGCGCTTCAATTGATGTCATTACCACTTTCATTTATGCGTCGAAAATCTATAAATAGTATAGCTAACTTCTAGGGTTAAAGTACGCCTAATCAAAATGCTGATAAACAAATTGTTTCAATTTAACGGATTACGCATGTGTGGTGTTTGACAGTTTAAAGCTCAACAAGCAAAGCTTTTAAGCTGCACATACAAGCTTTTTTACGGTTGTTGTATTATTAGCTACTTAGAAGCTTTTCTAAACAATAAATAATGGTTTTTGCATCTAACGATTTCCTACCTAAAATTCCCATTATTTTAGGCAGCTCAACGAACCCAATGCTTAAGTGGATGTTTGTTTTTGGCTCATTTACTAATGTTGCTATTACGGTTTTTATCTCTTTATATTAATAATGCAAAGCACTGTCTACGACGTCGGCACAAGTTTAGCAATTAATCTTTGGAGCGTTGCGTCACGGGGTGTTTAGGAGGAGTGCAGGTTGATGCGACTGAAACAAATCGCTCCAAACCAGTTTAAACAAACATTAAAAGTACGACTCACACACCTACACACATACACAGAGACAAGATCACTAAGGGAATCTGATAAATCAGCTGCTTTGCACGCGACGAACAAATTACTGCAAAATACAAAATGTTATTTTGAGCATTTCAAAGAGAGCCAGCTAGATGGAGCTCAGTTCTTCCTAAGCACGCAAACGGCATCCGTCTAATTGGAATCCCACAGAGAAGTTTAGTATTAACACCTCATCTCGACGTATAAAAATAAAGTTGTAAATGTGGACCTCTGTTTAATGATTAAAATTGTATCACAAATTAAAAGAAATATTTCGATATTTAAAAGACACTATTAATTAAATTGACACAGTAAACGATTAATAAATACATTTAGTGTCTGCCAATTTATTTAAAATTGGTTAGTATTTAAAACATTAAACTTTAATTTCATATTACTGATTAAAATTTATGAATTAAAAAAAAGATTGTAGGTCTCATTAACACATTAAACTATGTCGTTAACTGTCTCATAAATTAAATTCTGCAATTTTTTTTTGAATTGGTTGTAATTTTAAGCCTACAACTTGATTATCATTTTAATATTGACAGACATTTGTAGATAATATGCAATTAAAAATTCTTTAAAAAACAAACCAGGCAGAGCATGATTACGAATGAACGTGAATAACTAATTCAAACAAATATTTCATAAAAAAATAAAATAAAATGAGATTGTAGGTCAAACTAAAATAGGAAACACTGCAATTAACTGGGTCAGAATTTTTTAAAACATTTGTAATTGGATGTAATTTGAATAAAATTGATAAAAGTTAATAGTTGAAATTTAAAGAAACTGTAAAAGAATTGTGACAAACACTTAGTATGTATTTACAAGTTTATTTTATATAATGATATTTTAATTTTTCAATAACCACTTCAAACCGGCTTGAGTCGACAACTGTCGATATTTGTATTGGTGTTTTTGAGTTATGAGAATCAGCGCAATAATTTCAATTAGCTCTGCAGAAATTATCGTTAAATTACAATATGAAAACAATGCAGAATTAGTCAGGCATGTGAACATGTACATAAAGCATTTGTTTATATATGTATATATGTATTTATTGACATTCATATTTCTGATTGTTTTTTTTTATACCCTTGCAGAGGGTAGTATAATTTTGTCTCGAAATGTGCAACGCATTGAAGGAGGCGTGTCAGCCCCATAAAGTATATACATATATATTTTTGATGAGGGCGATGAGCTGAGTCGATATAGCCATGTCCGTCTGTCTGTCTGTTTCTATGCTAACTACTCTCTCAGTTTTACTATCATGATGAAACTTGGTACAGGTCCGTCTTTTTGCTGCACGCAGTACATATCGGTTCACAAGCTTGCGATATATTTTATTTTTAATCGGGATTGAGCCAGGCCTCGTAAACTCAACTACTACTACTCAACAACTGTTTGCAGAAAAGGTCATGGACTGGCACAAGTATAAACAACTTGTATTATCTTAGCTATATAATCTGTAAGACAGCGGAAAGAGAGAAAAAAGTAGAGTAAAACAAACTTTATTATTGATGATTCTAATTTATTGATGATTTCGGACAATATTCGTCGCCATTTTTTATCACTTCGAAGGGATATTTAGGACTCTTCTTTTGATTTTACGGAAGATTCATCGCTATTTTCAGTTTGGTTAATCACAACCAAACTGAAAACAGCGATGAATCATCCGAAAAATTAAAAGAAGTCCTACGATTCCCATTGTTGCCATCCTCATTTCTTATTAACATTGGGATGCATCTTCACGAGGTCCATCCATACATTGCAGAATACGTGCAATGTATGGATGGACCTCGTGAAGATGCATCCCAATGTTAATAAGAAATGAGGATGGCAACAATGAAATGGCAACAATAGGAAATGGAGAATCCTAGTCATCAGTTTCATAACCTTTATCTTTCTCGCCATCTTGTAACTCATGTACGGAATTCAAAAAGTTGTCGGCATTATCAAGGGTTTCCAGATACTGTAAAAAGGTAACGTGATCTATATTCGAGCCATTGTCAAGACGATCTCTGTAGGGGCAATTTGAATCTCGAATCCAGATACGATTACGCTGCATAGACATGTCATCGACTCCGAATCCCATGTTCCTTTCTAGATTATACCACATGGTCTCTTGCAACTTAGGATGCAGAGTACGTGCAATGTATGGATGGACCTCTTGAAGATGCATCCCAATGTTAAGAAGAAATGAGGATGGCAACAATGGGAACCGCACTATAGTCAGTAAACGTGCTAAGTGAATTTTCCTTTTTTCGATGTCAACATAGAGCCACACCATAATGGCATAGAATACCTCGATTTCCGACTGAACAGCTAAATTGTCCGAGTTCAATAGATAGCATAAATAATCAATAGGCATATCCAAATATTCTTTGGTATTTATCATTATTAGAAAATATTTTCGAAGATTACCCAACATTAATTTGGCAATAGTGACGTTGTCCTTCTTAATTGCCTGAAGATAGATATCGAGGGCATGAATCGGTAAGAACGTTGTCTTGTCGTTCATGCTTTTATATATATTATTTATTACCAGATTGGGCAAGTAGAGGTAATGCCCAGCATTAAGTAGACTTAATAGATTTTCTAGACGGCACTCAATGCCATCTTTAAGCATCCAATCGTATATCAATGGAAAGACATCTGGGTGTACCTTATCAAACGGCACAGAAATCACGGAACCAGTCGGCAAGCAATAGTTGAATTTCCCGGTATTATAGCGCAGCACTTCTCCATGGCATTTCACGATATTCTTTCCGTGCTTCAAGACGACATCAGTATTAATGCCATTCAAGAGCTGATCCTTTACTTTGTTCCGCAGCCAAGTCTGGTCGGCTTCTATTGGTAAATCCTCTTCGTCGTCTATAAACTCTTCAATATCAATGAGCTCCCTCTGCATTAACTGATAATTGGCTTTATCGACATCAGTATTAATGCCATTCAAGAGCTGATCCTTTATTTTGTTCCGCAGCCAAGTCTGGTCCGCTTCTATTGGTATATCCTCTTCGTCGTCGTCAATAAACTTTTCAATATCAATGAGCTCCCTCTGCATAAACTGATAATTGGCTTTATCAATTGTTGCAACTGTTTTTTTGACGGTCGACATGATTTTTTAAAGGAGATTAAGATTTTCTTGATCCGCACAAATTTATAGAACTAGTAGAGTGACTTGCTCGAGTTAAAAATAAAGTTTTCAACAAATATTCTGACACTTTAAAGCAAGCAAGGTTGTATTTCGATAAGTGACAATAATGTTATTCCCAGCTAAAAAGATTTTTGCATTCCGTTTTTTAAAATGATTATCGATAAAAATTGGAAAATGAGGATTGATAATTGAGGATTGATAAACTACAATTAAATTACATATGTAATTTCATTAATACAGTTCTTTTAGAATTTATTTTTAAAAAGACACTAGGTGGCTGGTCCTCTGCTCGATTAGGTTGCCAACCCCGGATCGCTACGCTCGCTGAAATCTGTTCCTATGGCAGCAATATGATATAGTCATCCGTAGTTGATCAAACTTTCAAAGGATGAAACAATAAATAAAAAATACATAATCTGTGATTTTGGTTGAAATAGCACAAATTATATTGTCATACTAAGCAATTTTGACTTTTGATTCGCCACTTTAACCCCTTCCAGTGGAATGTCAAAAAATCCCGTCTAATTGCACGATAATTATGTCTCAGCTTTGTTGTGTGAAAATTTCAGGTCGATATGTGAAGTCGTTTCAACTGCAGCGTGATGCGTCAGTCAGGTAGGGAATCAGTAAGTCAGGATAAAGAGTTTTATATAACATACTTGTACAGATGTACATATGTGTTTATTGAAATTCATATTTCTGTTTTTTTGTTTTTTTTTGTTTTTTTATTTTTTAATATACAGTACAAAAACGAAGCTACATATAAAAAATGTCTTGGAGTATGGTTGATAAGCCCGCGTCTCAGAGTTCGAGTCAAAGCCTAAAATTTCCGGTTGGTATGTGATGAGTATGTAATTCCATACAGCAGACACTTGAAGTGATTTCTCAGTTTTAAAGCTGGATGAAACCAAAGTGACTGAGTTTCGGTAGCCCAATACCAGTTTTAACTAAACAAGCCGCTGATAAGAAATCTGTTTAGTTGTGCGTCCCACTATCAATACGAGTAGCACCGGAACATAAGCTACTGATGGCATACAAACTTGAGAAAAAATAACAATAATTCTCGACAACAGCAGACACTGTCAATAACACAATAAAAAGAAAACATATAAAATAATTGCCTTGGTTATGTTTGTGAAAATTACGCTCAAAGGTTCGTGAATTGCTCATAGATGGTCAATAAGCTTTAAGCTTGTGTGATGTCACAGTTTTTCAACAAGTTCTTAGTTTTGCGAGTGATACACTACACATTATTAATTAACACCGACTGTCTGTTTTTTCTTGTTCCTCTCTTTTCTGCTGTCACATTCAATGTTGACCCCGAAATGACGATCAAGTAACGGAAGTTTTTCCTTAGCTTCTTAAGAAAAGCCTTCACAGTCCGCTCTATACTTATGTTATTAATGCAGCTTTGTCCCCTCTCACTCTCTTTTTCTCTTTCTCTTTGTAATGCACTGTCCCTTACGCACCCACACATGCAATTCTCTCAGTAAGTTTTTGTCTGTGTGTTCGGATGCTCCCGGTAATCTCAGCAGCTGTCGTCTCTTAGCTGTCTCATTTTATTATATTTTTTTTTCATTCGTCTTTAGTCGCGTTTTCCAAATCAATCTGTTTTGAAAAACTCAAACCAAGATTTTAGATTCATCTGAACGGTGCACGAGTCAAGTTGTCGACAGCTGCGCTTCTGTCTTCTCGTTATATTTTAAAAGAAAATAAATTAAAAAAAGCTGTGAGTTCCTCAGTGAAAATGCTAATAAAGCGATTGAATTAAACAATTGTACTTATTAATAACAAATGAAAGCAAAAGTATAATTTTTTATACAAATAGCAATGGTTTTGTGAAACTGGAAACTGAAGATAACTTTATATTTAAATTTTCATGGCTAATAACTTTTGTGATATATAAAATTTAACACTTATCTCTTAGAGATAATTATTGTAATGCTAATTGTGCTAATCAACTTACAAGTTATCTAACTTAAAGTAATTCTGTTTTTCATTTCCCCTTAGATAATGACACAGTAACTGGCTTTACTAAATCCAGATCAAATAGCAGATTCAAGTAAAACCACATAACAAAATTAAAATCTGACTTTGAAATCTACTCCAGTATATCGGAAGAAACCGCCGGAGAATGTCAACGACGCTAGTCTACATTGTATTTATCGCCTTAACAGCGAATCTCTTATCAGGTAAATGACACAAAAGTTACACATATGTACATATATACAATATATAAGTATATACACAACTGTAGACTCATTTAAAAGTGTATTGTAAAGAAATTGGTTAATATTGTTAATTAGAAATCGGTTCTCTCTTTGTTTACCTAATTATTTATTTTGAGTAGTTAATTTAAGTATTTCCTCAAATGAATTGATTTTTAAAAGACAAAAAATGTCATTGAATATTTTGTTGGCAATCAAATCTATTGACTTTCCATTGAATCTCGTCAAGCGTTAGGCGCGCTGATGCGGAAAACGACGCCAACACTTTTTGGTTTTGTTTGCCAATGTTATGTTAAGAAATGGATACAATGAACAAAGCAGTTCAAATTTCGATTTGCAGTTGAATTAAATTACCAACAGAGGTGTCTATACGAATAGAGGCATTTATGTTGCCTTTTGAACTTTGAAATACAAATGTTTAAATCTAAGTGAATCATAAAATCAAATGAAAAGAAAGTGAAATAAATGGGAAGAAACAATTTAAGGGCTTGCGACAATTAAACAATTATAGTTAGCTGTTTAATTTGATGGATTCCCAATTATTTTCAATTAGATTCTTTATATATATATTCTTTTATTATTTTATTTTACATTTATATATATATATTATTTTCTCACGGTGTATTCTAGCCTATGAGGAAGATTCCTAAATGTCAGACTGTCAAGCGCATTAAAGGCGTTAAGTTATTGAAGCTATTTAGTGATAATAAGATGAGCAAACACTTGGATTGTTCGTACATTCTCGTATCAACCCTTGCTTCTGCCTACCCCAGCATATTCCTCTTTCCCTCTATACCTTTTATCATTCGAGAACTCGTCTCATTAGCATCCAATTGTCAACTGAAAAGGCTGCCACAAAGGCAACACAGTCTCTCCGACAACAATTTGCAAGTTCAAGTTTGTGTTTGCTGTTTTTATAGTAAGTAGTCGTTGTTGTTATTGTTGAGACCGCAAGCCGCATGAATATGCAGAAAATGAAATGGAAGACGTACTGTAAATTTTGAAATGCAAAAATTCCAAATCTCAGATTTCAAATCTAGAGTCTTAAATTCAAATGCCAAGTTGTAGCAATAGTTTGCTTTTTTTTATGGCAGTCGCTTTTTATTAGCGTCGTATTCAATGTTTTGTGCAGCTTAATTACCAAAAGGTAAAAACTTGACCCGAACCCTTCTTAACATTGTCGGCTGAGTGGGCCAAATGTCTGCAACTTCCCTTTACTTACTGCAAAAGTTGAAAGAAATTGCGCATACGCCCGGTAAAACGTCTGACACTCGACATTTACTACAACTGACAGCATTTAATTCTGTTCTTAAACTGTCCAACTAACTGTCCGTCTAACTTTAAGCTTTTTCACTTGAATTGAGCCAGATAATTTTCTTTAAGTTTTGCCAAAAGTTTCGGTAAATCTAGTAGGGAAATACTGGAAGTAATTAAGTGATTCAGTTTTTTGAATATTTGTTAATATGTAAGTTTGAAATATAAACGTGAATTTTGTTAGGGTATCTAAGCATAAGTATATTGAAGGAGACTTTGTCTTGCTTGCGTGCCAACAGAAACCGAAACCGAACTAGAAGCAGTCGCAGTCGCAGTTGACATGCAATTATTATTACTGCAGAGACTCTAAGAGTTGGCCAAGTCATTCAGTCAGTTAGTCAGTCATTCAGTCAGTTGTTTAGTTTTTTAGTGGCTGACAGCCAATGGAGGCTAATAAAATAATTTGCTGTCAAAGTGTCGGGCTTTGAAAAGGGCGAGGGCGTCCCTATTTTGAATGTCATTGTAGAATTTGCTGATAAATTGCATTTTCCATTTCATTATTTATTTATACAGTTTCGGGACTACGCTGTCATCAATGCAACTCCCATGACAATGAAGATTGCGCTAGTCTCGTAGTTAAAACTCCTCGTGCCCAGCGTGATGATCAATATCTACGGGACTGTACACCACAAGGAGATCAGCAGGTGTTCTGCCGCAAGACGATCCTCAAGCTCGAGGCATACCAGGAACATCGCATTGATCGGACCTGTGGCTGGATTAAGGAGAAGGCACACAACACTTGCTTTACGGCTGACAATGAAGGATATAAACAAACAATTTGCACCTGCAGCGAGGATGGCTGTAATGGATCAAGTTCCCTATCCGGCGTTGGTTCCACTTTGACCTTCACACTTGGTCTAACCTTAATTCTCAACTATTTGCTGAGACATTGATTTCACTATCCATTTCATTCTATTTCCACAAATTTCTATTTCTACGGTCTTAATTACGTCTCATTTGCACAAACACTGAAAATATAGCTAAAAATTTAATATTTAATAAACTATTTTATTGTTAAGTAGTTACATATTGTGTCTTTTTATTTCACAATGAATCAATGGATGGTTTCTTCGCCACTCTGTTTTTTAATAATTTAATCGGTGTATAGGGGCTATCGATATACAGATTCTTAAAACTATTAGCCTTAATTAAAAACCACTTCGAAATCAAACCAAATACCGTACAAATGAAAAGAAACTTCTTTATTTAAATGGCTAGATAAATAGATTCAATATCCAATATTATCTACGAGTAGTTTCGAAAACATGATCTATCATCTTTAAAAATAAATTTATTTTATGGAATATCATTCCATCTGGCTGTAACATACAAACAAAAACATTTAAAAAATCCAGCATACATTGAAATAATATTAAAATATGTCAAGTACATATTACAAAAATATTTTCATATTTATTTACTTAAGTTTTGACCAAAATGTCCTCCGACACCATCTGCGCAGAATGTCGGAAATTACATAAAATACGATGCGTAATATAAAAATCCAAATTATTTGGGCAAGTCATGTGTATAGAGAAACCAAAGCAATCTTTGAGCAAGGACTCGCCCACATGACCCAAAAAAATAATAGACTATACATATTTACATATATGTATATATGTATACAGTGTTCTGGCCAACAGTTGATGCCAAAATGTCTGCACAATTGTTTTGTGGCCCAGTCCCAGTTACGCAGCGTCATCGCCAGCCAAAACAAATAGCATAACTTTGAGAGTTTCACTATACCCTTATGTTAACTTAATCATGAGGTATTATGGACGGTTTTTTGATGGTATTCTGTCTGAAGATTTTTTCTATAATAATTGGCAGAAAAATTAGTTAAGATTAATGAGTTAATGCTTGAAGAGTAAATTTTCTACATTTGGAAAATCAAGTATTTATTGCAGGGTATATTTTATTTTACTCCTAGAACACAGTGATAATGCGAAGGATGGCAACATGGCCAAAACACACACACAGACACCACATTTGCTTGACTGGTTACATTTGTTGTTTTTTTTTGTTTTGTTTTACTTACAAATGCTGCTCAGTCATAAACGACTATGACGTACTGCATACCCTGTAACCTGCTCCTCTAAAGAGGTGCAGGACTTGTATAAATTTGTTAAATGTAAAATGTTTTTCAGGAAGATCGTAAAAAATGTGCTTGCACAATGTTCTTGATGAATTTTAAACCAATATATTTTTAATCGTAAGGAATATAGGACAATTCCCCTATAAACAGCGTGGAAAACTTTGCTTTTTTAAAATGAGAACCTAGTTCTTGATTTTGATGATGGGTTTATGAGGGTATCTCACAGTTGGTTTCCAGCTAGTCTCGTCTGCAGTGTTCTCACTTGTTTCTGTTGTTGCTCATGTCATCAGTTCAAATAGTTTTTCACTGTCTTTGTGCGAATGTGAGTGTGACTGCGTGTGCGTTTGTCGCCAGCTTGACGCCAGCTGAGCAACAGCATTCGCAGCTTCCGCTTGATAGCAACTCTCCCCCCTCACTCACCTCGCCAGTTGTCTTGCTTTTATTTTCGTGGACAGTTTGGCGCCAACATAAAAAACATTGATTTTGAATTCAGTTCTTGCGACAACTTCAAATGTGGTTATCGTTGACTCTATTGGGGTGCGTATTTTAACGTTCCTTTCTGTGTCTCTTGAAGGACATTGCGCTTTAGCTTAAATCCACATACAAGTCTCCATAAGGATTTTACTTTGGCGCCATCCAGAGATTATTAATTATGTACCCATTAAGAGGGGTACATTTGCTTTTGGTTTTATACTTTTTTATTGATTGCTCTGCAGATATATTTTGATGCTTTGCTTTAAATATAAATTGTCCGCCACTGAGAGTATTCAAACAATTTTATTGATTTCCTCTAGATAGAATATTTGACAAATTGAATAAGTTTTAGCTGAAAGAATGGAATATTTCGAACGTCTGTTTCTTGATATGACTTTGTTCGACAACTGTTTTAAATTGCTAAAGTCCACCATTCACTGCATTAAAAGAAGACAGTTAGTTTACTGTAATACAGTAAAATCCAGCATTTGCCTCGTATACGTAATAAAGTTCAATTACAAATAAACGAAAACAAACAGAGATCCACAAAACTGCTTTGCGAATAGTTCTAGTTTTAGTTAAGAGCAACGTGAATTTGTCAGAAATTCAGACTGTGAATGCAAACGGATTAGGTTTAGACTAGTTAGTCAGTTAATCAGGCTAGTTGGTCACTAACTAATATCTGCACTCTCATCAACTGTCTTTCAAAGACTGGTTAACGATTAGTTGAAATGAGATGAGACTTTGACTGGTTGCAAACGGATTAGATTCGGGTGGAATGTATTAAATTTTATTGAGATTTCTGTAATTTTATCCGTCTGTGTAGAAAATATATTTAACTATAGTATTTTATTATTTATTATATATTTAATATTATATGTTATATAATACATATTAAATATTAAATAATATATATTATATAATGCATTATTATCATCTTTGTTAATTACAAAAGATATGTAATGAATATAACAAATTAAAAGTTGAAGAGAAAGTGGACAACAGATATGTATAATAAAACATAAATGTAACCAACAAGCAGTACAAAGCTTATGTTAGCTTATGCACGATCATTCAAAGCTTAGAGCTTTTTGCTCACCAAAGACGCAAGCCAAAAGCTTCCTTGTAACCGATTACAAGATGATAAGTTTAAAAACCTGTGTGTTAGAGGAGATAAGGTATATAGACATTATAAATCCCTGTAATAACTTCAGATTAAACATAAGCTACTATTCTAAAACATGTAGCCATATGATACGCATAAGATCCAATGTAAGCACGCAAACGGCATTCGTCTGATTGGAGTCCCATAGAGAAGTTTAGTATTAACTAATCATCTCGACGTATAAAAAAAAAGTTGTAAGTGTGGACCTCTGTTTAATGATTTAAATTGTATCACAAATTTAAAGAAAAATTTCGCAATTTAAAAGAGATTAAATTGACACAGTAAACGATGTCAAAGTTTAATTAATACATTTAATGTCTGCCAATTTATTTAAAATTGGTTAGTATACGAAAAACTTTAATTTCATATTATTGATTTAAATTTATGAATTAAAAAAAAGATTGTAGGTCTCATTAACACATTAAACTATATCGTTAACTGGGTCATAAATTAAATTCTGCAATTTTTTTTTGAATTGGTTGTAATTTTAAGCCTACAACTTGATTATCATTTTAATATTGACAGACATTTGTAGATAATATGTAATTAAAAATTCTTTAAAAAACAAACCAAGCAGAGCATGATAACGAATGAAAGTGAACTAATTCAAACAAATATTTCATAATAAATAAAGTAAAATGAGATTGTAGGTCAAACTAAAATAGGAAACACTGCAATTAACTGGGTCAGAATTTTTTAAAACATTTGTGATTGGATGTATTTTGAATAAAATTGATAAAAGTTAATAGTTGAAATTTAAAAAAATTACAAGATAGCGAGAAAGATAAAGGTTATGAAACTGTTTCATAACCTTTATCTTTCTCGCCATCTTGTAACTCATGTACGGAATTCAAAAAGTTGTAGGCATTATCAAGGGTTTTCCAGATACTGTAAAAAGGTAACGTGATCTATATTCGAGCTATTGTCAAGACGATCTCTGTAGGGGCAATTTGAATCTCGAATCCAGATACGATTACGCTGCATAGACATGTCATTGACTCCGAATCCCATGTTCCTTTCTTGATTATACTACATGGTCTCTTGCAACTTAGGATGCAGAATTCGTGCAATGTATGGATGGACCTCGTGAAGATGCATCCCAATGTTAATAAGAAATGAGGATGGCAACAATGGGAATCGCACTAAATTTAAATTTTTAAATTTTTTAAATTTTTAAATTTGACTTAATTCGGATTACTACATCATATAGCTGTCATATGAATGATCGGCTCAAAATCAACATCTGACAAATTTTGTAAAAAAATCGGACGGCTTATGCAGAGTTCTGCAAGGGTATCCAAACTTTGGCGCGCCACAGTTAGATTGCGGTATATTTTTTAATGAAATCGGGGGAAAATTTAAAGACAGAAATGTTGAAATATGCGTGTTAAAGTGTGACAAGCCAAAAGCATAATTTATGTGTACTGACTTATTTACGAGTCTGACCTTTACCAACCGGAAACGGAAGTGTGCGTTAACATATTTAATTATGTCCTACTGCCCAATGTCCAGAGTCGTCTATATTGGCCACTTGCCACTCTCAAGTCGAAGAATTATGACATCAACGCCGCCAACGACGTCATCTACAAATGGTAAGAGAACATGACTTAAATGTGTTCGTGTCACGCAACCGACCTAAGAAATTGGGCAACTTTGATTTAATTTCACCTCAAGTGATTTTTATAGCAAGGCAAAGGTGAGCAGCATGGCTCCATAATACCAGCAATAAGTTATCGCTTACCAACAAGACCAACATATCTACAAAGTTATTCTGGCACCCATCTAGAAATATGGTCTTCAGGTATATGGCATAGCAGCAAAGACGAATCTCAATAAAATACGAGTAGTGCTATAATCTCAAGCTTTGCGAAGAATGTCTGTTGCTGCATGATATATATAGGCGATAGGTATATTGTAAGAGAATGCCAGATACCGATGATTGGAGTTGTTATCCGCCGCCAAACTGCTGCATACCTGGACAAACTCATCATATATAGCGTTAATATGTACACATTAAACTCGAAATATATAACTAACACATTGTGACTAGCATTTTAAATTATAAGTTTTTTTTAGCGGAAGAAAGAGGCTCCAGAGTTAACAGAACAACATAATGATTCTCTTTCCTCATTCATTCTCCCTATCATCTATGGTATAAGTCATTAATAATAGTAACATCAACCTTTTATAATAAAGTTTAAGATATTTGCATTTTTAAATTAAGTGTTTATGCCATGCGTAACAAATTAATTTTTTCATTCCATAAGTTTCTGTCCCTCTGATGGTTTCCGGCTTCTAGCCATTTTGACCACTTTGAAGAATACACTGCAAAGCTGTCAAAGACTTAAGCCCTAACTAAGTGAAGGCATTTGTGCTTTCTTTTGTCACTAGTTAATAGTAAGACTTCAAATAGCATTAAATGCATAACGCAAAATGCAGGAACAACAATTATCTCTTCGATTAAAGTTTTTTGTTTGTGTTTATTAGAATAAACTGCCAAGAGAATAAACTTAAAATTCACTCGAAAATTTCTCAAATTTCCCTAAATTTTATAGCATTTTTAGACATCGTTCGAAAAAACTTGTCTCTCAGAAGGGCTACAAAGAGGATACATATTTCAAAAAAATCTGCTTGCATTGATCTAATTTTTAAATTCATTAATTTGAAGAAAAACTAATTTGTTTAACTTTGCTTAATTTTTTCAAGTCGAGATACTTTTTGGTGCATACTTTTAGGCTTTTTATTCTTTTTCCCGTTAACACTCAACAATTTTGTGTTATTTTGTATTTTATGTAATTTTGGAAAAACAAAGTGAAACTTATGGTCGAAATGACGTTGTTCTTGAGTGTTTCCATTTCCAGGGAAGGTCTAAGGGGTCATATCGGGGAATATATAGGATATCAACTCAATATGAGCGTGTATATTTATATGTCACCACTCGATCTATGAGGTCTTAAGAATGGCTAAAAAAATATATAGAGTCGAAGAAAATTAGCTAGTAAAAACGTTTTCAATAAAGCCAAACGATTAGAATTACTGGCAATTGAATCCATGAGTAGTTTAGGCAATGCTTTTGCCATATCAATGAAATCCTTTTGCCACATTCTTTTATACATTCTCTGTATTTCTTCCTACGCCTTTTCGCCACAGTCAGAACATTGAAACAAAGTACCCCATTAGCTATCACTTGTCGCTGAGTCCTTCTTTCCTTCTTTTGTTTATATTTTTTTATTTTTTGTTTTTTTTTTTGAGGTCAGGGCCGCACTGTGGGCGAAATGGCCGATCTAGCTCCATTTAATTATGTTTTAAAAGTGTTTATATGAGCCAAAATTATATCTCTGTAGATTACTAATATCACATTGATCTTAACGATGGTTTCTATTTTAATCGATTTGCTCTAGTTGATCAGCAGTGAGCTACCAAACGCAATACAACATATGTCTGATTCATCATTAGACTTTTCCGCCCTTTTTATGTGTGTTGCCAAATTTGGTCTAAATTTACTTTTTTTAATTATGTGGAAGAAAATGTTATTTATTTATAGCTAGAGATATGTATTCAATACATTGTAAAATGTTGTAAATGTTTGTAAAATTTTGTCGACAGTGACACTTACAACTTTTGGCAGAGCAACATTGTTTACATTGTAACAACAGTTCTGATGGTAGTAGTTCCATAAGATTCAAAATTTATACTATTCCAAATTATAGTTCCATATATTTTAATAATTTTTGGAAATTATTTTTTGTTATTTTCATTAAATATTTGATATATTAAATAAAGAAACTTAAAGTGTATAAAGACTGAGGAGGACTGATTATATATATATGAAAACAAAATTCTCCATTTGCAACTAAAGAAAAATATTACAAAAAAAAGTTTCTCCCTTAGAGCTTTAAATTAAAAAGCCTTTTCGCCCACTGTAGGCCGTGACCTATACCAATCAGCGGACGCATTGTTTATGATAAATTGAAATGGTTGCCAGTTGCAGTGGCAAGCAGGAGAGGAGCAATTGGAGAGGAGGACTGCAATAAATAAGCACCCACTATGTAGTCATCGTCGAGGATGTGGACGAGGCCAGCGGATGGATTTTACGCTCTTGGGCGCCACTAATTGTTGCCTCTTTGTTATTGCCCCAATGGGACTGAAGCAGTCCCCAAGGCGGTTCATCTGCAGCATCCATCCGCCTTCGTTGCCTTCGTTCCCATCAGTTGCCTTATGAATACATAATTTTATTCTAGCATCTAGCTGAGAGTTTGGCATACCAAAGTCGACTTTAAGACAGAAGAGTGTTTGAAAAGAATTTGCGTCTATTGAGTGCCGTAGGGTCAGCTTGATAACTGTTGCCCTTAGAGGATGCATGAGGCTGCATTTTGCAATTTGAATAATTTAATCTATTTTTTCCTTCTTTCTTTTTCTTCTCCTGTGACTTGGAAGCCAAGAGGTTATTACTGTCATAGCCACTAGAGCGCAAGCACCCACGCAGCGCTCAGGAAACCTAAGGACCACAGGCAATAACAGACAGAGAGAGAATGAGAGGGTGAACACAAAAGAGGGAGTGTGAGAGAGAAGGAGAGTAAGACAGCGCCGCACCCACATGCCACAATGTTCGGTAATTTCACTCGGTTTTGTGCTCGTTCAGCGTTCGTCTTTTGTCGTTGACGTCGTCATTTTGTGCCCCTTTTTGTGGCAGCACCAGCAAAATTCTAAATTCCTTAAACAGTTTTCAGTTGGCCAACGTTAGCGCCAGGACATCCTTGCTTATCGCGCTTCGCCGTCAACAAAACGCAACACATTTAAAACATATACAAAATTGTTACAATTTATTAAAAAAATATTTAAAAGCATTTGAAATTCGTAAATCGTGGAAAGCGAGAGTGTTGGAAATCAAAAATGAAAAGTGTGAAATTGTATGACCATCTGTTTCTGATGAGGGTACCAGCTTTATTGCTGCTATTGCAGCTCCTCAGCTGCATATCAATGGGTGTGTTCTGTTTATTGTGTTCTGTGTATTGCCAATTGCAATTTTAAAGATTTTCGTTAAATTTAAATGAAACCGAAATTAAGGATAAATGAAAAATAAATATGAATATACTCCACAGGCACAGCCATAAAGTGTTATGTTTGCGACTCCAGTGAAAATCCCGGGTGTACGGATCTCAGGCCCAACTCTAGCATTGAGTCCGTGGTAAGTGAAATTAGTGAATTAATTTTGCCATTTCATACATGAAAATCATGTTGATTGAGTGGGACAATACTTAGCACCTGGCATGCGTCTAACCTTTGGCCCAATGGCTAATCGGAGCCACTTGACCTTAATCAAAGTACCAGCCAAGTTGCTTACCAAGTTTCTTAGACACACTAAATTAAAGGCACATGGCACATAAATTTTGCAAAGAACAACCGTCTGCAAGAAAAATTCGACCAATAAGTAAAAAGTGAGAATAAAACGGAAACGGATGTGGATGTGGATGCGGAAACGTGCAACGTTGTCGCTATTGTCGTCGTTGTCGTGACCGTTAAGTGAATTTGTTGGCATCTCTCCATTGCAATTCCTTACCATATCCTGTGCCAAGAATACTTTACTTCCGAACAAGTTTATGATCGTAAATCGTAACCACTTGTCAAATTAGACAGCCAGAAATTTCTTCTTCTGATTGTTTTATTTGAGTGAACTTTTTATTTCCTTAAAACCTTCTAAATTTATAAAATCAAATAAGGAGTAGTTCTATTGCTATCACATTTTAGTTTTAATCTAGTTACATTCTTAACTTTTTCAATACTTCTTCACATTCTTTCTTTCACTTCACATGCGAATAAACGAAGTCATACAAAGAACATTTTTTCAGATATAGATATTTTAGTGTTCTTAATAATATACAAGATTACAAATCTACAACATTTTAAAAGATAAGGTTCGAAAACTGTTAAAATTGTACAGTAAAATATTTTTACGATCGCAATTGTTTTAACTGTTTCCTGATTTCTTAAGGTAAAAAATTAATATTGATTTAATTACAAATTAAAATTTTATATAAAAAAATGTAATTTATTTATTTTTTTTGGTATCGATTTGGTTTTAATTTGGTTTGATTAGTGGTCGCGGTGTAAATAATTTGATGTTAGATTCAGGTATTCAGTTATTTCTAACTTTTCAAAAATATTCGTAATTAAAAAATTATTTTCAGTTTTATTTATTATGAAAAACAGTATTTGGGTTTCCTATCTAGAAAACAGTAATTAAGCAACTTAATCCAACTAAATTTTCCTATGTATAATAAGTAATCTAGTAACTTGATTTTTTTTATATATCTCTAAACTACTTAGTGTTAAGGTAGTAAACATTTAAGCGGAATTGTTAAAAAAAGCTACTTGAGTGTTAGTCAGTAAGGTTTCTGTTCTTTGAGTTGTCCAAAGGGGGAATCCCAAAAACTGATTCAACACTTTGTATTGACAGCTAATAGGTTAAAAGTTCAGTTAGTACATACGTGGGCCTTGTGCAGTTGATTTTGCTATTGGGCCAAAGCGTTGGTGTAGGCAAGGACGTTGCAGTATCGATAGCGATAACGATAGCGATATCGATGCTTGTACTGCTTGAGACAAAGATAAGATAAACTCTGCCAACTGCAACGTCAATTAATAGGGCAATTACAGCCCACTCATATAAAATAAGAGTTGTCAAAAGGGAAGGGGCAGCTAAACAGATAACAATTGCCGTGAACTGATCAATCATTAGCCATTGTTCGCCATGTCTTCCGATACACAATAAATATTTGCAATATACTTTAAACTTTACGACTAATACTTGGAATTCTTGGCTAGAACTGCACACTGGACAAAATGAAATCACTAAACACCTGGCTATTTGAGTTGAACAAGTTTTCTTACTTTGACAATGGCGCCAACAAGGATCCTTTAATGAATTGCCAGAAGGTGGTGGCCAAAGATCGTAAGTATAAAGCTAATTATATTCATTGGACAAAATCTGTTAATAGATACTGTGTATTCAAAAAAAAAATTTCACAGCCAGTACCAACAAGGTGGTAACAGCACGATTCTGTCAGTTGGACACTGGAGATTCAGATGCTTGTGATATTCTGCGCTCCAAGTTGGGCATTAGAAAAGATGATGATGGAGAGCAGCGGGGAAAGAGACAACGTCGCTGGGAACGGGACCAGCAGCATCAACAGCAGCAGCAAAATAAGGATGGATCGACCCGGGATGAGTTCTTTTGTGGTATTTGCAAAGATGACCATTGCAATGGAGCTGACGCTGTGACGCTGGCATCATTTGGAACAATAGCACTGATGTTTTTCTTGCAACAGCTGCTGACACGCTCACGGATTCTCTGCTGAAGCGAGAGGGGTGGGCTGGAAGTCAAGGCTAACACGCTGGTTGCATTTAGGTTGAATTGCCTTTAACGTTTATCGTTTACTTTGTAAATATTCGAGTGCCCATTGAACGACATCGTTGGTTTCTACAAACACCGTGAGGCCATCCCCATCCCCAACCCGAAAACCCTCCTAAGCCACCCAAAAGACCTAGACATGTAAGTGATGGCAACTCACAGATACAAAGCACATACATATACAGTAACAGCTACTAAAAAATGCAGATACAGTTACAATCACAAAATCAATTACACAGAAGCCATTGCTTTGAATCGCGGCAAAAAGTCAAATTTTCAATTAGCAAGCAGTTAACAAATCAGAAATCAAAAGGCTTAAAAAGTTTGTAGCAAAAGGGCAAACGAGTAACAAACTGAGTATCCTTAGAGTACTCATATATCAAGGATTTTCAATTCAGCTTATTCAATGTTACATGTTCATGATCAACATGCTTTAACATGCTGCTAGTGTTAAATTGAATTTTCAAATGAGCATGAGATAAAAAGTCAAATTATTACTATGTATTAATTTATTACAAATTGGTGGGCTGAATGATAAGTCAGAATTCACAAAATGCCTTTAATTTTCTATTGTTCACATTAAAAAAAGTGTTGAATATATACTTATATGTATTTGTAATCGTAAATATAAAATATTTTATGGCACCATGAAATAACTCTAAGCAAATATGTGTTAACGAATTCTATTTAATTCAAAATTAATTTCTTTTGAGAATTACTGCATCAGTATCGACAGTATTTTAAGTAGTTATTTCATGGAACCATATCCTTTACGTACTTGTATGTGTATTTTTAGGTAGATACAATATAATTAGATTGCATGGAAAGGCACAGAATTGTTATTGCAAATTACTCTAACCGAAATAAAAACAGGAAACTAAGCAATCACAATCACAATAGAATTTGAGTGCGATATTCAATTATTTTTGAATATATAATTATAATTTGGAATAATTTACAAGTTACGATGTTATGGAACGAGAATCATAAGAGAAAGCGTGAACAAATTTTATTATATGTGAGTGTTCAAATGATTACACAAGGATAACAAAATTCAGCGCCTTAAGCAAGCAACATATTTAAATATGTAAGAAGATATTGAAATTAATTTATATAATTTTTTAAACACGCAAAAACAATCAGCAGTAAATGTATTTAAAAAAAATGTACGAAACAAGTGCAACAAATGTTAATTAAATGTGCAATTAGAAAAGTTAAACAAAGCAATACAGAAACTATTTGAGAAATAATATATTAAATACACAACAACAATAAAACACCACAGCGAGCTTAATTATGTGCTTATTGTAAGTCCACGGCCACGCCCACAAAACAAATGTTGCTACAAATTTGCAATAAACGTGCACATATTGCTATCAAGTTCTAATTAGTTTTTAAGTGAAATTGGAAATAAATAGCGCCACAAGCAAATGCTGTAAGACAGTAGTATAACAGTGTTGAATAATTTTAGATGGCGGTATAACGGTTGCAAGTTAACAATTGTTGTAAACAGCGCTATAAAATATGGTACATTTTGTATGTACCATGTACCCTTTCCATGAGGTACGATATCAATACTTGGCAAGCTGATGTGCGGGTTAATGTTTTAAAAGAAGGTTAAATAATGATGAAACACAATTAACATATTTGAAAAAGTTCTGAAATTTTAAAGCTTTAAATTGGAATAGCGGAATAGCGTAAGTATAAAAATAACTAATAAAGAACGGTATGATAAAATTAGTTGTTAAAATAGATATAGAGATAAGAAAAATTTTAATTTTTTTTAATATTTTTACGGCAAAAAAAAGAAGTTTAATCATTTTAGAGCTCAAATTCGCATTCCACATGAAAATGGTCAATGATTTAATTAATTTATGACAATACAAAGATCTTGGTACTTACTTACATATTAATAGAAAACAAGAGAAGCAGACTGCTATACTTGTACACTTTATGGACATACTATATGTATGGAGTTATCAAAAATGGTACTCTTCTATTTGAATGCTTATGAAATAAAATTTCAGATGGCAACCGTGAAGACAAGCGGCAGCTGCGTATAACAGTTTGGCACAGTTGTGAATTGCCTGATACTATAGTTTTTTTGTTTTTCGTTTTTTGTTTTTGGGGCTTCTTTTGTTGGTTTTGCCCCAATCAATGATAATTTTCCCATTACTCATGTTAGATGCAAGCAGCTACCACATTCCAACTCCTTCCCACTTTTTCCCCTTTTGCCAATGCATCCGTTTCAGTTTAATTTGAAACTCTTTGCTGATGCTATCGAAATGTCGGCTTGTCATCCAACCTGGGACGACATGTTTCAGCAGTACCGCAAATTATTTTCGCCACGCCCCCACCGTCAAGATAGCCGTAGAAATTTTGATAGACAGTCAATCGTCAAAACCCAACAGGCGCAGCAGCCCAATCGACGTGTCGATATCGTAGCTGGCAGTTCAATTTAAATTTTCGGTAGCACAAGCCACAGAGCGGTTAACCCAAGAATAACCTTCAAACTAGTTGCGTGACCTTTTCACCTGCAACGCTTTTTGCAATCAAATTTTTTAGTAATCACACTACCTAATATGAGGATAATCAATTATATGTTTTTGTTTTTGTCACTCTGGAGCGGCGCCAGTTCAGGTAGGTGGGCATATCATAAATCAAATGAATTAAGCTGGAGCTGAGCCTGTGAGCCTGTGAAGTTGTGACAATTGATTATCAACAATAATTGTTCCTAATACAAAAGAAAAATAACCGAAATTCCGGAATACACTTCATCAAAAGTTCAGCGATCTCGAATTTTCTCAAACAGAATACGAAATAATCAACTTAAGTACGATTTTTATTTTGCAAATATTTTCAATATCGGTGTTCTTATACGAATTTGTTCCATGTATATATAATTTTAGGTATTCTGAAAACATATTCAATAATATACATACTGTCATCTTGTAATTTTATTCAACTTGAATTTCAAATCATATTATTCCCGTACAGATATCAATGCTTCAACATGAGCTCGAGCCGGAACCGAACCGCTTTAAATATAAAATTTATAGGTTCGGGGAAAAAATATATCAATTTTATTCTATTTATATCTTATGTTATTATTTAAGATAAAAAGTACAGTTAAATCACCATTTAAAAACCAAATAATCAGACCTGTTTTTTCTTTCACTTTAAATTTTTTACTTAATTAATATGAATTCTTTCAAGTTTCATTGATGCTAAAAATTATAGATTTTCCCTTAATCGGGCTTATATCTTGCCGAAAGTGAAAACCGAAACAGTAGTGATTATAGAAATTATATAATTTATAGAGAATATATAATTTTGTTGTATTATATTAAATTTTGGCTCGAACGAAAACCTTAAAGTCCGGGTCTATTGAAACCAGTCTGCGATCCGAACCGAAACTTTGCCCTACGGCTGAACCATCAAAACAAACCATTTCCGTAATGTTGAGGATTTGCAGCTTTGGTGAACAATAATTGAAAGCAGGATCATTAATCGAACATATTTTGTTTGCAGCGCTCCGCTGTTACACATGCGAGGACTGTGATGAGCAGTCTCAATTAAAGGAACTTGAAGTATGCAATATACCATCCACGATGCAACAACCACAACAGCCTCAACAGACGCAACAACAGCCGAGTGCAACTGGAGTCGTGGGTAATCCCAGTTCCAGTCCGAGTCCAAGTCCAAGTCCAAGTACATCGCCTGCAACTGCTCCAGGCACAAATCCAGCAAGTACCGCTGCCAATGCTCCAGCTCCGGCTGGAGTCAGTGCATCTGCTCCAGCTCCAGCGCCAGCTGCAGTTCCATCCGCAGTCGTTGGTAACGGTGAGGATGAGGATTATGATAGCGATGAAGATGAGTCAGCGGTTAACAGTGTGGTTGCCACGGGAGCGGGAACAGGAACGGCAGCGGGCACTATAGCAGGTGGCGCTGTTGGAACGGGCACAGCTCCGTCAACAGGCTCTGCTACAGCTCCAGCTGCAGCTCCAGCTCCAGCAGCTGCCGCTGCCATTGACAGCGATGCCGATGAAGAAGATGAAGATGAGGATTATGATGATCGTCGCAGACGCAGAAATAGTCGTCAAGCTATGGCCACAACAAGAGCTGTTTGCTATATAGCAAGTCTTCAGCGTAAGTCAAGTGGAGTCGAGACAGCGTTCGTCACAATTTACTCCCGGGCGAGAAAGCTTGTCCCTTTGTATGGAATTCTGTATCTCAGTAAACGTTAAGAAAGCTTTATGACATTAAAGCTCAGTACCTGGGAAATAGCTTTCTCGCACGCGTGTAAATCTTAAGAAACACTGTTTCAAGAGATTTAAATAAATCGTATTCTCTTTATTTTCTTCGATCAGTGAACGGCACAGAAATAACGAATCGTGGCTGTACCGTCGTGATGGATGACAATCAAACTGATGCCTGCAAATCACTTTTTGACGGATGGGATGTGGTCGGCTGTGCTCTGTGCGAGGCTAATGGTTGCAATGCGCCCATACATGCCCAAGTTATTGGTCAATTCAGCAGTGGCAGCTGTAGATTGACCTGGATGTCCCTAGGAGTTACCCTACTAGCCATAGCTGGCCTGAATATGTTTATTTGATTCGGGTCTGATAACGAATATAATGTGTATATATTTATATAATGACAAATATACAAATACGGAGTATTGTACAATTTATGAACCTTTTATGTAGTCTATCGTACAATTTATGAACCTTTACGTAGTCTATTTTGAACTTAATTACGACTCATAGCCATAACATACCCATGAGCACACCTGAGCTATTTTCGCCTAATTATTCAATTGGTTGGCTATCGATAAGAACAGAAGCCTCTGCCTAAAGTGTCTAATCATTGGGCGACCGTTCACAGTTCAAGCTGACGTCGTTGGCGAAACAGAAGCAAATCAATTACAACCACTACAGGTGATAAATAAGCCATAAACTTCAAGAAGAAAGTGTGCTCGACTGCTAAATACTTTGAGAAATCAACGAGAGATTTGTACAAACGCCTTTTAAAACATACACTGACTTGTGAACTGTTTAATGATCCTATACTCTTGAATAACATTTGCATTTCAGAATTCAACATAGTACGAATTCTTAATCTTATTTAACTTATTGTAAAACAATCGAGAATTTTTGCAGGAAACTACGTGAATTTGCACAAAGCTATAATACCTTTTCAACTTATTTCTTATGTGGAGCAGGGTATATAAATAAAAATAAAGAATCCATGATGACGCTGACAATGGGGGCCACCCAATGGCCCAACAAAGTCGTGACTTCATTCCCTATTGCTGATAACCAACGATGAACAATGTTGATATCGTTAGGCCTCAAGTGGCAATCGTTGCCGTCCAGTTGAGCGATTTACAGTCGAGCTTAGCTCGGGGTAAGTTCCCAATTAGGTGATGAACAAATCTCAAGTTACCTGCGGAAATGTTTTATCACACAAATTGCATTGACAACGAAACGGTTTCATATATTAGTAAACTTTTAAGGTAACTTGTTTTCAGAACAAGCAACATTATTCCCTCCATGTGTCTCCTCAATCACAATGCAATTGCCAAATTTGAAATGCGGCTTCAGAAGTTGCTTAAATACGTACAAATGTAAAGTCTCTCAAATAATTGTTTTGATGCACACAAATAAACTCAAAGTTTGTGATATTAATATCTTATTTTTTTACTTTTTCTTAGAGCCTTAAGAAACGATAAATTAAATAAGAAATATAATATAAGAGCTTGATAAGGTATTTTATTTTGCAAAGTTAAGTGTGTGAGTTTTTTATACTGTCAACATAATAACTTGACTTACTGTATGCACATAAAGTACATATATAATAAAAAAAATATATACGTACAATCACAAAGACTGGGGCTGGTCCCGGTTTTGGGCGCGTTTAAACTTCCCCGTTTTATTTTGGTCAAGCCTATAGTATATGTAGACTATATAGCTTCCGGGCCAGCTGGACTTACGGGCCAGCTTTCTTAAAAAGCTATCAAATTTTGACCTCAGTTGAGTAGCTGATGATGAGATCGCGAGAATAGAGAGGGAGAAAGAGAGAGAGTGAGAGAGAGAGAAGGAGAGAGAGCGCGTACCGTTTGAGAGATACTCATTTAACAATTTACGTGATGTCGCCAACAACTCGTTCCATAAATTTCAAATTTAGTTTAGTTTTTATTTTTATTTTAATTTACTCATATGTATTTTTATTTCTTTGACATTTATCTGCGGTGTCTGTGTCTGCGTCTGCGTCTGAGTTCTGAAATATTGATGCGTCAGTTAGCAGTGTGACACTAAACACAATTATTAGCAATTTGGCACGAACCGCTTAAATGAATGATAGCCATACCAGTTACTACATAACATACGCACGATCTCTGTGCTCTTGCCAAAAATGTATCAGGGCCAAAACCTTACAGCTCAGCTATTTCCAAAAAGATTTTATTTTTATCACAACAAATTAAATTAGTCCATTTTTATTTGATTTGTAAACTATATGTTGGATATTTAGTTTATTTACATGTATTTGGGAACCATAGATAAAAGCCCTCCCTATGGAATTTTGGGAAAAGAAATTTTAAATTCTTAAATGTCCGATTTAGTATAAAAAAACACTTAAAATTCAATTCTAAAAGTTTATTTCTTTTTGGTAAAGAAATATGCCGAAAGTAGAGCCGTCAGTCCAAAGTGTTACCAGACTTCAAGATTGCAAAAATTTGTCAAATCCCAACTGATTTTCAAGTAAAATCCATGGTTTGATTTATAAATTGATTCTGTATTCAAAACTTGTTAATTTTTAAAAATATATTATTTTTATGTATTTAACTTTCATTATTATCATTTCTCATTTGGAAAAAAAAAATTAAAAATTCCGTAAACTCGAGTTTTTGTTTTTAATTAACACTAAACAACAAAATCGATTCTGAGGGGCTTTATTTATTATGCCAAAAGGAACCGAAAATCGGACTTGTAAAGGTCGCTAGAGCAAAGGGTTACCAGAGTTCAAGCTTGTGTAATCTGTCTTCAAAATTATCTTACATTTTGAAAACTTTACCATAACTTAAATCTTATGCGAAACGTAATTTAAATTTTCTTTATTGTATAAAACCCAGTTTTAACAATTAATTCGTTTTTTATCTTTTATATTATGACACGATTTCTGGTTTTGAATCAAAATGATACAAGCCGATACCTTTAACAATTAAAAGGTACATATAAATTAGATATACTGACTCGACATTGATCTATATCTGGCGATGGCTTCGTTTATCAATGGCCCTTAAGCAAATATTGTTGGGTCAATCGGTGCATTTCATTATCACCGTGTGTCGTCAACCTTTTTAAGCATTCAAGTGGAAAATTTGTACTACTTATGTAGTGCTGAGTCGATGGTTCTTAGCGTTTCTCGGTGATTCTCAGTGCGTTCGATACGTCTCAGTCAGCTGTAGAGTCGAGTCAAGTCACACAATAGGTGTAAATAGGTCGGGTAAATACCAAATAAAAAGCTGTTAATTGTTTTTGGCCCGGTTAGCTAAGCTGGCTGTGGAATTGGCATCGAGTCTGTTTGTATTGCGTGTTTTTTGATATTAAGTAATTTTAATCATGCGACATCAACAACTTCGACCATAACGATTATGTAAATGCAAATGTAATCAAGGGATAAGCATATTGAGAACTCCCAAAAGAGGAGCGTCTCTTTGATGTGTGCATGTTGATATTGACAAGAGCAACAATAATCATTAGTTAATGCAATATCTTGAGTTGACATACTCGTTTGTGCAATCGAATGAAAATACTTCTACATATATCATTTTATATAGTATTAAACTGGTTGTTTCCCGATGGAAGACTTGAGGTACTTGGTTAAAACCCTTAGTATTGAATCATTTGCATACCGGGAAATTCTTAGCAGTTTCCCCTTTCTCATTGTTATTCATTTCCTGATGAGCATTATGATCTTTAAGCCGAAACGAATAAATAACTAAAGAGCGAACGATCGCGCGAGCAAATGAAAGAGAAATAAAAAAGAGAGAAAGAGAGAGGCAATTTGACTTTTACTTTTAGTAAATTTGGTTTTTGCATTATAAATTAATTTGTTATCATATAAAATACTAAAAAAGAACGCACACTCACACAGACAACGCTCCGCTCCCGCAATTGTTTATTCTGCCTGAGTATCTCTCTCTCCCTCTTTCTCTCTCACTCTCTGTCACACCGATACATAGGCTGTCTCTTTCTTGAGCGTCGAAGCCGCCGCTTTTGTCGCAGTCGCTGCGAAACTCGCTTATTATAAAACTCTATAAAAAGTCTCAAACAAATCACAAGATTTTCAGTTAAATTTCAGAATTCGCAAACTGCGGTCGCAATACGTAAAACGTGAATAAAAATTAAAGGAAAACAAGAAAAATAATTTTGCATAAATCTCGAAACAAAAGATTTATAACAAGAACATATAGAATATATATTTACAAAGAGCAACAACCCAAAAACAAATACACAAAGAACAACAAAATGCACAGTACCAAAAGTCATCTAATCTTGGCCAGCGCCTTTCTTTTGCTATTTACCGCGCCAGGTAAGATTTCAAGAGTCCAGGTGACAAGCTTAAAGATTGTCCAGAATCTAGAAAAAGTCAAAATGTCGTGATAAAAAAAAGAAAAGGTGTAAAAAGGTGTCTCTGGTCAAAGCCGTGTTAAGTCTTCTCGAAAAAATACTCTGATAAAATATAATATGTTGCTATTTATAAACAATTTGTGTATCCAATGTGACAAACTGAGAGTAAAAAAGAAAAACCACACAGAAATTAAATTCTGCTCAGAAAAAATGCTATGGCATAAAAGTTTATGTTATTGCATGTGAACCAATAAAACAAAATGTAGTTCTGAAAAAACTATAGAAAATAACTGACAGTATAATAACAATTGTTGTCGCGACAGATACTGTCACATATATGAAATGCAAAAATTGTTGGCAATTGTCATTTAGTTTTGAACGATACGGAAATGTTTGGCAATGACAGAGATTATTATATATTGTTACTTATTATAGACACAGTCTGAAATTCAGTTCATTTAAAGGCAACTGTAACAAATTTGGTGCATTTTGAAAATTGTTATTCTAGTTTTTTGACATTGAACCTGAGCAACTGCTAATTGAAAAGCTGCGATTTAAAGTGAAATGCTACAGTATGTTTGCACATTTATGCACACATGACAGCTGCCTTTTAGCACATTTTTTTGTTGCCCACCAAAAACAACAACCTGTTCTGACGATTAACGCCAAATCAAATAACAAAAAAATAAAGAAAAGGAAAAACCTGAAATTCTCAGCTCATTCACTTTGAAAATGTAAATCACAAATGTACAACTCTGCGTATACGTAATCCAAAGTAGCAGGTGTTTTTTATCTTCGTATTTTATTTCTTAATTAGTTGCCTAACATTTCCAATTGGTTCACTTTGCGAGAAAGCCAATTTTATTACGCAAACTATAAGCCAGCCCAATTCTAATTCGCAATATGAATAGTAACAGACCTTTTCTGAACTTTGAAAACTAATTGACTTTTTATGTACAAAAATGTGGAATATATATATTACGGTTTTTCAAAGATCAATGTATTCACTTTGTTATTGAATTGATATTCAACAATTCTGTTTGTTAAACCTTTATATAAAGTGTAACTATTTTCTTCTTACTATGCAAAAGTTTCAGTCGTTAGTTTCTCACAATGTTGTGCGTAGTTTTTAGACCCGTTTCGGGTACCGATTGCAGTTCGCAGTTAAAAAGTTATAAAAGGGGGAATCTTGCTTAACAAAACAGGTTTATCCGAGACTGAAATGCAAATGCAGCGATTTGTATTTTTATATTTATTTGTTAAAGCAGTCATACAAATGATTACATTATAATTATTTATTGCAAAAAAGCAAGTTGCAAAATTGAACAGAATTCCAAAATGTGTGTGTGTGTGTGTGTTGGGTTTATCACGTGCCATTAAAGCTTCATTCCGAAATGCCTTAGCTCCGGCGTTGCGAGCTGTTAACGTCTTCAGTGGACGTGTGCCCATCAATCAATGTGATTTATTAATAACTTTTAAAAATCAACATTCGATAAACATGTGCATGTAGTACTCGTCATAACACAACAACATTCTTATTCAAAGAGGAAGCGTTTTGCACAACAAATTTGGGATTACACGTCGTATGAGCAACTGTTTCTTATCAGCGACCAAGAAGTCGACAAGACAGACATTTGGATAAGCAGAGGCTTAGCTACCGTCAATGAGTCATCAGGTCAACCTAAAACTATTGACTGACTGACTGACTGACTAACTGACTAACTGACTAACTTACTGTCTGCTCTGATAACGCAATTGACGCAATTACGACAATGTACCAATGAGTTTGACTTCTGTTGTCACTTTGCTAATATTTGATTCATACGACATGCAAATTGTAGTACTGGTAATTTAACAGGGACAGACAGCGGGGTGGCGTTCCAAAAATGATAAGGAGAAGACACGATAATAGCTCTAGTTTAAATATTAACCTAACATTATAAACTAATAATAAAGAATGAGCAAATAATACGACAAATAAAAGAGCAAAGTATATGAGCCCGTTCTTTTGATTTATGGCCCACACATGGTCGACTTCGATCGCTTTGTCATCGTTAATCGTTTATCGCTCCAATGTTATTTTATTTACCAAACTTGTATATTGTTTCAACTAAGAACAAATGCCGCACAAACAACGCAGCTCAATTAAACTTTCCAATAGACGATCCCTTTTTTATGATTAATAACCAGGAAGTGAATGTATTTTCGAATTTTAAAATACGCAATCAGAGACGATTTAAGATTTGTATAATTATAATTATAATTCACAATCTACTAATAATAACGTAGAAATTTTAAGGATAGAAAAGTGTACTTATGATAGGATAAAAAGATGGCATTATAATTTTATGATATGATCAGCTAGCGAATGTTATAGAAATAGAATCGGAAATAAACAGAGGTGAATATAAAATTTCCTTTTGAGTAGGATAATTACAAAAAATATTCGCAGAAGTTTGTAAAGTTTTGAGAATGTAAATATGTCTCTAAAATGTATGTAACCACTACAGAAAAATTGCATTATATGTGATAGATGTAGAGGATATTCTCAGTTATTTATTTATTTGTATCTTTCTACAATTACAGCATGCTTTGGGGATCTGATGTGCTATGTATGTGATGATTGCCAAAAGGTGAACGCGAATACACCGCTCTTGGCCTGCAATGATGGCTTTTTCAATCAGGGTGGTAACACTGAAGCCTCTACAGTAACCACAACAGTAGCAACGACCACAGAAGAAGTAACAACGACTAGCTATATGACAACAACAAGTATTCCAGAAACAAGTACAACTATCGCCAGTGATCCAACGACAGTGGAGTCAACAACTTCAGAGGAGACTACCGCTGGGATTCCAGAGAGTACCGAAAGCACTGAGTCACCAATTCCAACACCAGCCACAGTAGGACCTCCAGAAACGACAACCAGTGTGCCAACGCCACCAACTGTGGAATTAAACCGTGAAGTTACACATTTGTTGCCCTCGGACACACAGTTGCCAATAAGACAACGTCGTTCAGTGATCGATACGGGTATCAGTTATCACTGCTACACTGTGCAGAAGACAAGTAAGTGCCAAGTGCCACATGTTGCATGCCACATATAACATATCGGTCTAACAAACTTCTTCTCTTTTTTGTCATATAGTCAACAACACAGTGCAGACGGAACGCGGCTGCTCACGGGTTTCAGCATCTCAAGGAGTGTGTAAGGAGCTGGAATTGCAGAACACTCCCATCGAGTTGTCCAACTGTGATCCCTGTTCCATGAATGCTTGCAACAGTGCCACAACATTGTTGCAATCAACCTTCTTGGCATCATTCATTGTTGTTCTTGTTGCAGCTGTCTTTGCGAACAACTGAAGAATTAACCTCAATGTCCCCTCCACCGTCTCCTCCAACCCGGTGTTATTTAGTACTTATTGTACATATTGCTTATTTCTTTAAGTCCCCCCCCACACACACACACATACACACTCAAACACTACACTCATGCGTACACATAAAGAAAGACCCACAGATACGCCCCTGAAGTTCTCATCGTGTTAAGTAATGCGAAAATTTATGTAATTTGTAAGCGACACTCACATACACACACACACACACACACACGAGAATATCGAAATATACATATACACCTATATATATAAAAATATCGAAAGTAAAGCTAACCAAATTTGAAGCATAAGGCAATTTACTTGTTACAAAAATAAAGATATTTATACATCCAGAGTTATTAAAGCTTTAATTATTTTATTCATCGATTGGAAGAATTGGAGAAATATATCTGAGATATACATGAGATTGAATTTTATAAAGACATAGCCCACTTACTTGAAGACTGTTATAAATCAAAAACCACGGTATTTTGTCAATATATTTTGTAATATTCTTATATTTATAACTTGTTTGCGAGAATCGAAAGATATGTAATTCTTTAAAAGAGTGAGTAACTAATATTATTTGAAAAAAACTTCGACTTTCTTACAGTTAGTACTCATTATTTTCAAATAACATTTTTCTTGTCCTTTTCCAAGTTTAAGATATGGTAACCACTAAATTTATTAGTTCTGCATATCACATTATTCGAGGCAGCTTAATAGAGATTGGTGAAAGCATTAGTAAGGAACTTCGTTAGAACTAATTCAAATTAGATAGTCAAGCACCTATGAGATCATACCCCAAATTAAAGTTCTGAAACACTTTTAATCACTTGTAATCGAATTGATATAATCTGAAATCGTCTAAATGGTGGCAATGATAGTTTTTTTTTTAAGGAACCCTTTATTAATCTAAGCAATTTACACTTCCCAGTAAACAGTTGATACTCTTGATTGGATTTGTAAACATCAGCTAACATGCGAGTATATGTTGTTTAAAGAAATAAGTACATAAATCAGATAAAGTCTACAAATGACCTTCCTGAATGTCATACTTCTTGTCATGCTTTTCGGACTGTTATTAGCGTGGTTTCGGGTCAAAATCACTTGCATAGCTCTATGTCAATGTCATTTCTACACACATACACATAATGTATGTAGACTCGTATATGTGCCGCATTGGACAAACAAATCGGATGAGGAAGGTATACTTTTAGGCCAACTATGCTAAGTAAATTTACCCAAAGCAAACACAGAACTCGGTAAAAAATCAACGAGAGCAGTTCCGAACAACGATTAGATAAGAATTCATTAATAACAAAACTGGCGCTTCTAGTCTATTTATTGAGCACAGTGCGTTCGAGAAGCGTGCGCACCACTCGACCACTGATCATAAATTACTGACTAATGGTTAACTTTAAAATGAATTTATTGCACACAGATCGATGATAAATGAAGTTCCCTGAAAGAACATTTCAGATAACTAAACAAATAACGGTAGTCAATATTATATGTACGGAAAATAATTAAATTATGGCCCACAATATATTTGGTAAACATATAATTATCACTCGTAAAGTCAATTACAAAATATCTCAGCTGATAAACAAACGACTTGTTAAAAGATTTGATAAGATTTTAAGAAATACGTGTCATACCTTCTCAGACCTACTTGATGATACCAATGGTATTCCCCGAGCTCATTTTACTAAAGATGAAGAATATAATAACGCACAGGTCTTACAACTCATGCAAGGGATTAACATTTCTTAGGAACTTATAAAGATTATTAAATAATTTCGAGTAGGGAATACGCAAAGGGACAAAAGTAGCTTTTGTCACTTCAACAAAAGTGGACGCTAATCAATGATAAGCAGCTCGTTGAAAATGTATTAATATATTTATAGACTCTAATTTGAGAGATACCGAACTCATTAGTAATTATGGGATTTTAATTTTACCCTATGATTGGAGTTATAAGAGTACTTTAACTGGACTGATTACACTTGGCAAAAATGTTTAGCTTTTTATGATAGATATGGACCCAAAGCTTAAATATATCAACTTTTAAAAATGTTTTTAAAAATGTGATAGAAGGTGCCTTTACATTTTGAATCATCTCTCAGGAACAGCACAACCGATCTTAAACAACTTTTAGTTTTACTACTTCTACTAATTATTTATACATTGTTTTTCATTTAAATGAATCACTTAGCAAATATATATTTTGAAACTTTGAAATTTTTTTTTTTTAATTTTTTACTTTAAGGTTCAAGAAAATAAAAAAATTAACTGACTGAATAATTAATGGATAGCTTTCTGAATCTGTAAAGATCGTTTGTGCCGTTCTCGAGATATATTGTAAAATTTAACAGCTAAATAAAAGCCAAAAATAACCGCTAAGCCTCAACTTTTTTTAACAACACCTTAGAAAATGCTTTTATCAAAAAATGTGGTCAGGGGTAGTTTTGGCTGTTTCCTAATGTTATAAAGCATCCCACATCCTTAATCGTTGTACATTTAAGTAGAATTTGTCATATTTTACTTTAGATTCTGTCCATTGCTAGGACATAGGACAAATATTGGTTACCATATATAAATGAAGGTATCCGGCTCGGATGCAATAAAAATAATTTCATTATTTTCCAAGAAATCAGTTACACCTTTTTACTATGTTTACGAACTTTATTAATATATAGCAATATTTAGATATTTTTGTAACGAGGTGGCTCATTTCTTATCCAGCTGTCCACTTGAATGAATCACACATAATAAAATTTTTTTGCTATTTTAGAGAACTTGTACTTAATATATAATGTTATCTTTTGTTTATCGAACAGGTTGGTAACTAAATAGATAGGTAGTGAGTATCTAGCTATTTGCGACGACCGTATCTTTGGACTTAGAAGCCTTAGAAATCGATTAAGCTGATAAGTGATACCGTGCCGCAAGCTCGATGCTTAAAAGGATCTTAGCCTGAATTCCAGAAAGCAGACCGCTGAAACAACTTGTGTCTGAAATATTTGTCCTGGTCAAGAAGCTCAGTAGATTTGCCGAATTGATCGATTGCGTTGCTATAGTTAACTGTTCCGAGAACTGTTAAGGCTTATCGGAGTTATATGGGTCTATTATTGACGCAAAATGGCAATTAATGCATCCTGAGGAAGTAAGAATGGGCTGCAATAAATTCCAAATACAACGGGAAATCGCAGTATCCTTATCAGCAGCAAAGAGCGTATCATTAAATTTATATGCGATCTTATCGAAAGAGACCATATACCATCCAAAACGACCCAAACGAGCACTCAACCAGCCAACAGGGCGCTCTGTATGGCGCCTTATCTGTGTTGTTGGCCCGACCCGACCAGACCAGACCAGACCAGCCCATGAGTATCAGCCTGGTGCCAAATGATAAAAAAGCCATGTTAACAATATATTTTATTGGTAGTTTGCATTTGAGGCTCGAGCTGTGCTGTTGTCCGTGGCTCTCTTCTTTTCACTAACGTGAACGCTTTTTTTCCAAATCCAAACCTTTTGATCCTTAACGCATATCCTTGAAAAATCGCAATACTCAAACACGATGCGTCTGCTTAGCCTGTTGTTGTTATCGTTGTGTGTGTGCACCGCTTGGACAGGTCAGCAGCTAATGATTTTTCTAGCGTTTTAAAACGCACCTAAAACGCGCTCGTCTATAACATCAATTTAAATAATGAATATTGGTTAACAAGTGCAAATGATGAAATATTATAGAAAAGTGAACAAAAAAAAGTCACAAGTGTACAATGTTTTATAAGTATAATCAATCACAAAATTATTTGCCATATAGGCAAAATTAAAAAATATATAGAGACAAAAAAAAAAGAAGAGTCACACATCAATCGATTTCATTTCTTTATTGTCTTATGTTTTATTTATGAAGAACGCGAGTTGTTCCAGTTTGAAAGAGCAGCGCCATTCCAGGGCATTTTCTTATCAGCAAGTTGTACTGATTTCAGCAACAACAACAAAAATTAAATAACCTTACCCATGCCCATTATTGTAATTAGTTCAATGGAGTTAAAATTACGCATGCCACAAAAATGCTTAAACGCGTACTAAGTACAGGAAACATTTTTAAGAAAATATCTAAAGTATTTTCTCACTGGATTGAGTAAATACTTAAGTAGAAAATAAATTACTCAAAGTAATTTTCAGTTAAATTTGTTAAATACTTTGCTTTTTAAGAAACTAAATACTATTAGCGAATAAATGCTTTTCTATTAAATTTTCAATTATTTCAGCAAGGGCTATAATATTTTTTACGTTCGATGGCTTCACAAAGGAAATTAAAGCCGCAATATAATCGATGGATTTGCAAACTAAAACTTCTTAACTTGCTGTAGTTCGATAAATCAATGAGGTTTAGTTTTCGGCTTAGTAGTACGATAAATCAATGAGGTTTATTTTTTGCACAATTTCTCTATTCTTTATTTATGCTAAGGCATTATTCATACCCATAAATATTTGACTTTCTTCTTGATGTTCACAGCAAACCTTTATTGCTATCAATGCATTGGAGAAGAATGCGATAATCTGGATGAAGAAAAAGTTGTTAGCTGCAATCTGGATGATGTAGTAACCACTACAACCGATGGAACAACCGATAGTACTCCCACAGCTACCACGACGTCAGACGGTTCAACGACCCCGACAGGAACCGCATCAGATTCAACAAGCACAACTACAGAGGCTCCAACAACGACTACTGTAGATTCAGAAACATCGACTTCAATTACGACCGATACCACTCAGACCGAAATAACGACCGATTCCTCAACGAAAATTACAGATGAAAGCACATCTAGCACTATGACAGACACATCAACAGATACTACAAATGGCGATACCTCCAGCACTGTTACAGACTCCTCCTCCACAGGAGTCACAACAGATAGTTCCAGCATTTCTACCGATTCCTCCTCTACAGAAATCACAACAGATAGTTCCAGCATTTCCACAGATTCCTCCTCGACAGAAATCACAACAGATAGTTCCAGCATTTCTACAGATTCCTCCTCTACAGAAATCACAACCGATAGTTCCAGCATTTCTAACGATTCCTCCTCTACAGAAATCACAACAGATAGATCCAGCATTTCCACTGATTCCTCCTCTACAGAAATCACAACCGATAGTTCCAGCATTTCTACCGATTCCTCCTCTACAGAAATCACAACAGATAGTTCCAGCATTTCCACAGATTCCTCCTCCACAGGAGTCACAACAGATAGTTCCAGCATTTCTACAGACTCCTCCTCCACAGAAATCACAACAGATAGTTCCAGCATTTCTACCGATTCCTCCTCCACAGGAGTCACAACAGATAGCTCCAGCACTAGTGACGATACGACCACACAAGCTATTCGCACTCAGGCAGTCCGGTCTGGTCGAGCACGTCGATCTCTGGCTGCACAGGCAGCTGATCAACTAGTACGCACTTATCGCTCCTATGAGCTCAATGGACGCGATATTCAATATAAGGCATCGGGCTGCTATAGCATTGAAGTCGAGGGGGGTAAGTAGACTGGACGTGAAATTTATTCAAAACTTAACCTTAAATATGTTTACAGTAAGGCATCTTGGCTGTGTGAGGATACCTGAGGGACAATCCGGTTGTCAGGCAGTCCGTGAGTTGGTCAATCAGCCTGAGAATACCGAAGCTGATGATCTGTGCGATATTTGCTTCTCGGATCGTTGCAATGGAAGCGCCAGTCTAAAAGTGTCGCTAGTATCCCTGGTCCTTTTATTGGGTGTAGGACTGAGAAGTCTCCTTTAGTGTGTCCCAAGTGGCTGCTATGTTAATTTTTATTATATATGCTTAACTTCGCTAAGTGATTTGTATTTGTATTTGTATATTCTACTAAAAAATTAAAAGGGATGAAAATTATATTCGAGAATCATTCAAGTCTTGATCTTTCAATGCCTCCCAACATAGAGCATCGAATTGATTTTTACGATTTTGCTTATCAAGGAACAATTCAAAAATCAATAAGAGCTTTACTATCCCCACCAATTAAATCTATAATGTTTATTGAGTATCTATAAAGATAATACAAAGGGCAGCCTTTTACAATACATAGCAAAAATATGATTAAAATCAGTCAATCAATTCTTAACTGTAAGTTCTTGACATACTTTGCTAAAAGTATATATCGATCTTTAAGTACAAATCAATTTTAGGTCTATATGAATGCATTATATGTAATCTGCTGTATGTCAATTATCATGATGGACATGAGATCATTTTAAAAAGGTGCGTTTCCAAGGAACCTTATCTAATCAACAGTCATCAATACAAACTCGTGGGGATCATAAATTTGATATATACCAGTGTAAATATACTTGTGAACATCATTGTATGTCTTTTATCTGGTCTAACCTACCTATATTGCATCTGCGTCATAAAAATCAAAAGTCGGAACTTTTTAGTTAAGTTTATTAATGCAATCAACACTGCAAAATAAATACACGAATGCAATAATTTGGGGTGGGTCTTTTGACGGAACGAATTGGAGTCCCTATAGGGAAATACTTGCAAATATACATTCTGATTAAAACTCTTGAAATGACTAAGAAGTACCGTCTACATATCTACACCAATCGAATACTAATTTAATTCTAATGATTCTCCGATAAGCGGACCAACGAATATCTGATCAAGATTATAAATTTTTATGTGTTTGTGGAACCGTCATCTACGTTATATTAGGCAAATTTGATTATCTTAAAGTAACCATTTAACGAAAGAATAAAAGAAATATAGCTGATTATATAATTCAAACCCAATCAATTAAATGGTCCAATTAAAATACCATTTACAAGCCATTGTATACGAAGATATAATATTGAGAGTAATACGATTCGAATATAGACCAATATAGTCAATTTAAAACAACTTAAGTATATCAGATAATTTTGCAAAATATCATAAATAATAACCCTCAATAAAAATGGTGTATTAAATATGTATTAAATATAGTAAAACTTGTTTTTTACATCCCTAGTTACAAGTATCTCTATTTTCCAGTGACTCTCAATCTTATTCTTTCGATATTAGTGCGATCCTGAGAAAGCTTATGGTAAAAAAAAAGCACAAAATATAATGAGTTTTAGTGAATGATCCAACCTATGAAAGCTGCTGTCAAAAGTTGCTTTTGTGCTTTCTCATTATCTAAAAGTTTTTGCACAAAAAGCTCTCGCGTCTCGCAAACTTGGTACTTACCATATATTTTTATCAGAACCCATTTAATGTTATCAGCAAATAAAAAAATAAAAAAAGACAAGCAAGTATACGTCTAGATAAGAGAAATGGAGGAAAGAAGTTGTTAAAATGGAATTGATTAGGAGAGTGCATTTGGACGACGGCTACCTTATAGTCAAGTTAGAACCAACAGTTCACCAGCAACACTCGAGGCAAACGGACAACAAATATTAACAATAGAATTATTAAATATTTTGATCGATATTTCACAATGCAGAGCTATAAAGTGTGCATTTTGATAGCCGTAATTATCGCAATCAGCCTTCACAGCTCTTTGGCCGCCGACCCTTTTAGTAAGTATTAATAAAAATGTTAAAGTCTTTTCGATAATTATATATATTTTTATGAATTTTTTTACAGATTGCACCCAAACGGGGTCTGCCAATATTGCCTGTCCAGACAACACATCGAAATGTTATATTAAAAGAGGTAATCGATCGTTTAAGGGTATCTGTTATGTAAAATGAGTCATATTATTTACTTAATAGTATTAGTATATGTACTATTTATTCTAGATGAATATTTTTCTATATAGGTAATTAAACAAAGTTTTCTTTCGTACTAAGCTCTCGGGTTAGTTGAACATGGATATTCAATTAGTGATAATAACAAATGCGTTTTAAACAACATTTTCCTATTTACGTAGTGACAAATGTGAATTATATTGTCAAAATGCTGATAGAAAATATACAGAAAGGTGTACGACATTTAACGCTAATCTAATCTGCATTTAAAGTGTTCTAATATGTGTTAAATTGTTACCACCTACATAAAAAAAATATTTAATACATCAAAAATTAGTTGACACATTAAATATATAAGAGTTGGGAAAAAAATTATATGTGCAAATTGAGTGTTTGTATTTTGGAATTGTCAGTTAAAGTTAGGACTGTATTTCAACAGTATCTGTTCAATCTGTTCGCATGTTCTGAAAATAATTCAGAGACTTTTCTTTAAAATGTCATACAATGCATTCCAGTTGTTAATAGCCCCTTAAAATTTTAATTAAATACATTTAATTTATTTAAATTCTAAGTTATTAAAAGTTAATTTCTATCGTACATCCAAGCGCTTTACAGATTTATTGAAAAAAAAATTCAAGACGAATATTCTTCCTTTTGGGAATTACTCTATTATTTTCGAATACTACTTGTACACAAATATTATTATAATTATTATTAATTTCTTTTCCACTTATATTTCCAGGAACTGATGGCAGTGTGACGCGGGGATGTGGTGCGGATAACTGTGAAGCACCAGATTGTTTGTCGTGCGATTCAAACCTTTGTAACTCCCCTCTGATGTGCAGACAATGCGATGGCTCACAACCGGAATGTGCCACAACAAATGCTACGGATAAGGCATACAATCGATTGTGTGCAGCAAATCAATTTTGCCGCATCGATCTTAATGAAAATGGAACTCTGACTCGTGGATGCGGAGCTGAATGTCCCAATGGAGATACCAACTGCGACTCGTGCAAAGAGGACAATTGCAATGTGGGCATCTTTCCGAAGGACCGACGATTGTGTTATCAATGTTCGGGTGAAGCGTGCAACACTGTGACTGCGACCATGATGAATCCATGTTCACTCTACCAGACCAAGGATCAGAAATGCTATACGATTGGAACTGATGATAAGACCATGACACGTGGCTGCACCTCTGATACGGGTGCAAAGTGTCCTATAGCATCCACCGATCCCAACTGTGCGTTCTGTGATGATCAGAATGGATGCAACAATCGTGCATTCAGTAGTGTTTTGGGTAGTTGCATCAAGTGCAACAATTCTGACGCTTGCATCGCAAGTCAGTCGAAAGACAAGGCCGTCAATTGTGCCGCTTCCAATTATACACAGACCGACAACAGTTGCTACTCTCAACTGTTTGCCAATGGAACCATGGATCGTGGTTGCACCAACGAGCTGAATGGCAGGGAATGTACCGATTCGCAGAACTGTATTAAGTGCAACGGTACAGCATGCAACACGGAAGCTGGCACCTTCACCTGCCTCACCTGTCGCAGTGACAACTATCTACCGTGTCGTCAGGCAGCAGTTGGTGGCTCCCCATGTCAAAATCCATCCCTAACTAGTGAATCATCGATGCAATGCTACGAGGGTCAGTGGGGTGAGTAAATCATTAATAGACCCCAGGGATTCAAACCGTAACCGAAACCATAACCGTTATCCCATATTAACCGATTCATATTTGTAACCGTAACCGAAAAAACCTTTTTATTATTGTGAAGCCGATAGACCGAAATTCTGCAAGTCAAAAAAACCGTTTTGAAACCGATTCATAGATAACGGTTTGTTTCGGTACTTTCCTGCGACTAAAATTCAACGATTTTTTAATTTGGAATAGATTTTAAATATTTACGTGGGTGTAATTTATCTTTCGTATCCGTTTTTCTGGGGAATCATTGAATTTCAGTTAAATTAAATATTTTCAAAAATCAAACCGGTATTTCAAAACCGAAACTTAAGAGTAAAAACGGTTAACCATTACGAAACCGATATAATAAAATTTTTCGAAACCATTAACCAAAAACCAAAACCTGACCATAACAATAACCGTAACTGAAACCTTTATTCGTTTCGGTTTGAATCCCTGATAGACCCTTAGATTCTCTCAAAATTGACTATCCCTACTTCTCTAGACGGAGTCGTTGTTCGTGGCTGCCTCATCGATTTGGGATCACTGATGAAATTCCAATGCGTAAACGATGACGACACTCGTTGCACAATCTGCAAGGGATCCAATTGCAACAAAAAAGTTTTTAATGGTGCTGCCACCTTGCAACACATGGGATTGGGACTGCTGGGACTGATCTACTTGGTCAGACACGCTTTGTAATCGATTCTAAGTACTCTTAATCACTATTTCAATTCATTATCTTTCTGTATATATACAACCAGGTGTACACACATACATACGTGTGCATATTTATGTGCGTATACCATATGTTATGTTATCTATCAATATCGAAAGAAGAAAAAAGTATACAAATATACATAAAAATAGAAATAATATTCATGTTGTTTCTCGTATCAGCTGGCCAGTTAATGACTCATCATCGGAACTCCAAGGCTCAACAATAATTAATTGTGCAATTCTTAAAAATTCCGATTGAGATCGATGTACAGTAGCCTCTCTGAAACTAAAACCGCTCAGCTTTTAAAATAGTTACTTTTTCCACTTTCTTTTTCATTTAGAATAAATTTGAAACTAATTTAAAATTGTTGTTTTGTACTTATGACACAAGAAGTTTATTAAAGTATGTAATAAAAACCATATTGTATAAAAAAAGAAACAATATTTTTAAGGGTCTTCTTTTAAATTTTAAAAAATATTAGAAATTTTTTTTGTTAATAGAACAGGAATTTAGTTCGGTTTGAATTAAAAAGTCAAATCATATTGAAAAAATCATACAACTAGGAAAATTGTTAATTTTTTCCAAAGTCTGAGCTCTTTAAACGTTTGTATTGTACCCAAACCGATATTATTCATTTCACTGTCAGTCTCTGTGAGGATTATCTAACCGAATAATAAACCGAATAAAACATTGGCAACTAAGGTCCCCAACAAGTGCTGAAAATATTTATCGGATTGTCACGCAATTATCATGCTCGAAATTAAATTAAAACATGAATGACATTTAAAAAAACTTTCTTTAATAAACAAAACGCGGATGAGTCAACAGGTTAAATTCAGACTGTCACGCAATTATAGTTTCAAGGGAGATCGAGAAAATATTTTTATATTGAAAATCTTAACATTACTTTTTTATACCCTTGCAGAGAGTATTATAATTTTGTCACGAAATGTGTAACACATTGATGACGGCCTCATAGGCCCCATAAATTATATGTGTAACTATATATTCTTGATCACGGCGACAAGCTGAGTCCGTCTGTCTGTCTGTATATGAAAACTAGTCTCTATAGCTGCTATAGGAACACACTTTGTGTGCTTGGTATAGTTTTAAACAGTCTGACCAAATTTGGTCAAATCGGAATACTATATCATGTAGCTGCCACATGAACAATCGGCTCGAAATTAACCAAACTTTTAGTTTCTCAAGATGTCTAACCCAAACTCACAGATTGGGTGTTTGATGCAGTTTCATACATCCTTATAAAATTTTGTTCAAATCGGACAACAGTATATATAGCTGCTTTAAGAACGCTCTTCTCAAAAACCAAATTTTAGTATAAAAAACTTATTCGATTCTTCAAATATCTTAACCAAACTCACACTTTATGTGCTGGGCATAGTTTCAAACAGCCTGACCAAATTTGGTTCAAATCGGAGAACTATATCATATAGCTGTCATAGTAACAATCGGCTCAAAATCAACATCAAACATATTTTGTAAAAATATATGACTTCCTATACAAAGCACTGCAGGGTATCCAAACTTTGGAGCACCAAAGTTAGCTTGCGCTATATTTTTTTTATAACATATATTTTATATATTACAACTTAAAGGTTTTAACTTAAATTTTGGTATAGCTTTTAAAGATAATAAAAGATTGAATTGAATTTTTTTCAATTGAAGATAGAACATCTCTGGTCTTAAAACAGGGCAAAAATACAGGGTATCCAAATCAAAAGGCTGCCCAGGATCCGATCGGAGCCTGCACCTACGGGAGGTGCCACTTCCTTGTTGCATAGTTTATCATAGCACATCTTGCAGAGCTTTGGTTCCTTGCGACAATAGTTATCACCCTCCTCCGACAGCTCTGATATGCAACCACGCATAATTAACTTGGTGTCACCTAACGAAGATTTGGGATAAAGATTGAAATTGTAATTCCAAAGGGTTTAATTTTGGTTTGACTTACGCTTGATGAGTGTATAGCATCCATTTTTACTGGATGCTCGACACGGCATTTTATCAGTTGGCTTTTCATCACATTTGCCTTTTTGATAACTGGAGCAACTATAACAGTTGATGCCGGAATTGGTATCAACAACTGGGATTGGCTTCGTAGGCATTGGTGCCTCTCGGATGGGTTTTTGGGTTGGATTCTCAGGCGTGTCGTTTGACTTTGCATCGTTTTGGTAATCCGCATCTTCAGAAATAGTTGGAGTTGCCTCCATCTCCTTAGAAGACTGCTCATGCTCAGGTTGTGGCGCAGCTGCGGCTTCAGCTGCGGGCTCGGCAGCAGTTTTTGGTTTGAGTTCAGGAGCAGGTTCATCAGCAGGTTCGTCTGCCGGCTCAGGAGCAGATTCAGGTTCAGGTTCAGGAGCAGATTCAGCTGCAGGTTCAGAAGCAGATTCAGCTGCAGGATTAGGAGCAGACTCCGATGCAGATTCAGGAGCAGGGTCAGGTGCGGGTTCAACTACAGGTTCAGGCGCAGTTTCAACTGCAGGTTCAGTTTCCGAAGGCATGACATGAGCAGTAGTCATTTCCACATCCAAGGCCATATCAGTAGTGTCCTTTTCATCTTCCTCATCCTGTCCCACACTGTTGTGCAGCAGTAGGACGAACAAAGTGAACCAAAGACACAACTGTTTTCCGTTCATTACCAACTCAGTCGATAAGCGATGCACGTTTGAATAAAACTAGCCACTTAAACTATTAATGGGAGTTATCACAACGATGCCCCCAGGTGATAATTAGAAATTTTTTGGAAAGTTATCACCCAAAGAGCTATTCAAATACCACTTTACGGCTAAAAGCAAATAAACCAGGCTAATGTCGAGTTGCGGTCGTTGCGGTAACGTTGCTAGCTCAAAACTGAGCAACTGAGCAAGGCCAACAAATTGTAGACCATATGCCGCTGATTGTCACGCAATTATCCTGCTCCAAATGAAATCGATATGTGAACGTTGTAGCAATGTGCCCACTGTGTGCTGTTTGCCTCATTCATCCTGGCCTGGCCACAATGCGAGCCATCTGAATTATTGATCATGTGAACTATCATGCATTGCAAAGGGAACCAACATATTTATCAAGGACATCAATCAAATTCTATTCGAATCACAATGCAATGCGTATAATCTGTAATTAAACAGACTACTTGAATACCCTGCGATTAGCTATCATCGAGTCTTTGTTCTTTTTGAGCTAATCCTTATCACTCCCTGATAATGACCATTGTTTTATTGCCTTATCACTTATCACAAAGTCATAAACAAACAAATTTCATTTTCCAATGCAATTATTTAAAGTGTAGCTGAAGACGCTTGCAAAATGAAAGAATTCAAAATTGACTGCCTGATCCTGGTGCTCGTATCATGTAAGCTCTTTCAATTGTTCCGGTTAAATGCGTTTCCAATAATTCATTAAACGATTCCTTTGTTTTTATATAAATAGGCCTACTTTTTCCCATCCTGCCCAGTTGGGCCATTGTCTGTTATCATTGCGATTCCATCGCATTGCCGGAATGTGCTCAGACCTTGGGTGAGGTGGGTCTGTTGCCCTTTAAAGAATGTGCCACGGAACTGACGTGTACCATGTCCATTGGTAGGTAACCAAATAAGCATGAATAGCAGTTAATTTTCCAGATCTCCCTTTGCAGTTGACTCAATCACGTATCGGGGTTGTGGTGCCGAGACTCCTACCATCGATGCTACTTACGCCAAAAGATGCTCACTAAATCTCTGCAATGCAGGAGTTTATCCACCCGGCAGACTCAAGTGTCATCATTGCTCCGGCGAGAGTTGTGTGGATGCACCGGCGGGTAAACCACGACCATGTCTTTACCATCATGAGGAGGATCAATGCTACACGGACATTGTTAATAATCAATTGGCCTATCGCGGCTGCATCTCCGACAGCAATCACACGGCATCCAATGAAGCGGAGCTGTGTGAGATTAATGGCTGTAATGACAAACAGGGTGCATGGACATTGTCTTGTGTCAGCTGTGATTCTCAACAAGGACTTGGCTGTAAAATGGATCTCTTTCAGCTGGGCAACAAGTGTAATATCAGTCAGTATGTGCAGTGTCATCAGCAACTGTTGCTGGGCCAGGAGGAGCAACAATTCTGCTTTACTTATCGTCATCTAAGTCGTGTTGTACGTGGTTGTTCATCGGAAATGCCAGAGGACCTGGAACCCTATCGTGATCAGCTGGTGCAGTGTGCCACACACGACAATTGCAATGCTGGTTGCACACCACAGCAACAATGCCTCAGCTGCAATTCGGCAAATCAAGACAAGTGCCGCAGCAATGCCACCTCATTGACTAGCAGCTATTGTGGCTCAGCCGAAGCTTCCTCGTGCTTCGCCTGCGAGTATGATGATTGGAGTGTGCAACGTGGCTGTGGAGCACCACCAACTGATCCACTTATAAACAACTGCTACGAGTGTGATGGCACCGAGAAAAAGGTTGCAATCTACTAGATTTTACACGCTGCTATCGCTGCAGCAGCGCTGAAGAAGCCGGAGCAGGTTGTGCCAACTGGGAGCGACCTGGTGGCATTTACATAGAGGAATGTGCATTGCCAGCTGCTCCTTGCTTGGCGCTTAACTATTTGAATGGTACCACGGAAAGGGGCTGTGAACGGACGGATTTCAACTGCAGCACAGCCTCTGTTGCTAGTTGCCGGAGATGTGAGGGCAGCTTTTGCAACAAGGGTGCATTTCCATCGCAGCGATTATGGTGTCATCAATGCCACAATTGCGAGCAAGTCTCCTCAGGACAAAATGCCATGCCGTGTGCTCTGTTGGCCAATGAGCCAGATGACGAGGTGCCAGCATGTTTGGAATATTATGATAGTCACAGCAAGCAAGTGGTTCGAGGATGTCGATCTAATGCACAGCTATACTACGAGTGCATGCTAAGAAGTGGGAATGAAGCAAGTTGTCGTATTTGCCACAGTCATGGTTGCAATGCTACGCCCGGACAACAGCTGCGTCCTACGCCTCAACTGGAACAACGCTCACCGGCAGTAAAGTCTTCCGCCACTCAAGTGTTTACAGGCATTTTGTGTTGGTTTAACATAATTTATCAAATAATTGTATTAAACTAGAAATGTAAACCGGCTATAAATGAATTTTAACTGAAGCTAATCATCACTCTCGTTTGAGCGCGGCGGTTTGTAGCTGGGATTTAAGGCGCGACCACGATGATTGAATGTGTAGAACGATGGAAAGTTTCCCAGTGTGTCCCAAGTCCTCTGCTGCATGTCCACAGTGGCACGTATTTCCTTAAAGTCGCCCACAATTTGTATTATATTGTAGACGACAATCACCAGACTTATCACCGTTTGCAGTATAATCTACGCGAGTTTACAATTAGTTGAATGTAAACTAAATAATCGAATATAAACTTACGTCCAGCGGCAGATGATTCCACTCCTGCTCTGTAAGGCGCAAGTAGGTGCGATCTATTTTAATTAAAATAGTTTAAATTTAATTTAATTGCTGATTGACCAAAGGTTGCATTTACACTTACGATGTGCGGCCGAAAAGGCGGCATGTGCCAAACTCGCAAAGCCACCAATTAACAATAGTTTGTTAAAGAATTTGCTGCCCATTTTTATTGTCACCTTTTAGTTATAAAAGCCACGCAATTTGTTTAAATAGTTCGTGCAATGTGCAGAGAAAATAAACAGGCAATTTTTTTAATGAATTATTTATATTTCGTAGAGTTGACAAAAGGTGCCGCATCTATGCTTCACAAGGCTGACAAAAGGTGGAGCATCTATGCTTCGCAAGGCTGACAAGTGGTGGCGTATCTATGTTTCGCAAAACTGACAAAAGCTGGCGTATTTAGGTTAGGGCAAAAGATTCATTTATTTCGCTATCGCTAGAGGTCCGACTGTAAAAGTTGGTGTTAAATTCTCTGTTATGTCGCAGTGCCTTTTTGATAATAAATAAAATGTTTTAATTAGAATTAGGAAATAAGATTGAATTTAAAGAAATTTAATTTAAAAATTTAAATTAGGTAAATATAAGCGGCTTCTTCAAATACATGCTTTTTTTGTGACCCTCTGCGGACATAGTTTCTTCAAACAATTTCTAAAATATATATGAAATTCAGAAAAATAAATGAAATATTTTAAGTTCATAGATTTTTGGCCATTTTTGAGTGAATTTTCAAATTTGCCATTCTTTTCTGATTTTCACACAAATATGGAAAACCAAGGCTGCCACATTTCAAGTCGGTGGTGGCGCCATCTGCTTTTTGTTAGCGCCGTTAGATGTCATCATTCTTTTTAAACACAACTCTACGCTCATTCGTATTTGTGACTTCGGGTGCTTTGGATGTTTTGCGCGCTTTATTAAACAACCGAAAATTCACAGTAGTAACACAACCTGCATAACACAGTACCCGGTCTCTTTTTACGCGCGTCATTTTCGCCAACAATTTGAAACACTGTTTGAATAATACAACTCTCCTAGTAAAACAGAACAACTTTGCGGTCTGTGTAGGCGTGCACTTGTTTCAGTGTCTATTTGTGTGCGTGTGTTTGTGTGTATCCTTACGTCCTCGCTGCCCCTCCCCCGCTTTTCTGCACAGCGTCGTACTGCAAGGGTGTGGTGTGTGAAAAATTCCAGAACAGCGAAAAATACAAAGCGAGCAATAAATAAATTGAAATTTTAAACATGTCCGTCTCCTCGAATGCCTCGTCTGCATCATGCAACGGCAGTGTTGATGATAGCATAACAACAACAACAGCAACCACAGATAGCTCCGAATTGACGCACATTTTAAATCGTCGCCAGGAGATAATGGATTCTCAGGAGGCGGGAATCGCGGTGGCACCGCGCAACTACAAGGTCAATGTCTACACCGAGTTCAAAGAGTTTTCGCGCAAGCAAATCAAGGACTATCAAAAGACCTTCAATACGTAAGTCAAGTCTAGAATGAATTCTATAATCGAAAGAAAAATGATACCTGGTCAGATATAGGGTATATAAATGTCGTGCAGTTCACCTAGCAGAAAAAGAATATGCAATTAATGCGCTTAATTGCCAAGTAAATTGCATCTCCCAACCACCTTCAACATGCTCCCGGCTGCAATGGGGCATGACTCACACCCCAAGTCGTGAGTGTTGAGACTTTTGCCACAACCTCAGTCACTTTCCGTTCCATATTCCGTTTAAGATTTCAGTCGCGCGCCTTTAACCGCTACTTGATTGTGAGTCAAAGTTGACGCTACTTAAGTATTTACATTCATAATATGTGATTACTTACATGAGTTGCTGTGGTTTTTTGTTTCCTTCGTTTTATTAGACTCTGTATTTGAAAAGTACAAAATGTCTATTAAGTTTGTCAAAAGTGCTATGTGACACTTTTTCATGATCCGTAATATGATATATATCCTCTAAAAAAGCTAAAGCTCAATGCTCTAGCTTTTAAATTGCTCTCTTTATTGAGGAACCTACATACCAATGTCACTCCCTAGATCAGTTTTGAAACTAGAGTCTTGATATTTCTGTGAATATTGTAAGTTATAGTCGAAATTTGTCCTCAACATTTTACGTTAATAATAAGCTCGGAAGTTATTTCAAAAACCGCAACTAGCACGTGAGTCAAAGTTGACGCTACTCAAGTGTTAAGATCATAATGTACAATTACTAATATGAGTTACTGTGGTTTTTTGTTACCAGACACCTCAAGTGATTAGAATTTCCTTGTTTTTATTATAATTATTATTTTTTTTTATTATCTGGGGGTCGTTGGTTAGATCAGCTTACATATCGCTAAACGATCACATTCCCACTCCAATGAGGCGTATAAAAGTTGCGTAATCTGCTGCTTAATCGCAGTAAGTTTAAGTATTTGACTTAAATACGAGTTTTGTATATATGTATACATAATACAGATAGATCTACTTGACGTTCTTGATAAGTTATCTCGGCTCATCCAATTTAACTTGGTACGCTGATTACGCATTTTGCATAGGAACTCTGTCGTCGTCGTCGTCGTCTCTATCTCTTTTCCAGAACTGACTCAACCAATTTTCATTATACTTGACTGAATCACCTGTCGAGCCAGCAGCAGGTAATCAAGTAACCCTGTTAATTAGCAGCTGGATTCTGTGTACACTTCCATTAACACCTTTGGCTAATTGTAGCACTGCAGTCTCTCTGGTTTTTATAACCAAGAGAGACCACACAATATGAAACATGAAATCCTAAAATCCTCCTGTTTTTTTCCTGCCCATGAATCATGCTCAAAAGCATTTGGGTCAATCTCTTCCGACAATTGGCACATTGTCAAAACGAAAGAAGTGTTTGTAAAACGAGACATGAAAAAACAAACGAACGTGCCTTGGAACCGTAAACATATTTGTAAATAAAACCCAAAAGCCAGAGTTCCACAATGTCTGGGAATGACTGAAGACAATAAATGGCGAGAGTATAGAAAGAGTATAAAGAGTGCTAACTGTTAAACTTTGCTTCAATTTACATTGCTTTAGAACTGATTTATATTATATTAATTTTTTGCAGTAAAGTTCTCATTTAAAAACTATACTATATTTAAATGCTTAATGTGTTGAGTAATGTGTAAATAAAAACCTGTAAATAATTTAAACTTTGCATAAATATTATTAAATCGAAACAAATGTATATTTCTTATTAAACTGGAACCCGTTTGATCTTCTTAAGCATTATTTTCGATTCAAGCTCTGTCGCAAATGCCAATCGACGTCTTCATTTGTTGTTGTTTTGTTGTCTGATAACAAAAACCGGCTGTTGGCATTTTAAGCCACATTCGTCTCCGTCTCCCCGTCGAAATCAGAAAACTTATTGTGCTAATATTGTAAAGTGGCAAAAGCATCGCAAAAACATGCAAAAATTAATGTTCCTACTGATTGTGAGTCACGTAGCTGTGTAAAATAAAAGTTGCTACTGAATCAGCATTTGCGTATTAATTTAAACAAAACAAATAAATAACATATTGCAAGTACAAACAATTTTCATAAAACAATCTCCCACAAACTTGAAGGTCTTCATTTCCTATCACCGATATTGTTTTTATATACGCATTTGCTTAAAACAATTGATGGAGCAATAAAAGAGGAAGAAACTTTGAAGAAAGACAGAAAAAAAGTGAAATATAAAACTAAACAAAATCATTGGATCGGGCGTTAAATATTCATTTGGGTCGGACTCTTCGCGATAATCGGACACGCAATATGTAATGTTTTTATTATTTCTTTTTCTTATACTCGTAGTAGCGTCGTAGTTATTTGTTGATATTGCTGGATTTTAGTTTCCGGTGATTTTGTTTCTCTCTTCTTTTGGATGCGCCATTTTCCGTACGGCGCACGCTATTCCGGGTTCAGAAGAAGACGATGGCGATAAAATGCAGACGCTCGCTCGCTGGCTTTTTCACAATTTAATGATATTGATTTTTAGACTTATATGCATTTAATGCCGACGCCCCACAACATGTACATAAATCACATCCAGTGGGGTGTTGATGGGAGTACATACATATATTTAGTATGTGTCTGCTGCTGATAAGGCTACCAATCCTTAAGCAAACTATGGAGCAACTACCACCAGCAATGTATTCAACATGGGTGTGTGTCCCATTCTCCATTGTCCATTTTGCATGTGGGTAACAACATTTGGACTTATTGCACTTTCAACTCGAATCTGTTCACACAGTAAATACGAGGACAACAACAACAACAAGAACCACAACAACAACAACCAGCATTTACATTTAAATCCAACGGAGTGCAGACAGCTCTGAATAGAGATGGTCGCGTTTCGTGATTTATTCAATACAGTAAATAAAGTAAAATTATTTACTTTCATTTCTTAATATCAAATAGTAATATTTTGATGCTAGAATAATTAATTAGTACTTATAAAAACTTTTAAAACTTATAAATAATATTCTTTACATTTTGTAAGACTAATATTTACAACTCAATTAATACTGTACCAAATATTTTAACAATAATTCTTACTTATCACCTTGTAAATCATTATAACAATGATCAGTATAGTTTCGCGGATAATACAAAATACCGAATTTCTTATAAATGCCAATGCTTTATTCTTTCATGTGCGTGAAACCAAAATTGTTTATCTGCGGCCTAGTTCTGCCAAATAAATATTTATGTTAGTAAGAAGTAGACTAAATAGTCTATTCTTTACACTCTGGAGTTTACATAGAAGTTGCTAAAAATATGCCAGAAATTTGTTTTACCCGTTGGGAAAGAAAAAGAAGCTAAGTTGAAACACGTAAAATAAGAAAAAAGATCTCCTATTGCATTTGATTTAAACTTTAAACAAAAAATATTTGGCACATTTATATAAATCGCAAAAAAAGACAGATACATATACGAACGTTAAACAATTTAAATTTAATTAAATTAACACTTGCTTTAATACACAATATTATATATTAGTTGCTACAGTCTTTGCACATCTCTATTGGCGGTGTCAATGCCATGTCGCATTATTCTACCTACAAATTGGGTTCATGGCAAATGACTGACACACACACACACACACACTCACACACACTCACTCACTTATACGTATGCAAAATCACTTACACGCATACGCACTTTACAATTGAGGGGTTGTTATCGTGTGTGGGCTGCTTACACTACATTATAGAGGCTGGTAACTGTGGCAAGAGCTTTTAATTAAGCCGCAGTCACCACCCATTATCACTGAAGCATAAAAACCCTCTCCCATATAATGCTCTTTCATATGAATTTCGCTAAAGGGTTGTTGTTTGTTGCACATTTTAGGATAACTGCAGCCGGCTTTTAAAGCACTTCCTGTGGCATGCATTGGGGTAAATTCTAGTAGATGTAAATACATAATATTACACAGTCGAACTTGTCTGCAGTGAACTTATAAGAAAAGAATGGTATAAAATAAAAAAATTGAATATTAATATTATTGTTATTATTATTATATAATTGTTATAATTATTATTATTATTATTATTATTACTATTATTATTATTACTATTATTATTACTATTACTATTATTATTATTATTTTTATTACTAAAACAAAAATATTTAGTAACAACTTAAAATTAAAATGTGGAATAAATAAATTGTATAGTGAAGTTATTGTAAATTATTGTATATTGTAAGTTACATTTATCTACAAAACTTTGTCGTTCTTTGAAAGTGCAAGAGATAAACAACTGTGTATAATGAAATCGCTAACAAATTACACCTTTTTTTTAGCACATTCACTTTAGAGAAGTCCAACTGTATTTACATGTATGTAACAGGTTCATTGACATTTGCATTCAAAGTTGTTACTCATTTGGTGTTTACATTGCGATTACACACAATGTTTACCTTTTGCTGTTGCTTTTTTTGCCCCTGCCACTTTTGAATGACAATCAACTGCAATGCAGTGGAAATGTATGTAAATATTGCAAGAGACAAGTTTTTGGCCAATCGATAACACTGTATTATCTCTTCAGTGAATGGCTTTTTACTTCCGTTGCTGTGGATGCTGCAACTTTTTTGTTGTTTGTTGTTTGTTGGTGGCGCCTGACCTTTGCCAAATGTGCAGGCGACCAGCTGTCTGGCAACGTTGGCAGACCACAACGAAGAGTGGTCGTTGTTATGCCCCCTCCACACTTCCACGCCAAGCGTGACAGTGACAGCGCACGTCTGCGTCAGTGTGTGATTACAATTACAACTCGTTGATTGACACTGAAAAACGCATGATAATATATGAATGCGTGTGTGCATGTGTGTGTGTGCGGGGGGGGTACTCTGACTAGTGGCAATGTCGTGCCACTCAATTGAGGAAATATCAAATTAAATAATACACATAGAATCATCAACAATCAACATCTCCATTGTACTTTCAACTTGTTGCAATTAGTCATACAAGTCATACTACTATATACATATGTGTCCAATTGCTTATCAAGAGTGCAACTGCTCATTGCATGCTTTGTTCACCATTTAGTTAGAAAATCACTGACTCATAAACTTCTGTATTTCTTGTTTCCTGCTGCAACTAAATATAGACTAAACGCGACCCACGCAACGTTTTGCTTTCAACTGAGAGTTGCTCCAATTTCGTAATGTCAAAATATGAGGCGTTTATTTTTTGACCAACCCAATAGGAGGGCACAATTTGAATTGACGGCAACTTTATGGATGCATTTTCTTACTGATTCCCTGTGCTCCCGAATAGCTCATCAAAAATTTACATGTGTCTTAGATAAATAAATGGCTCAGTCAAAGTATTTTAAGTGCACAGGTGGATGTATGGTTTTGTAATGGAATCAGACAGTCAGTCATTCAGTCAGTTAGCCAGTTGAACAGTTCGTGCTGAGGGAAATAAACAAGAAATTGTGTATGCAAGACGTCAACTGTGTAAATTTTACGTTGTTTTATTGTAGTTGACTTTACAATAGATGAAAGACCTCCCGAGCAGTGCGCAATAACGTGAAGAAATCCACCAAAACAGAAATCCAGCAATCTGCAATGCATTTTAAGCATTGCATATATGAAAATATATTTATATACATATGTGGTGTGTGTGTGTAATACGTGGTATCATAATAACCGTTACAAAGCCAAATGCACATAAAAAGTTCAAGAACATGACGCGTTGTGACTGCATAGCGTTGGCATTAACCCGCTTGGGCCACAGAGCATAGAGCCAGCCCAATAGACGGACCAACTTAAGAAACATAAATTTACAATGGGCAACAACAACAATTGCCGTCGCATTAAGTTGCTAATAGAGAAAAGCACAACTACAAAGTAACGTCAACAACAACAGCAACAACAACAACGAGTTCAATAATTGCAACTTGGCGCACAATAACAAAAGCAGCAAATACACTTAAAACATGCATTTACGATGCAAATGTAGCATGCCACAAAAAAACAATGGCCAGCTGACCCCGTTATTTGTTGAACTGTTGCAAAAAGCCCAGCAACTATGTACACACACTTTACATACAGAATTATTTATAAAGAAAAGTAAAATCCAAATGCAATAATGTATCCATCTATCGAGATTTTTGTATTGATCGACCGACTCCTTCATTAACACTTACGAAATCATCGAAATGAAAACATTCTGAAATCGATAAATAGAAATTAGGCTAAATGCATAATTTACAAAAACACTGCGTGGGAGGGCGCTTGGCGTTGCCAGACCACCTGCAGGTGGCCACACGGCAGGACAGCGAGAGAGGTGATAAATTTGAAATGGAATTTGAAAGTCAATTAATTGAATTGAACAGCTGCTGTTTTTGTGCTGCGGGAGTTGTCTATTGAGATTACATGAAAAACAAACAACGTAACGATAATGAGCATGTGTTAGGCGAGCCTATTAATTGGAAAGAAAATAAAGCACAAAGCAAGAGTCAAACTCTGACAATTGTCAAATTGACGCAATAGACATGGAAACCCACACACAATCACACTCACAATCACACTCACACTCACTCCTCACACAAAGACGAATAAGAAGCAATTGAAGTTAATTAAATGCGAGCAGGCGACAAACGAGTAGCAACAATTAATTGTCATCTTTGGCAAGTCGGTTAAATGCGTGGCGACACCTTCGTGCGGCTGACTGTTGCATGCAATTGTTGCTGGTTGCTATTACTGGTTGCTTCTGTCACTGTTAATTACTTTCACTCTCATCGTCGTGTTTACACAAGCATCACGCAATTTGTCGTCGATACAATTAACAACGAAAGCATGAAAAGCTCTTCAAGATTTCATTATGTGAGCTCCTCTCTTAACTTCTAATATTTGTGAAATCGAAACTGAATCCCAAATTGAAATTGAAAGTTATGCCATTGAGTTAAGTACACTTGTGTGTGTATAGTATGTAATCGATTGCGTTTTTATTTATGATCAAATTTGTCGACAACAACGCAACTTGTTGCAAGTTGACTGTTTCCTTTACCAGCTGCCTAACTGGCTGTCTATAAGCTTTAATGGTAACTTGCATTATTTTTAGCTCAACTAGTTTAACTAGTTTTTTTTCGACAGCATCCTTCAGTGACTCAGGCAGGCAGGCAGAGAGGCAGACAGGCAACATGCTGGCAAGGTCGAGGTTTCCGCAACATTGTTGCCAGCGCATCTGCCACACGCGATTTGGCCATCACAACAACAACCACAACATTGCGTTTTCTCTATGCCACACGCTGTTTTTTAATGTATTACGTAATTAGTTAGTAAATGTATTTTTATTTGCATTTTTATCACATACAATTTCCTGCCCCACTGTATTCGGGAAGTGGCAAGCATTTGAACTCTTGACTCATCATTTTGGCCATTCAACCTAAAAAGGCCAAATAAAGTTTAAAGCTCGAAAAAGAAATACGAGGCTAAACGGTAGTAAGAACAAATTAATGAACTTGATCTTGATAAGAGATCGTTGTTTTGCTAATATAATACAAAACATATGTACTTTAAAATATGAATATACATTTAAAAATTGATTAAAACAATTTACTGCATTAAAATAATGAACACAGTTTTAAATTAATGGTTGTTCTTACAATTTTTATATGAAATAGAAACAATTAATACATTTAAATCTTAGTATCTTTCACAGAAAGTATTTACTTTACATAAAATTACTAAATATTTTGTAATTACAAACGCAGCTTTCAATTAATTATACTCATGCATATAATTGTCAGATTGTATAGGAATGATTTATACATTTAGTGACAAAATCATAAATGACAACTTTCGTTTTTATTTTTATTTACATTAGTGTACTTTACTTTACAGAAAAGACTTAAACAATTTTCTGAATTTGTCTAAAAAGTACATGCAAATAATAGAAATTATATAATTACAAACACAGCTTTTTATTAATTATTCCCATGCTTACAATTTTCAGATTAAATAGAAATGATTTAAACATTTAGTGACAAAATCATAAATGATAAGTTTTTTTTTCGTACTTTACGGTATTTTACCCCACAGAAAAGACTTAAACAATTTTCTGAATCAGTCTGAATAATACATACAAATAATAGAAAAGACTCGAAAATTTTTCTGAATTTGTCTAAAAAATACATGCAAATAATAGAAATTATGTAATTACAAACACAGCTTTTAATTAATTATTCCCATGCTTACAATTGTCGGATTACATAGATATAATTAAAGCATTTAGTGACCACATCATGAGAGACAGCTTTCGTTTATTTTTGCTGTCATCGTTTACCTTTCTCCTTTGCACAAATGTGCACATTTTCCCTGTCCTCATTTAACTTTAGTGTCATGTCGTAACAAACTAAAGGGAAACCCAACCAAATTTACAGCCCAAAGCATTTGTAAATTTAGCTTGAAATTGGGTTACCTTGGCGCATTATCGATTAGCAGTCGGGGCAATGACCAGAATATGTCCATGAATAATTTCTTGTTGCATTTTTGCATTTTATCTTGTCTTAATCGTATGTATGCTTTTGGTTTATTGCAGCTATGACACCGCAAGGGATGGATATTTGGATCTGAGTGAGCTGAAGTATATGATGGAAAAGCTGGGCGCACCTCAGACGCATTTAGGATTGAAAAAGATGATAGCGGATGTCGATGAGGATCATGATGGAAAGATATCGTTCCGTGAGTTTTTGCTCATCTATCGCAAGGCGCAGGCTGGTGAGCTTGACAGTGATTCAGGATTGAATCAGTTGGCGCGCCTTACCGAGATTGATGTGGAGCAGGTAGGCGTCAGTGGTGCCAAGAACTTTTTTGAGGCGAAAATCGAGCAGCAACTGCGCACAAATAAGTTTCACGATGAGATCAGGCAAGAGCAGGAGGAGCGTCGTCGTGAGGAAGAGGAACGTGCCCAGAGACGTCTGCAGTTCCAACAACGGGCTGCCATTTTCCAGTAAAACGATGGGAAACAGCAATAAGCTTCTTTTGGCATTCATAGAATTTGTAGTCTAGCGCGTAATCCTTGTGGCGTAGGTTAAACAAATGCAAAATAGCACACATTTAGCGGGCAAGACCGGAGCAGGACTTTGATATACTTATCATCACATACATAGCATACTAATCACACCACAATCTATAATATATCTTCATAATATTCATACATACATATAAATCAAGCATACCAAAAGCATAAGTCTTAGTTACGTTTTTAAGTATACAATATTAAAAACATTGTGTTTAGTTATAGGATCTTTTTTCTTCTTTGGTATTGCGTAAACTTTTTGTTGAATTTTTGGTATTTTCTGACGTTTAATTTTCCGTTTATTTTATTTTATTAAATTTTTTTTCTAATGTTAGTGCCATTTTTTATTATTTTATTTGATTTTATGTTCAAAACTGCATTTTGTTAATAAAAAAAAACTTAGATGTTTTATGTTCGTAAGCAACAAATTGATAACGTTAATCTTCAGATTTTTGTATATATTTGTGTTGAATTGAACTTTCAAATTGTGTACGATCTATGGGAATATAATTTAAGTTGAGAATCCCTGGGTTTTCACACAACAGATAAGCCGTCAAAGCAATATTATATACTATACGAAATAAATAAAACGGCAATTACTATATATTTACACATATAATTAATAATAAATGTATATAATTAGTGCAAATAAAAACAAATGTGAAAAATCACTCGCAAGTTTTGCAAAAATTCCATGTGTATTATTTATTTGTATTTTGGTAATTATTTTTTTTTAATTAGGTGTTTAAATATTATTGAATGTCAAGTACTTGTTTTAATACAAATTTTTTTTTTTAAATATATAAAAGTAATTATATGATTTAGTCGTGAAGTTTTTCTAAATTGACTGTAACGCAACTAAAAATTGTGGACAATTTGTAAGTCGTTAGGGAAAGCTAAATTTCAAAGATGTTGCTAAAGTGAAATTAATTCTACGTGAGTTGGAAAATTGGAAGAATTATCCGGACTTGTCCGCTGCTAAAATGTCTGGTATTTTATGTTGGGTAAAATACATAAGATTCGGTTCCACCGCACAAAACCTTTTCCCCCTAAGACTATAAAATAAGACAGATGGACTTAGTCAAATCTAATCGACTTGAAAAGATATATATGTAGACGTTAAGGTACCCAACCCACCTCCATGAAAAACTTCTAGTTTTTGTAACAATAAGTGTATAAAATCTGTTTTATTTCGATTCGAGTTGCTAAAATATTTAGGGTTTCACGGTATCGTTGGCAACACGTCGCTGCGAGTGCCGGCAACGCAGCATGTCGCACTTGAGGGCATAGCGATGCTGGCAAACTGGACACTGGTGAGGTTTCAACTGCAGATGGTAGCCCTTGACGTGTTGGGAGAGTCCGTTGCGTCGCTTGAAGACTCGATCACAGATGCTGCACTTGTAGCGTCGCTCCGATGTGTGGGTAATGCGATGCTGCTTGAGTCCGGTCAGGGAACTAAAGGTTTTCTGGCAAACGGAACAACTGTGTGATGGACTTTTCTGGATTAGTGCCTGTCCAGCGATTATACGGCGACGTTTAATAGAACCTTTTGGCTTTGGTCGTTGGCGTAGTCGACACTTGAGTTCATGACGACGATAGATCCGCCAATGCGTGAAGCTGATGCTGCGACAGAAGCGGCACTTGTAGCTCTGCAGGCGAGCGTTGCGTAACGGCAGCGACTGGCAGATGTAGCGCATGTGTTGACGCAGTCCAAGGCGGCTGCGGAAAAGTCGCAAGCAGCCAAAACACTTGACGGCAAACGTTCGAGGCGGCAGCACAAAGTGCCGCTTGCGTTGGCGATGCCACAGCAGCTGTTGCACTGTGGCAAATCCACGTAAGCACTGTCGACACCGAAAACGGCGAGTGGCACGTTTAACATTATGCTTCAATTGTCGACGCTTTTGTTGACTGCGTCTGTAGATGGCGGCCAACTTGGCGTATGTGTTATTTGGTGATTGTAGCACGTTTGTAGGTGGAGTTTGACGTTGCATGGCTGGGGCAATGAGATCGGTGTGATGCAAAAAACTACGCTGCATGTCCAATATGTCAATCTTCTTCTTTGCTGGCAGCTGAGACGGCAGCCAATCCGATTGCCAATAACTCGTAGGAGCCGTTAAAGTTGAGGATGACATCGACAGGGAACTACCTTCCAATTTGAGGGAATTGCTAGAAGTTAAACTAATGTTCAACGGCGGCACACTGACCATGGGCATTGGAGTTGGTGTAGGCGTAGGCGTCGCTGTAGGCGTGGCATGCATGTGGGCATAGTGCTGATTAAGACTCTCGGCAGTAAAGAACTTTGTGGTACAGAGACTGCAATTGTGAAGACGAAAAGCAGAGGATTTCACAACGCTATCGTTGAGCACCACGATGTTGGGCTTGCTGCTCGCTATTGTTGATTGCGGTGGCGGGGGCGGTGGCAATAATTCACATATCATTGGATTTGGTATCTGGCTGACATTTGTCACAATGGGCTTCGAGCTGCGGGCCTCCGATTGAGCTGACGGCGGTTGGGTCTGCTCTGTTGCTTGACTCTCAATACATTCTACTTTCTCCGTTTTATACTGCTGCAGTACTGGAAGCTGCCATTCCTCCTTGGCATAATTGTGTTCCTCGGTGAGTAGCTCAGATTGCAGCATCTCATTGACCGTGGGCAAGACGGGAACGGAGTTTACGGGCTGTGATTGCACATCAGCATCGTCCGTAATATTGATAAACGGATCGTCTAAATTTATAATCTCCATAATATCACAATTGTTGATAATGTCCTGAGCATTGAGCACGGGAAAATCGCAGAATTGAAACTTGTGTTCAGTTTCATCATCAGCATCCGGCTCATGATCATCTAAACCCATATCCAGTTCATCAGGAAAGAGATTATCGAGACTTTCGCATGCCTCCTGCTTCACACGGACCACCGGCTCCTGTTTAATCTTTAGCTGTCGTCGATATTTACGCTGCAGTTCACTCTGGGCAAGCATGACAACATCACAGAATTGAGAGAATCTCTCCAGCTGTTTGCAGCACTCGCCACAGATGTCTTTCGGCAGAGGCAATGTGTCGTCCTGCAGTATCTGAAGAGTGGGAAAACACTTTTGTATCATGCCAAACAACTCGAAGCTCTTGTCAAAAGAAACACAGTTCAAGGCCGATGTGCCACAGAAGCGGCAAGTGCTCTTAATGCCGCTGGTTGCTATTCCTTCATTTGTTGTTGTGGTGCATGCCAGTGGCAACGTTACTTGCTCCACAGCGATTACATTAAGAGATTCCAAAGGAACTCGAATAGTTGGTACAGCATTCTTTTTAAGCGTCTTCCGATTGTTGCTGCAACTGAAATCCGAGTCAACAAAGTGACGACTGCACACAGCGCTCCACTTGGATGGCATCCACTGGCCACTGCGCTGTGTAAAATCCTTCCATTTCTGCAGCAAATCCTTACGCTTAAACGGAAATCTGCAATAAGAATTAAATGTTGAATACTTGGGACGCTATGAAGTCTATGTAGATTGCACCTGTGGAAGGATATGCTGCCGGAATGAACGTATTTGTCGCTGCAATTAGTTACCGCGCAGTGGGCGGGCATTTGGACATTGCTTGCAATAGCTCTAAACGAATAAATACTTGATTATTTATTTATTTCTACAAAAATTAGTTTTTAGTCCCTTAAGGTTGTTTGTTTTGCTTTTTAACAGCTGTTATGGCAACAAAGTAATAACATTTGCTAAACTGTTATTAACAGAGAAGTGTTCAAAATACTGGCCAACAAGCCAATTCGCGCTCTAATTATAACATCAAAATAAGCTTCATAATTTAAAGAATATTCAATAAAATGCATATCTTTGTATTAGAAATGATGTCATATTTGTGTTACAAATTAATGCACTTCTAATTAATTGTTTACTTTTGTTTCAAAAATGTACTAAATATGATCAAATGTTAACGCGAAAAGAGCCAACAGACGCTGTTAACGCACAATCATAACACATGTTACCCTCTTATCAACATCTGGATCAGCTGTTTTACCACCCACCTTCTACCCCACCAACAACACAATTAAATCCAGCAATAAAGTAACAGCTTGCTGCTAAAAATTCTTCCACTCAGTTAAGGCGACGGCGGCGACGACATTTCAGTCTAGTTTTCGGTTGAATTTCGGACAGCAAGGTCAATCAAGGTCTTTCGCCTAATCAGAGTGAAAGTAAAACAAATACAAATACGCAATGTCACAGCTGCTAAGACAAATAAGTGCACCTCTTGCGGTGCGATTTAGTCAAATTGGAGGATCGCATAGGGCAACAAACCCAATTGAGGACAGACAAAGAAGGTGGCAACATAATGTTGCGGGTGGAAGTGGCAAGCGGTGAGTGAACTGCGATAAGATTAATCGTGTTATCGGCGCGTGTCAATTATGATATCATTACATTAATAACACATTGATTGCGGCAGTGATTATGATCTTGTTGTGGTGGGCGGTGGAATTGTGGGCGCAGCCTCAGCGCGGGAAATTTTATTACGCCATCCGACGCTAAAGATTGCCGTGCTGGAGAAGGAATCAAAGCTGGCTATGCACCAGAGTGGTCACAATTCGGGTGTCATCCATGCGGGCATCTATTACAAACCCGGTACATTGAAAGCACGTCTTTGTGTGGAGGGAATGCATCTCGCGTACAAGTATTTGGATGAACACCAGATACCCTATAAGAAGGTTGGCAAGCTGATTGTCGCAACCGATGAAAAGCAAGTTGTTCTGCTCAAGGATTTGGAACAGCGTGGAATTAAGAATAATGTACCTGACCTACGAATGATCGATGGCGATCAAATCAAGGAAATTGAACCCTACTGCCATGGCCTTAAGGCACTTCACAGTCCCCACACGGGCATCGTAGACTGGGGTCTAGTGACCCAGCATTATGGCGAGGACTTTAAAAGAGCCGGCGGTAACATTTATCTAGATTTTAAGGTAACGAAATTCACCGAAACTCAGGATGAAGGCAGTGCCGACTATCCAGTGACAATACATGGCGATAAACCATATCAGACAGTACGTACCCGTAATGTCCTCACATGCGGTGGCCTTCAATCCGATTTGTTGGCCGAATTGACGGGTTGTGCGCGTGATCCACGCATTGTGCCTTTCCGTGGAGAGTACCTGTTGCTCGCCAAGGAGAAACAGCACATGGTACGTGGCAACATTTACCCAGTGCCGGATCCTCGTTTCCCCTTCTTGGGAGTGCATTTTACGCCCCGCATGGATGGCAAAATTTGGCTGGGACCAAATGCCGTGCTGGCAATGAAGCGCGAGGGCTACACGTGAGTAAAGATTTTCCGTTATTAAACCCTGTCCTTAAAAGGAGAGTCGGAACCAATTTCTATTTACTGTCAGGTGGTACTGCATTAAAAACTTCAGTTGCGTTTCTTTCGAAAGGAAATTTATTTTAGTTACATTGCAATATGATTCTTGATCATCATCAACAACCACATCTATCCTATATTTAAGAGATTATTAAAGCTGGAGATTTCAAACTTGCTAAGTTTGCTAAATTTTATTTCTATAATATTTTAGTCCAATAACAATTTTGAGCTAGAACCTTGGTACATAAAAATAAAAATTCCACCATGATCAGTTTTTAAGCTTTTAAGTTTTTAAAGAAAAACTCCGATACAATTCAATTCTCGTGATACAATTGAAATCTTCTTTTAATTTTTCTTTTTGCTGATAATAAAATTCAAATATTTTCTATTCTACCAACTTAACTTTAATTTAATAGAAATTCTCCTTTCTTCTTCTTTTAGCTGGGGCGACATCAATCTCTTTGAGCTCTTTGATGCACTGCGTTATCCCGGTTTCCTCAAGATGGCTAGCAAATACATTGGCTTCGGCTTAAGTGAAATGTCCAAGTCAGCATTTATTAATCTCCAAGTTAAGGAGCTGCAGAAGTTCATACCGGAAATCACCGAATATGATATTGAACGTGGTCCAGCAGGTGTGCGTGCCCAGGCGATGGATCTTAGTGGTAATCTGGTTGATGATTTTGTCTTTGACCGAGGAGTGGGTTCGGGTGCTCTGTCCAAACGTGTGCTCCATTGTCGCAATGCACCATCGCCAGGTGCCACCAGTAGTTTGGCTATTGCCAAGATGATGGCTGACAAGGTTGAGACGGAGTTCTCCATTGGCAAGAGCTGTTAGTTTTGAGTTGACCCGAATCCCTTAAATGTTATTTGCATTTTTATATTGTTAATAAAAAAATGTTTATTTTGTAAATCTTATATCTGCTCAGTTTAGCTCCAGAATGTGTCGTTTTTTAGAGACACTTGGCTCTTTTATGCCTAGTACTTTAATCTCATGCTGCAATTGCTCCTCAGGTTCGGTCTTCAATAGTTGTCGACACTTTTCGTTCAGTGTTTTCAAACCGTTGGCAGCATGCTGACGCATTTGAGGATCACAACTTTCAGCTGCTTCAATCGTACGCAGCAGTCGATAGATGGGCAGTAGCATCTCCTGGTAGTCCAATAGGCTTTCCATGCCCGTCAAGAGCTCGACCAGAACAAACAATGCACCGCGCTTGGCAGGCAGATAGCGACCTGTGCTCAACTCACCATCTATGAGCTGAAGCAGTTCCTGAAAGAAGCTATGCACCTGGTAGCCCAAAAGGCGGCACAGCTGAGCCAGGTTGGCATAGGAGGAGGTGCGAAACTCGTTCAGAGGCGAACGTGCGCCGCGTAGAAAACAATTGAGGAGAACGCCCTTATACCGATAGCACAATGGACCTGCAAAGCAAAAGATTAGAATCAAACATTTGATTTAGACAGAGGGCCGTTTTCTTTTTTTGCCGTTAATCTTAAAGGGAATCTTAAGGTTAAATATTTAATTATAATTTTGACTTCCGTTAAGTATTATATTGTGATACTTTACTACCAGTAAATCTTTAATTGTTCCTTTTTAGTACTACAAAATTTGTAGCTAAGAATTTCCTACCAAAAATTATTTTTGAGAAATACAATTAAATATTTCCTAGAAGTTAATTATTTTATTTAATTTGCTTTATCCAAAGAGATTGATTATTTGAAAATGTAGAGATTGAAGTGCTAAACTTACCAATCTCCTGGGCCGCCTTTAGAATAGCCTCGCCCACAACAAGGCGATAATCAAGCTCGGCTGTCTCCGACAGATATTCATCGCTGAGCATGTCCAGCACATCGGACTCCATGATGTGCACCAAAGCCACAAACAGACGCACACAATTGAGAAACGTGTAGGATTCCTTGCATTTGAGTGTGGTTAATGCCAGAGCAAGGATACGATAGCATTGTGTTGTAAACTGGGGATCCTTGTCACGCAATGCCTTACAAATCACTTGTATGCCATATACTTGGAGATGTGGTTGTCGATCCTCAATCAGTTCGCGTGCCTTTTCAAATGCCATTCCAAACGTTTGATCAGCATGCCTCTCTCCCTTGAGAAAACTTAAAAGCGTTATTGCTGCATTTTCGACCAATTGGTTAACTGAACGCGTTGCAAGCTTTTCTAGTGGTTCTTTTAGGCGACTCGTGCTTTCCAACAACGTCAAATGTTCGTTGCGTTCTAGAATCTCTTGCAGTAGCATTAAAATAACAACCAACGTCTGATCGGCTTCTTGAGTTGTCTCTGCATTTATAGCCAATCGTTGTTCCATTAATTCGGTTACCAATTGTATAAACTGTGTCCGATACGTTTCTGCCAGCTGCGTCTTGAGCGGCTCATGCCACACGAGCTGATCAAGGGCCACAAGCAGCTCTAGTCTCAACTGATACTTTGCATGTAGAAAATCTGCTAGCTCTGTTTCCGTAGATAACAAATCAGTGGCTGACGATTGGAAACTTGGGTCCGACAACTGTTGCATCACAAGCCTGAGCAAGGAAAGAAACACTTTGCAGGTGAGGGTATGATTGTCGTTGGACATAAGCAGCGATGACAATACACGACATGGAGCTTGCTCCTGCTCCTCAGGCTCGGATTGTTTCACCTTGACTGTAATCTGTGCAGCATTATCGATAAAAATGCGTTGATGTAATGATTTCCAAGATGAACTTCCATTCCGATTCAGTGGCCAGCTGAAGATGTGTCCCAACAATTCCGGCAGCTCCTTAAGAGATTCCCTGTTGTCCAGACAACGTGCAATTAAGGCGGCCAATGATTTCCGCTCCGCGACAACTTCCGACAACTGCTGATAAAGTTGCAACAGAAGTGGCAAGTAGTGAACCAGCAGAGAGCTTGGCAAACATGCCACACTGGAGCTGCAAAAGAGTTGTTGCCAGAGATGAATATGTTCGGTTAGTTCGGACTGCTCCCAGATGATAAGACCATTGATTAAATCATCTGGTTCAGTCAGTGGCTGCCAATTGGAAGCTAATATCTCCTTGATGCTCTGGCGATTAGATTCATTTAGCTCGTAAAGACGTCGAAGGCTCAGAACGCCGCAGGTTAAGCTATTTACATTCGGTAATTGCAGACGACAGAAGTCAAAAATTTGGTTGATCAAACGCTGTTGGAATCTTTCCGAGAATCCACGTTGTGCCACAATATTGGCCACGATTTCCGAGCTGCGTGTGGTGTCCAAATCTTGAGCAGCAGCTTGTAAAGCAGCTACCAGGCTGGCAAAACCATGTGCCGAGGATAGCTTAGATAAAAGCTGTTGATGCAATTCCTTGGCCAGTGGGGCACACATCTTCGGAGTTGCTTTGAGAAGCAGCACATGACGAAAGAAATCTGCCTTGGATTCGTTTTCCCACAGATATGTAATCGCTGCATCCAACTGGGAACGTTGCTCCGAGGGAAGTTCCTTTATACGTAGACTTATGATCGCTGCCAGAAGATCTCGCTGCACTAGCTCCATGGCATTGGCTATGTGGAATTGACGTATGGGCAGGAAACGTATGAAAAACTGAATACTAAGAAGGAGAAGGGATTGGCAATGGCAGGAAGGTTTGTCATTACACTGAGAATCCTTAAATACTGGTGATTCGTAGAAATCCGTGTGCAACTGACAACGCAGCGCATAATAAGATAACTCTTGTGTTGTTTGAATACAGAGCTTCAGATGCGCCACCGAGATTAAATCCTCTTTAGCATTACTGTGAAAGTTAATGTTGCTCGTTAGCGTATGGAGCACGTGCAACAGTCGCACAATATAACAATTAATAGTGCTGTCAATGTCGATTGTTGTAATATAATTCACAGTTAATTTCAATGCTGTGCATAGTTCCTGCAATTGTTGTTTGACTTCAAGTTGAACGTATTTCTCCAAGTGTCTCAAATTGTCCTGCAGACAAGTCGACGAAGTTGCCGCTTTTTTCGTATTGGCTATAACATAAATCACAACTAAAGTATTTAATTACTATAAGTGTACATTGGTTACTTACCCAATGCATGTTGAAAGTTCAAGTTCTCCAGTAAAGCAAAGTATTTAGCTGTATTAATCATTGCGCGCCAAATGCAATTGCAGAATATTTCGCATTTATGCCATCAGCTGTTGCGCAACTGTGTGGCAACGCCAGTCAGCAGGTGTATCGATGGAATGATACTTGCAAGTATGTTATCGCAACTTAAAGCTGTGACAAAAGGCAGCCTCATTTGGCAGTTTATTACTTGTTTTTATTTTTTTACAGAAAAACTTGACAATTTTACATATATTTGTACCACAATTGGCTTATCGCAAATACATTCGATTCTTTCGATAACAAATTGTTGCGCAGCCCTAGTTTTAATCGGGTGGCAGCCTTGCCGAGCAAGTTAGTGAAATCCAATGTAATTGCACTAATATCGTTCGTTTTCTTGCTGCAAAGATTGTAAATAGTTATTCCGTGCTTATGTGAACATAAGAGCAAACTGTGTAAATAGCAATAATACCAAAAATCGAATTTTATGCACAATATATTGTGCTGTAAAAAAAGTACGTGAAAAGCAGGAAAATCGAACAACTTTCTTTTTCCATAGTGTGTGTTTGAGTGTGTGTGTATGTGTATATCGCTGACATGCAAATGCGAAAAAGCGCAGCGTAAAAAACAAAAGTGCGCAACAAAGACAATTAAACTCGAAATTTTCGGGTTATTTGCTTTAATTTGCGGCTAGCTTGGCCACGCCTACCAACTGCCAAACGCCTACGCAGCTCGGTCGCAATTAACAACAAGAACAACAACAACAACACACACTGCTGCTGTCGTCGTTGACGTCGCTGCTGTGTAGTAGTAAACAACAACAATAAAAATAGAAAAATGAAGAAAATCCTGTCGAAATTCGACAGAAATGAGAAATTGGAAAACTCGCACAACAGCAGCTCCTCATCCAAGGAGACGAACAGTTTCGTTGGCAAGGTTTTCACTGTCGGACGCGTCACGGTCACCGTCGAGGATGTCTTGGCCGAAGGTGAGTGGGAGTTAAGAGCTTATCAGTGTGTGCTTGTGCTTGTGTTTGTGTGTGTATGTGGGAGTATGCTTGTGTCAGGTATTTCACATATCGTTGCCACCTGACGTAAAGCTTGAAATCAGTGCGTCAGATAAGATAATTGAAATAAATGTCGGAGACTGTTTTCAATAAGAAAAAAAAGGGTGAGAGGGGGCGTAAACAGCTGCAGACCCCTTTGTGATAAGAGCTGTTGGCGCCACTTGTCGCATGCCACCTCTTGAGTGGAACAAAGAGCATGCAAGCCGCAGCTTTCTATTTCACAAATCAATTGAAATTGAATCAATTATGCATGTTAATTAAGCCAATAAAGAAACTGTTTTTCTATACCTAACAATGCTCTTTTTTCTCCGTATTTGTATTTGCTCGTTACCTCAGCACAAATGCCAGAGTTCAGCATTGACAAAGTCAAGGCAAGACAGGGAGACAGATATGTATATGCAGATGTCCTTGAACTGAAGTGAATAATATCCTGAACGAACTGTAGCAACAACGAGTGCTTTGCAAATACAGCTGCCAGACTAATTCATTTACATTTTTTATTATTTTCATAGCTTTCTATGTGTGCGTGTGGAGTCTCATTTTCAACTTTTTACTTGGCTACTTTTATTGATGTTTCTTTTTTTTCTTCTTTTTTTGGCTATTTTTGCAAACTTGGCAGGCAATGTGTTGTTGCTATTGACCGCAGACTAACGGCGCTGCTGCCTGTCAGCTGTCGTTATTGTTTCATTTATTTCACTATGAATTGCCAGTGTTGCCAAATCGTTCACATTTGTGTAAAAACACAAAAAAAAAACAACAACAAGTGAAACACACTTTGAATGACTCAAGTAAGTGTTGGAGTGAGTGAGAGACAAGACATAAGGAGTTCGCCGCACTTGACTGCCGCCCTCCTTTTCCCCCTTTTTTCCCCGTTTTTTTTCGATGCTCAGCAGCTTAAGTGGCACCTGCCAACGTCGCCGTCTTCGTTTCGTTTTACGCTTCAAATTCAATTCTCAGGTTTTCTCGTTACGTTACAATTGCGATCACAAATTGTGCATTGTTATTGTTGGCTGTTGATTTACGTTGCTTCTGCTGCTGCAACCTTCAGTATTCATTAACATTTGACGTTATAATTTCACAAACGCCAACTAAAAAGTCAAATGGATATCGAGCACTGCTACAGTTACATACACACACACACACACACACATACTCATATTGTTGTTATTTCGTTGGTTTCTGCCCCTAAATGATTTGTATTACATATTATATTTATTGTTGTCAATGTTGTTGTTGTTGTTGTTGTTCTACGTGACCTTCAATAGTTGTGTAGAATCGTACACATGTACCTATTATGTTCATTTGTATGTATATTACGTCGCTTTTTATCGTTCATTGGAGTGGCTCAAGATGAGAGTGAGGGCGTGAGAGGGAGTGGTTGGGAGGGGGTGTAGGGGTATACGATATGGGAGGTTTTACGCTGCTTGGAAACTTGTATTATAAAATCACGAAATACATATTATATTATTTGCATAGCTTTGAGTCCGCATGTTTGATAAGATCTAAATGGATTTCACCAGACACTTTATTTTTGTACATTTTGTAAAATTTTTAACAAAATATAAAGTGTATATTGGGTAAAATCCCCTTTTTTTACGAAAATCCAAATAATGAAGAAATTAAAGAACTTATCAGTAATATATTAAATTCTATTTCAATATATTCTCTAAAATAATAGGGGTGAAAAACATTCTTAATAATATGTAGAGCACAATGTTAAAGCATAATATCTGTAAACTACATACACAATAGCTCAAGAAAATATATGTATTGATATATTGCACACATTTAGAGTTATTACTCTTCAGCAGGGAGGTTGCGATATGATTTAAGATTTCAAGAAGGAAATATTTATACACTTGCAGAGGGTATTATAATTTTGTCACGAAGTTTGTAAAGCATTGAAGAAGGCCTCACAGCCCCCATAAAGTGTATATATTCTTGATCAGGGGACGAGCTAAGTCAATATTGCCATGTCTATGCTATGCAAATTAGACTCTCAGTTTTGAAGCTATCTTTATGAAACTAGGTACAGGTCCGTTTTGAAATGAAATCTTTTTTGGCTTTATTAAAAATAATTTTTAATATTTTATTTCCATTAGAAACATTCTAATTTTATTTTAAGAAAAATAAATTAGACTTTGCTTTATTATGTTCTGAATTAATCCTTTCGTTTCCATTGCATTATCATAATATACTCTAAAACATAAAATGTGAAGTTAGAATTAATGTAGTTCAAATGCTAATTTCCATATATGTATACAAGTCTGCTTTAGTATGCTCATTAGAACCAACCCCGATAATTCAGTTATCATAGTAATAATAAAACGAAGGTGTAATTGTTGCTTGTTGGCCTTCAGCTTTATGTTTTTCCAGCTGACAACTGTCTAGAGTCTAGACTATCTCTAGACGATATTGAATTGATGTATTTTAATATTTACAATACTGACTAATTTGTTTATTGTTTACATTGCAGGCGGCTTTGCCATGGTTTTTCTGGCACGTGGCAACGGCGGAGGCAGTGCATCATCGACAAAATACGCACTTAAACGGATGTACGTAAATAATGAGCACGACTTGAATGTGGCTAAGCGTGAAATACAAATTGCCGTAAGAAATAAGTCATCTCAATTTAGATTGTGCCATTGATTAAATTGTTTTCTTTATTAAATTGCAGAGCAATTTGAGCGGACATAAGAACATTATTGGCTATGTGGATTCCAGCATTACGCCCACCGGAAATGGAGTGTGTGAGGTGCTGCTGCTGATGCCATACTGCAAACATCACATGCTGGCCATGATGAATGCGAGGTGAGTTTCTACCTACGCCGTTTCTCTCCCAAGAGGATGAAGTTCACGAAATCCTTGAAACACGTGTCGATTCAGTATATCAGTTACTCGTAGAGTCAGGATGAAAAATGTATAATAGATTCTATAAACTAGATATATTTTCGATCAACATCAACAGTCGATTTAGGCATGTATCCTTTATAAAGGTGAAAATTTTTATTTTATTACCAAGTTATGCCTACAGAGTTTTTCATTAAGTTTCTCAGATTTCCTTCAAAGTGAGATTAAAACTGATCGGAAGAAGAACAGTTATTCATTAATCATTCCTCGTCTTCCCCTTTTGATTAGCAAATAGAATAAGAAACTTTGTATACATTATTAATATTTATGCCATCACAGATTACACATTGGTTTTACCGAACCGGAAGTGCTAACCATTTTCTGTGATATTGCCGAGGCGGTGTCGCGTTTGCACTACTGCCAAACGCCCATCATTCATCGGGACTTAAAGGTCGAGAACATTCTGCAAACGGATGGTGGCAACTTTGTGCTCTGTGACTTTGGCTCAGCAACGGCCAAGACTTTGAATCCCCAACAACATGGCGTTACTGTCGTCGAGGAGGAAATACAAAAGTATACAACGTTATCGTATCGTGCACCCGAAATGATTGATCTGTACAGTGGTAAAAGCATTACAACCAAAGCTGATATTTGGGCATTAGGCTGTATGCTCTACAAACTCTGCTTCTTTGCTTTGCCCTTTGGCGAGAGCACTTTGGCCATACAGAATGGTCAGTTTGCCATACCGGATAGCTCAAAATATTCACGGGGCATGCATCAGTTGATCAAGTATATGCTGGACACGGACATGGAACATAGGCCAAACATTTGGCAGGTGTGCGAGGTCGCTTTCCGGCTGGCGGGAAAAGAGAATCCTGTACAGAATCTGCACGTTAGTTGTCTATAAACTTGATTTGTATATATAGAATTGTAACTCAATTTTTTGCCCTTACAGAAAACGCCTTTGCCGAACTTTGAGCAGCTTTTGGTGCCGCCTTTTGAGTCGGAAGCGAAACGCATCAATGCTGCCGCTAAGGCTGCAAAGCCGCAACAGAATGTCTCCCTTGTGGAGTCGGGCACCAGTGTGGCACCGCGTTCCAGACCCAAAGGATCCACATCGGTGCACGGCCAAAAAGCATTGGGTTTAGGATTACCGCCCAGTCCCTTGCCACGTCCGAATATCACATCGCCACAACCGCAGCCTGTTGTCGAGCAATTTCAAGCAAACTTTCCTGCTATGCCGGCTGTTACTACGGCACCGCCAGCTGTTGCAGCTGTCCCTGCGGTAACAACCGTTGCAACTGCCACTGCAACAGGAACTGCAACAACCGCGGTCAACAGTTTGTTTGAATCAAGTGTCTATCCGGATCCGTTTAACGATGCTGCCGCAACAGCAAGCGTGACATCGTCGACAGCAACAGTGCCGGCTACACTCAGCGATGTTGGCAATGAACAACCGGAATCGACGGTTAACGAGTTGACTGTCTCAGGCAACGGTGGCACGCCCACCAAACACATGTTGACACCGCCCAAACCAAGCGCCTCAGCCTCAGGAGGTGGTCATCGACGCAATGTGAGCGATACCTCGGCCTTTAACAAGTAAGCTTTACATATACATATGTGTGTTGACCATGTTTTGGTATCTGTATTCTGTATGTGTATCTATGTGTCTGCTTTTCTCTTGCTCGCACATCCTACTCGTTCCCTTTTGCTTGCTTCATTTATTCAATTCATTCATAAGAGTTACAAATGATGATGACGCACAGCCGCAAAGTCAATAAGAATTTGTTGTAGAATTGTAGCACGATTTAATTGATTTGCAATCTGTTTATTCATAAACATACAATTCATCATTTCCATTTCCAACTCTCATGATGCATTATTTTGTTGCGCCGCCACAGAACATTTGCCAATGAGACAAGTCAGTTCCTGGCGCCGTACAACAACAACATTGCCATGTCAGGAGATGGACCACAGAATGTGACGCTGGCCACTGCGGCATCCAATCCAGGAATCTATGCCAGCAGTGGCACAGCAGCCACATCGCTATCCAGCAATGAGCTTGCACGTCAGACTATGGATAAGCGTGTAGAGGCCTGGAATCCATTCGAGGAGGAACAACCATTTAGCCAAATGACCGAAGATCATATTTTCGAGGCCGAGTTCGACAAGATACGTCAACGGGGCAGCCAGGGCAGTGAGTAAACTTAATATACCAAATAAATAAACATTTTTTAGCGAATAAAAATATCGGGGTACCTAAAAAAAAGAGAATAATAAAATAGTTTAGCATTCGGTACAGAGCCAAACTTATTTTTGTTACCCCGATTTCTTTAGTCCAAAAATGTTTGTCACAAATTGTAAATCAATTTTTTTTATGATCTCTAATTAAAAATTGTATCCAACGCTTTTCTAGGTATTACGGCCAAGTCAGCCTCTACCACGTCGACGCTGACGCCAACGGAACAAAATACGGCTGTGCCTGCTGTGACAGCTGGAGCAGTTACATTGACAGCTGCAGCAACAACAGCAGCAATGCCAGTGGCAGCGTCCGTATCGCCGCATCCACAGTCAGGATCAGTCACAGAGGATCCATTTGGCTCGGCGCCGTTCAGTTTGCCACCTGGTTTGCGGGAGAAGGCGAGTTCACTGCGCAAAACTGGAGGTAAAGCATGAAATTTGTAATTTGTAAATGTTGCAAAGCCAGAAATACGTTTAGTTTCTCGATTTGTTGCTTTTGTTGCTCTCAATCTCTCGATCTAGAAAATGAAAATGATTTGAACGTAGACGTAGTCTAAAATACCCCACCCACAGTAGAGTAACAGTCAACAGCTACAACAAGTACATCAGCAACAACAACAACAACAAGAACAGCAACCACAACTAAGTATATCATCTACAACAACTACAACCAATCAACAACAAGTGGGACAACAACAACAACAACTGCAACAGCGACCTGTAGTGACAAAAAGAGAGAGAAAGACAAGAAAGGAAGATGTTCATCCTATTGATTCTAACGTAGATTAATCCGTAGCTGTTGTACCCCTACTTCACAAAACAGACACTAATTAAGAGAAGAGTGGGAGAGAGAGAGAAAGCGAGAAAGAGAGAGAGAATGAGAGTGGGTGAAAGCTTTAGTGTGCCATATCTGTGGTAGATCAAACAATGATCCTCATCCAGCGGGTTGCAATCCATACCAAGCTTACTTAAGAATGTATTTCTTTTTCCTGTAAATATGAAAATGCACTTAACACTAACCACAAGATCTTCTGGGCAAACAATATTTGTTAAATCTATACTAGAAACACACAAAACTAACACAACTATTTAACAACATAAGTGGCAAAATGTTTGTTTGTCTGTCTGCAGCACAAAACTTGACTCTAAATTAATTCTAAACTTCAACTCCAATCTAAGCGCTTCTAACAAATCAATTCTGGTGCTGGTCTAATGCTAGATAAACAATTAATTAAACAAACTTAGTAACAGTAATTAGTGGTTGTGGTTGAGAATGTAACCAATATAAATTATATATCTACAATATACTTTCAATTGTTGTGTATTTGTTAACTTTACAAAATGCTTGTATATGTCTAAGCAGCTAACAATTGGCGCATCTGTAGTTTTATCTATATACTATAGCAAATAATAATCTGTGAACAGCCTTCGACATATACATACTTCATATTTTCGTCTAATTATTGTAAACTCTGATATTCTCTTTTTTTTCTGTGTGTTTGTAACTTAATATAAGCGAAATTCAATATAAATGACAAAATTATAAATCAAAATATCACATATACGATAGCAAGTATTTAGTGCATATGTTTATTAAGCAATAATTTGCTGCATATCAAATGAATTAATTCATTCATTTAATTTTAATATTCAAAACGTGCAATTCTAAACATTTATGCTAAATTATTCAAAATAACTAATTTATTAGGCTTTACTGCTACTGCTCAAGAACATTTTTTTAATAGAACTAAATTAGCTAATTTAAATGAATTAATTTCCTTATATTTCTTTTTATTTCATATAATTTGATTTATATATATATATATTTCTCCATGAATTTGACAAGTTCGCGTCAAGCTGCGTTCATTGCGGATGTGGCAGCAATTAAACAAATGAAACAAATCACAAATATTGTTAACAATTGAAAATAATAATGTCCAATCTTTACTAGACAACATAAAAATACATAAAATAAAATAAAAATTATAAAAAAGCGAATTAGTTCGTTGCCAAATCAAAGAATTGAGTCAGACAAAATTTTCGATTTGGTTTCAGTTCCTTAACGAAGACAACAGCAACAATTAAAATGTTCAACTAGCCATTAAAAACCAATATCATGTTAATAATTGTACATAAATTGATCAAATTATAAACAATTTCAAGTATTATTCCAAAGAGCAAAATTTCTAGTTTTAGTAATAAAAAAAACAAACAAACAAGAATTGAACAAAGAACAAAACAAGCGCAATAAAAGCAAACACATAAAAGTCAGGTAATGAGAGATCCAAAAAAACGTAATGAGCTATAAAGTAAATGCAACTATCAGATGAAAGTTATATAGAATATGTATACATATATGCATATAATATATTTTTATGGACAAGTTATAGAGCCAGCAATGCGAAGAGTTTTATTTTAAGTTAAATCAATGAAATGTATGATAGTTAAGGCAGAAGCGTTTAAAACTGATTTCAATTGCAATAAAAACCAATCACAAGCAAATTGTAAACTATAAATTTAATTATCTAATATAAAAAGTACACAAATTTTAATCTTAATGGGAAACAAATTAATTTCTACTAACACAATGACTATGCACAGGTACAATCATTATTTATTGAATAAATTCAAAATTAAATTATTACATTGTGATTTACTTAATGATAAAATATAAATTATAATTCTTAAATCTTTGAGTTAAATACACTTATCTGTGCATAGTCTAATTATAATTGTGTCCACAAATGATCGATTATCTCGCACTAAAGGATGATGGGAAGCTGTTTTCAGTCTCTTCAAGTCATAATCCCCAATCTTACACACACACACACACTCGCATTTACATAGATACACTCAAATACATAAAATATATATAGACCCTATCATAAAAACCTAATCTTGACCTACTTGTCATAGTCACAGTGTGTATCATTTAGTTAGAGAGATGCTTCTGCTAACATTCTCATCCATCCGTAATAAATCGTAATCTCATTACCTTACTGCATAAAAGTACTTGATCTCATCCACAGCCAAATTCATCAACAGCTGCTCCTCTGGCGGAATCACGCCCAGCACAACGGGAGCAACCAATGCTGTCTCATCCAGTTCATCCAAATGGTTGCTATCACCGACTCTGGAGGAAGACAAAACCTCATTGATTTGCAAACTGAAAACGGATTCGGATGGCACTTGCGTTGGACTTCAGGGTGATGTTGCCTCTGGTTATGTCAAGTTGCCGCTGGAGGATCGCAACAAATATGAGAAATTGCGGAGCAATGATCAACCGACATCCGATGACTCGGACTCGGAGTTCTTTCAGCAAGACAGTGATGATGGTGGTGGTGGCGGTGGTGCCAAGAAGGCGGCCATCTTTAAGCAGATCGTAACGAACAACATACCAGAAACTATACACAAAATACAGCAGGTTGCCTACCACAAAGTGGACAAAACAACACATTTGCCAATTGTTAAGAAACTCCGTCAAACGGCGACCACAAAGCGGCCCTCGTCATCCGCTCAACAGGCGGCACAGCAGCTTAATATGATGGCTGCAGCGGTGGCGGCACAAGCTGCTCAGGCAGCAGCTGAAGCGGCGGCCAATGCCGAGTCCGATGATGATGCGGATTCAATAGGATCTGCCAGTGATTTGCGGGCCGAAGACGATGATCTCTTCGATGAGAATCCACGGGCCACACAGGCCAAACTGCGTCGTCCGTTGCCCATGGACATGGATGGCATCAGTGAGAGTGTAAAGACGTGCAGCAGCTCGGCCTATCATGCCGAATGTGAGAGTGTCACCACTCACGAGGATGATGTACGCAGTCGTGTTGTTGTGAAGGTGCGCATGCGTAAAAAGGATCGCACTGCTGCAGTGGCAGCAAGTAGTGGTGATGCCTGTACAGGTTGCACTGGTGTTAATGGGGGCAACGAAGAACTAAGTCCAACGTCCAGCGATTTGTTGCATAAGTTCGGTGACCGTCCGCTGTTGCTTGACGACGAATTGGATTATGGTTCTGGGGAAAGCAAGAGCAGTACTGAATCTGCTCCGGCTGTGGATCAAGAACAGGATCAGGAGCTGGATGTCTTTGCGATGGCACCATTTAAGCTGCCCATTGGCAAACCAAAACGCTCGGCTAAACCAAAACCCACACAGGCGAAACCAAGACCAAGTGAGCCTGAAATGTGGACCTCAACACCGGTCAAGGGAGCGCCAGTGACGCCGGTCAGTCAGGCAGCCAATTTTGCCAATTTTCCAGCCCAGCAACAAGAGCAATTGGACGAGTTCAATGAGCCCATATTTAATCCGTTTATAGAGACGCCAGCGAGACAACAGGAGCAAGACGAGGTCAGCGATCAGAGGGATCTCTTTGGCTCGGAGCCATTTCCACAGGTAATTCGCAAATGTGTTGTCGTAACGCCCGATCAGGCCCAGCTCCAGATCCAGACCCAGGTGAACAATCCAAGCCAACTACAGCTGCACTATCCCAGCCACAACAACAACAACAGCAACAATAATAATAATAATAACAGCAACAGCAAAAACAATAATAATAATATTAATAATAATAATAATAATATTATGAAAGTGAATGCTGCATCAGTTGTGACAATTAATCATTCGATTATTATTAATAAAACGCCCGAGCCGCTGACCACTCACAATCCGAACCCGATTAGAAGTGCCACCAGCAGCAGTGTCTATGTGAATGTACCCTCCACTAGCTGCAGTTCCAGTTCCAGCCTAACTGTTCAAGCACCACCACCGCCACCACCATCATCATCATCAGCACTATCATTAGCCCCACAATCCGCACCACCAATATCAATACCTCCTCCAATACCATTACCACACCTAGCAGCACCTGCAGCGGCAATTGTGGCAACTCCAGCATCCCTGCCACCAGCTGCACATCACATGAAGCCCATGCTGGCTATTGCCGATAATGGTTTTGTGCAAATCTCTCAAGATCGCTGCTCGGACTTCACGCCCGATGACGAGGAGGAGCCCGTGGTGTTGCGTGGTGCCGATTTGGTTGCAGACAGCGACACCGTCAAGCCGAAGAAAGAAAAGTCCCATTTGGCTGTGAGAGCCCTGCCGGCCAAGTTAACCCAAAAGGTCAAGGGACATGCATATAAGAAAGTCAGCGCTGGTGTCAGCTTGGGTTCCACATCATCCCTCAGTTCGGGTAGTAAACAAAAGCATCAACGTCTACAATATCAATCCCATGATGACGACGACGATGATGATGATGATCGTAACGTTGCCGTTGCCCAGGATGAGAATCGTGTCAGTGGAAGTAGTCGAAATTTTCAGTCAAACACCATTCAGAATTCGGCCAAAACGGGTTTCAGCAATATGAGTTTCGAGGACTTTCCATCCGATCAGGAAATTGATCGCATGTCCAAGACAATACCCTTTGAGGTGGTGCGCAAGGAGAAAATGCTGCTGGAGGCTGAAAAAAAATTTGGTTCGCTAAAGCGACGGAACAATCTATTTTCTTAGAGGAGGCTGGAGGGGGTAGTTGGGTATTTGTTATCAGCGTTATCTACATCAAGTAATGGACTGAGACTGAATATGATCTTTTGGGGACATTGGCATTGGATTATTGTGGCATTTGCTTTTTTCTCAGTATTTGTACTTTACTTTTGATTTCCATTTCTTTAACGTTTCCTTATCCGTTTGTACTTTATCATTGCATTATGCCCTCATTACAGTTAGCCGCCGCCACAGATACAAACACAAAGACACACACACACACACACAATGAACTTCCAAGCACGCAACCAGATAAAGAATAATTAGAGATAAGTACACAGTAGATACTTATAAAAACATACATTTAAATATACACTACACTAAAACATATAGCCAATATGTACCATTAGCTACAACGGATAATAATAATAATAATGTATTTTTTAAACCAAGTATTTCTCTGGGAATCCTTTCCAACCAGAGATCAAAAATTGAAGATGAGGTAACCTGCAGCTGATCTTAAACATTGAGGAAAATGGATGAATATTATTTACTAATTAACACTTGATATATCTATATTAATACTGTTATTTAGTGCAAAAACACACATGTGGCACATTGAACCTAATGTTGCATGCGAATTACCGCGTATAACATAAATGGATTTAGAATTTATACAATGCTTAAGTTGACCAAAGTTTGATTTATATTGTTTATGGCATTTTAAATTTATATGCATATTTATTTATACTTACCTATACAAACATACATATATAAACATAAATGTGATTATAATCCTTTAACACACAAAAATGATCAATTGAACAACAACAAAAACAACTATTATGTACTAACAAAAAGAAGGCAATTAATATGGCCACAATTATTTAAATAAAATTCGTACTCAATTTGTTTATGAATATGTATTATTATCGACTATATAAATTATCAATATGTATTTATATATACTATATACATTTATATATATATCCATTATATTTTATTCTCAGCGAATAAACTTGTTTCCCCACAATTACAATTGACTGCTGTACAACTTATTTCGACAGCCACTGTAGTTAGTGGCGGTTGTAAACACAAATCAGCTGGTGCAACAATAGGCATGCAACGCTAGTTTGACAGCCACTGTATGCGGTGGCGGTGTGTATTAACATTATGAACGCAACTGTAGTCGTTTATCGCATGTAAAATAACTGTAAACACAAATCAGCTGTGCGACGGCAAGTATATCAGTGTTTGTGTGGTTTGTGTGTCTCCCTGTACGAAAGTGAATGTAAGAGCAAGACAGACCAGTACGATACATATCTGCATACATATCATTATATTTATATACATGCGTTCGTGTGAAAAACGTTGTTGCCAGCAACGATAAATGAAAAAGCGAGCGTCGAACAAAACAACAAAAGGAAAGCAGCAAAATTCACAATATTTAAGTACGTAAATATCTACATATGAACATTCATACATACATATGTATTTAAAAGTATCCAAAAAAGAGAGAGAGTGAAACGAACAGATTAGTAACAATATTGAAATCGTTATTCTATATGTAGAATATCAGAAACACACGTTGTTTGCAGTTGAACTTGTCACGTAGCCAGAAGAAGAGTAATTGAAGCATAATGATTCCATCGTTTACCGGCAACTGGAATCAGGTAAGACAAAAGCGGCGTGTTTTGGTCAAATGCGGTGGCTTCTCTAGCCAATTGGCCCGCAATGTCAGCGAACAGGTCGATGGTGATCCCTTGTGGGGCTCCCGTTTCGATGCCACACGTCCGGAGGCCGTGGTCCAAACACACTTGGACTTTTTACGCAAAGGTGCCGACATTATATTGACCAACACCTATCAGTCCAGCGTGGAGGGATTCATGAAGCATTTGGGAAAGACGCGAGAGGAGAGCGTGGCCTTGATTGAGAAGAGTGTTCGTTTGGCACGAGAGGCAAGGTCACAGTATTTAAACGAAGTGGCGGCCATGAATGGAAACATTGGTCCCACTATGCCCTGGATATTGGCCTCAATTGGTCCATATGGTGCGCACTTACACGACGGTTCCGAGTACGCGGGAAGTTATACGAACCTGGTAAACTATACCCAGTTGCAGAAGTGGCATGCAACACGCATCGAGACTTGTCTGCAAGCAGGTGTTGATGGTTTGGCTGTGGAGACGCTTCCTTGTCAAATGGAGGCCTTGGCGGTGACCGAACTCATACTCACGAAATATCCATCTACTAAGTTCTGGGTGTCCTTCCAATGCAAGGTAAGTATTTTAACTGAAGCAGGTGTATTTACATTGTCCACTTACAATTTTCCATCTTTGCTTGCAGGATCAGACTTGCCTGGCACATGGTGAACCTTTTGCCCAGGCAGCCTTGGCAGTTTGGCGCCTTGTTTCGGAGCATAAGGCACAGTCACGGCTAATAGGAATTGGGGTCAACTGCGTGAATCCCTGCCATGTGACGAGCCTTTTCAAATCTCTGCTAGCCATCACGCCGTCGGATGAGAAAATCCCCCTTGTTGTCTATAGCAATCGTGGAGAGGTCTACGATAGCGAACTTGGCGAGTGGACCGGAAATGGCCTTAATGTTGCCTCTTTTGTTCACGATTGGATTGAACTTGGAGCCTGCGTCATTGGTGGTTGCTGTCGTGTTTATCCGGAGGATATATTCAAAATTCGTGAATGCATTGATAACATCGCCCAACAGCCGCAGTCGGAAATCTGTACGTCCTTACTTTCGTAGTTTATCGATAAGAAATAATCTCAACGATACTTAAGATTCTCAGTCTTTAACTATTAGGCTTAAATAAACATACATACCTAATGTAAGTGTATGTCATGTGAAGGTACATGTTTCTCTTAGTTAAACTCATATCAATATTGCAATATTTTCCGTTTATTTTTTCTTCATTATTATCTAAAACTCGTTTCCATTTGTATGGATACTGGCCACATTTTGTTTAACTTTACTAGCATTGCCAAGACATTCTGAAACAAATTGACCATAGCGACTAGTTTTTCTTTTATTCTACAAAGTTCCTCCCATAGGTGGAAATGTGCGATTTAAAGTTGTATTAGTGAAACTCACGTAAGGCCATATATCACATTTATATCTACACCGAAAGCGTAAAATGATTTTTTGAATAAAAGCCACAAAAATGTGACTGCAAATTCACATGGCTGCCTAAGAGCTGAGCTCGGGGAAATGATTAATTCTATCCGTGGCTTTTAGTGATTTGTTGTTGCACAAAAATAAATAATAGAAAGTGCTTGAATAACATTTTTGGGCCAACAAAAATGAAATCCCAAATAGCAGAAAGATTGTTCGATAGTTTTGTTGTCATTATAATACATAAAAATTTGTAAATGGAAAGTTCTTAAACAATTATTGTTTATTTTTTATATTTCTGAAAAAAAATCGTTATTGAATAATGTTATTATATAGGACTATATTTAACTTTTGTCGTTTTTGGACCCAAAAAGGCCTAATGAATAATTTTAGTTGTAACACTTGTTCCTTGAATAATAAAAGTTCCTGGTGAAAATACACGAACACCTACAAAAACATTGTCGAAGGTAATATATATAATAATTTTAGTTTCACACTAAATTTATTTGTTCTAAATCATTGTAGAAACATGTAATAGAGAATGAACTACACAGGTCAGTACTTTTTTTAAAGTTTTATGGCGTATAGTTATATCATTTCATGCGCAAAATTATAAAAAGACAGTATTAGAGGAAATAAAATAAATGTAGCCACTTTTTACATATTAATTGCTATAGCAGAGCAAGGTTTCGATCCTCGGACCTCTGGGTTATGGGCCCAGCACGCTTCCACTGCGCCACTCTGCTGCTTGTGAAAACTCTCCCTAAATGCTTAGTAGAACTCAGGCTGTCTCATTGATGCGTTACTAATTCATTAATGACAAAGCAGAACTTAAAATTCAGACGAAGTGAAAATAAAATAAACAATTCTAATTAAATAACTATTATTTTGTAGCTGTTGATTATTATGTTAGATTACCGTTCAATCAAAAAGCAAACAAGTTAAATGGTTGATTAATCTCTATCGAGTTTTCCATTTTTCTCTAACTTACAAATACTTCTTTTAGTTCGAATTTCAGTGAAAGCTGTTGACATTGCAGATGACGAAACGTGATTGGATCTCTTTATACTCCCGCTATCATCAGTTGAATGTGCTCTTTGGGTTAAAATTGCCAATTGAGAGCAAAGCAAAAACAAAAACTATATACAGACCCGTCCAAATAGCGAATAAGTAGAAAACATGCGTAGTTGTTGTTATATGTTTGCGGTTTTGTTTCTGTGCACGTTTTTGATATGAATAAATTACTAAATATAACTGGGAAATGCACACTTCTGTGCGTCAAGCAAATCCGATAGAATCAAATCACACTGTCACGATATAAAAATTCTGAGTAAGCCCCTCTCCTCTATATTCAGTCCTGAGATGCGCGACACACGCATAATCAATGACTGAATATGGCAGGGATTCTGAATCTTGGCTTCATTCATGGCTTTTTTACATTTCTACGTCATTAAGTAGCACAGCATGTCAAGAATATGCTAATATCTGTCAAATCCACCCTTACAAGCCGGCATAAGAGGACATTACGCATACGCCCTGTTGTGTGTCTGCACCTCTATGTGTGCACGTGGAATGCTAACTATATTTCGGATGACGACATTGGAAAAACTGTCATGTAAATCATATAGATGTATAGAGATTGCAGAACTACTCCATATTTCTGTCTGTTTCCATATTTATTTTCAAATTTTAGCATAAAGCATTAAAAATTTTAAATTTCATGCAATTTTTGTTAAACAATTGCCAACAGTCACGTTTCTATGTTGAGTGGTGTGAAAATTCGTATACATTGCAAACAAGCCGCTTATGGCTGCGAAGTGGTCTGAGAAAACATTTGCGCTTTGGGTAAACCCACAGAGTACCACTTATTTTCCCCTGACTCACATGTTGTCCACAGCTGTGTGGCTACTACCTTGAGTTTTGAAACCAACAATTTATATGCCACTAACTACGGTCAGTTTATTTTATATTTTTATTTGCCTGTCTCTTTTCCTGAGGTCAAAATAATTAACTTGCAGCTGTGCTATTTATTTAGAACATTTTTATTCATTTTCATTTGCTAAAATATACTTTTTGGGCTTTGTTGTTTAAATAAACGTTGATTTAAGAAAAAAACAGTTTTTTCTGCAGGTATAATTTGTTTTATTAATCTGAAGTATAAATTAACAAAATATTTCCTAGATTTTTTATTGTCATCATTAATCTCTTTTATCGCAATCATATTCAATTTCTATTCCGAGTGCATGTAAAATAAAAAGTATATTTAAAATCCTTAACGGCAACATTTGGAATATGTTTTTAATTCTTAAATGACCCTTTTAATTATGTAAATTAGAACGGCTCAACAGAGCGTTAATGTGCCCAACCGCAAACTAAGTAGCTAACGTTAAGAATTAAATAACATTTGCAAATTTACATCGAAAGTTACTTTTCCACTTGATTAATAGTTCAGCAATAATGTTATTGTGTTACCTACTTATTTTAAAACTTCAGACTATTTATTCTTAGCCATAATATCTTTAGCTTTTGCTTTTGTGGTTTGAAAAAATATTTAATTTAACTTAAAAAGTCAATTAAAATTTGAAAAATAATGATGAGAAAGTTTCATCAAAATTTTCAATAGGACCTTTATTTAATTTTTAGCTTTACTTTTATGAGCTTTTAAAGACTTTTAAATTATTTCAAAACATATGTATATTGAATTTGGTTATTTAAATTTAAGTCAAATAAAATGTATGTGTATTCATTAAAAGCCAATCGTCTGGAATTTAAAAAGCTGGTGTAAAAAATAATATTAAAAATGCAATTCTCATTTTTTTTTATTTATTAAACTCAAACTAAATCAATCGAAATAACTTTGGCTTTTGCTAAAGAAACGTCAATTAATTTGTATACATAAGTACGTGTGAATAATAATATGACTTAAAGCTTCTTTGTAATTTCCTTTACTTTTTTGCTTTAAGGAATCAAGTGTTACATACTATGACTTAAAGCTTCTTTGTAATTTCCTTTACTTTTTTGCTTTAAGGAGTCAAGTGTTACATATGCATTTATTGATATGTACGAGTATTTACAGTCACTTGCCACATACAAAAGCGTCAAAAAGTGGCATGCACCGTGAAGAAAAACGTACACTATAAGTATACCGAGAAAGCAGGAAAGAGGAAAATATTTGATAAAAAGACATACATAAGTACATGTGTTACATGGCATTTGCAAGATGTGCGACAGATTGATCTATGGTGTTTGTGTTTGCTGAAGCGACATTTAAAATGCAAAACTGAAAAAGCAGACGTTGATTTACAAAAAGGGGACTTGGACTACATAGGGGGTGTTTTCAATAGGGTTTAGAAGGGTATCAATGCATGCGTTTAAGGATAGCATTTTTGCTTAGCTCTCTTTTTGAGTTCTTGGTTAAAGAGTCACATTTATTTATCGTTTGATATAAATTTAAATTAACATTAAATTAAATTTGAGTTCAAGAGAATATATTGTAATATAGTGTATGTAAGAACGGTATTAAAACCTTCCTTTCATAAAAATATAACATTCATATTCAATATTCATATTAAATCGGTTTGATTTTAATATTGATCTATAAAAATGTATTTAGGTTCTTGAGATGCTATTAAGTTAAGTATGTACAATTGACGTGCTTTTAGCTTCTTTTTTTTGTTCATGTCATGTTTCGAAATTAACAGAAACAGAACCTTTTTGTCATGCCAAGGGCCAAAGTTCTTTATGGCTGTCATTGAAATATTTTCTGACAATAGTGTGAAAAGGCAATGCCAAAGAGAAATTGTCGAAAATGTTGTGCTGCACAATGACTGACAACAAAAGACAGGAAAACCCAATGAAATTTGGTTTCTCTTAACTTTTCAACAACAATAAGTAAAAGGTTCAATTTTCTTTTTTTTTTTTTTGCAAAAGAGCAGAAAAGATTTAAAAATTACTTCTTTTTCTACTTGACTCTGACAGTTGGAATGTCAGTCAAGATGTATTATAATATATGTATGTGTATGCCACACTTGATAGGCGATGGAAATGTTGAAAGTTCAACAAAGTTAAATCGAGTTGTAACCTGGCCTGCGTCACATTTTGACACCTCAAATTGAGTTTGATTTGGATTTGAATTGAGATTTGAATATGGCAAATACATATGTAAATCATTTTTCGATGCACGTGCTGGTCAAACTGAGCCAAACTGAGCCACACTTGACTTATGTACGGAAATCAAATTGAATTTTTATGTATTTGGCTTAACTTGCAGGTGGTTCAAGGCATAAACAACCTGAGGGTCCTTTAAATATTTAGTGACCAGCTCAACAACAGCAAATTTTATGACAACAAACAACGACCGCTGTGTGTCAACACAATCAGCATAATAACTGAGGGTCACCGGCCCCAAAGGCTGCAATAAAAGTGGATTAAATGCAAACATGTGTGAGGTTGTTTAGGCCATTCTGTGTTAGGGCCTTGAGATTATGACCACACACACACATCGAGTGTCAACGCATTAGTTAGCCCTCCACACAAATTGATCCCTCGGTTGCCAACGGCAATGTCAAAGTCAAACTTAATGTCTCATGATTTTCGTTATATGCCACATTAGGAAGCAAAAATCATGGTCCGGATCAAGCTGAAGTAAGTTGGGCTCGAAGTTTAAGTGCACATTTCCCTATTGTCCGGTAAAACCTTTCAAATTTACCAAGAGCATGAGCAACTGAGATTTCCTACATTTTGGCTAAATTAAATAGAATTTATATAAATTATTTAAACTTAATTTGGGCTTGGTAAGAACCATGTTTGGGAAAAGCGAAGAGAGGCAAATATTCTTTCCTGGATTGAATTCGCACCTTGTGGCTAACATAGAGAACAGAACTAAATATTATATATGGCTCCAATTAAACTACACGCCAAGTTCAGCTTCATAAATTTGACACTTAGCTGAAAGGAGTGTAGGAAATTAACATATCAAATGTAATGCTTAAATGTATTCTATGAAAACGTTAAGTCCACACATATAATTGTTAAGGGGCATTAAAATATTGATATAGCCAATAAAAATGTTTATATCGTGATTTTTGGCCTAAAAATATATAATTATCTGAGCTTCATCGGATGCCTCTAGGATAATTTGGCCAAAGTATGCAAATAAATATTTGGCTATTTTGTTAAAGCATTTTTACATTTGAACCGAGCACATAAATATATGTGTAATTACTGTCATAAAAGCCAAATAATGCTATCCAATAAATTATATTTATTACTTTGAATAGCTCTATAATAATTTCGGCACATGAAATGAAAACAAAAATGATCATCTTAGGCTACTCTTATGCCAGCTTAAAAGAGTAAATAAATACTATTGAATTAAAAATAGTAACGGTATATAATCAATTTAAGATAAATACCGATACGTAGCTATTTTATTCTGGAAAGAGCATCGTTAGTCGCGTCTATAAGATTTACTCATGCAATTAATGAAATTTGTAATTGTAAAAGGGACAATTTTTTATAACAATTCGTAAAGTAACAGCCGAAAACCAATAAATTTGCATATAAGAGTGGAGCGAAAGCAAAAGGGCGCAAAAAGTTTCAAAAATATTAACAATTCAGTTGCAATTCGACGATTGCAATGTGCAATAAGAGTTTCTGTATATTTAGCTTTTTATTTTTCCAATAACGAATATTTTTGGAAAAGTTGTTTAATTATTGTATTACAATTTCCAATTGAAGTTAAGTTGAGCGGTATTTCTGTCTCTGTGTTTAAGAATATCTGCCTTTTATTTGAATAGTTTATTTAAGTTAAGATGAAAATGTATACCCTGCACCTGCAATTATACATGTATTTGAACTCCTTTGCAATCATATAACTGAATCTAAGCTTACTTCATATTTCCATAAAATGCAACTTTTTAATTTAATAATTAACTGACCTTCAGTTCAAAGTTTTCATTTTGACTTTGCTTTATTTTGGCCAAACTTTCGTTCAGACTAATTATGAAAACTTTGACTTGCATTGATTAAAAAGGGCCAAGACATACATATACTTCATTTTGTTGGCATTTTGGGAAAATTTTTACACCCTTCTAAGGCAAGAAAACTACATTCTTGATTTACTAGAAGTTGTAGAATGTATAGTAAAAGGTTTTCTCCTGCAAGAAAAAAATAAACTTTAGTGTCGCAGCTGTTGACATAGCCATGGTATATTCTTGATGACAAATTTATCGACCAGTTGAAAATCATGCAAATTTTAGTATCGGCAACAGCAGCTGTAGATGACTTTTGAATAGCTAATGATAGAAATAATAATTTATTTTGACTCAATTAATGCACTTTGCTCTAACAAGTATACTACATAATATGCATCATGTGATATCAGTCAAAGTAAGTAAATTTGGAAGTTCAACTTTTTATGTTATTCTAACTTTTCTTAAGTTTGTTTTTTAATCAAGAATATCCTCTCTCACAGAAAATGTCTCTCAGATGTAATAGCTATATTTACTGTTATACGATCATTAACATACATTTTCTATCGAACTAAATTCTGCAGTTTTCCCTTGTGTTTTTTAGACCCTGTACTTTAAAAATGTGAAAAATTGTGTATTACGTTTGTGCAAAAAAAAATGTTCGTAACAGGCAGAAGGATGCGTGGCAGACTACATAAATTGTATATATTCTTGATTAGCATCAAGAGCCGAGTCGATATAGCCATATCCGTCTTTTCGTCTGTCTGTCTGTTCCTTTTTGCGTCATCTCAGAGACTATACGAGTTAGAGACACCAAATTTGGCATGTACGTTCATCTATATCTCCCATTGATATATGGTACATATGTATAACATACACTATCGTCCGAACCTATCCTGAGAATTACATTTGAATCGGGTGATAAACGCGGAAGTCAACTAACAATTAAAACAAACAACAGGGTACAGGGTCTCCCATTGTCGAGTTTGCTCCACCGTAGCTTACTGCAATTTTCTTGATGTTATACTTGAATTGAAGTTTTCCGTTCACTTTTTATGATTCAGCAGCTGTGAGAACTTTGGCATTGCTTTACATTTTCTATGGCATTAGAAATTGAGTCGAAAAAATAGAAAACTTTTGCATGCACAATTTGTGAACGGTTTCATAGCATTTTGTAGCACATTTTCCAGAGTTGTGTAAAGTTTGCCAAACCCAAAACTCGAACACAATCAGCAAATGTTTCACTCCAGCCATTATCATTAATAATTCAAAGACTTTGGTTATGCTTTACTCCTTGGATGGACATCATTTCAAGCTATAAGTATATTCCGTAAAATGGTATTGATGGGCATAACAAACGGAATTGTGTTACATACAGCTGCTGCTGTGTTACCAGCTTCACGAAACTGGTTTCTGTTTATTGTTGAATATCAGTTTAAAAGGCGCTTTATAGATAATTATAATAGAAACGGCGATTTAAAAACTATTTTGTTATCTTATAACGGGAGTGTTGGCCTGAAGTTTGTCTGTAACTAACTATGTTAATGTTAAAGTTGATTTTGGTTATACTTTTGAATTCCACACATTTTCATTCACGGAGTATTATAAAACTGTTTAAATATGTTTGAATGTATTGATTAGCCAGCTTTCAGTAAGATTTATTTACTGATCTTTAAATTTCCGATTTTGCCTTGAGAGCAAATTCATTGCTTCTCCATTTCCGGTTGGCAAATGAGAAATGGTTTTTTGTCATTTACCATTCACCTAAAGATAGAGTGTAACTGAGAGAATTTTTTTTGTTCCTTTCTCGCAGCAGATAAGCTACAGCTTACTCTGTTGGAGGTAAATATGAAAAGTAGCCAAGCATAAGATTTGATTGCAACACTGAAATTTTGTTGTATGTCTAGAAAAAAACACTATAAACTGTAAGAAAGCTGTGTAATTGCCAAAAATGAGTAAGAAAATTTGCAGCAAACCTTCATATGAAACACAACGACAATGTTGGCCCATTAAATAATAATTTGCCTGTTAATTTTGTGGAGAACAAACTGCAAGAAATCTTCCATTCTGCATAAAATAGTCATAAACTAGACAAGTTGCCATTTTACAAAGTAGCGAAAGCTTGATTCAATTTGCCTTTTACAAAGTAACAAACTTACTGTTCTCTTTACAATAGAACATATTAAATGATATGTAGGCGTACTACTTTAATAGTTAGTATAAAAGAACCTTAAAATTAAATTAAATTTATACTATGAATTTCATAGGCTAGTTTAATTACTATCTTCTATATTGGGCTTTCTTACGTAATTAATTTAAAATAAAATTATTTGAAATACACTTTTAAATTCCATTTATTATTTTAAATTTAAGTTTAAATTAAATCTCCGGCAACTCTGTGCCATGTAAAATTTCAATTAATTTAAGATATCAAAAGTAAAACAATGGCTTTTAGTAGCGTCGGCTGATAGCTAAGCCAATTTATTAGCCCATTTGTCAGAGGTGGCAAATAAATTAAGCGACACTTTACCCAAGTTATGCCAAATGGCACTTCAGTTTATACGACTATTTGAGTATTTGTGTTTATTGTATGTGACATTACGAGTACTTGCACAATCTTCAAGGAATGAATTACCTGCTCTCATTCAATGTCACGCACTCAAAATAAGACGTCTTCTCTCGGTGCGTGTCATTTCTTTGCCTGCATTTCAGTTGCCAGATGATTATGTTTGTAATCTGTCAGCTCATTAATGGCTATTAAAATGTCTGAATACCAGTTTGTCCGCTAATTGAACATGTTAATTGAAGTGGTGCTGATAAGGTTTTGAATCAATATCACTATCTTCTGTCAGCATGTAGCACAGAGTTCTTTTTTTATTGTAATTGACTATAAAGTACAAATATCATTCAATCTTTTGATGATAAAAAACCAAATCTTTAGTAAGTAATATATCAATGTTTTTACCAGCGAGCATTGGGAAAGTTCATATACCACATGGCGTATGTGAAGTATGCGTGTACGTGGTCTTGCTTCAAATAAATAGTGAAAGCTGAAGGAGCTTTCAACTTTTGGTTGGGCCGTGCAACTTTTATGAGGGCACTTACGAACTTTCAGTTAAAATTTAAAGCAATTTGTTGTCTGAAAGAAAGAATTTAACTTTAGTGAAACTTTCAACTGCGTTCGGTTTTCATGGCAGCCAGCGTTATTAAATGTACACAAAGGAGATATGTCAGCTTGACTCAAAGTTTGTAGCTATAAAACTGATTAACACAAATGTTTATACACACGAGTAAATAACCAAATCAAATAACCAAACACTAACACACATGCTTTCAATCAACAGAATAAGTCAAAATAATCCTAAAAATAAATGTAATTTGTAATTTCATTAGTGCTTACTTAAAAATATTACTCTTTTTTGTTCTTATCAAAAAGTTGTGCCAGCAAATAATATGTAATATTAAAATGTTGAATCAAAGACAATGTCAGTTTGTGAGTGTGTTCAATGATTTTAAGTCAAAGTTAAAGTTAATTTTTAGTAGATAACCTTGACTACAAATATTTCTTACATTTTTAGACTGTCCCAAAAAGTTCGCAACAAATGTCCTGTCAGTCTGCAACAAAAGTTATCATCCTTAATGAAGTGCGGCATTATAAAACTTTCCTTTTTTCTTCGACTCTTAATATAAATGATTGAGATTTTGTGTTCAATGGAGCATGGAAGTGTAGACAATGTTCAAATAGTTGTCAAAAGTGTCAAATTTGAAGCTTTTCTTCTTGTGCAGCCAATCGTGCAAAGACCCAAAAGTACTTACTTTTAAAATCTACTTTTTGTCTAATAAGTAAAGTGGTACAAGTAATTGTTTTGATAACATACAAAATTCATTGTTTAATTTTTTAAAATAACTAAAATTTGTGTTATAATTTCCTTTTCTTAGCTCGCAATATATGCATGTTTTGGTAAACTAAAATAAATATACTAAAATATCGCTATGGTAAAAATGTTTTCAAAACATAACTAAATTTATGAATTTTGGGATAGGCTAGGTTATTTTCTTTTCTTTTAAATTTTAATTATTTTGCTTATCGAATTCTTTTAGTCTTCTATTTTTCAATGGAAAAAATTGAATTTATTTGTCCTCATTGACTGAATGACTAACCGACTGATTGACTCATTGCCTGACTGAGGCTGAAAGCAGTTTTCTATAATGGTGATTATTGTCCCAGCAATTTCGCTTTATCTCCATCAAATCTGATTATTTGTTTCTGCCTTATTTGGACATTTCTCAATGCAAACTTCTTCCGCCAAATCTAACAGTTTTCCCCCCAGATCCCACTTTGTCTGGCAAATCTAATTTTTTCTGCCAAATCGGACTCAAAATATACAGTCAGTACAACATAAGTAAACCTGCCTAACAGATAAATAAATGTTATTTAACGCAATGAGAAATTAGAAAATACCATCAGAGTGAACTCTGCCTAAAAAGTACTGTCGTATGTTATGTTAAAAAATCACACAATAAATAATAAACGACATCAGTTCTTAGACCAACGCGAGGGAGTTTTTATTGAGTTTAAAGTACTATTTAATAGGTACATCCAAACTAAGGTCCATTTCAAAGGCAAAAACCAGTTTTTTCATTGTTGGTCTTTTTATTGGGTCTGGATCCCAGCACTGTGTTATTATAGATTTTATGGGATCAACATTTTCATAGTGATCAATAGCCTCAAGAGAAGGTCGAACACCTGCGATGTTAAGAATTAAAATAAATTGTTGAATACTAATCCATTTTCTTACCTTGATTGACTTTGTATTGAAGAGCCAACGGATAAATGTCGCCCAAGTGGTGAAATGGCCTCTTCCTTGACATTACCTCCCAGAAAATAATGCCATAACTATAAACATCACACTTTGAATCGTATGTGTTACCAACTAAGACCTACAAAAGTGAATTATTAATTAATTTGGAGCTCAATCCATTTTATATGTAGATGTTGATAAGAACAAACCTCTGGGGCTATGTAATACACGGTTCCAACGCCTCCTGTCAAGATCGAGGCTATTTCTTTCCCTGTGCCAAAATCACTCAATTTTAATATACGAAAGTTGTCGAAAAGTAACAGGTTCTGTGTTGTAAGATCCCGATGTATTACATTTTTCTCATGCAAGAACGCAATGCCCTAAAAACAGAAATAGTATAACTATCTTGTCGCAGTGTTAAGAAAGGGAATTAAATATACTGACCATTGCACATTGACGCATCCAGTTAGTTTTATCCACATATGAAATATCTTTATCCTTGTATGTCTCACCGTGCAAAAAATTGTGAAGAGATCCGCACTCTGCATGCTCTAACAATATGTAAATCATATTGTGGTCATCTCTAGAAATTCCATAAAATGCGACAATATTTGGATGCTTAAGTCGCATTAAATGCTTAAGTTCTCGTTCAAGAGGTTGACTAGTGTCATTATATCTAAGCTTTTTGGCCGCAATTGTCTTTTCGACACCTTCAGTACTCCATTTTGCTTTATACACGTCAGAATATGCGCCGAAACCTATAGCCTATTTAAGTCAAAAAGTTAAATTAAAAACTTTTAGCTTCAAGTGAACAATTTATGTGTGCGTGTACATAATAGTATTACTGGTTTCGAGACCTGAAGGCTTCAGCTTCTCTAACTACATTATTGTACTGTAGAGTTACATATAAGCTATATAATTAGTTAATATATTATTAATAATTACCGGTTTCTCCAAAACAATGTCTTTCCATTTAATTCTAATTATGCATTGTGTCGTACTTTGGGCTCCCTCTGCAACAAAATAGGGCATCTGAGCTTCCTCAGATGAGTCCCAGAAGCTCCCTTGAAGATCCTCAAGCACTTGGCTACTATGCTCTTTGGCTACTATAACCTAATTTAGATAGAAATTCAGATTAAACTTTTGATTTCATTTCATCAATGTATAAATAAAGATAATAGTTTTACCGGTTTTTCTATGCCAATGTCTTTCCACTCTACGTCACTTTGTTCTTCCCCGTAAATAATACGTGTAGGGTTAAAGGAATTTGGTATCACAACAATATTACTAGTATATATTTCTGAAAATTGAAGTGTGTAGATTAATTCTTGCATATTCGGACGCTTCTTTGAATCTCCATTCCAACATTGTTTTATCAAATCTATTATCTCATCGGAATGGTTAAATCTCAGGATGTCACTCAATAGGGGGCGATCACCTACAGCGATTTAAATTATTAAACTGTTGAATATTTGCCCAACTTCTTGAATTTATTTATTTATTATTTGTCACCTTCAATAGCTTTCCTTTGAATATAAAGCTCTACAGAATTTTCCAAGTGGTAAAAAGGCTTCTTTTCTGACATAACCTCCCAGAGCGTAATGCCAAAACTATAGACATCGCACTTCTCCGTATATGAGTCCATTTCGATAACCTGCGTTTAGAATAAAATTGTGGATTTATAACTCTGTTTAGAAGCGGTCAAAGTTCTTACTTCTGGCGCCATATATGGTGCAGTGCCAACATCATTAGACATCTTTGTAGCCAGTTGTTTCACAGTGCCGAAATCACATATTTTTAAAATCTTATATTGATTGAAAATCAACAGGTTTTTGGGCTTAATATCACGATGAAGAATTTTCGGACTTAAATCATGTAGGTACCCAATTCCCTACAAATTAAATATTCAATGAGTTCGCTCACATGTCGAAATAAATATCTAGAGTTACAATTAACCTTAGCACACTGAATCATCCAGCTGATTTTTTGGTGTTCAGGTATATGTTTTACATCAATTGCCCTTTTATGCAAGACATCGTAGAGGGATCCGCAATCTGCATATTCCATGACCATAATAATTCTTTTGTCATCATCTTTTGTGTATCCATATAATGTGACAATATTTTCATGATTAACTGATGACAGATTGTCGATTTCTTTTTTAATTTCACATTCCTTTACGCAGTCCCTATATTTCTTAACAACAATGTTCATTTGAACATCTTTTGTTTCCCAAATCGCTTTATAAATATCACCAAAACTACCATAGTCGATTATCTGGAAATTGTTCATAAAATTACTACATGATTTGCCTTGTAATTTTTGACTTTACCGTGTCCAATATTAAATCATTCCAATCTATTTTATCAGCCATTCCAAGGGCCAGAACAATAAAGAATACACTATTCGGGGAATTATTGCACTGATAATTTTAATGTATGTTAAAAGAACCGAATGTGGAGCGACTTGTTTGCTTCACTTCTATAAACAACTAACTACTCGCAACCAGCTTATCTATATAAAGTGTGGAACGCAAACTCAATGTTGAAAAGATATCGATATTTCGATATAATAATGATATTTTTTCATTACACATGTCAATATGTAATCGATATTTTTCTTATCTATATAAATAAACCTCTTTGTCCGCACTGTCTGACTGACTCACTAACCAACGTATATGTATATATAAATTTTTTTTTTAAATTTCAGATGGCTTCGTATGAATAATCGTATGAAAATAAACTTTAAGCGTGAAAAACTTTTTGTTTCCTAAGTTATCTCAAAATCTTCACCGAGTGGCTTTTTCTTTAAGCTTTTTTCCTGGACACTTTTTAATATAAACTTTCTCCGCCAAATCTGATATTTGTCCGAATCCAACTTTTCCAACAAGTCTGACGCAGAAATATACATAGTAGTATAACATAAATAAACTTACATGCCGAACCAATAAGTTGAAATAAACACGAGTTCATAATATAAGCATAATATTAATTTAAGAAATAAATAGACATAAGTTAACACCAGATTGAATTCTGCCTAAAATCTTTTATTGTATTTTAAGAACACATAAAATTAATAAGCGTCGCTCTTAAATAAACGCTATACAGTTTTTAGTTAGCTATAAGTACTAACGCTGCGGCTACCATTGCCAATTACTTCAAGCTAAGATCTGCATCCAAACTAGGATCCACGTCGAGAGTTAAAGCCAGTTCTTTTATTTTAGGCCTTTTCATTGGGTTTGGATCCCAGCACTGTGTAATTATAGATTTTATGGGATCAACATTTTCATAGTGATCAATAGCCTCAAGAGAAGGTCGAACACCTGCGATTTTAAGAATTAAAATAAATTGTTGAATACTAATCCACTTTCTTACCTTGATTGACTTTGTATTGAAGAGCCAACGGATAAATGTTGCCCAAGTGGTGAAATGGCCTCTTCCTTGACATTACCTCCCAGAAAATAATGCCATAACTATAAACATCACACTTTGAATCGTATGTGTTACCAACTAAGACCTACAAAAGTGAAATATTAATTAATTTGGAGCTCAATCCATTTTATATGTAGATGTTGATAAGAACAAACCTCTGGGGCTATGTAATACACGGTTCCAACGCCTCCTGTCAAGATCGAGGCTATTTCTTTCCCTGTGCCAAAATCACTCAATTTTAATATACGAAAGTTGTCGAAAAGTAACAGGTTCTGTGTTGTAAGATCCCGATGTATTACATTTTTCTCATGCAAGAACGCAATGCCCTAAAAACAGAAATAGTATAACTATCTTGTCGCAGTGTTAAGAAAGGGAATTAAATATACTGACCATTGCACATTGGCGCATCCAGCTAGTTTTATCCACATATGAAATATCTTTATCCTTGTATGTCTCACCGTGCAAAAAATTGTGAAGAGATCCGCACTCTGCATGCTCTAACAATATGTAAATCATATTGTGGTCATCTCTAGAAATTCCATAAAATGCGACAATATTTGGATGCTTAAGTCCCGTTAAATTCTTAAGCTCTCGTTCAAGGTCTTTGTAAAAGTTAAGCTTATGTCTAAGCTTTTTGGCCGCAATTGTCTTCTCCACACCTTCAGTGCTCCATTTTGCTTTGTAGACGTCAGAATATGCGCCGAAGCCTATAGCCTTTTAAAGTAAAATTAAAAACTTCTTATTTACTTGTAAGTAATATATTACCTGTTTCGGGGCCTGAAGGCTTGAGTTGCTTAGAATTAATTCTAAGTTACAATTAATAACAATTTAAAAATTAAATAATTACCGGTTTCTGTAAGACAATGTCATTCCATTTAATGCTATTTTCACATTGCGTCATATTTTGGGGTCCTTCTGCTGCAAAGCCGGGCATCTCAGATTCTTTAGATGAGCTCCGGATGCACCCTTGAGGCTTTGAGCTATGCTCTGTTGCGCATTGGAATTTCAAGTCCCTAGAAGTACCATATCCTATAGACTAATTTAAATAGAAATTCAAATTGACTGCAGGTGGTCAATATATGTATGTACGTCATAGTATTACCGAGCTCTCTAAGACAATATCTCCCCAATTATTGGTAAGATCAAATTGCCACTGAGAAAATGCGCTATGCTCTGCCCCTCTGGTAGACGGTTTGAAATTGAAATGTTGTTTCGCATTGAGATATTTATAACTTTCCAACAAGTAAAGTTTTCCGATCACTTCTTGTATTTTCGGACGCTTCATTGAATCTCCATTCCAACATTGTTCTATCAAATCCATTATCTCATCGGAATGGGTAAATCTCAGGATGTCACTCAAAAGGGGGCGATCACCTACAGCGATTTAAATTATTAAACTGTTGAATATTTGCCCAACTTCTTGAATTTATTTATTTATTATTTGTCACCTTCAATAGCTTTCCTTTGAATACAAAACGGTACAGAATTTCCCAAGTGGTAAAAAGGCTTCTTTCCTGACATTACCTCCCAAAATGTAATGCCGAAACTATAGACATCGCAATTTTCCGTATATGAGTCCATTTTAATAACCTGCGTTTAGAATAAAATTGTGGATTTATAACTCTGTTTAGAAACGGTCAAAGTTCTTACTTCTGGTGCCATATATGGTGCAGTGCCAACATCATTAGACATCTTTGTAGCCAGTTGTTTCACAGTGCCGAAATCACATATTTTTAATATCTTGTATTGATTGAAAATCAACAGGTTTTTGGGTTTAATATCACGATGAAGAATTTTCGGGCTCATGTCATGTAGGTATTCAATTCCCTAAAACGGAATATTAGGTGCGGTTGGTCACAAATCAAACAAATAACTAGAGTTAGAATAAACCTTGGCACACTGAAGCATCCAGCTGATTTTTTGGTATGCTGGTATATATACATATTTTGCACTTTCATGCAAAATATTGTAGAGGGATCCACACTCTGCATATTCCATGACCATAATAATTCTTTTGTCGTCATCTTTTGTGGATCCATATAATGTGACTATATTTTCATGATTAACTGATGTTAGATAGTCGACCTCTTTTTCAATTTCACATTCCTTTACGCAGCCCCTATATTTCTTAACCACAATGTTCTTTTGGACATCATTTGTTTTCCAAATTGCTTTATAAACTTCACCATAACTACCACAATCGATTATCTGGAAAATATTCATTGAATCACTAGATTATTTGTTTTGTAATACATGACAGTACCATCCCCAATTTTAAATCATTCCAATCTATTTTATCAGTCATGTTAAGAGTCAGAGCAATAAAGAACACCCTCTTCCGGGAATTATTGCACTGATAATTTTGTTGATATTAAGAGACCCGAAGATCGAGCGACTTGTTGGCTTCACTTCCATCAACAACTAACCACTCGCAACTCGTAATCAGCTTATCTTTGAATGAGTGTGGAACCCAAACTCAGTGTTAATAAAAAATCGAAATGCAACACTACAATATTCAGACATAAATTTGAGTTATTATAAGCTACACAAGCCCTAAATATATCGATATTTTCTTATTAATAAAAGAACTTGATATATCACATATCTCAGACAATGCTCTAACCTGTTATGTAACAGGCAGAAGGAGGCGTGGCAGACCCCATAAAGTGTATATATTCATGATCAGCTTCAAAAGCCGAGTTCATTGTCTGTCTGTTCGTCTGTCTGTGTGAATAAAAAAATAAATCGACTGCCAATTTAAAAATGACTTGACCAAAATGAGACACACTTACTAAATAGAGCCAACAATGGCTGGCTTAGTAGAAAAAATACAAAAAGGAATTGAAAAAATAATTAATTCGATGCAAATAAATCCTTAGATTAGAGATAATTAGATAAAGCTAATGGCAAGAGTATATCAAATCAACAGCTTTTCCATAAGCATTACTAATTAAAGCAATTGAGTATATCGCTATTTGTATGACATAAAACTAATAAAAACTGTCTGCAACTGTTTTATGGATTGTATATGACAATTAAATTAGAGTAATATGTTATTTATATACATGTATTGCTAATTTTTATAGACTCAGGGTCAATTAAAATTATGTTTCGGCGAAATATATTTTTAAAAATGTTAAGCTACTGTTGCCCACGTAAAGGCAAGAAATGACACTGTAAATTCCTGTGCTTAGTTTAACATTTACAAGTACTTAAATAAACCGAGTTTCCTTTTATTTTTTCATTTTTGTCAAACAAAATAAATGGGCATTGCAAACCTAAGCTTCTCAAAACTTTTCAAAAGACAGAATGTCAGTTGGTCGTGCAGGAGATTTGCAAAAGTTTTGGCCAAGTCACGTGTGATTTTCATATAAAAGTGCCTAAAATTCCTACAAACTTCAGGTACGAAACAATTGCTCTGTCTTGATTTTTAGGGAATCGGATTTGCAGTGGATACAAAGCTGAGAAACAAACATGTGTGGTCAGCTTTAGCGGGTGTCAGACAAGATATTACCATGAGTATAAATTTTAGAAATGGTGAATGATAATTTTCGTAAATAATATATACATTGCTACACAATCAATTCCAAAAGAAAGTTAATCTGAATGCATTTCTGATTATTACTTCTTTTTGTAATATTAAGTGTCTATAAGTTTTGAGTTATGCTTTCAATTGGTTCATAAAATTGCAATTTTAAATTATGTTTACTTAGCCACCACCTAATTTGTCTGTGCCTTGGATTTAACCGCTAAACCACTCGACCCTTTTGACCTGTAAGTAAATGTGTGTGCAAGATGAGAGCGAGAAGTAAAGACTGCTTTTAATGAAAATAAAAAGTAAATAGAAAAAGATCGGCTAAGTAACCACAATTCCAGCAACTCAAAGTAACTCTTTTTTTTTGCTTTTTCATTGAGTTTAGCAGTTTTTTTCTTACTTGGCACTTGGTCCGCAAATAGAGCGTTGTCTACTCTGTGGCAAAATAATTTTTTTTAATTATTATTTTAATTAGTTAATGGATATTCCAATTTGACACATTAACTCTTAGCGCTTGTCATTACCTTGGCTAATGATTCATTGCTTGAATAAATTCAGGCGAGCTGCACTTATTATTTAACAGTTTTATATAACAACACTTTTAATACATTAAGAGTAGAATCCGTTTTATTGCCATATGCTATGAACTGCATAACTTAGCCAAGCAGATAAGTAATAAAGCAAGGAAAATTACATTTTCAACTGGCTTAAATCGGTAGCTTGACATATGGTTTATTTTATAAAAAGTTCACAGTACTCGATTTATTAGAAACATCATTTAAATTTGTTTTAAAATTTTGATAGGAGCATTAAGATATAAAGTTTATAACGTTAATCATTCTAACCAAATAAGAATTACTTACTTGTTAATACGCGCATTGCAAAGTTTCAATGACAACTTTTTAATTAAATGAGTGTAAAAAAGCTTGACATTTCATGGTAGCCCTGTCATCCTAGATATGGTTATAGTCACCTGCTGGGCCAACAGAAAAATTTACCAACTGCAAAAAGTGCATAACAAGCCAAGCACTGTGAGTTGTGGCCTGCGGATTGTGGATTGCGGTGAACTGCGAGTGGCATTTACTATTTAAATAAAAGAAATATGCTACTTAATGAGAAATGCAGATGATGAGAAACTTTAATAAACAGTTAGACAAATTAAACGTCGGTAATCAACAAAACACACACACACACACACACACAAGCGCAGCTAGAGGATTATATACTGTAGAATCCTTCGGTCTTGAATTATTTCCTAAGCACTAAGTATTTAATATTTTTTAAGCTTTTAGCTTATTTTTTCAATATTTTTTTGTTGCTCTTCATTGTTTTCTATTGTTGAATTCGCTGTTTTTAGCGGACTTCCGCAAATTTTTGCCATTTGAGTAGAACATTTTACACAGTTTATTGTGCCAAGTAGTCGGATTAAATATTGGAATTAATTGGCAACGCTTGCTATGCCGGGTACTTATATTTAAAAGGGTACTTAAGTTAAAGAATGCCTTTAACTACGCTTTTTAAATAAAATATCAATACAAAATTTAAGTATCTATGTAAGCTAAAAACAAAAAAATGTTAGTTGGCAATCTACAAAAACACACTCGTCTTCCACTTTAAAGCAGCATTGTACACATTCTTGGGGTATTAGCCATGTACGAGTACTTTTGCGACTAGCTGTGTGAGGCTCTGTTGCAGCTGTCAGCTGGACGGATACCAATGTCAAATGTCCTGACACATGCACAAACTTTGTTAAACGACAACCAACTATACACAATGCAATTTCCATGTCTACTGGGGGAAAGAAAAAATTACAACAAATGTGAAAACAAAGCAAATAAAATGACCGCAGTAATAGTGAGAAAAGCTAGGCAAAATAATATTTGCTTGCTGTGTCAGCAATTGGAAATGGAAAAAATTATGGTAAATTTATTAATTTTTTTAAAATACTCGTGTATTTGTTATATGTTTCTTTGAAAATAAGAAGGCAGCGAATTCTAACATTTTACACTTTCTTCCATCGTATGCTTCAATTGATAAAACATTAGTTCTAACTCGAGCATCAAATTGAATTAATCTAGAGGTATAGGATGAAATTCCGATTCACTCATTTGAGCGTGTTTTAAAATCAAATGTCACTCTACAGATTCCGAAAGATGTGTCTAATGATTATAGGCCAGAAATATTCAGTAAGGAGAGGAATAGATGTTTTCATACGTTTTCATTGACCAGACAGGGAAATAGAAACTAAACCAACAATATTTTCTGCAGGATGCAAGTTTATTGCTTAGGGACTCAGTGCAGTAGTAGAAATAGATAACAAGACTATCAGTTGATATCTCATACCAAACCCACTTCTGTCTCTTTAAGCCAGGAGACAGATTCACATAATTTGTACTTAGTTGTCGCTCAGTTATATACTGCACCAACTATCCCATAGGAGAACTAGTCTGAAATGAAAGAATAAATATTACATAGCTATCCCAAGGTATCCGTCATCTGTCTGGCTTTAAAAGCAAAGCAAAACCATTTTTGTTCAAGGCCAATAACAATCTGAACTGAATTGTTTTATATTCTGAGCGTCTACTGTGACTGAAGCAGACTTCAAGGTCCACATTAATGCAGGGCAATTCACAAAAAATGACTAGTCGATAGCAAGGAATTTCTTCTTGGCGCCATAGTCAATATATATATAAATCAGTGCTAAGGAAATAGCAACTGATGGCCTTGTTTTTGTGGGTATGGACAACAGATGGTGGCAGATGACAATATACGATGGACAGGATATCTTGTTAGACAGCAGCAGTTAGAATAAAGCAAAAGCAAAGAAAGAGACATGAGAACTAAAAAGGGTATGTAAAAAGCAGGTATATAAACCTTAAATAGTTAAATTATATGTATTTCCAAATACTTTTTTATAACAAAGCTTATTTAAGTCTGCAATTACTTACATTAAATAGAAATATCTAGAAAGAATCTTAAAGAGCATACTTTACCACTTGCAATACTTTAGTATAAATAAAAAATAAATAACTGTCCAGTGCAAGGTGGACCATAAATCGTGACTATCATAGCTCGAGAGGCAAACAAGGCTCGCTTCTTGGACAGCCTGGGGATCCTTTAGATGACCTCCATGCAGGGCTTGCTATATATGTATGTGCTATATGTGTGTTTACATTCTTTGCTCGGACAATTTCACTTGAACAAAGCTGTTTGTTGTCCGCATTTGTGGCTGCTGTTTGTGCAATTGCATTAGGGAATTTTATAGAATATTTATTACATTTTTGTTTACCAAGTGCTAGGTGTGAAATTTAATAAATTTGTAAGCGCCCATTTTGGTAACTCTTTTGGGAATTTGTAGCATTTTACGGATCACACAAAGGAAATATTATATGTAGAAAGGAATAAATTTCAATTTTAAGTACTGGAAGTAATTTATAATGTGATTTTTATAGCGTGTGTAAACAAAAAACAGCTTATGTTGGATTTATCTATAATCTGAATAGTAAAAAAAGTTAAACAGAAAAATATAAAAATAACGTCATCCTTTTAATCATCACCAGACTCTGCCTACAATTTTTACAGCTAAGCGAAAACAAACTTAAGACAAACATTTTGTTTAGAAAGAGAAACAAAGGTAAGAGCTTTTCATTTGGCAATTTTAACCATTTTTAATTGAGGTAAAGGCCAACTTCTGCAAATGCGACCTACTTTTCTTCCGACTCTGGTTTGCTGCCAAAAACAAAAACAGTTTGGACAACCAGACCAGAAACAGGCAAAGCGTAAATATTTGATCAGGCTGAGCAATTGAAATTTACATAATAAATTGTCGTAAATAGAAATGTGTGTGCTCTTCTCATGACATTGCAAAAATCTTAATTAAGTGGTTTTGCTTGCTAATTGAATTTTAATTACTCTCAATTGTTTAAAACTACTTGTAGTTCTTGGAAAGGACTTAAACTCTATCCTACGTGCATGAATACGAGTAGGAAATAAGGTTGCCTAAAGGTAAACACGCTTTTCGAATAGCTATATTATACTCATACTCATACTCATACTTACATATTTATATGAACATAAGTGTGTATTTTCCCTCATTTAATTTCAGCGTGTCAGCTGCCGCAGCAGCATTTTCTTTTTAATGCGTAAATTGCAAATACATTTTCCCGCTTAAGTGCTTTCATTTACACTGTGAAAGCGAGTATTGAGAATAATTTTCCTTGCCGTCAGTTTGTGGATATGCGACAGTTACGGGTTAACATGACGTGCGAGTATAAATAATTAAATTTGCTCCCCTTCTTGTTTGATTAATTGAATGTGTGTGTTCAACGTGCAACATTGTTAAAATTGACTGTTATGCTTGCTTTACAAACCACGGCCCTGCACGAGTAGAATTCAACATCGGGGCAGTGCAAACAGAGATTGGTAGCTGTTCCACATTACGTATACGTGATTTGTAACGTAGCAAAAAAAAAACAAAACATTAACAGCTGACTAAAAAATTATTATCAGAAGTAAACAATTATTTAAATGCCAAAATTCCTGCAATTATTCCTTTGATGCACATTGAGTATACGCATTCTGGCAACTCAAATTCCTGTCACAATTATTCAGTAATTCTCAACTACTTTGATTTCTACATTAAATCACTGACTGAAATCACAATTGAACTTAAAAACATAATTGCGTATTTTAATTGCGCTTATTAAAACTTTCTATAGAGGCTCAGACAGAAAAAAAAGAAATGCTCTGATTAACCTACGAGAATAAATAAAGACGAAGTATAAGTCAGACTATAAACGAGAGCTGAAAAGTGTGCACGGAGAGAAGAAAATCTATATAAAATCGAGGTTTATTGCGAAAATGTGCATTTAAATTATTTATAGCATCTCTTGGGTCACTTCAAGATGTCGACTGTCAATGTTAAGAACTTATACAAACTGCACTTCACTATACTCTCAAGTGCCTGTAAATAGTTTGATTGCCTTCGCGAGGGTAACTATAAGATAAATTGTTGGATTGATGCATAATAAATGAACACATAGGTTCATGGATAGATTCGATCTTATAGGAATAATATAGAATAACTTTCTTTAGTCTTAAAATTTAAGCTTCTTTAAATGTGAACCAAGTCACCAATTTGGGAGAATAAAATTGAATTGAGCTCAGCTGTCAGAACAAATGAATGTTAAACAGATCAAAAGAGCAATTGTATCAATTGCCCTGCTCCGAGCGATGATTGGAAAACTTGAAGTGAGTGGTAAGCAAATTTCCATCTCATCAACCGAACAGGCAGACAGCCTGAGGAAAAACTCACGTTCATCGCTGGTAGCACAAATTCGATTTAATGCTTATCTACATACTGGACTGCAGTCTTTTTGTCAGGTGTGCCAAAAAGGTAATACATATATAAAAACATGTATATCGACTCGTTAAATGTCATGCCAATTTTTATCTGATATAGATGAGAAGGTACTTTATAACCAACTGTTGCGCACTCCATTATTCTGTATGTAAATATTAATATAATTTTAAAAATTTATATTTTGTTTCGCTTTAATGTCTAAAACAAGATCTAATGGGCCTTTAAGCTCTTAACTTTTGATATTTCGTGATTTGAAAGTCCATTTCGCATTTTAGATGAAATATGTGCAATGCCTTTAAGCAGCTGACAGTTTTTAAAGGAAACTCATAACGTATCCTTGGAAACGGTCCCAAAAGTGAGACTAATATGCAAGTTAATTGACATTTGATTGAAGGTACAGAGACTGCAAGTGGCATTAGGTCGACATCGGAAGGTTTCTCTACGTGCCAGTAGGTTAATCCCACTGCTTAAGACATCAAGTATGTGAAGAGTTGCTGTAGTTATAGCTACAGCCTATGGGTTATTGCTTTCTGGTAGCTATTAAAAAATGGGAAATGGCAGCTGGTCAATGGCTTAAGCCTGTTAGGTAATCACTAGTAGTATGCATTGCTCTGCTCTTAGTTATTTTGGTTTTAAAGTCTTAAAGTTAAAGACGCCAGAGGTGGTGGGTAAACGAAATTTATGCAAATGTCTGAGATCCGCTTTGGGTCCCAAAATAACTGAAAATAACGTGTAGACAGGCAGAAACGTGCTCAGACATAAATATGTAAAATAAATTTCCAAAATAAATGCCCAAATTAAATTGACTGCAATTTTATAGGCAAACTACGTGCAAGACAAAGAAAATGGTCAAATAATTTGTTGAGCATTGCAAAATCAAGAAAAAACCTTATTTAGAAAAACTTGTTAAAGTCAAGACAGCTAAAACTGAAATTGTCACCGCTTATGCACTCTCAAGTACATGAGACAAATCTTGAATATGAATACATTCACTCATGTAATTTACTTTGGCCTTTTCCGTAGTTAAAACTAAATCTTTGGCTTGCAGTAAGTTCTGACAAAGTTGAAATAACATAAAAATAAAATAAAGTTTATTTTATGCCTTATGTTTTTCAGTGTGTAAATTTTCAAAGGGATTACAGTTGCCACAGTTTGCAGCAGAGGACGAACATGCCACAAAAACTTTTCTAAGCACAAAATGGAAATTGAAGAAGATTTGGCGACAGCTGCATTTTGCTTGTATGTGCAAATCTTGTCTCGAAGTAAATTCTAAAGAAAACTATGGCCAAATATCCAAAGCAGCCGATTGCAAAGTGACAGGGATAGACAACTCTCTCGGAAAAAGGGAACACAACAAATAGTTTCACATGCTTGTGGGGATTTTGCTTGCGTCAACAGATATTTACACAGAGAAATAGGTTTGGGGAATTCAAGTCTTTTGAGCGTAAATCAGCTGTTGACCTTTGCCTTAAAGGAAACAATTTACAGCAGAACAGCTAATCGCATAGAAAATAGTCTTTTAACTACATAAAGTAACAGCGATCAGAGTAGATCTGTTTCTAAATAATCTTATGCGTTTTATCACCTTGCACCTTGCTTTGTGTAAAGATATGAATCAGATTTATTTATTGTCCTAATAATTTACAGAGCCTTAAGTTTGAAAGTTTATTTTCTTTGTCTTGCACCCCGTGGTGCCAACACTTGCTGGTCTAGAGGTTCTCGAGACATTTTAAAGGATGCCAATAACCGGAAGGCACACAACGGGTGCTTTTCTCCATTTTTGTGCATAATTAATAGCAACATGGCGGACCTGCAACTTGTTGCTGAAGAAAATATAGTTGATAAAATTAGTTAAACAAGTTAGCAGCCATTAAACAAGACATTAGCTTTAATAAGTGAACATGAAACGGCCACGTTATGACTTGGCTTATGTGCGCATTTTTCAGATTTACCTTTTTAATTTTTACTATACAAATTTGTGGGCTGTAGGTAGATCTCTAAAAATTCATTTGCCAGGGGCAAAAAGCTTCTGGGTCACCGTGTTGCAAATGCAAGCTGACTGAGATTATAATTATGCCACATTATAAACTAAAAGTCATTGACGTGTATTCTGAGTTAAACGAGGTTTATTTACCCAGATGTCGCAATATCCTGCTGCTCTGCACATCCTGTGCATACACTGCAACAATGCGTGCATACAATTCCCAGTAGATGAATTAAAAACTGCAGTCTCGTCGTCGCCTGACAACTTGTAAAATAAAGGAATATTCAGATGACAAACGAGAGGTAGAGAGAGGCAAGATAGCGGACAGCTAAGGCGAGGAACAGGGGGAAAATACTTAACCATTGTCTGAACGCTGCAGGCTAAATAGCTAGGAAACAGCTCTAAACAGTAAAAATCAACAGAAAGCACTTGCAATGACAACTGAATAGAGCCCCAAGCGTTTACATTCATTCATTTAAGTCTCATAACCGCCGTAACGATACAATAGCCAGCAATGTTGAAAGTGTTTGTTTGATGATTTTTGGCCTGAAAAGACATTTAAAGCTCGACTTCGGGCTAAATTCTAACAGGCTGACGACAAGCGAGACTAAAGTGACCCAGTTAGAACGACACATCAAAGAAGTGGCTGATTCAACTTAAGTTCTTTAAAGTTGGAGAAGTTTAAGTGACCTTAAATGTCCTCTGATCAGATAACTATTTGTTAGACAAGAGCTCCCTATTTCTTTAGCTTCTTTAGACAGACAAACTAGAGAAACTAGACACTTAGACTATTTAAGTTTTAATAGATTTATTTATACAATAATTTTGTATTCTTAGACGAAAAGCCCCTTTCGATTTGCTTGGTAAACTTTGTTTTAGAGAATCTCAGCTTAATAATTTTCATAGAAGAGCTAAATACTTCTGTAATTTAACAAATTTAATTTATTTGATTGCCAACGACAGCAGCAGTTGCTAATTGCTTCCAGTTCCAGTAAAAACGTTGTCAAATTTATTGTCATTCACTGCTTGCTGACTTTACGCTCGAGTATATTTTGAGTTGGCAGCAAATATTACAATGATAATTTAGTCCGCAGGTGCTGTAACCCAGTTTCCTGTACAATCTATTCCACTCTTTATGCATATAGGAGTAGTTTGTGCAACAAACTTTGTCCAGATATTTGCTATTATAGCGGTGACGACCACCAACTGATTAATTTTAAAATTTGCATGGTAATTTATGCGGTGAATCCTTGGAGTTGCGGGCCTATAACAATCTGCATGATGTGATACCACAACAGAGAGTCTAGTATACCTTTCATCTGACTCGACTCCTATCATAGCTACTTTATGTGGCTATAATCATGTGTGGTGATGTGAAACCTGCTGTGTTTGAATGTGAACGCTTTGGCCTGGAAAAACAATGAATGCCAGCAGCAAATGAAAATCTCAGCGGGTTGTTTGAAGAGAAGCGTTGGCATTTATCTGGGGCCTAGACAAATGTGTTCAGTGTCACTTGGCTAGATTAGTTTCGTTTCGTGTGGCTTAAGTACTCATATACGCTGCGTATGAGTTATTTATAGTAGTGGCATGCCAAAAAGAAATCATAAGAATTTATGACTCGAGCTTATCTCAAGTATAACCCTTTTATGACACTGCGCAAGATAAAAACAAAAGTGCCTCTGGTGAAGAATTTTCAATTTAATGACACATTCTTATTGCATTTTTCTATGGCAGACAATTAAATTATATGAGAGAGAATATTGCAAGCATAAATTCGAGGGCAAGCTTTGATTGTTATGAGACGGTTAGGCTGAATTCATATTGGCCAAGTTAATACATTGCATGATGCTGCTACTGCATAGGCCAAGGACATTTGACCGACCGTTGAGTGCTCTTTGCGCACTTGTTTACCCAGTCAACTGGGCATCTACTCTCTGGCCCCCAGTGTGCCACTTCTTGATGCATTCATTCAAACACGGTGTATTTAAATTTCACTCGTTGTGCATTCATTCGTGCTATGACCCAATGTTGGGAATATACTCGTTTTTCTATGGCACACAACTGTCCGTTGACCTTTCCAGCTTGTTAGCCTTGGGTCACGGCCCGTCCACGTCCACAATATAAGTCAAATAATTGCACGTTCCAATTGGCCTTTTTAGAGGCGTGGTAAAATTCTCTGCTGCCACTGTATTTTCATAACTCTTCTTTGTTATTTCTTCTGCTGTGTTCTGTTCCGTTTGTTGTCAATGTCAGTTGTCACTCAGCTTTATGGCCTCACTATAAATGTTAGTACATAATGGCATTCTTTTGTTAGCTTTCCTAAAATAGTAAAACTTCTGCTGTCAGTCTCACAGTTTTAAAACAAAATAACAAAATAATGTAACAATAACTTTAGAAGCAACTGTTGCTGCTGTGACATAAATTTAAGCTCTTTCTGAATTTTGAATGCTGGTCTTAAGCTAATCAAATTATATTAATTTAAGTCAAACAATTATGATAGGATGTTATGATATGAATAACTTTTCTTATCACTCTTTTTTATCAAAATATTTCTTAAATTATGTATGTTGATTGAATTGTTCTTTATTTTACCTAAAAATGCACGTTAAATTGTTTAAATTTTTCTTAGTACTTATTGGTTAGATCGACTCCCCTCTCCATCTGTTATTTTCTAAAATTCCTAAGAAATAGATATGTATATGTTGAAACTCCTAAATCAAGTTTACTGTCTAAACATGATACGGGTACTTACATACATAATTGCAAAGAACATGTGACCTTTCGCCAGGTCTGACGATTAATGCTCTTTCCCGGTAAGACGACTCCTCCACGTGTAATGAGAAATATGTGAGATTTAATTTTGTTGCCTGTACGTTGTTGCCACTTCCATTAGCAGACCTTTAGCTGCAGAGACGTTAATTTACAACCATCTTGTTGGTTGTTTGCATAAATCAGCGTGGAGTAAAGTGGTGTGAAGTGAAGTGGAGTCGAGTAAAGTCACCTGCTCCTACAGTTACGCCGTGTGCAAATCCCGAGCTATGCTTAAAGCCGCAAAAATCCTGGAAGCTCGTTAAGCGGTTAACGCTCATTTTCGAGTTGAACCCTTTCTAAGTTTGGTCTGAGAAGGGCGAAGGAAGAGTTGAGTGTAGCGTATGTTTTACACACATGCGAATATTACACGGCTCGGGGATTTACAGCTGGTTTGTTAAATGATTTAATCCTTTTAGCTCAGTAATTTTGAGTGTCAGTTTTAATGCGGGAACACCTTGTGCTCATTTGTTGAATTACAGCATAATGAGTTGATGTTGAGTTCTCATTCTCGTTCTCGCAATTGAAACTAAACAAACTCTGAACTTTCAACTTGTAAAGAGCGTTTTAAACTATCTGCAATACAATTGCAATTGTGTATGAATTGTTGACTAAAATTAGGAAAAGTTAATTAATATTCTAGTAAATTTAAATTAAGATGTAGCTAAGAAGATTGCAATAGCTTAGTCGTCAATTTGCTTTAATTCAAATCATATAAAGTAATTAAATTCCTTTCTAAGGGAGCTGAATAGTTCAGATTGCTTTACCTAGCGTTAGCTGCAGCTGATTGAAAGCAACGTTAAATTACGGATAAAGATTTGCTTAATTAGCAGATATTTTAATTGAATCCTTTTGTAAGTGACTTAATAAAGGGCAATCACACAAAAGGCTGAGCTTAATAAGCGTATTATCCAATTGATTGAAGAGTATAGAAATCATGTGGATATGGTAAATGAAAGCAAAGAAAGTTACACCGCATGTTTTGGACATGAATTAATTACTAAATATCATCATGCTTCAAATCGAATAAAACCAAAGCGCAGTGTCACGATACAAATATACAAAATAGACCAGATGTGGGACATGTGCATAATCAATGATTGGAACTGGCAGGGATTCTGGATTTTGGCTACATTCATGGCTTTTTTACATTTCTGCATCATTAAGTAGCACAGCATGTCGAGAATATGCTAATAACCGGCACACTCATCCACACACGCCTTAAACAGCCTCTTGATCCTGTCCCAGCAGCATACGCCACGTTGTGTGCGTTGAAAATACGTTTTTTTTTTGTGTTTATTGTGTAAAACAATGGAAAAGCCCCTAATCGCTTTGCCATTTAAGCCATATAAAAGGATATAGCTGTTTTGCATTTCTCTGGGTTTAGACCAAGTCTTTTTTTTTCCTTTTTTATATATTATCCAAGCTTATTTATGCACACTTATATGAATAAATGCTTTCGTTCAACTTTGAAGTAAGCTGTTCCGTCAGCATTGACATACATATGTATATTCTATGATTGTTTGTTTAATAAAATAAAAATTAATGTTCACATTATTTTAAAAGATTTTTAAGGTTTTACCGGAATTAAAATGATTAATTTTTTTCAATCAGCAAATATTTCATATCGTTTCACTTCTGATGCTGATAACGAATAAAAGAATGCATATGAGCAACACCTCAGAAAAGCTTTATAAAGCATCTGTTTGCTATTATGCTGTTGTCAATTCAATTATCGCACAAAAGAAGTGCAGTACACAATAACATGCCTGGAAATCACAATGAATAAAGTCACGAATTTCGCGAGAAAAAAGGAATTGCAGTATAGTCTTCACTTTTCAATTGAATTCAGTCATTTAAGTTTATTTTTGTTGTCATTTGACATGACTGCTGAAATTGGTTGAATATTTTTTATATTTTTTATACCTTGCAGCTCAGCGTGGTCAATATGTAATTTCACACACATAACAAAGAAGCCTCACGGCCAACGAGACCTGCTCAAATAACCAACAGTCAACTGGACTCGGCATGAACCAATTTAATCAAAAAATATAAATTGTCTGTATACACCATTGATTTCGGTTTATCTCCATGACAACAATTGTTCAAATTAAATTATACCCAGAAATATTATTTACATGCGTCATCAATATTTTCATCATAATTCGAAGAGATTTTTCTTTGAGCCTATAATTAAATTCAAAATATAACCTGAAGCGTTCTTTGATTACATTTTCGTATTAAATGAAAAATGTGGGAAATGGTTACTGTCTGGGATATAAGACGCATAAAACATTGTAAAATTATTGGAATCTTCATAAGTATTGTGTCGTTTTTTATACCCTTAAAGATTTTCAGACCAATCCTTGGTTAAACATTTTACTCAATTTCTTATGACATATCTTTAAATTTGATTCTGAGACGTTTAATTTGACTAGTATAAATTGTTAGAAACTTTCACGGTACATAGTGTGGTCGAAGTCAATCTGATGAATACAGACTCTTACAATTGTTTTCACTTTTCTTCGTCTTCAATGTCGTGTTTGGACTTTGACTTGATTGCGAACCACAGTTAATTACACATTTGGGGGCCAATTTATTGTATGGTTTCATAAATAAACTATTAAATTTATTGTAAAAAATTTTGTATTTACACTGTTTTATTTATCAAAAAATCTTAATTTTTTTATATTTATCTTTAAATGTAAATATATTATATATTCATATATATAAAGATTTTATTAAAATTATTTTACATTTATAAAAATTCTTATATTAAATGTGGTAGGATTTTGATTATTTTAAATTTTATACAGGGTATTTCTGAGTCATACGCTTTCCATTGCAAATGCTATATTGCCTCACTAAAATGGCACTCAGATCCGCCAACAATCGAAAAGAAAACAAAGCGATGAAAATGGAAAAAACGTTGATTTTGCGGTCAACGCAAAAAAATGTACCCTCGATTGCATGTGAAAGTACGTATGTGTGTGTAAGTCCTTGTTTACGTTTGATTTGGCTGCCTTTCTGCGTATTTGCATATTTGCCTAGGATGTAGAAATGGGACTGCACTTTTCCGCCCCATTTCAATTGCTTTTCCAGCCAAAATGCAATTCAGCTTGAGGTGAACTTTGAAGGTTGTTACTTCTTGAACGTAACAACTGAACTGGTCAAACAACTTGTGTTTGGAAAAATTGAAAACTGGGCTTCATACCAAAAGATTGAGTGTTTGGCAATTAAAGCCTCCGACTTGTGTCTGCAGTTCACACATTGTTGACAACATTGAATGATGTAACGAGTAACAATCACTCGAGACGCATAAACAAATGAGTAAGTGACATTTCAATAAGTGCCACTTGACATGCTTCCAGCGTCCGCCGAGTGCCAAACGTGTCAGGAGTGTCAGAAGGGGCAAAGGATCTCCGTGTAGGATACTGACAGAAAGGTATTTATACTTATACGCCGTGTCAAAGCTGCTGTCAACTCAATTTCGCTTAACCTTTCACAATACAAACAAATAAATTATAATCAAATGAAAGTAACAATTGTTAAATGTAAATGTGTGTTTGTACTCTTCCACTGAGAGAAAAAGGTTTTTTTTTTATTTTTATCGCCAATAACAAAAAGTAATAAATTTTTAAAATTGAGGCCGTAATTCAAATAGCCATATTTTTAAATTTCTTTAGAATATTTTTTAACTTTTTAAGTAATCAATATGATTTAAGTGGCCAAAGAGATAATTATTTCAGAAAAATATAAAAAAAGTTAAAATTTTCTATTCTGCGGTGTATAGAGTATGTCGCAGTCGGAGCACTCTTTATTGGCGTAATATTAATTTGTATTTGCCTGTGACAACTCCCTCCGCTTCTGTAACAAACATCATCGTCTGAAAATGAGAAAATTTCAAACACTCGATTAATATTAAAAAATGTTCAGAGTAACCTGAATAAAGGCAACGGAAATGATTTAAAAATGCGCCACAAAAAATATGTATTACGATTTTCAATTTAGCAAATTCAGCAGTTTGCCGACATGTGTCACTTTTTTTGAATATTTTGTTCCCTATTTTTGTTACATATTGTGGTTATTATTACGAGATTTTTATTGTTGTGACAACAGCACACATTTTTTCTTTCTTATGTACTTTTTACTGAAAAATGTTGGTCTCTCGTTGTTCATGGAAAAACTTTTGCAATTGTAAGCCAAAATGTTTTGTTACTACAATAATTATTATTAAATAAATAAAGACTCCATTTAAATTTTTGAATTTTTTGAATATTACCTTTCATGTTCAAAAATTGACTTTAACATATAAAATAATATACATATTTGTACACATATCTGCTCAAGTCTTAAAATACATTTATTTTACAATTGAAAGAGGCTGAATTTGGTTTAAAATTAGAATGAAATTGATATTTTTATTTGGCATTTTGCAGATGATTTCAATAAATTTATACTGTCACCTGGAAACCTGGAAGCGAACGTGCGCAAAAAAATATGCTACATTTTGTGGTGCAGCATGTATGTATGTATGTATGTGTGGATATGTCCAAAATGAATGATGGCTTTGTGGCAAGTCTCACATAGATTTAATGTGAGCAGCATCAAATAAAGCTCTGGTGTCTTAATGACTTTGAAATTGCTATCGCACAAAGGGTATACAAGCTTGCGAGTGGCAACAGACGAGAGAGGTATTAAGGACATTTTCAAAATGTGGCACGTCTTCTGTTTGCAGCCTTTAAGGCAACACGTTGCTTTCTATTTACGTGATGCTCTATGCGACCACCTGATTGCAAATTAATTTGTGAAGCCTTTTGGAAAAATATAATATTTTAAATGTATATCTGAAGGAGACCTAATAGCTCATACGCAGTCTTTGACTCAAGAATGCAGTTAAATTAAATCAATATGGAACTGTTAAGCACAATATTACTGACTTCGTGACTTATTTTTTTTTCCTATTATTATGGACCAATATTAATCTTCTATACAAGCAATCAATATTACAATTATATTGAAGAATGAACATCGTCAAGTTATAGAAAAGTTCAATAAAATTATTAAGATTGCGTTGCCTCTGGAGTCTAGACATTAAATTAGACGCCAGACAGTCTTTTGGGGCTAAGCTAAGTAAATATTTGTTAACAGCTGCCAGACATGACCAGAAAGCACAATTTAATCTGTTTTCTTTGTCGAAAATAAATGCAAATGTGCTCAACATAAATTTGTTACAATTTTCAATAAAATGAACAATAATTTGCGCACAATATAATGGAAACGCCGGCTTGGGTGCTATTAAATTCGAATTTATTTCTTTCTAACCCAAAGTGTGTAAGGTCGAAACGAATTTACAAATTGATTACGCTAATTTTGTGGCTCAACAAGAAAAATAAATTAAGCTCGCCCACATAATAAAAGCCTAGAGGAAATCATTTAAAAACAATTTGTTGTGAATATAAATGTAGAAAAAAATGAACTTTAAATTGTTTGGGCTTACAAAGAAAATCTCTTCCATTACAACAATACGTATTTCAAACAAAGCTCAGTTGAAACAAAATCAAATTTAAGATGCATTCAAAACGAGAACTTAGCAAAATGTCAATTCCAGAAACATAACAGCTAAGTATGTTAGAATAGAAACTGTTTATTTATCATTTTAATATTATACAATAAACAGTTCTGTTTATTTTTAAGCCAACAAAAGCGATATGTCTTTTCCTTTTTATTATTAATAGTCTTAAAGCAATTTAAATAGGAAATTTATAAGCAAAATGATGGAGTCACTTTAAATTTCGACTACATAAGGATAGTCATTACATATGAACACTAACCTCTACGACGCTCAGTTGAGATGCGCAAAAAGCCACGTAACGACAAACTGTCAAAAGGATAAGGCAAAGACAACCAAATTGCAGCAAAAGACAAGAAAAACGAAGATTTCGTTTTGACTATCAGCGTATTTTCAGTTCAAAGAAAGGGCTAAAAAAGAGAAAGATAAGGAAAGTAATGTCATTTACAGTACAGTTCCGCAATCAGGAATCTGTCAGTTACTTCTGAAGATATCATCACGAATTACTGGCATCCATTTCAAAATCACTCACATTAAATTGAGGTAGAATAAGCTTAAACTAGTTAGTTTGTCTCCTTCATTGAAAGGCGACAAATTTACTTTCAACTCAGAATAAATGGAGTAAACTTTTAATAATTTTCTAATACAAATACAAATTTCTTATTCATATTTTTGTCACAAAAAAAGTATAGTCTGTATCTTCTGCTAGAACAATTTATCTGTCTGCTTTCTATGTCGCATTGTGGCTAAAACTCAGAGGAACAACAATGTTGAGAGCAGGAAACGTTTTCCCTCTGTGGTTTTCGCTGGATAACAACAACAACTTTTCCCTGTCGTCCAGCCAAAAAAAAAAAAAAAAAAAACGATTGAAGTGAAAGCAATATTTCAAAAGCGGAAATGTTTTGCCAGTATCGAATCGGAAGAGCCCAACCAGCAGAAAAGAGCGACCAATGCTCTTACCCAAAACTGGTCTGGATGGATCTGTGATTTGTAACTTGGAATCGATATTTAATTAAAAAATGCATTTGGTAACATGAGTTTTTCTGAACTGATACTTTTGATAAATAGGAAGGTAGTGGCAATAAATTTGTGTACAATAATAAAAGGGAAATCATTGAATCATTAGATGTAGTGCACACAGAAATTAAGCTTCTCCTATATTCATTTATTTCCTATTGCTAAAACATATATGAATCAAGTTTTTAACTTCCATGATACATTTCAACTGAACTTGCAAGACAATTGTTAAAAAAAACTTGTAGGAAACTGTATGGTTCAAATGAAATTTGCTGCCTATAAAATCATTAAAACGGATTTAGAAGACATGTTAAACTCAAATGTGAAGAGACAGCACAGTTGAGATGAACCTGGAATGATTTTACATGTTTAAAAAGAGCTGAGCTCTCAAAAGCAAACTATATTTATTTAAATATATACTGACTACCTGTGAACATTTATATCGACAATCAAAGCACATGCTAATCAAACTATGTAAGCCACACTTATTTTATTTTCGAATCAGATTGAATTTTTATATATTTGGTTAAACTGTCAGGGAGTTCTGCTCTATCGATCGAGGGTAAAAGGGTCCTGAGAACCCCTTAAATATTTAGTAACACAACTGACAACAAACAAATGGATACTTTGTGTCAACACAATCTGCATAATAACTGAGGGTCACTAGAGACCAAAAAGGCTGCAATAAATGTGGATTAAATGCAAATATGTGTGAGGTTTTTGGGTCATTCTGGTGTCGACTTTGAGATTATGACCTACACGCAATACAATCGCATTTGACACAGCTACTTCCCATACGAATTGATCCCTTGGATGACAATACACAAAGGCATTGACAAAATCAAAGCCAATGCCTAATCACAATAGTTACATGACAAATTAGTAATTTCAGTTCGAAATTGAAGTACAAATTTGGCCATTGTTCTGTTAACCTAGCAACAAATGTTGGATACCAATTTTTACTTGTTGAAAGGATGCAGTCTTTAAAGCACATAATTGTCTTTTTGTTGTAATAGATTATGATTTAACTAAAAGTAAAAAAGTACACATAATGTACACATAAGACTCTTAAATAGAAAATAACATCATACATTGCGTGTTAGAAACGTATCAGACCTTTAAGTTTATATTTGTAATAATAATAACTAATTTAAGCATTTTTCTTAGTAACAAATATATTTTAGTAGCAAACTAAAATTATTTAGTCAGCACGTCGTGATGAAAACTGAAGGTAGTGATATACTGTGATGTTTATAGATGTCCTGGTTTTTCAAATACCTTGAATGTTAACTCTGCATTCCCATCATCCTTTAATGTTCGCGATTGACAAATGCAATTTAATGGACATCATGAAGTGCTGACCGAGTTGATGTTATATCCAATGGTTTCAGCGTTGACCAACCTAATGGGGTAAAGTTGAACTGAGAGTCATCTGAGGCGAATTAAGTTCAATAGGGCAGAGGAATCGTTGATGTAACAATAGAACGAATACAATTGCAAGTATATATTTTTTCTCTGAATTCTCTACATTTTCCGGAGCTCATATCAGAGACAGCAGCATCAGATTAATTTAAGCTGTTAGTTGGTTCTCGTTCGATTCTTCTATGGTCAACTTGCAGAAACTCATAACAGTCGTTGTTATTGCCTCTATCTGGTCATATTGTTTCAATACTTTCGCTTCAATGAGGCGTTGGCTGCAGGCCTGATAACATCCCAAAGCTGTATGCAGAAAAAAATCATAAAAAACTGTGACTTACTCCTTCTTCCTCTTGTCGACCATTTATCAGCCAGTGTCAACTTGCTGAATAGGCGTTTTGTCGTTGAATGCAATTTAGCCCAAAACAAAAAAAGATGTATTTTGTCGCTTTTATGAATGCAATTCTTTAGTGCATCCTCTTTTATTTAGCTGAACAATACTTTGCCGCTTTTAAAGTAGTCCGACAGTTTTATTTACATACTTCTTTAAGGATATTCAAAGTAAAATTACTCAGAGAGGACAGAGAGGACTCTCTTTTTATTAGTCTGCTGCTCTGGGCTACCGTAACTCAACTTATTCGCATGACAAGTCAAAACGTTGATAAGCCTAAGAGGTCAGTTAAAATCAAAGCAAAAATTATTTGTTATTTGCTAAGAGAAACGGGCAACAAAAAAGGCTCAAACACAATGGATGCGACTAATAACATTACCTAATGAAAGAGGTCTTTTCTTTTGATTTTCAGTTTCGTTTTTTAATTCACCTACAAATTCAATGAAAAACAATACATAAAAATCAGCTAAGTTAGAGCCCTTAAACCGTGGTATTGTTAGGGAAAAAAAGAAAAGACTCGTATGGCTGTCAAACAAACAAAACTTAGATCTGGGCAACGCTCTGCATCTTTTCCTTTCTTATAAGGTTTCAATTAGAAATAAGTAAAATTTTCCATTTCCTTTCATTGGTAATGCTTAAAATTGTGTACAAACAGTTTTGGCCTGCACTTTTAACGGTTCACTAAATTGTAAAGGAAAATTCTCACAAAGGTTTCTACAACTGGGACCTGTTTTGTCAAAATTTAAAAGCTTTCATTTTAAACAACAATAATATAAGAAGCAAAAAAAAAATTATGTTTAAATACTTGCTAATTTGTAGTAAACTTATTTTCATTGTAATTAGTTTTACTCATTAACATTATTTATTTTGCCCTGATTCGTTAAAGAAAATATAATTATTGATTAGAGTAATGTTTGAAAATTTAAATTATTGGGATTATCTCATTTCATCAGTAATAAGTCTAGCTATCTTTGCTTTGCCAGTCTGAATGCAATTATAATTGCATTCGTGAATACCCATGAATGTATACTGTTTGAGTATTGAATAACCATTAAGGATAAACATAATAGACTCGCTAATTTACGGACTTATTACGTCATTCAGTTGACTAGAGCTATTAATTATGTATTTTTTATACAAACTCAACATTAAATCATTACTTACTCGTGTTCACTTTTGATCCGTTAAGAGTTAACTACAAATGTACTAAAAATATGTATTGCGCCTACATATTAAGGACGCTAATGGACACACATCTTTGTGATTAAAGATGATAAGATAAGATAAGGGTTTTATCAGCTGGCCTTAAAAAGTGGACAGTTTGTAATGCAGAGTGTTAAGTGACGACCTTACATTTTTTATAGTTAAATCATTGGCAATAATTGAGTTTCACTGTTAAACGCAAATTGACAATGTTTGCAATTGTAGACAAGCCAAACACTTACATAATTTTATTATTATGAAATCGGTAATAAATTAAAATGCTGGTGTCAATGGTATATAAGATAAATCGTTACTGCGCAAAATCAATTGTTATTTATGCAATGTACGCATGATCTAAATAGTACGTTTTATTATATTAAAGAAAAATTTGTAAATAATCAATTAAAGATAACAGCATTAATTACTTAAATAATTAACCTTTACCCTTTAAATGTAATTTAACTGACAGAGTAGGGACACAATTTAAGCTCGCAAAAGAAATGCAATAAAAGGAAGAGAAGAACAAATTATACAGCTGGTCGTGTCCAAGGTTCAAATTGCACATTGCACATTGCCGCATCGCAATTGAATTAATTAAATTGAATATATATTTTTTCCGCTCTTTGCTGTCTTTTACATGCAAATTTATTGGTTTTCTGTTCGCACATAAAATGAATATTAAGATAAACCCTTTTAATTTGCCAGCTTACAAAAGTTGGCTAACGAATCGTTAACGAGTTAACGTATGAATAGCTGACCAAGCTAAAGGCAACGGGAGACGAAACTGGGAATCCTTAGCGAAAACCAACAAGAAATTAAATTAATTAAAAAAAGAAAGAGAAAGAAACTTTAAAAGTAATGTATGAGGTTAAATGTTTGAATGGATAATGGTTAAGAGATTGATAATTGAAAGCAACTCTTGATTGGAATATATTATTGATAGATTTTTCCTTTGATCTTTACGATGTGATACAAAAATACAAATATATAATTAAACTATTTCATTGTACCTAAAAATAAATTAAATTTCGCTCTCTAGTTAGTATGGCTCATTTTAAATGGCTGAAGAACTAAGCTAATCAGGTAACTATTGAAACTTTCATTAGTGAAACATTTTAGTGCATTTAATAGACTATGAAGCTTCGCCAAAAGTTAGGATAAAATTCTCTTAGTAAATAAGTTGGAAGAAGAAAAATGAATATTTCTTAATAATTTTTGGCATATTTCATCAGAGTTTTCAAGCAGTTGGAAACGAGTTTTCAATGAACAAAATAAATAAACAGAGGCAACATTACGATATAGATGAGAATTATTTTTAAAAACTCTAAACTGTGGCTGATTAAGTCTTAGTCGTAAAATTCTTAGACTCGGCTAATTATGTAAACTTTGAACTGTCATTTTAATTGCAGCTGCTCATTTAGCACAAAAAGCTCATTAAAATAGGACTGGGAAATGTTGAAAAGTTTTGCAGAAACTTTAACACCTTCTTAAGGTGCATTTACTCGTTGAAGCTGTCACAGGTCACAGGAATTTTCAGCATTTTCTCTTTACACATGACTACATTCACAACAGCTGGCAAAGGTTTTACCGAAAAGTTTTTACCGAGCTGAAGTTTGATGTCTTCCTCAGACCGCTATGTGTTAGTTTTTTGATGACGAATTTACAGGCCAGTTGTAAAATTATGCAAATGTTGCCTGCCTGCCTGCCTGCAGGAACTTTTGAATTTTTAACAACTATGTAATAAAAGAGAATTCATCAAGATTCAATTACCAGATGCACCCGCCCATAAAAGTATGCAATATCGTTTGAGCAACATGCCTCATGCGGGACTTAAACTTTAAAAATTTTAGGATTTTAGCAGGTGACAGTGGCAGTCTTAAGTAATCCTTACTTTACGACTTTGCGACTGTTTTTGGGATAGCCAATCTGGATATTTCCTTAGCTGCTTTTATCTCCCTTGGCTTTCCATTTAGTAGACCGCTTAAGTTGATGCTATGTTGGTAAGCCACAACTTTGATATGTTTTCAGCTCTTGGCACGTACCCTCCACGTGACAGTTACATTTGTGCCACATTTCTTGACCAGCATATAGTAAAAAAGTAGTTTGTTCTTTCTTCTCCCACATTGCGTATACTTGATTTTAGAGAAATCATACCATTGCTCTGTCTAATTGCAGTGCATGGAAAAACTTGGTATGTGAATGCATTCTTCAGATTTCAACAGGAACACAATCAGCAAATGTTTCTCCCTCTTGGCCATTAGCATTAATATTTCAATACTCAGGGCATGTAAGTTTTGAGTGTGTGTTGAGAGGCATAACAAGAGAAACTCTGTTCTTGTCAGCTGCTGCCGGATTTACGTGTTGTGCCTCTCATTGTGGCCGTATTGGAGAAAAAACTAAAGTGAACTCGCTCAATATTCGCCAAGTCTGGGCGTGTTTTTCATAAACAACTTACTCCTACTCAGAGCCTGTTCTCGAATGTGAGGCTGGGTATAAATTTGCATGGAAACTGCGAGAATGGAGAAGGACACGAAAGGACTCCCGAATGCAACATACTGTTGTTGTAGTTGTAGTTTTAGTTGTGTATGTGCAAAGTTTTGCTGAATTTATTATGAGTTGTAGATGTAGTAGTTGTTGTTGTAACTGCTGCATAAATTATTGTTATTAATTTACAAAACTGTTGCCAGAACGGGAACAATTGAAATATGAGTGTGAGTTTGTTATTCACTAACCAGCAGGTCCTTCGAATACTTCACCTCCTGCTCTCTCTCTCTCTCTCTGTCAAGTTATTACTGGCATTTTTATGTACTTTTCGCAGGTTTCCTATTATGAGTTTCCTGGCCAAAAACTTATCTCGATTAGCAGTTGGCAGTTGACAGTTTCTTGTTCCGTTCGCGTCCATTTGCCGGGCTTTCAATTTCCACTTCCTTTTGTCATGAAACTTCATTTGCACACCATTTCCGTCTGCCAAATGAAGAATGACATTAACCATTTATGCTTTGACCTCCGTCGATCTCCTCTCTCTGACTTTCTCGGAATCCTAGCTACTTTTCTCAACTGAAAAGCAAATACACTAATGTGCCTGACACTGAGTATCACAGAGATTTTGTCTATTTCCATCCATTTTCCAGCACATGACGTATACGTGATGCTCTCCGTGTGCTACTTTAAACTATTAAACTGAATACTTGCTACTTTGATTCTTAAACTCATACTGAAAAAAAGCTTGCGTAAAAGTAACTTGCATCTATTCGCCTTATTTAACACATTTTCATACAAATTGCAAACTCATTTTCCATTTCACACTTCGATGCAGTAAACGAAGACATGCATAAGCAACTGAGTTGTAAAAGCAATGACAACACTAAAACAACAACGACAACTCCAACGACAACAACATGGAGTTGTTTCAAGTGACGTTGTTGAGGCACCCGTTAAAACTTGTTCTCAAGACTCCAAACAGCTGAGCATCATAGCAAATTCTTACAAGCACTCCGCAAATGTTGCCTGATAGTGTGATTTATAAATGCAAAAAAATATATTCTGATTAATTAAGTAGTTAGCTTGATGGCAATTTGTGAAGTAACTCTTTGCGAAATCAATTAGAAATTCATTATGTAAATGTAGGCCACAAAATTGGAGGGTAAAAATTGAGGAAGCAGAACTCTCTCTAATTTCCGGCAGCTGTTAAAAATTAACTGATTGCTAAGAGACAAGCAATTGTGCGACAATTTGCAAAGAGCGGAAAGTCAAATGAAGGAACAGACACAGTAATTATATTAAATTGAAAATGGAAGCAAAAAGTAGCTAGAATATGAATTTTATGGTAAATTTTCCTTAGTTAAATTTAAAATTCAGAACTAACCAAAGTTTAATTCTTTTTTCGTGCTCGGCTTTTATCGTTATATGAGATTATGTGTATGCATTAGTCAATGCTAACTGATATAATTTAATACAAAATAAGTAATCATTATTATGTATTCTAATCTATAGCTTTCTAACATATTCTGCTTGAAACTATAATGCACGTGTACGCCTTAATCTTTAACATTAAGTAACAATTATCACCTTAGCACCATATATCAGCTCTTGCCAAGATGTAAAAAATGAATTGCACGTGGAAGTTTCTATTTATGTTTGAGGTGAGCCTTATGGTTTGTTTGCGTCTGTGTCCCATTTGTCACATGAATGTCTGTCATTTGTCAACTCGTTATTAGCTCTTTGTTGGCCAGGATGATGACACTCGCTGTGCTAATTGAAAATGTGTTGAAAATTTCATTCTACAGGATGTTAAAGCTCCACTGCAGACACATTTCCTATAGAGCTTGGGATTAATAACGGTGTCTGTGCTACGTCCTGTCATCTGCAGTAATTAAAAGGCAACTGGGACATGAAACAAGCCCTTTAAAATGAAAACTTCTTAAAGGGTATGTGCAAATATAATTATACTCTAAAACTGACTAAAAACAGGGTATTATATAGGTAAGTTTTCTAAATATAAGACTGTTCATCTGACTGGCTATTATATATCCTGTTGTTTTTAAATATGTGCACAATTCAACTATATTTCTTGTTAAATGAGGCCTTTTGTATACTTAACTAAATTCTCAAGCTCAGCACGTCCATTTGAGTCATAAAATCTGAGCACACATAAAACTTAAGCAAAGACCCGCTTTAGGGGATAAAACTACAGTCGAAATAAAAGGGTCAACATTGTGATTTGATGTAAGCTTCTTGGCCAAAAATTCCACTCAGCCCCATTTGGCATCTTTACAGGGCTAAGACAACAACTATCTTGTAGCTTACTTAGAGTCTCAAAAGAGAATTGTAACTTGAGATGTTGGTGGCTATGTTAGTACACATATGTATGTGCATGTGTCATTCAATAGTTACATTCAGTAAGTGCTTTGATGCGTAACGTAGTTGCCCAAGAGCCGCCCAACCTCCCAACCACCCATTTATCCAACCATACAACCATACAACCATCCAACCACATAAACATCAGTTCATCATTCCAACAGCTAACCGCCATCTTTCAGCGTTGCTCTTAGTGTCAGTCATGGTGGATTAAGCAATTGAATTTGGATTACATTTGCATGTATGTGTATGTATTTGTTAAGCCTTGATATCTGAGAGTAAGCAGCACAGCCAAGTGACATCCTCAAAGTGCAACTTAAAGAATTTGAAATTATGGCAAATATGACAATTTAATGCACTTTTGATTTTTTTTAAAAAAGCATAATTTTAATAGTAGTGACTGTAAGCTACAGATTAACAAGCCAAACAACTCTTATATGTTATTAAAAGTATATTGAAGGGAACATGCTCCATTAACAAAAGCTCTTGACAAGCCAGAACAATGGATGATCTGCTCTAAGCAAAGATATAAGTTACATTGGAAAGTTGAGCATACAACAAAGTAGATACTACCATGACATGTAGATCATATGCTTGACAGTTCATTAGCTTGGCTAAAAGATAAGTTGTTATAGAAACGTTTATGTCAATCTAAATCTGAAATAACCAAGAGCAGAAATTAACTATTAACATACATGCTTACATGTTCACCTGTTGACATGTTCGGACAACCAGCTAAGAATTGGTTGGATATCAAACATGTTGTGAGAGTTAATTTTAACAGAGGCAATTTTGTGTTGCAAGGAACACTTCCCTGTATAATACCAGACAGAGCTTCTGTTAAGCCAATGAAATAATTTTAATAGCAGCGCCAACTAAAGTCCTATATTTAGCTCATCCTTAAATTTCCCGTTGGTAATTCCCACTGCCACAACATACGTTCCACTTTTAGTACTTTCACATTTAGTTCAAACTTGAATATGTTCGATTGCGACTTGTTCCAACCAATGACAAATTAACATTTCCATTTGGTACATTACACAAAAACAACTGATATTGTACATTTTTATAAAAAAATGTTTGTAAAACAACGACTTATCAGTAATTTGATAAAATCGCCTTATTTAAAAAATGATGAAAGCTGACTACCAAATTCTTCTTTGAATGAATAGTTTGTTCAACGGAATGTTACAACTAAAGTGAAGTCTGATATCCCTTGAGATATTTTCCCAATATTTGCAAGGCAACAACAATGTTCTAAATGTTGTCCTTACTTTTATGTTGCGACTTGTTGGATTACGGATAACTTGAAATATCCTGCGAATAATTTCCCAACGTTAAAACAGTCAACAGTTCTGTAAAGAACATATTAAACAGTTCGACTACATAAGCAGCTGCAACTAATGTTTAAATTTAGTTCATACTCGAATTTCAAACTGAACGGTTCGCTTAGCGGTTACAAAAGAAAATAATTTCTTCTATCGTGTTTATATATTAAAATTAAAGCTTGGTTAACAAGTTTTAAAATATGAATGATAACAATTAATTGGGATGGCTAAACTAGAAATGTGAAAAAGTTAAGAAGTATTTTTTAATCAAATGAATATTAAGTGAATTTGAATCAAAATAACTGAAGTGAAAAGAGTTCAAGTCAATCAACAATTTGAAATGACGGTATCAATCTCTTCTTTGTATAAAAATTAAAAAGTGAACTTCATACACAGCTGTCAACAGCAGTCAGAGAGTCTCATATTTACACTTCAAAGAACGTCAATTAAATAGAAAAAAGAAAAACTGATAAATAAATAATATCAAATATTAGAGTAAGCTTCCAGTCGATTGCTCCTGTAAGTATGCAACGCGTAATTAAATCGTATATTCTGGCATAAATACTCATACGCCGTGTTTGCCGCATTATCAAAAACTGGCAACCAACGATCCCATTGAAAACTAAAACCAAATAAAGCATTATGCGCACAATGTCCATGGAGATATTTTCGATACTTAGTAAATTATATTTGTGCGTTTGCGAATGCGGTGGCTGCGTAAATGGGAAATAATCTAATATTTGCTTTATTGGCGGCTGTAACTATTTCGCATAATAAATTCTTTTCACATTTAAAATATATTATTCCGGAATTAAGTAGACTTATGCTGACCATGATAACGCCAATAGGCTCTAATTTTCCATAAAAAAGTTTAGAAATCAGCAATGATACCAGTCAGTTATTGCAGGCTGAATTGTATTAACTGCATTGCGACCAGGAAATCATTTTTTTAAATTCTGATTCCGAAACTACAAATCTTAATGCTGACCTGATATTTCATCTAATATATTTTGTGTTGAGCAGGTAAAATTTTTACCGACACTAAGTGTCAACATTAAATTAAATTGTGTCTTCCTTTTCCTCGATTTTTTTTCATAACATTTTTATATTTGTCTGAGTGTAAGAGGTAATTTCCAAATGCGAAAATGACTCAGGGGCCAATTGTGAAAACGCAGTTAAATGTGCAATCAGTGAAAGGTCCATGATGAGCTTATAAATAGTATAGATTTGACAAGGCAATGTCGATGGAAATTGTAGAATTTTAAATAGCACTCATTTTCTCCCCTCGTTAAGACAAAAACATTATAAATGCTAATTAAATCCAATTCAAGTGTTCGATGTTAAAGGACTTGTTCAACAAATTTCAAGAAAGGACAAAATGACTTAAATGTTCTGTAAAAAGAACAATGGCAGTGACAATTGTTCTATATTTTTCTTAGTTCTCACAATCAAACTGAAAGAACATTTAAGAAGTGACTTGAAATAGTTCAGTCTTGCTTTGATGTAAATAAAGTTGAAAATTTTAAATCTATTGAAATCTGAAGCAATTGTTCTACCACAGAGAATTAAAGAAATCAATTGCTGAAGCTGCACATCAAGAGAATTTTTCGTGCTGTAGTTTATAAATATAAAATGTATTTTAACTTTTATTGCTTTGCTTGCCACAAGATATTTTTGTTGTTCCTCTTTGCCTTTTTCCAAATCAAAATCCATGCAATTTGTAGTCGTTATTGTCATTTGTTTGCTGATTGTTGTTGTTTGTTGTCACTGCTGATGTTGTTGCTGTTGTGCTTGTTGACAACATCGTCAGCAAAAGTTTTCCTTTATCTGTTTTATGCTAATACAGATTCGAGCATCTTGCAGCAGCTGCTCTTGTTTCAATTGTTAAAGTAAGACTTCTCCTACATTTTCCTCTTCAAGTGGAGAAGTCAAAAAATAGTTGAAATTATTTAATGTAGAATTATTTATTGTAAAGAACTAAAATAAATCAATCTACTTAGAACTTGACATAAGACAAACTGCTAAATAAATTTACCTGCTGCATACATTAAATTAAAGAAGAAATAAAGCAAATCTAATGAAATAAACTGTTGAGAAAGTTTCTTTAATGACTTATGTTTGGGCAAATACTTTGGGGGTTCTCAATACGTTAATGGACCAGGCTCACTTGGCCAAAATGAATATGAGTATAATAGCTGTATTCATCGCACATTCATAAAGTCTCAGCAAAGTTATTTGCCATAAATAATATGGCTAAGACAAGCACTCAAGTGCCAATATCAATATCAATATCACGCTCACAGCTGTCTTGTTCCCTATTAGGATTTTCCATAGACCCGAATGTTTCATTTTCCATACATAAGTACATTCATTCATTCATCCATAAATATATTGATTGATTTTTTACTTATTTATTTATTTTTTTTTTTGCATAAATGGGTGGACAATCAGTAAGGCGTTGCTAATGCCATTGATATAGCATAAAATGTGAACAAAATTCCAATTGTTCAGCCAATGGTCCAAAGAAAAAATATTGGAAAAAGGTTGAGAAGGGATTTGGTTGGGATGGGCTTGCGACTTTCAGCCATAATGCTACTCAGCTGCTGTGTTGTCAATATTCAAATTGAAAATATTTCATGTGACAAGCCAAGAAATGTATACCATAGACATGATTGGAATTTTAATAAATCAGTGTCTCTATGATTTGCTTCATTTTTGTACATTTCGAGAAAAAAGTCTGAGCACAACTTGTACTTAAATGTAGTTATGTAAAGTATCAATGACAAAAGTCACTAAATGTAGGCAACACAAAATTCTCATAATTCTGCTAAAGACAAGAGAGATAATCCTATTCATATAATTACGCCTTTGTGTTGTAAAATATAACATACAAGAATATTTTTCCAGGAAAAAGATTACCACAATTTTACCGTATATATAATTACATAAAAATTTTTCATAATTCCTTCATCTCACAATTTTATAAGCTTTTAACACAACCAAATAAACAATTTTGGTTCAATATCTCAAGCTTGAAAAGATTTCAAGCACAAATTTAAAAATGCATTAAGCTACGGTGGAGCAAGCTCGACAGTAGGAGACCCAGTACTTTTTGAGTGTAATGCGATTACTACAGATTGTTTCAGTTTCAAAAAATTTCCATAGATTGATTTTGCCCGTAACGTTGATAGTTGAATAACTTCCGCGTTTATGATCCGATTTGGACGAAATTTGCTGGATAGGTTGGAACTATAGTATGTATTATACGTACTAAAAATGCATTAAGCTACGGTGGAGCAAGCTCGACAGTAGGAGACCCAGTACTTTTTGAGTGTAATGCGATTACTACAGATTGTTTCAGTTTCAAAAAATTTCCATAGATTGATTTTGCCCGTAACGTTGATAGTTGAATAACTTCCGCGTTTATGATCCGATTTGGACGAAATTTGCTGGATAGGTTGGAACTATAGTATGTATTATACGTACTAAAAATCAAGGCGCTAGCTTTAAAGGTGCTCTTGTAATTCGACTTGGAACTTTTGTATTTTAATTTGCGGGGGCGGAGGGGGGCGTGGCAAAAATCTAAAACAAACTCGTTCAATGCAAGATATAGATGTACATATGTGCCAAATTTGGTGTCTCTAGCTCTTATAGTCTCTGAGATCTAGGAACTCAAAAAGGGGACAGACAGACAGACAGACAGACGGACAGACGGACATGGCTATATCGACTCGGCTTTTGATGCTGATCAAGAATATATATACTTTATGGGGTCTGCCACGCCTCCTTCTGCCTGTTACGCACATTTTTTTGCACAAACGTAATAGACCCATTTGTACTTTTTTAAAGTACTGGGTCTAATAAGAACTTCAAACTACCAAAACACTCATAAATCGAATTTCAGGATTAGTTAAGAATAGCATAATTAAAATTTCAAAAATTTAAAAATTATTTAAATAATGCAAAAACCGTGCAGCAGCATGACTCGAACTCTGGACTTTAGCCAAATCGTGCAGCAAAAACGCGACGCCTCTACAATCCAAGCCATTACACCACATGTGTAAAAGGGAGTCAAAGTCAATATATATATAATTTGATAGTCTCCTTTTGCCCTCCTCTTCTTGTCCCATGACACACATGCATACATAAATGAACATGTGCCAAAACAAAAGAAGTTTCTGAATTGTACATTAACATTAACATACTGATGCCAAAATGTAATTATACAATTGCAAACTTGAAAATAAGCAATATTCAATTTTAGATTAAAATTCCTATTAACACTATTAATGATAAAAGATTTTGAAAATGCTTTACAATTATAAAAAAATAATGGGACAATTAATAAAAATAAAAAAAAAACTAGAAAAGAAAATGTAACCAACGGGAGTTGAACTCTCAACTTTTGACTGATCACGCGAAATGCAGACGCTCTACAAAGTGAGCCATTGTAGAAGTTTAAATCATGGTGATAAAAGTCAATATATAATTTAATCACAATATTTTATTTCTTTTGTCACTTTTTCTGCCATTAGAAGATAGACTCAGTTGCCAAAGTGACTTATTTTGTTTGTTGATAAATTACTGCCGTGTTTATTGACCGATCGGGATGAAACTTTCAGGACATATTCAGACTATTATGTTTATTATATGTTACTAAAACTTAAGACCCTAGCAGTGATCCCCCTCTTGTTATTCGCCTTTAAAATGTGAATTCTCAATTCTAAATTTAATTTTGGAATTTTGGGCCCGGTGGGAGGCGTGGCGAAATTCTAAGGCCAACTTAATTTGGGCACGATATAGATGAGCCAACTTACCAAGTTTGGCGCCTCTAACTCTTTTAGTATATAAGAGCCAGGTGTTTAAATTTGAAAATTTCAAACATTTGTATACTGTCTGTTTTCGGTCCGATCAGGATGAAATTTTCAGGACAGATTTGGACAATAGTGAATAATATGTGTACCAAAAATGAAAACGCTGGCATTAAATGGGCTCTTTTAATTTGACTTTGAAATTTTGTATTTCGATTTCCGGGGGCGGTGGAGGGCGTGGCAAAAATCTAAAACAAACTCGTTCAATGCAAGATATAGATGAACCTACATGCCAAATTTGGTGTCTCTAGCTCTTATAGTCTCTGAGATCTAGGAACTCAAAAAAGGGACAGACAGACAGACGGACAGACGGACAGACGGACAGACGGACAGACGGACATGGCTATATCGACTCGGCTGTTGATGCTGATCAAGAATATATATACTTTATGGGGTCTGCCACGCCTCCTTCTGCCTGTTACGCACATTTTTTTTGCACAAACGTAATAGACCCATTTGTACTTTTTTAAAGTACTGGGTCTAAAAATCAAGGCGCTAGCTTTAAAGGTGCTCTTGTAATTCGACTTGGAACTTTTGTATTTTAATTTGCGGGGGCGGAGGGGGGCGTGGCAAAAATCTAAAACAAACTCGTTCAATGCAAGATATAGATGTACATATGTGCCAAATTTGGTGTCTCTAGCTCTTATAGTCTCTGAGATCTAGGAACTCAAAAAGGGGACAGACAGACAGACAGACAGACGGACAGACGGACATGGCTATATCGACTCGGCTTTTGATGCTGATCAAGAATATATATACTTTATGGGGTCTGCCACGCCTCCTTCTGCCTGTTACGCACATTTTTTTTTGCACAAACGTAATAGACCCATTTGTACTTTTTAAAGTACTGGGTCTAATAAGAACTTCAAACTACCAAAACACTCATAAATCGAATTTCAGGATTAGTTAAGAATAGCATAATTAAAATTTCAAAAATTTAAAAATTATTTAAATAATGCAAAAACCGTGCAGCAGCATGACTCGAACTCTGGACTTTAGCCAAATCGTGCAGCAAAAACGCGACGCCTCTACAATCCAAGCCATTACACCACATGTGTAAAAGGGAGTCAAAGTCAATATATATATAATTTGATAGTCTCCTTTTGCCCTCCTCTTCTTGTCCCATGACACACATGCATACATAAATGAACATGTGCCAAAACAAAAGAAGTTTCTGAATTGTACATTAACATTAACATACTGATGCCAAAATGTAATTATACAATTGCAAACTTGAAAATAAGCAATATTCAATTTTAGATTAAAATTCCTATTAACACTATTAATGATAAAAGATTTTGAAAATGCTTTACAATTATAAAAAAATAATGGGACAATTAATAAAAATAAAAAAAAACTAGAAAAGAAAATGTAACCAACGGGAGTTGAACTCTCAACTTTTGACTGATCACGCGAAATGCAGACGCTCTACAAAGTGAGCCATTGTAGAAGTTTAAATCATGGTGATAAAAGTCAATATATAATTTAATCACAATATTTTATTTCTTTTGTCACTTTTTCTGCCATTAGAAGATAGACTCAGTTGCCAAAGTGACTTATTTTGTTTGTTGATAAATTACTGCCGTGTTTATTGACCGATCGGGATGAAACTTTCAGGACATATTCAGACTATTATGTTTATTATATGTTACTAAAACTTAAGACCCTAGCAGTGATCCCCCTCTTGTTATTCGCCTTTAAAATGTGAATTCTCAATTCTAAATTTAATTTTGGAATTTTGGGCCCGGTGGGAGGCGTGGCGAAATTCTAAGGCCAACTTAATTTGGGCACGATATAGATGAGCCAACTTACCAAGTTTGGCGCCTCTAACTCTTTTAGTATATAAGAGCCAGGTGTTTAAATTTGAAAATTTCAAACATTTGTATACTGTCTGTTTTCGGTCCGATCAGGATGAAATTTTCAGGACAGATTTGGACAATAGTGAATAATATGTGTACCAAAAATGAAAACGCTGGCATTAAATGGGCTCTTTTAATTTGACTTTGAAATTTTGTATTTCGATTTCCGGGGGCGGTGGAGGGCGTGGCAAAAATCTAAAACAAACTCGTTCAATGCAAGATATAGATGAACCTACATGCCAAATTTGGTGTCTCTAGCTCTTATAGTCTCTGAGATCTAGGAACTCAAAAAAGGGACAGACAGACAGACGGACAGACGGACAGACGGACAGACGGACAGACGGACATGGCTATATCGACTCGGCTGTTGATGCTGATCAAGAATATATATACTTTATGGGGTCTGCCACGCCTCCTTCTGCCTGTTACGCACATTTTTTTTGCACAAACGTAATAGACCCATTTGTACTTTTTTAAAGTACTGGGTCTAAAAACATCAAAAATCGAACTTCTCATTTGCATAAGCATGCTGGCCAGGTGTGAGGTATAGGTATGTGTGTGTATGAAAAACAGCAATTTTCCATGCATACTCATACATAAATAAATATGTTTTCTTATGGCTGCCAGTTGCACGCGTGTTCACTTCGTATATTTGAATATATGTATTTCACATATTCATGTCTGAGCATATTTAATTTTTAATGGATATACTATCGGAAAATCTATAGAATGCGTGTGTGCTTTACGAAAATGCCTGGGAACATTTTCAATTGTGAGCTGTCAGAGTGCCGCTAGGTAAATGCCTCTGATGTGCCTCTTGCTGTATTATTATGTTGAAAAGACCTGCAGACATCGTTTAATATTTGTTGTTATTGATACAATATATTTCACTATATATAAAATTTTTCCTAATAGAAAAAAATAGCTCTTTAAATTGTTTATTGTTTGTATAGATAAATTTAACGTAGAACATTATATGAAAGCGCTCTTTATCCAGCTGGCTACGCCCCTTACTGATGGTAACAGACAGAAATCTGTAGCCTGATGACTGCTTTAAATGGTCCCAAAGGCATAATAATTCCAGCTATCGGTTTGTGGGTGATATTTGTTTGTTTTGTTTTACGAGACGTATGATTAACATCGCAGAATTGACCGCAAAAGTCGACTTGTTGACGTGTCAGCAGCTTATAAACTCTTTATAGAAAAAGGAATACCAAAAAAACGTTGTGACCCAGAAAAGTTAAAATCTGCAATAAGCCGACTCTGGAGACGCTTGATTGCACCAGAGGCAAAGGAAGCAAGAGCTACGTGCCAAGCAGGATTCCATTCGCAAGAATCAAGGAGCAGCTTTTCACCTGTACAGGGCGTGCCTATGCATTAATCACATACATATAGTACACACAGACTGGGGTGTCCAAAAACCCATTGGAGGTAAAGCCGAGTACAGGGAAGAGGCATGACTGTGCTACGAGCTGTGGCATCCATAACGTGACACATGGCGATGTACTTTTATGCCAGCAAGATATCAGCCATCATCTGTGCCACACGTTGCAAGCAGACTGTGCTACAAAAGTCGCGTGGTCAACGGGATCGCGATAAAGACAAATCGCCAAATCGACAAAGACAACGCCATCGAAATCGACATCGACATCGACATCGAAGACGAAGCAGATGTCCGCAGAGCAGCTCTGACAGTGAGTCCAACACGGAGGACAATGCGTGCTATGGCAAGGAGAAGGAGGAGGAAGCGAGGCTATCACCTCAGCCGGATGTGGGCATTTTCTTGCTCAATGCGGAAACGGCACAGCTCTCCGGCTTAGGATTGGGATTGGAACTAGGACAGGCGAATGAGATGACAGCCATGCACTTCCGACGTCGACACAGTGCTGAACAGTTGAGTGCACATGATTTGGAATTAGGATTTCAACAGTTAAAGGTATGAATATAACGACGAGTACTCGTAGTAGATGAAAATTAAATTCAATTTGTTGCAGGTGGTGGCAACAACCGCAGGTAATGTTGATGCCATTCAATATGATGTGCCCAAAACTCCACATAAACGCAGCCAATCTGATGTCAATTTTGAGGTAATTTAACAAAATTGAATTATTAATTATTATATTGTTTAGCTAGCTGTCAGATTTAGTAATTAATGGTCTGTTTGTTGACAGAGCTCTGTTCTGGGTGCCGGTGGCATTATGTACATAAATGGACGCATTATTTCCGGACCGTTGGACTCATTCCCCGAGATACTTAATCCAAAGCACGTCATAGACTTGGATAAGGTAAGAGAAAGTTAAGGAAACATGAAAACATTTTTTTAAAGCAATCAGCATGACTATAGGTAAATGTGTGAAAAATTAAATTTCAGTGGGAGGAAGAGAAGAAAATTGAAGGAGAAAAGCAGCTTTTTAGTTAGAATAAAAAAGCACAATCACAGCAAATGAAGCTTATGGAATGCTAAACCGAACACGAATACCAATACTACTCTTTTTCTCACTCTTTATCTAGTTTACTTCCTCTCTCTGTATTATAAGCACTAAGCAAAACCAACTTTCCTGACGACTTGAACTAATCCTGCACATGTGTTTATCTTTGTCAGGAATTTCTATTCTCATTCTTATTATCATCACGTTTATTTTTGCGTCCACATGAGCTGTTGGGCAAACTTTTGGACTCGATTGCCGAGAGCTTAGAATCCTTAGAATCATTAGTTGTACTGTTGGCCGAGTGGACGGAGAAATTTCCATACGATTATCGGGACGAGCGGATGATGAATCATGTTAAACATATCGTTGCCAGGTAAGAGAATATCAAAACAATTCCCTTTTCGATTACTTCTTTTAATATTCTATTTAACTAAATTTAATTGGCAATTCTAGTTGTTCCAATTCACATTTGGAAGCCATCGTCTCGCAAGTACTAAGTGCCTTACTTAAACGTTTGACTGATTTAGAGAGACATGAGGCCGATTTGCGTGCCTGTCAGAACAGCAATGATAAAGTTAGTCTTCTATTTTTCCAATGGGTTTAAATAACATACTTTCTGCCCCACAGCTAGTTACACCTTTAAGTTGCCTTACAGCAACGCAATACGCACAAATCTTATGTCGACTGGAAAAGAAGTTGGCCAAGCATATTGGCCCAGAGGAATTTCTGCAGTGCAGCAGCATGATTTTGTTGAACAAGCAGGTAAATCCAGACCCATTAATAACACTAGGCAATACACAAATTGTACCCTACCCAAAACCACATTAACATGGATATACGCATGAGGCAAAAGAGGAGAAATATTCTCCTAAAAATTGGTTTTATAGTAGTTCTTCTTCTTTCAGAAAAGTCGAATAACAAACCAGTTTTAATAAGTTTTGGAATGATTTTTAATTATTTCTAAGAAGATATAAATTTTGTTTAAACTACTGAATACATTTCTTTATTATTCATTTGAATTTTAAAGTTAAATTAAAAGTTTATCAGTACTGAAGTATTGATGTAAAAAATTTGTGATTTCTTTTAACTTTTTTTTTACCACTTTTCTTAACTTTAAAACAAAATCGTAGAAATGTTGTCAGCCCTTTTATTAAATTATTTTATTAATAAAACATCGCTGAAGATATAAATATTATTACCATATCAGCAAAGCTTCCCATTGATATGTAAAAGTTATAGCTGGTTTTGGTAAAAGTTACGAAAAGAAAAGTCCAATTTGTTGCCTAGTGTTATCAGTTGACGTAAATTATAATATTAATGTGATGGATAACAATTATCTTGGTTTATTTCCAACAGAAGAAATGGGACCAACCAACCGCATCGGGTGGACCTCCAGGGGCCCAAGATCCAAAGAGGACCTGCAATCTGGAAACGTATTTGGACTGGTCGGCACGTCTGCGTTTGTTTGTCTGCAATGAGATACTACAGGTGAGGTCAGAGGGCAAACTACGACTATTCAAATATGCACAGTTACGTGGTTGTTGATGGACTGACCCCAGGTGATTCCATACCCAAAACCTCATACTCCTCTTAGCATGAGTTGGCATGTAATTTATGCTGCTCGTAACTTTTCCTTCGACAGTTTTGTCTGTCGAGCGTCTGTGGCAACTGCCTCGTTAAAGTTTTGGCCAAGTCACGTGGTCAACATATTCTATTGTAACTACTCCAAAACAAACAAAACATATTCATCTTCTACTCTTGATTTACAGTCTAGTGGAATTGAGGACCGCAGTCGGACAGTGGAGCTGTGGAGTGGTGTGGCACAGTATTGCCTCCTTGTGGGCAACTACAACAGTGCCACGGCAATTCTCGAGTCCCTCGAGTCTCCGCCAATAGCCAGGCTTAAAGTAACGGTGAGGCAGTAATTTTGTTTTATTTAATACTCAATTTAGTAATTATTTGCATAATTTTGTAGCTATGCTTTAAACACTTAAAGGAAGATATTTTTTATAAAGTTCTTGGTTTTGGGAAAATTAAGCTTGAATATGGCTCTAAACTTTCATTTATCCTTCTGTCCATTTTACCTTATGCAGCTATATTGTTGAAAATTTGAAAAGCTCATTTCTTTTGTTAGCCACGGCTAATATGTAGGAATATGCTAAATCCGATTACTATAACGTACAGTTGTCAGAGAAACAATCTGACAAATGTGATGAATTTTATATGTTATACGAAAATGCACTTAATCAGATTTTTAAAAATTTATATAAATTCTTACAATAAAGTGAAGAATATTAAGTCACCGGCAACCTAACATTTTCTGTTGTTTAATAAATAAATATTTACATATATAAAGAGAATATTGAGTCATCAACAACCTAACACAGCTATTTATAAAATATTTTTGGGCTTAAAAGTAAGTTTAATAAATTGATATTTATACATATAATGAGCTTAGCATTATATATCTCTTTATTTAGCTTGTTATAGCATCACTGCACTGTGTCATTCTGTCAGTATTCCGACCACAAAAAATCAGAAGAATAACAAGGGTAGAAAAATAAGAAAAATGTGAAAAGAAAATAAGATGACCACGCCCAAGTAACCACAGTGGCATTATTTCACACAGTGTCGTGATGCATTTTTCATCAAATTTATATATATATTTTTTTTTGGCACTTTTTGGTCATGAGTACCAAAACTTGGCATGACGCCCGTAAATGTTTGAATGGAGCAAAAGTCCGAAAATAATGATGCATCCATTTCAGTTTGAATGAACGAGAGTAGTTCTATTTAGAATTTTTTTCGTAAATAGTTTTGTAATTAGTTAATGGATTGCTTTTTCTTGGCAACTTTGCCACCTACCGTCCATCATCACTTTGGGCAGCTGTTTTGAAGTTTTGAGCAACTCACTTGTCTTAGCTCGTTTGCTACTTTAAATGCCTTTGGCTCATATTTAATTCATTATGGACTGGGTACAACTTTTCAATTCCTTGCATTTTATTTTGCATTTTTTCTGAGCAAGGCGTAAATTGCACAATATACAAAGGACGAACAAAAAGTTTTTGCACGAAAAATAAAACGGAATTGCATAAATTCACTTTTTTCCCAAAGGAATGGAAGGAGGGGGAGGATCAGCAGGGTGTATTTTTTACATTGTCTGGCAAATTTTTTCCATATTTTTCGCAGTTGCATTTAATGGCTACTGAAATGTTTATGGCTTGGCATTCAACGATAGCAGTAAATGATACAACGCACGGAATATTTATGAAATTAACCATAATTATTTTAAATATTTTCTCCACAATTTTGTAGGGCCGGTATATACTGTAAGCTGTATATAACTTATATTAAAGAAGATGGAGTAATATTTTTTTGGGAGTGAAACAGTTTGTAATGTAAAGCCTCTTTATGTGTTATTTTAAAAACCGTTTACTAACTTATCTCCATTACTTAAACAAATTGTAAAAGGAAGTTATAATATTGATATGATAGTCTTAAATTTCAATTTCTTTAAAATACTTAAATGATATATAATTTTACTTTTACGATGTAAATCATGTATATAACACACTGGTTGACTTTCCATCTAATTATTTCGCATTTAAAAAAAACGAAATTGAAAATCTATCGAAAAAGACAAGGAAAAAGAGAGAGGATGAGGGAGAAAGACAGATAATGATAGAATAAAGCCAAATGTCAAGCCATAAAATTCGTTGCAAAGCTTTAAATGACGAACATAAAACTTGCTCACAAAACAAAACCATAAACTTTAACAACGCCCCAGAAACAGGTCACAAATAACACAAAAACAAAACGAATTAGAGATATTTGGCATTTAGATGGAATTCAGACTGCGATAGAGACTGTTGTGTTTATTTAAGGATTTTGATTTTATTACAGTGGAGCAAATTACAAGTAACATGTCAACAATTGGATTGCATGCAACGTCATGCCGAAGGACATGGACATTTATGGCAAAAGCAGGCAATCGTTCTAAATGAGCAGCAGCAGCTCAGTCTAAAGACTGATAAGCAGGCTAAGACGCTCATTTTGATAAAGGAAAGTTCATCAGAACCGGCAGGAGCAACAGAGATAGAAGTAGCAGCAACAACAACAACAAAGAATTCAGCATCCACTGACCAAGAGGACTTGAGTGAGAAACCCTCAAGTAGTGGCGTTGGGCAGCCAGTTGGCAGAGTAGTCGCTTCCGGCTTGAATGCAATGCCCACTCCAATGGAGAAGCCATCCTCAGACGTGCCTGTGGCTGGCATCAACACCAAACCGGAAACAGTTGAGGCAACAACAACAACAATCATTTGCGGCAAACCCAACGAATGGGTTGTTATTCCGGTGTTTGCGGATATTGTTAAATTGGCGCTGGCCGAACGCGAAAATTGTTTGCAGCGGTGAGTATATTTTTTTATTATTATTATTAAGCCTACTCACTTTGATTAAATTAAATCAAAAATAAACATATCAAATAGAAATTCGATCCGTACCACGAGTCGAATGAATAATATTAATCTTTTAAATTTATCCAAACTGGTTTCATTAATGTATTGGTTTCTTATCAATATAAAATTATGTTAATATAGATAAAAGTGACTAAAGTGCCTAATATTTATACCGCAAAAAATATTTAAATTAAATGTTTAATATACATCAGGGAAATATAATATAAATCCCACTGCAATTTAGTTAAAAGCCGCTGCGAATTTCACACTAAAAGCCCAATTTACCGATTATACCCTGTAGCCATAAAATGGGTATAGCCAATCGATGATTTTTCAATCATTTAATGTTGTTTTTAATATACAAAACAACTGCCTAATTAATTTTAAGCCCTTATAAATATGTGTAAGTTTATGTTTCAGTATTGATTGATATCTAGTCGAGCATACTCAGACTTCAGTTAACCATACCAATTTGGTTTAAGCTAACACTGGCTGAAATTTATTTAGCCTCACGCCCAGTCATCGAGGCAGGGCAGAAAATCATTCATTCAACCAATTTCAATGCCGCATTCGATTTGAAATCAAAATCAAATGATGCGTGTACGTAAATCGCCTTTTCAATGCGCTAATCAAACTCACAATTGACGGGTATCCCAATGCAGGCGTTGATTTTAATTGCTCTGTGAACTTTGCATTGAAATTCAAATTGCAGCTGGGGAATATTTAATCGTCGACAGACAATGTACGGCTAACGCTTTTGCCTCTTTATACCATATTTTCATCAGCTGTTTTTCTCCATCTGCAGTTTACCAAATGGCCACATCAATATAATTGCCTTCGATCGTATGGCGGCCATTGTTGGGGCCTTTACCAAGCACATGCAGGCAATGAAGCCATCAGTGGCGCCATCCAGCGGCGAGTATGAGCACTTTTGTTGCCATATGCAACAAACTACAAAACTTAGCGAAGCGGGTAAGTAATATTGTAAGTCAAACTTTCAATGAGTGCAAGCAGACTTTGCAAGTCTTTTTCACATTTCATTCTATCCACTTTCCACTTTCCACATACTTTATCGCATTTTCCACATTTTTCACTGGCCCAAGTCGACATTTGAGTGTTTGTTTGTTTTGTGCGAAGTTTAAGTGAAACGCGCCCAACTTGCAATGGCTTCAAGTGGCCCGGAAAAGCGCCTGTATGTGTGTGTGTGTGTGTGTTGCAACTTAAATGCTTTAAATGAAAAATTAAATGCAACACAGTTAGCAGCACACACATTACATACACAAACTTCCACAAGTGCGGCAATTAAAGTTAAAACAAGAGACCTACTTAAATTAGAAATATTCTTTCACTTTTCACTTATATTTTTACGCTGCATAAATAACACTTTTTGCATTTGAAAATGTTGCTTTCAAATGCACTAGAAACTTGTGGGATCCATTATAGGATACAGCGCAATCATTTTCAATCCCTTGCCACGACAACGCAATTTCTAGGGAAATTAATTCAAATTAATAACCGCAATAAAACAGCTAAACGGAAAGTTTATGACCACAACAAAAGGGTTCAAGCATTCAGTTAACACTTGGTTACCCCTATCGTACCAACAATAATTAATTTTCAAACCCCTTAAGAGCGATTTGGGCTTGTGTAAAATATTTAAATAGATTTTCAAAGTGAGGATAATAAATATTAATATAATCTACGAAGGTTAAGCAGTTATTATACTTTATGGAAATACGTATGCGTAATATGATATAACCAGCACAAGTAGCTTTTCATTTGTAAATACTTACTTAGGGTGAAAAGAACAACACATTCAAGAGACATAAAAAGACAATTCCAGGATAACAACGACTGCAACAGCACCTACAATAAGTTACACCACGTGTAGTCTTGTTTTTGCAGAAACAAAGTTTTGAAATCCTTCTTGAAGCTGTCAAAGACGACTGCGAGTAGTTTTTCACACAAACAAAGTGCAGGAAAGAAAAGCAGCGGTGACGACATCAGAAGTGAAAGAGAAAAAATACTTATAGAAAGAAAAAAATAAAAGGAAGAGTTCCAGGCATAGTGCTGAAATAAAAGGTCCACATAGAGCGAACTCATTAAAAACCCAGGAAGCGTGGGATACTTTGAAGAATTTTGCCACAGGCGACAAACAACAAAGTCGTACGTTCAAAAAAAAAGTTGTCTTTGGTGCATCTTGACAGGGACCAATGAAAAGAATGAATAGTTATGATGGCTGAGTCGGCACTTTTTTTGTTTTTGCTTCAAAAACCTCAAAGTGTAAAGCCTTAATTCAACGCTCTCAGCTGGGTCTGAGTTCTTGTAGGTCGCCCAAAAAGTTTATTGAAATGCAATGCATGTGCAACGTGCTTCCTAATGTAAGGTAAATGCAATTTATGAACTTAAACTCGTAGAAACATCTTTTTACGATTTTTCGAGCTTCATCAAAATGCATTAAAAGACCAAAAAATAGAGACAACTTTAGGAAACTTTCAGTCGAACAATGCGTTTCAAATAAAAGTGGAGCTCAACAATCAGGTATAAATAGGTTTATTTGCAAGGAGACCAGGTGTGTTTCTGACAAGTTGCCAGGACAAGCAATGAGGTTCATAAACTTGGCATGAATTTAAATTACACATTAGGAGTAAACAAGTAATTCTCCTTTCTCTCAACATTGTTGCAGCTACTTATGTATGCACTGTACTATTTTTGTCTGGCATTAAATAGAAAACTTTTATAGTTTGAGATCTTGCCTTCCATTAAAAATGTTTAATCTTAAAGAAATGCAATTCCTGTTTTCATTTTAAGAAGAAGATGAATGCTTAAAATCAAATAAAATTCTTATAACAACTATTTGCCGAAAAAGTATCACAAGGCAAATGCAATGTCTTTAGTAATTATAGATAACTGAGAGTTTCTTATATGCTCAGCTACTTATGAGCAAATGCTTCGACAATTTGTTGACATCAAAGAGCTGTAAAGATTTATTTATTCTTGCGTAAAAACCACTTATTTTCCGGTGGTAAGGTAAGTATTTAGTCCAGCACAAACTTCTAAATCAGTTTTGCTTCGAACCGCAAAACTTAAAACTGTCCTTTAAATAAAAACTTTAGGTAAACTTGGAACCAACGTCAGCATTGTAAAATGCAAGAAGAAGTTCCCGAAAGTTTCTTGATAAGTTAAATGTAGCTCTTGTCGACTCCCGTAGTTTGCCCGCAATAAATAAGTATTTTTCCAGTCAAGTTATTTACGTTGTTATCAAAGTAATTTGCACTGCTCTTGAATTTGAAAAATGCCCTTAAAGCGGATGGATATTGACAAGCTGAAAAGTGCCTTAAGATATTCAGATGAGCTCAAAATGTTCTCCAGTAGCATAAAGTACATGTTTTTAGTTTTATACTAGTGGCAGAATTTAAACTTTACTGTTAATATGTCAAGCATCGTTCAATAGGAAGAGAGAAGAAAACACTTTTTTTTTAAGTTTTTAGTGATTTTTTTTTTTAATTTCAAAAAAGGCAATTATTAATCAGACAGTATAGGAAGATCATTACATTTAAATATAATTTATTTTTTTCTGTGTTATTATATTAACTTTCAATTCAATGTTTAAAAGTAGAAAGTAAATTAGTCATAATATTCTCAAGCCTTCAGCCAATTAAAGTTGGAGGAGTCATCTGTGGGAATCCTTTTTCAACTTACATGACTTCTCGGTTGTATCAGCTGTCAGTTAACCGTTAAGGTCGGACGTGAAATACATTTAACAATTCACACACTCAACTTACTCAATCATAACATCTGATGCTATTAGCAGAACAGATAAACATATCAGCCTAGAGCATGAACAATAGCTAGTTGAGTTCTAGAACTTTGGAGAAAAAAGAAACTCGAATAAATAAATATTAATGACGATAGTATTATATTTAATATTTTACCCTCAACTATGATTCGACTAGATTTATCAATAAAGTTTCTTCAAAGAATGTGTTGACAAGAAATCAAATATGAAAATAGGTTGAGTAAGCCCACATTCCGCAATTTAAATTAAAATTTCAATGAAAGCCTTTAGAAAACAATCCGCAAAAGTCGAATTTTGCGACATTCTATCATCAAAAATGCAATCTACGAAGCAATCAAGTTGCGGTCTAATGCCAAAAATGTTTATACTTTAGACGACAATCTGTTGACCCAACACAGAGAACCGCTTGTTAGGCCCAACACTCTCAGCATGCGTCAAGTGCACAGTCTGTGGGATAAAATATACAAAACAAGAACAGTAACAGCAACAACAACAACAACAAAATTTCATCTCACGAAGAAAAGAAGAAAAAAAAAATATATTTGCCCACACGACTCTATTAAAAGTGAACAAGAAAATGTAGATACTCGTACCATAACCAACCATTTTAATCCCTCCACAAACAAAGGCAACCCTTTTCTTTTTTTGGGAGGGGCTCGTAAATGTTGATACCACATGTATGCCTGTAATTTTTTGTGCTCGAGTACAGAAGAATGCGGGCTTAAATCCTATAAACACACAGGGACAACAGACAACAGTAGGAGGATGGAATTCTGTGGCAAGTCAAGAGCACATCTGTTGACCAACGACGAAGCCAAACGATTTTCACCACTGTAGAATTTTAATGGTCTCATGGTGTGAAGTGGACATGGCTGCCACATTTTTGCCACATTTTGCCACATTTGCTTAACATACGTACAACGCACACACATTTCATCTATGCATTTTTTTTTTTGGCCAGCCGCCAGTTTGTTGTAACTTTATTAAGCTATGTTGTTTTTTTGTTCCTTGTTTGTCTATTAAAATATAACATTCCCTGTACAAGGATCCACTTTGCTTTCTTGTCAGTCTTTGGCACCACTTGAACCCTGAGTCAGATAGACACATATTGTTCATAATAAGCTAAGGTCAAGCTGAGCTCGTTAACCGATGACCCGACATTTGATAGTATAAAAGATGTTCAGAGAAAATACACTGAATGTGGGATAAGACTAACTAATCCAGAATAAAAACAATTAACTATAATAAAATATCTTATAAATAACATTTTTTTCATTTTACAGATTTAATGATGGCTTCCTTTGACTGCGAGGAACCCAACAATGCTGAAAAGCTAATGTATGATTTAAATTAAGTGAAGATATCGAATTGGAAAAGCAAAAACATCGCATGGAGGCCATGGAGGCGTATAACTCATAGGGCACAGCTGTTGACTGCTTCTACAGATTAAACCCAGCACGATCCTTATTGATCAGGCGTCTCAAGTCGACTCACTTCCTCCTCGTGGAGGCCTCCGGTAACGTTTACCGAGCATTCATCGAAACCTCGAAAACGGCCAAAGTGAGCGGCGTTCATCTCCTCAGATTAATTGATTGAATGATGTTCGAGTCCTGGGCTAATTATTTTATTTAACTATTTTTACATTTTCTTAAATAAAGTTAATTAAATACGATTTTGAGTACTTTATATTTTAATTTATATTGAATTTGAAATGAGCATGGTAATGAAGTAACGAGCTGAATATCTTCTTCTGATAAAAGTTACTTAACAGACGAAAGGTAGTTAAAATAATATTAAGGAAGTTCAAGATACCATTAGAAAATATAAAACTCTGCATGCCAGTGAACTAGCTCAACTATTTCATAACTAACTAAACATACCTATCTTAAATAAATTGCATAATCTTTCAGAAACATGAACAAGTTAAAGGAACAAAAACTTTGAAGTCTCCGGCATTGCCAACAAATTTCTTATGTGTACGAATTTATGGGCAAAACCGAAAGCCAAACGCATATCGTAGCCATAGTAACAAAGCCCAAGTGTCAAAGATGTCTGATGGCACAGGAAGCAAAGAGACAACATGCCATAAGGACTGCAGCCTCTGTATATGTATTTGTGTATGTGTTAGAGTGTGTGGGTGTGAATGTGTATAACTGCTTTCATAGGGTGTGGAAGTAATGTCTTTTGCAAAGGCCATGAATTGTGTTACAGTCAGCAGATATTTATGCAGCCTAATGCATTCCATGTAATAGCTTTTAAAGATTTACAGCTGAACATGGGAAATTTGGAAAAAGTATCTTGCAAGGGAACTAAATGCATTAAATATTAAGAAAAGCTAAAATTAAAATTGTCTATTAATTTTTTATGTTGATATTTGCAGCTCTAGATTTTCAAAAAGTGGAATGTTTTCTTAATTACAACATATGTTTGACTTGCATTACATTAAGATTAGTTTTCTGGTTACACAGGAAACTTACAACTGTCCAAAGACTGCAAACTTGTCCTGGCCACACAAAACTTTGCGCAAGACTTGTTCACAATTTTCCTATCTGCTAAGCAACTTTTCTCTGTTTAATATTTTCGCATATTTAAATGTATTTTTCAGCTTAATGGAATTATGTAATTGAGTTTAACGATTTAATATTGAAGCTAACATAAATAATACTTGAAGATCAATCAAAAATAAAATATTGTTTTGATTTTCTCTCAAATAAACAATTACCCAAACTATTAGAAACTTCTGTTAAATTTGTATGCAAATTATAGATGAAGATAAGTGTTTCAATCTGGCCAAGTTAAATGTTTTCTTCGAAGGCAACAAATGCATAAAATTTATTCTCCAACTGCGTGCAAAGCCGAAAACACAACTAAATCATACATATTTGGGTTTTATTTATCTTGTGGTCTACCAAATTTATGTGCAACACTTGTTACACATACGACATGTTGGACGTGTGTGCACTGTTCAAGACAAATCGAATTTCTGCTTCTTGTTTTTGCTCTCTCTCTCTTGTATTCTTCTTCATTCTTTGTTCGTTGCACAAACATGGCAATTGACATAATTTATTGATCACTTTGTAGAAGAATCGTTGGCTGCAGTCAAAATAATGCAATTTAAGGTGGAACAATTTATAATTATACCCTATAACCCACAGCTTTTACCTTTGTATAAGTTTCCTTTCCTTTTCCGTTGTGACATAATTGCAGAGCAACCTGATTTTGTAGTAAAAAGGAATGGTGTCATGACATGATGGACAGTATTTCTTTATGTTGATGTCAGCCGGAATAGCTCAAGGGAATTCAAGATAGAAGCAGAAGCAAAATCAAGCTGGTAGCTTAAATATATCTACATTGTGCAGCAGAATCTATTAATAGAGTGTGTAAACTGGAGAAGCAAACAGACAACCGATAATAAAATGTATTTTATTAATAAGTTGATCAAATAAACATTTTTTTAAAACTGAAATGTTGTTCTTTGCCTTCCTATGTTTCTTCAATATTCTTCTCGTTGTGAAATTTGCTCTGCCCTTTGGGATTGGGTAGATTTCTTGTAGAAGCTGCTTTTCCTCTTTGAATCGGCTTAATATGTATGCTGCTGTTTAAGGTCATTAAACACCTGTTTAGAGGGTATCTTTCAAACTAGAACACTAGATTTTCCTAACTCCATTTTAAGCTTGCCTAATTCTAATGCAATAACTATAATTTCAGCACATTTGCCGACGCTTTAATACAGATAAACCTTTTTTTCATTTGTACATTATATTATATTGGAGTAAAAGGGGCAAAGGTCATAAAAATGTTTATGCTCCTTTTATGAACATACAAGCTGTGGAGAATCGCACAGTTATGGCAGAGGACAGCCTGGACATGGTTTAGTTTCATTGTATTTGCTTTTATTGTGCCCTAGCTGAAGGTCCTTGGAGGACAATTATGTTAATATAGGAGCCAAGCAAGAAGAGAAGAAAATGTCTGCAGGGCATGACAAGGTTGTGGCTAACACTTTAGTATCCAAATTGCAAGCTGACAATTGCAGCCAATGGAAATGTTAAGTGGAACACAAGTTACACATGGAATATCTTTAAGCTCAATTAAAGTTCAATTATATAATTACTACAACTCTTAAATATTTGAACATAATGGAAACTATTTTGCAGCTGTCCACGGCGCTATTCGCGCTTTCCTTTCCATAAAACTGGATTGTAATCCCCATCAATCAACTGATTCCAAGTTACTTTGTAAACTTTTCTAATTAGCATTAAGAGAGAGATTGAGACTGCATAAAAGAAGCATTAATAATATGACCAAAGCTGTTGTGTTGAGTAAATCTTCTTTAGCGAAAATACGCGAAATAAAATAAATTTAAAGCTATTGCAAATCCTTCTTAAATCTTTTTATGCGGTCTACGTGTGTTCTGCCCATACATTTGGCAGTTTGTCTGACGTGTGTGTGGGATTTAATTAAAATTTATGTTATAATTCCCGATTACGTGGAGTGTCACCAAGTTGCTGAACTCATGTCCTGCCACACGATGTGGTATTTTATCCCTTTTTAAAGCGCAAATAAATTTTTAAGCCGAAAGTATTGCAGATGCTATAAAATTTAATTGCTAAATGCCTCAAAAATATTCTTTTATTTGCTTTAAGCGAAATGTAAATTTGTAGTTTTATAAATAAAATTTATAAATTATTAAATACTCTGTGTGTTAAATAAGATTTCAAATGCGAACAAAGTAAAAGAAATCTTAGACTATGGTCTGAAAAATCGTCTCCATGGAATTATCAAAAACTTTTGTTTTTATTGAATTCTGAAAAATAATTGCACAACTTATCAATGATGGTCATCGATAGATACAAAAGCAGAGGGAGAGAAAGAATATTCCAAAATAAAAAGAGGAAAAAACAATTAAACTAATTGACAGCAATTTATACGCAACAATGAGAAAAACGCGACGCAAAAGTTTTGTAAAAGAAAATTGGCGTTCCGAAAGTTTTCTCCGAAGGAAGAAAACCGCTGAGTGTGGCATGGTGAAAGAAATTTAGTCTTCGATCCATTTCTTTGGCCACTAATGAAACCGCAATAGAAGAGTTTTGCTAACCGACAGCAAACATGTAACCCCTTAATTGGTGTCTAAAACGCCAACGAGGATGCAAGGCGAACTTTTAATATGTACTCGTATGTGAAGTCATTGCAGTTCCTTGAAGGCTTTTCCTTATCAGGCAGTTGCAGTAGATTATGTTGCATTTAATCTCTGCCTCAAATACAAACACGCTCAAATCATTCGATTCGTGTTGTAAAAAGAGTGTGTTAATTAATTATGCAACTACATGTTATATTATATAAGGCTTTAGTGTGTGTAACTAGTGCTTAGATACTAGTACTTTTATTACCTTTAATTTTAAATGATGTGAAAACTGCTGAACTTTAACCAACTTTCCTTTTTTCTTATATTTCAATTTTTAAATGTGGTAAAATAAGCTCTTGTGACAAAATGCTTTAAACTAAATGATACTCCTACTAGTGAGTGATTAATCATAAATGTAAATATTAGTATTTTAACGCTTTATTTTAAATTTCGGATGATGAGCACACTTAAGAATCAAATATAAACAGTGTTTCTGCTTGTATTTAAAATAAGAAATATAAAAGAAAATTAAAAAAAATATTGAATTCCTCCCCGACGGGGAATTGAACCCCGGTCTCCCGCGTGACAGGCGGGGATACTAACCACTATACTATCGAGGATATGATAAACGTGGCAGCTAAAAGCGAGTAATAGATTAACTTTTAGATTTTTAAATTGTGCAATGCATTGCAGAAACTATAAATAGCTTATTTTACATAAATAACGCCTATAAATATAGAAATTTAAATTGATGATTATTTAAAATGATCAAAATAAAAGCGTCAAATGATTGAGGAAAACGTGTAGAAATTTGTATGACAAGGTATTTCAACTTTTGTGTAATGTCTATGAATGTAGTTTAAATTGATCAATAAAGACAGATAATGAAATTTCAATAAGACAATGGAATTATGATGAAATTTGATTTCTTTTTATTGTTTATGCTCATCAACCACTGATAGCGAAAGTATTCTCTTTCGTTTCTTTTGTCGGTGTTGCTTTAGTAACTATAATTATATTTGAACCTGCCAGACAAATTGTATTGACCTTTTATTCTCTTGGGCCAGACTGAAGCGAGTCATACAAACGTCGCTTCAGAGCTCTTGTACCTTGAATAGAGAGTGCAAATGAGGAGAGGGAAAGGCAAAATAGATTTGGGCCAAAATCTTTTGAGTGTTGCGACAGTCGCTGTTATGTTTAAGCAGCCTAATCCTAATCAAATTGTGCTAAAAGGTCCTTCAAGTCGTTTGGAAAAGCTTATCAAATATACAAATTGAATTTTGTGAAAGAGTTGCCTGAGTGCCCGAGTCCCGATTAAGTGCTCATAAAATGCAGACTGAAGACGCTCTTGTCTGTCATCAAATGCATTTCCAAAGAAGGACCTCTTGACCGTATTCTTGACTTTAACGTTATGCTTAGATTGAATATTCTCTTCATTAAAAAACTAACTGTTTTTATTGCCATAATAAAGAAATAGGACCATTCTTCATTAAACAATAAACCAATTATTACCTTCCCAGCTGCTAGACCACTTTATTTAGAGGCAAAGTTTACCTTTACTTTGGCTAAAAGTTGCCTTGTAAATTGAATGAATGCATTTCGAGTGAAATTCAAATTCAAATACGAGTGCAACGCGTTCAAATGAATGCATCGGCAAGTGCAACTCTTGGGCCAAAGTGAATGAGTGAACAGTTGACTTGACAAACAAGGGCATAGAATGCGGGTTCCTGATGACTGGAAGCCTTTTAAAATGTCCTTGGCCTATTCAACTGCATTGCAATGTCCTTCCCAAAGATTGCACTTTAGTTAAACGAGTTTGTTTATGGCAAGTAAACTACTAAACATTTAAATTGTAAATAAATATTTAAATATAACACAGATAATGCATCCTTTTAATTAGCCAATCTATGTATAGGTAATCAAGTTATATAGGTTATCTGATATTAAATATTTTCAACTACAGGCTGTTTTTGCTTTTGATCAATTCAACACAACTTCTTAAATCTAATTAGTCAGCTGTTAGCTTCTGTATAACAAGATTTTGATGTCATTTTAGAATAAATTGATATACCAAAATTGCAGCATAAGTTCAAATAGTTTCACAACATTCATTAGCATGCAAATTTAAACACATTTTAGCTGCATGTCAATGTCCTGTTTTCATCATTTTATGGAGCAAAACCACAAGGCAAACTTTGTCCCACAAACTAATCCCTGTTTAAGCTACATTTTAACAAATTGCTGTTTTTATTGGATACATGATATGAACTGTTCTCAAGTATATAGAATATAAATAATTTGTCCTACAATTGAAATCAATTTGCAGTTATGTCTCTTGTCCCTAACAAACCTATTGAAAATAAAAGCTGGTTTCAATTTCCTGTAAATCGAAGTTTATGCATTGATAAAAGCATTCCAACTCTATATCGCTTGTTGCCCACATTTACATAGTCTTATGCATTTTCCTGTTACCAAGATGCACAGCTTTTCCTGTTGTTGGTTTTCTTATTATTTTCAATCCCAAATCTGTACGCAAAATATAAAAGTTTGCCTAAGCCGGAATCAGATTTCAGCATCTTCGACAAAAATGCACAAAAAGTATCTAAAACTTTTACTCAAACCTCTTGACAAAGTTTCCATTTACAAGACGTTTTTCGACGGTCGAGAACAAAAAATTCGTAACATTTCTTTTTACATTCCTGGAGTTGTCAATTTACCTGAATAAATTGTTTATTTTTTCATTTTTAGCTATCTTAATTTGACGTCATTTAATTACGTCAAATATTTATCGCAAGCGATTGTTTGAATCATGCACTATAATAAAGTCTGCATTGAGAGAAGATTTAAATTTAATTAAGAAGAAAGTTAGTAAAAATATTATCGACGATAAAAAATAATAGATTGAACAATATTTGTATTATAATATGTTAATGCCTATAGTATGTTCTGTTAAATAAAGCTATACATTTTATTATTAGAAGTATAAAACAAAAGCTCTCTCTTCAAAATGTAATACAATGTGTGTCGAAGTTATAATACTCTCTGCAAGACTGAAAAGTAAATATGCGTGTTTATATTAATCGTAAAAGAGAACCTTTACATATTAATCTTGTGGTTTATAATTATGATTTAGTAATAAATATAAACCTTATTCAAGTCTGAATGTAATTAGTACGCGCTTGGAGTTCATTTCAATAAGATTCAATTAAATCCGTCGGGTTTTCGAGATGTGCTCGATAAGAAACTGCCTGCTCTGGATAACCCTAAGTGTTGTCCCAGGGTTTTGTGTATTGATAGACCACTGTCCACGCATAGGCTTTAAGCATTTCTATGAAATACGCAATGAGGATGGAAATGTAAATTTGACCATTTTTGAAAACTATTTTCCATTAACTATGGTCAATGACTTTGCGATGATGGGACATCTTTGTGTGGATCAAACTGGTCTTCCAGTAGTTCGTCGTTGTCTTGGAAATAATAAATGGGAGGATCTTGGCAATATTACCTGTCAATTTGACCGGACAACAAATGATCTAAGTCAAAGTTTAAATGAAATGCAAGTGGAACTTAATGAGGGAGCTCCGTTTCGGGAGTCAATACCAAATTATACCAGAGATATTGTTCAGAATATGACTAAAATTGTGAGTTCATCGAGTCATAAAATTCAACCCGTGGATGTGGTGAATGTACACAAGATCATTAATATGGTATCGAAAGAGCCTAAGAACGAAGCTGTAAGCACCGAAATGATCGGTCTCTACAATCAATTGATGACCACGGATAACATGGTTTTACAGCTCTCGGCTCGTTTAAATGCTACAAATGGCTTACTTTACAGCTTTGAGGATTATATGAATCAAGTGGCACAAAATCTTGGACCACTTAGGACCTGCAAGAAAATGAAATCGAATACCATGCCAAGGAATCTTGTTGATGTCAAAGTTGCCAATGGTGTCCAAATTTTAATTGGCGGAAATCTAAGCGTTTTCTATCTCTATCCTGAATGCAATAAATTTACGGGTATTGCCATATTCGATCGGGCAGGACCTTATCGACAAAACTGCAGGCATCATCGGTTCTGGTATCGATTACTATACGCTAATCAGAGCCTAAATGCTCTGAAGTCTGAGCCTGGCTTGCAGATTGCCACTTTCCTAACAGATCAGTTATGGACAGCCTTACGAAGATCTGGAGCTACATTTATAATTTTCAAGATTTATGCCAACAATGCGCTTTTCATTGAAACTAATTTACAAAGTGTCAAAGCCCATCCACAAAGCTATGTGCTGTCTATAAATATACCCCAAGTATCTGGTAAGTGAAGTCTATAACTGAACTAACAGTTAAATATGTACTTGACAAAAAACACAGAAAATATACATAGTATAGATAGTTAGAAGCTCATTATAGGAAATATAATTAATTATAAAAACATATATAAATAAATAGTACAAATGAAGAATATATAACTTAAATATACCATTTTAAATGACAACTATTTTTTAAAAATGTATTATTTATTAATAGTCAATATAAGTATAACTATATATCTAAGTGAAGATTTGATATTCTTTATTATTTTTATAATATTAATGGTAAATTGTAATTTATGATAGATGCCTTTAAATGGGTTAGGTTTAGAATCGCCCAGCTGACTTGCTTGTATCCCAAATAAATATAAAGTACACTCCAATCAAATTAAAACCCATTCCAGACAAGTTGCCCCATCGATTGACTTTTTTGCTGCGCAATGAGAAACATGAGGAAGTGAATAATGACGGTTTTCTCATTGACTCATATTGTGGTTACTGGAATTATGATACTTGGGAGAGAAATGGCATTACGACGAATAAAAGTGGATCGATCGATGATCCGATTATTGTTTGCTATACGAGCCACTTGACCCAATTTGCATTTCTCGTAGGTGGAAGTTTTAAGCAGCAAAGGATAATAGCAGATGGCCAGGATAAGGAGGAGGAACTTCGTAATGAATCAATGTTGGATGACATCACGGCATTTGGTTGTGGACTCTCGTTGTTTGGTCTATTGGCCATTTGGCTAACAGCAGCTCTATCCAAGAAATGGCGTTCCTTGCAGCCAACAAAGTTGCTGCTAAATTTAAGTCTGGCCATGACGCTGCTTTTTGGCCTATTATTATTGGTCTACATCAATGAATGGGTCTGGCAATTTCCATTAATTCGCAATCATGTCGAATGCATTGCCGTGGGCGCATTGTTGCAGTACTCAGTGTTGTTGCTCTTCAGTTGGATGCTGCTCATCGGTTACCTGCAATACCAAAGGCATGTCACAGTCCTTGTTGTAAGATCGGAACACGTAGTACTCCGTGTGGCAACTATAGCCTGGCTAATACCTCTGCTGCCAACACTGTTGCTGCTTTTCATAGATTCCAGCTCGTATAGTCCCATTCAGTATGATGACGAAATTGCCACCTTATGTTATCCATCAGGACATGGTTTGGCCTATGGCGTCCTATGGCCTATCGGATTGGTTCTAATTGTCAATGTCTATGTATTCATCCGGATACTCTACAGTATCTCTCAGATACAGAATAGAAACATGCAGCTTATCTGGCGGCAATTGAGACTCTTTGTGCTTCTCTTCTTTTTGCTCGGATTGACTTGGATTTTTGGCATTTGCACCTATCTGAGATTAGGACTAATTCTTAACTATCTCTTCTGCATTACGGCCACAATACAAGGATTTATATTATTCGTTTACTTTGTCCTGCTTGACAAGGTTGCCAGGCTTGTTTGGCTAAAACTTATAATCGGAAATCAACAAAATAATTCATCCACCTTTAAAATTACAAACATATCTCAGTAACATAACTTAAAATGACATCAAAAGTATATATTGTAGTTTTGTGTTACTAGGTTTATAAATAAGCATATAATCATACTTTTATTAATTTAATTTAATAATCGTAACAACCAAAAAAACTATTATCACTAAATTAAATTCTCATAAAATAATTATAGCTTGCCAAATAATAGTTTGAATACATTTTACTTAAGAGACTTGAATCAAGCTGATAGAAACACAATGAACAATACCTTCATTGCTAAACTAAGTAAATAAAATTCGTAAATACATTAATACACACTCAAAAATAGGCACGAGGGAACAAGCCAAATCAAAAATAATCAAAATGTAAATTAAATTAAGATCAATAAAGCTGAAAAATTGAGAACTTTATTTAGGCAGTCCACTAAAAACAAGAACAAGGTTTCTCCAAGGCAATTGCAATTTTCTTTTCTGATCATACATTTAGGACTTTCTTGAGCAAAACAAGCCATCGTTAAAAATAATCGGCTGACGAAGGGCGCAGTTAAGCACTTTTTATACAACGCGTTTTTTATACTAAAAACTCTTTTATAAAGCTTTTGAATACACATCGTACCGCTACCAAATTGTCGCCAAAAATGCGCATAAATTGATCAAGAATCATCACAGAGTGGAAAAAATGAAATAATATAAACTCTGTTTGATAATAACCAACGAGCTTTCTTAACTGTTAGATAGATTTCAAATTATAACAGCTCAAAGCTGAATCAAATACTTTTCCCTTATATGGGACAACTCCATTAAATGGTTAAGGTTGGAAGAGACATCTAAGCTTGTATGATTTTTTTAAATTAAGTTGAATTTGAATTTTTCATTTAACAAAAGCTAAAATTATTTATCATTAAGTCAATTTTATTACAAATACTTTATAATAGATCGAATAACTATTGCTTAGTTAGACAATGCATTGTCTCAATTTAATATAAATTGTGCGCCAAGTTTTATTGCCAAACCATTTTTGATTTGGCAGTGCTGTTTTTACAAATTGAACATAGACCTTTTAGTATAGACAACGACCTCACATGAGTCTTGGCTAAGCTCGAATTACTTTCATATGGAGCCACAATAAGGAACTTATCTTAAATTCTCCACAGAGCGCGCTGCACTGATTTGTATGTATTATTATCATGAGTCTTGGCTAAGTTCGAATTATTTTCAAATTCTCCATAGAGCGCGCTGCACTGATATGTATGTGTTATTATTATGAGTCTTGGCTAAGCTCGAAATATTTTCGTATGGAGCCACGATAGGGAACTTATCTTAAATTCTGCATAGAGCGCGCTGCACTTATTTTTGTGTATTATTATATCCGTTAATATTTAAAAAGCTAACCTGCAAAATAATTAAATAAATCGTTTGGATTTCGCTTTTTTTAACAGTTCTAACTTTTATTATGAAGTTTAGCAGAAGTTCGAGTATATTATGTTTGTAAAAATTCGTTTGGTTTACAAAATAATGTAGAAAACCAGCTTATTTTAATGAGAGATGTTAAATCGTGGTTTCCCCGACTGACTGTCATCTATTTGGTTTGGGTTACAGCTTGAGGCTGGTGACTCCCTATAACTAATGCAGACAGTAGGCCACCAGAATGGTCAACAAGGCAGACAAAGAGGTCCACTGTGAGATTGACTTCACTCCACTGTGGGCATCATGTAGTCCCGACTCCGCTGAGAGACGAGCTGAAGTCTGTCCAGGCATGCGCATGATATCAGGTTGGCCTCCAGGCTGCAATGGAGCCAATGGCACGGATCCTTCGGGAATAGAGACGGGTGTGGGCTGCAGAGGGGCTAAGGGGACACCTCCAACAGCTGAGGGCGTGGAAGCACCGACAGCTGAGGGAGTGGAAGCACCGTCAGTTGGCGCTGTACCATTCACTGGAGGTGTCGCTTCTGGAGGTGGTGCTGGATAGCATGCAATCTTCTCAACTTCAATTGTCTTGGTGGGATCCTTTGGATCAGGCTCAGGTACGCGAACCGGCACACAGATGATGCCACCTGGAGCGGGTGGTACACCAGCAGGAGCAACATTGGGATCAGCAGGAGCACCGCTAGCTGGTGGTGCGGCATTTAAGCCAGCTGTTGCCACTGCTGGCGCTGCTACAGAACCATCAACAGGTTGTGGTGCACCAACTGGGGCCAATGGTGCAAGGGGTGCTAATTGTGTGCCACCAACTGGAGCTGCAGCTGCAGCTGGAGCGGGGGCAGGGGCTGCTGCTGCGGGATTAATGGGAGCAGCTGCTGGTTGTGGTACACCAGCGTTAATAACCGTTGTGCCTGATCCTGCATCTGTAGTAGTCACTGATCCTGGTGGTCCATTGTTAATAATAATAATCTTGTCTTCACCTCCGTTGTTGCCACCACCACCACCGCCTCCGTAGTTACCACCATAGTTACCACCGTAGTTACCAGATGGCACATGACTTTGTGAAGGAGTCAGGACGTGTCCAAGAACAGCACCACCTATAGCGCCAGCAATAAGTCCAGTGCCTGAGAAAAGAATGAAAGTTGTTAGATTTTAGACAATAGTTTACCTAGCTTTTAGATATAATTCAATGACAATGATTGTAACAAACATAACTCATAAGCTTTCTGTTCTAGATCCTTTTCCTTCCCTAATACTTATTTAACGATTTACAAGATCAACCTATAGCCCTGGGAAACACCAGCTCTGGCACAAATGAAATGTACTGAAGCTTTAATCTACTCTACAAATTTTAAAACAATCGCATTCCAAACAGAGAAGTTATGCTTGTTTAAAAATAGCGTTCTTATGTGTTACTTACCCAAACCGAGACCTGAGGATTGCTTGGGAGCCTGAGGATAGTAGGTAGCACCAGGTGGTAGTCCAGCCCCAGCTGGCAAATAGGTAGCACCTGCGGGAACTGCGTGCACCGGCTGCTGAGGATAATAGGTAGCTCCGTGAGGCACTCCACCGCTTGGATAGTAGCTGGCGCCAGGGGGAATTTGTCCAGCTGGGTGATAGCTTGCACCAGCTGGTGAATAACCACCAGGATGATAGGTGGCGCCTGCAGGTAGGGCGCCGGGACTGTGATAGGTGGCGCCTGCGGGTAGAGCACCGGGACTGTGATAGGTGGCGCCGGCGGGTAAATGACCAGAAGGATGGTAGGTGGCGCCAGCGGGCAATTGACCAGGACTGTGATAGGTGGCGCCAGGATAGCTTGATTGTACGCCATGTGTATTTGTGGCCGTGATTGGTGTGTGTTGGTAACCACCACCACTTCCGAATCCTCCCGTGGAATTTGCTCGTGGCCTGTAAACGCTGGCGGGTGTATAATGTGAATTACTTGATCCGGAACTGGCGCTACCCGCTACTGGGCGAGTGTTGGTGGCTGCCGAATAGCTCGGGGGTGGTGCATTGGCCTTATAGGAAGGATTGTAAGCCGGCGGCGGTTCATGGATGTTGGTGCGAGCTCCACCAGCTGGATTGTTGGCCGAGTACGATGGTGGAGGGCCCTGCGACTTTGGCACATTCCAGCCTATGGGTGCGGGTTGGGCCGGCTTAGATACACTATGACTGCTGGGTTGGGAATGAGTTCCTCCATAACTAAGCCGTGTATTATCCGCATGGCCACCACCAAACGACGATCCGTGCGATGATGAGGAGGAGGAGGATGATGACGATGGACGTCTGGCCGAATAGCTGTGACTGGAACTGGACCGACTCTTGCTTCCTCCGCCACCGAACCAACGTTTGCCCTGTACATCCTGTGTGGCCAGCAGAAGGAGCAACAGGAGCACACTGCTCAGTCGCCTCGTTGTGTGCGACATGCTGCAAGGTGAAGGAGAAGCACTTGTGACAAAGTTTTCAACTCTTTAATCTCAATTGAGAATCACTTCTGACTTATTTTCTAATTTCTAGAATCTCAATGTTTATGATTTATATTCAATTGCCTTTCGTGGCCTGCTCGACTTTGACTGAGCTGCTCTCGCCGGATTTAAGCTCTTAAATACGAGTAGACCCAATGCTTATCAACAGATTAACGTGAACTCTCGATTTAGTATATTTAGTAGTATATGTGCACATGTATGTGCACATTTTAAAAAAAAAAACGATAAGAAATCTAGCGATGATAATTCAAATTGAGGAAAATAATGCTCATGAAGAGAGGAGAACGAATTAAATATATTTATTGTACTACAGCCATGCAAAGTGTACTATATGGCAATTAAAATATGTAATATTTGCAGAGAAATTGTAAACGGAATATTATATTAATGAACTTTGTATAAAAATTGTACAGTACTGTTTAGTTATTGTAATTATTTAACTCCCGAGCTTAATAATTCGAATTTAAGAAAAGACGACAATTGGTTGTGCGAATAAAGTATAATGAATTTAAGTTAATTTATTTCTTAAATTTAAAAATTTTTTTTTTTGGTTTTAAAATATTTTAAAATTTTATAGACTTTAAGCTTTAATTGGGATTTTAAGCCTGGTTTTCGAACCTAACCGAAATAATAATCTACTATAGCTCGATCCACTGAACAAAATACTTTTTAATATATTATATATATTATTTAATATAATTAAAATATTTTAAACATAATATATATTTATTACCCAAAGAGAGGAATATTTCGATTTAAGGAAAAAAATTTGTTGAGCCAGAGAAAAACTATGTAGTGAAACTATGGATGGAATTTGGATGTACCATCGCTAGTACAAATGTGCTGTAAGTAACCCCTCCAAATCTCCCATTGTCATTCTTCATTTCGCTTTAATTTGTTGTTTGCATAAACAATTGATTCAATTTGTGCTAATAATGCTCGGAACACTCACTGAGCCACTTGTGAGCGGGACAAACTCTTGCTTAAACTTTACTCGTGCAACAAAATGTGGCATGAATTCACACTGTTGAAAGTTTTGCAAGCTCTAATTGATTCTCCATATTTGCGTCAGAGCTTAAACTGTGTGTTCTAGCCCTGCCCTATAATGCTGACGTAATGTCACGCCCTGGCTGCCACTTTTGGTGTCTGTGCCCCATTTTGGGGCGCGTTACCCGTGATGATAATTAACTTGACGATTTGGTCGGCTTGTCGCGTGGCTACACTCCATTGCGTTCAGCTTTCATGTTGCTAGGACTTTAGCCAATGAATTGTTTATTGTTTTAATGCTCTCAAAATTAATAGACACACACCCAGACATTAAGAATTTCCAACGGGGTGTCGTCGGGAATTCGCAAGGTCAAGAGTTACTCTCAAGGTGAACGGAAAATATCTTTGTAAATGCACTCTGAAGGTGTTGCCATATGATTAATTCTGACTGTAAAACAATATGTTATTGTGCATTTAATTGTTTTGAGGACATCATTTAAGTACTCTATTTAAAAAAATTATATAAGTAATGGTGGCAATAATTTACATATTTCTTAGGTAAAAGATGAACTCATAAGTCGGACTTCGAAATTCCGATTTGTCGCTAGGTTTAATAATAAAAATTGCTGATAAAGTCATGACGTAAATTAATGAAATACGTCACAAAACATATTTACCATGGAGTAGGTCACACAACAAATTAATCATGAAATACGTCACAAAGTAATTTGTTTAATTGCTTCATTCATAAATAAGAAGTAACCTTTCTGAGTATTTTCTTTTTACTTATAAATCGAATACGAGTATTGCCAACTACTAGCTGCCAACTTATTGATGACGAAGTGCCATACTTGTTTACAAACTTGCTTATCAGAGGGAGTTAAGTTAGCTGAGTTAGTTTTTACAGAAACAATACTAATATAATATAACATAATTTCATTATAAGCGTATGTGACACAAAGGTATCCTCTAAAATATATCAATGGTCAGGTTTAATATCGAGATAAGCTTTATTCCTACTTTATATTGCCATAGTGCTAAGCACCAATATTAAGGTACTAAGTTTTAAATTGAGATTCCCGGAATTAATTACCTGTAGTGTAGATTCATTAGTAAACTACCACAAGTTGTGGTTCTAGCTCAGTTAACCCATTCTATATTCAATCTATATCCATGCATATGCATGAGTGTAAATTAAATCTGATGCAAATAATCATATTACAGTCTGTACACGAGCATCAGCAAACTATTGTTTATAACAAAGGCATGTACTCGCTGCAATGTACACATAACACGAAATGCTGTTGAATGTGAGTCATCGTATGTCCAATGGTAATGATCATTTAAAATTAATCATCATCAAAGCATCTTGGAATTATCATCCTGACTTACAACGCGCCTTGTTTGCTTTTTTTTGTTTATGGTGTTTGTTTATTTACTTATTTCTTGGAACTCTCAGATTGTTATTGACTACTGAAGACTACTGAATCGTCAACAGACGGACTATTAGACTGAAGTTAATTCGCATAATTTATAAAACGTTTTCTTATCTCTCAGCGGGTTCAAGATGTCAAGTATGACCATATTGATAGTACATGTATAAAGAATCTGTATTTGATTAAGATTATTTACTTGCTAATTCTGAAATACCCACAGCATCGTGTAGTCTGTTTTGTGATTGACAGTGGGTGAAATGGAATGAATTTCTTCGTCAGTTGGTTAATACGCTAGACCGGTTTCCTTTCCAGGTAAGTTGCACAAACGTTGTTACGAATGCCACAAAATCAACGACTTGAAATTGGCAACGAAAAGTGAATATTACGAGCATGTGGGCGGCTCTTGAAAACTTATTTTTGGTTAACTGTTGAGTCAGTTAAGGCTGTGATATAATTAGGCTAGGCTGATATGCTCGACTTGGAGATACTATTTATTTATCAAAAGAATAAGAATCTAAACCTAAACTTTTATAATTGGGTTAATTTTCTTAAAATACGATTTAATTAAAAATGTACATTTAGCAATATTTTTAGGTTCAACAATCACAGAATATCTAAGCATCCATTAGCCAGAACTATATACAGTTCCAGTCTTTTATTTTAGTTTTACTGCCCCAAATTCCCCCATATTTAACAATAAATATTGAGGGGACAAACTTGAAATTTCTAAATTTAAACAAACCTGTTGAGTGGCAGAGTGAGAAATAAAAAAAACAATTTAAAAAGAACTGGGAGCGATTTATTTATGGAAACTGTCCACAGAAATATTATTATGAGAAGCAATCTAAAAACGCAAAAGGTAAATAAATATAAATTTAGGTTCCAGCTGTAGACATTTCTTGTATTCTTATGCATATACATATTGTGACTGTTGACAAAGTGTTTCCCTCTCTTAATATGTGTACAGTCATGTGTCTTTATTTTTAAATATAGACTTAGCCTTTGTTTTGAACCAGAATTGAACCTGGTTTAAAGAGGTAATGACTTTAACTGATTGAAAAGCAAACATTAGTATTCTTAGCAATATTTGTGAACTTGAATAACATTTAATTCATTTTTGAATGCCAATGATAATCAAACATTCAAACGTTTATGAACCGTTTAATTTCTTTTAAACAAAAGAAAATATCTACTGAGTCAAAAATCAGATACATTTTGAAGACTGTACTATATTTGAAATCAATCTGTCTAAATCATTTATTAAAAAGAATTTAAATCCTTCTCTAAATATTTAAACAATCACGTTTTTTGACTTATTGCATGTACGTTAATTATAACAACGTCATATTTATTCATATGCATGCATATATATCTTTCTAATTTCTTTAATTTTTTTTAAATATATCGAATGCCGATTGATTTTTATACTCGTTTTTCCATTTGGACAGGCATGCATTTTGTCTAGACTACAAACATTTGATTGTGAATATGAGACATGTGTTTTCTATTACAGTAAAAAACCCAAACAAGAACCAGCTCTCACGGGTGGACAGCTTTCTTAAAAATATAAATTTACTGAGCGTAAACTTTTGCTTGGGATTTATTTCTATTTTTAAATTTTAGTTAGGGAATTTTCAACTTCAATGGTTTATTGGTGTTTGTTTCCCATGTGTTCACTGTCTTATATAAAAAATTGTTTGACCTTGAGATGGTACAAATTTTGCAAAGTCGCAAAAACAAAGAGCTATTCGCTTCAATTGGCTGTGCAATTGATGAGGCGTCAACTTTCAATTGATGGGGATATAACATAAAATATCATATGAAAACCGGTCTTAAGCAATGCCACAACTGTACACTAACAAATTACACAGAATATTTAATATTAATATTATTATTTTAGTATTTACTTGAATTTGTTGTTCAGTTTACTATATGTATATTTGTTTTGTTCGCGCTCGCGTTTAGTTCGTGTTTAGTTCCGTTCAAAGTTTCTCAAACAACTGAAATACGCTTGAAAATTTTTCATTTATACGCTTAGTTTCATTTGTTGTTGAGAGGCGAGAGAGACCGCGAGCAAAGAGTAACGGACTGAGGCAGCGACCGCAACTTGTTGGTGTGCTGCTCATGTTGTTGTTGTCATTTGTATTTCAATTGTTGTATTTGTCATCTCTGTAGTCGTCGCTCTCTCTCTGAAACAAACATATGTACATACATATACATATGCATGTGCATATGTGTGCTTACATTTTATGTCTCATGGGAGTTGTTTTGCTACTACGTTTTTATTTAATTTTCGTTTTTATTGCCCGACTTGTCAAGAGGGAGGGGTAGGGGGTATTAACAGTTAGGTGTATTGTTGCTCCGGATTAGTTATGATATCATTTACGCATCTTGGTTGGGCAACCATGAGGAGGCTGTGATCGCGAAAAGGAATATATTAGGTTAAAATTTTTATTTAACTCGCTATAAAAAATTTCAAATATTTAAATACCATTAAAATTTAAATTACTTTTTGGGAATAAAGATGAATAATAAGCTAAATTCAGTTAAAGTCAAGTTTATGGCATATCTCAACTTACAAATACATTGATTTTACAGTGCTGAAAATTAAACTAGAATCTTTGCCATTTCTTTAATTTTAAACACGTCTTATTTTCTCATTTTCAAAAGAGTTCATTTCCTTTGCCAACTTAATACATCAAATGTTTTTAAAACCTAATGTAGTTAGCATATGTTTGATTATAAATATAAACACCATAGCACTTAAAAATTTGACCTGTAATGTGAAAAATACTCACGGTTGAAGCTTCCGTTTTAATTTTTAAATATTTGCTCTTCTGATAAGGCATGTGGGTGTTTATTCTGTTATATACTGATAGTCTATCAAACTTTAACCATTTTTTTTAGTTAATCTTACATGAATATACTGCAGTAACATATAACTATGAATTATTACCAAAGTAAAAAGACATAAAGTATTATATTTTAAGTTATATTAAAAACTAATATATTTTAATCATACTTTTAAAACTACTTTAAAGTGCTTCTATTTTTCTCTGCGAATCTGTTAAAATATTTTGGTTAAATGATGCTCCAAGACTTTGCGAATGCTGTAACTTGTTGATTGAGATAATGTAAATGCTTATCTCAGTTGCATTCTCTCGGTGAGAGCTGAAAAACACTTTTCTCAATTTCGAGCCTCCTTTTAACACCCTAGTTGTGGGTATATTAGGTTAGTGCAAAATATGTAGGCAGGAGACGTATCAGGCCCCATTAAAAGCTTGATCAAATCAACAGTCGAGTTGATAAAAGGGTCGAATAAAAGAAAAAAGAAGCGAATAGTGCGTATGAATGCTTTTTCATGTAATCTAATATGTATCATAAAGTCTGGACGTAGGGTATCTTGCTGTCAAGCACGCTCAATTTAAGCTTGGGTTGTCTCACATCCCCTTTTGTTACTACTGGATTAATGAGAGCGAGTTTCGGGTTCGTGTTTTGGATCATCGCGCTTACACATCGCCCATACATTAAGAAATATATATTTGTGTGCATGTAGCCTTCGCACAGTGGCTAATTTTGACAAAAAAGCGAAAAAAATGCTTGCTTAAATTTGTAAAAGTGCCAATGTGGGGTCAAGATTAAAATTTTAGAAATTATGTTATCGAGGTAATAATATAAAATTTGAATTCGCAAAATCACTCTGTTAAAATAACATAACATTAAAAAGTAAAATTTTTAAATGTAATAACATTACCAAAAAGATACATTTTTTCAAAAAATCTATGTTAATATAAAAATGGAAAAATTAATAGTGTTGAATGATCTCTACCTTCGAAGTGAATAACTGAAATTTGTAAACATTGATAAACTTTTCACAATTTCTTATTATCAGCATAAAACGATTTATTCTTTCATTCCAGAACTCTTTTTATTTTTTTTTAACCCCAACTGAGTATTGTGAATAAGCCACTGTGCGACGTCAAATTATTCGTCGACGTCAGCATCGCCGTTGTTCGTTTTTTGACGAGGTGTTCGCTTTGTGCTTGTTCGCTGGGGCGTCACTCATGGAGTTGTTGTTGTTAATGTTGTTGCTTTTGTTGTTGCTCGGACTGTCCAGCAATAGCTTTTAACATTTCTGACGTAGATTCAGGAACAATGACGACACGTGCTTACGGTCAACACAAATATTGTGGAGGGTGTAAGAAATAAAAGGGAACCAACTTTGCCTGGACTTAAAAGCTTACAAGTTTTACCGCCCATTACGAATTAAGCTTTTTTGTTTTGCAGTGCATCAAAAGCTTAGCGATTTTCAAACTCTTATGTCAATTAAAAAATGGGTAAAAAATGGTAGATAAACTATATACGTAGAGTATAACTAGTAAAGTGTATAATTAAATAATGAGTCGTTCAGCTTTATGGCTGTAAATTATAATTTTTTATTTGAAAAGAATCTTAGAGAATACATTTAAGGCTAGTTCTGAGCAGTATCCACATCGACCATAGAGCCGGTTACTTCTTCCTCATCATCTTCATTTCTTCCCTCCTCCTCTCCTGCTTCTCCTTCAGCATCTGCTTCTCCTTCTGTGGCATCAGGTGCACCACCAATATCGCCAGCAACAACTGGTGGCTCTGTGCTGGTGGTGCTGCTGCCCAGTTCAAGGATGCACTGTGGATCATTTTGACAATCGACATTCAATAATTGCGGATCGATGCTTGGAGCAGGGAAGCAAACAACACGTTCTACTTCACGCACCTCTTCTGGATTCTGAGGATCCGTTTCATTTAGCATGATGGGAAAACACACAATCCCACCAACAGGTGGTTCTTGTGGGGCAGTGGTGTTCACAGGCTCCTCTTCACTGGATATTTCCTCCTGTTCTTCCTCCTCTGTGGTAAGTGGATTCTCATTGAGTGGTTGTTTTGGATCCGATTCGGCTTCGCGGGTTCCTTCTGTCTGCGACTGTCCATTGTTAATAATTATAATCTGTCGACCATTGTGGGAGGCAGAGTCCTGTCCCTGTTGATTCTGATTATATTGATGTGACACATGGTGATGACGCCCAAAGAGCATTCCATCCATTAGCCGTCCAGCCAATAAGCCAGTCAGAAAACCATTTGTCCCTAAGAAGGATGAAAGATTTTCTTATAGATCGAGTCGAACTCTTCTTTGTATCACAGCCACTCTCACCTGATCCCATGCCCATGCCCATGCCCATGGGTGACTGTGGATAGTAGACAGCTCCAGCGGGCAAAGCCTGAGCATTCGTGTAATAGGTTCCCTGCCCTGAACTTAGTCCGGTAGCCTGGCTGTAACTTGGCGGTAACTGTTGTCGTGGATAGTTGCCCACTTGAGGTTTCGGCATGGACATTGGCTTTGCTGGTGGAGGCGGTGGTGGCGGGACCTTTGGTACAGTCATCGCTGTGTGTACTGGAGAGCCACTGATCACACGTCTTCCACCGCCAGTTGACGAAGATTTGCTGCCATATTTGCTTCGCCAACCACCGAAGATCCCACCAAATGATCCACCTCCGCGCCCACGACCACCTCGAGCCTCACCGGGCACCACCAGGCAGGCGGCAATAAGAAGCAGATAGATCGGAGTATATGAGTATCTCATTTTTGTATATTTCGCTGATCCGCATCCGGCAATAACTACTTTCAAACTGGGGAGATAAAGTCAACGTGTCGGCGCCTATATTCAACTGAAAAATATGATATGCGTGAGCAGTTGCGTTACCATCTCTTTTGTCGGGCATATGCAGTTTCAAATGCATCTTTATAAGAAGATCGTCTTTGATCTGGCTAGAACATTTTTTAATTATTTTGTTGTTTTTTTAATAAAAGGAATTTAATGTAATTTTAACTCTTTTTACTGAAATTGGAAAAAGAGTTCACCCTTTTTTATTTTAAAGATCACTTATGATCTCCTTTTTAGACTTTTGGTATTTGTAGTTTCCTTAGCCTAATTAGAAAATAACTATTATTTACTTTATGTAAAATATTACGATTATGCCTTAAAATTACTGAAATATACTTAATTTTTTGTTGTTAATAATTATTAAGTGTAGAACCTGTACAATAAAGTTTAGTTACTTAACAACACATGGAGGGAATTTTAATTTGAAACTAACCTTAGTATCGGAATATAAATAGTAGGAATACTTACCGTCGTCCATTTGTTCTAACCAAACCTTGTCATTTTAGTATCCTTGCAAGGTTGGATTCGTATATATACATATATCCTGTATGTTTTAACTGATATTGGAGGATCCATTCATTGGATTGATTTTTAAAAATCGTACTATTGTAAATGATTTTCCCGAGCTTTATCAAATATTAACAACGAAGCATACTTAGCATACTTTCTGGAGCAAGTTGGAGTTACAAATCTTAACATTTAACATCTAATTTAGTATCTCTGGCAACATTTTCATGTTTTTCTTCGTTAAATTTAAAACATTTCTTTGATGTATTAAATATTGATTTATTTTTTATATTGAGGAGCTTTCAATCAGCTCTTTTGTGATGGATCAAATAAAAAAAATATTTATTGAGTTACGTTTGAGAAATATCAGGAGGTAGCGGATTTATTTGATCACATCAACCGAGTGAAATGTCATATCATTTTACTTATCACACAATTTGGATTTGACAGCATTGCCAGTGGCATGTTCATACATGTTTATGCATGTATTGGTGAGCATACATACATTTGCAAATCCCCGACGTATCACATAGAAAATTGAATGAGTGCCGTCGTGTAATAATTCAATTGCCTCTAATTGAGTCGCACTTAAATTCTCGGATTTTCTCGAGCCAAGCAACATAAACAACAACAGCAATAGAAGTGTAAAAAAAACACACATGGAAAATATTATACATATATAAAAAAGAGAAAATAATACTGTGGTGATATCTTTAGTCAACGCTCAACGCGCCAATTTGCCAAATGTGTCGCATCAGATTTCATTTATTTGCAGTTTGTGGCCACAAATGGATCTAGAGGTAATGCGCACTTGTGAATCGTCACGTTCAATTCCACGATTGTAAATGTTCATCTGCCTACCGATCTCGCAAAGATGCTGACCCATTTACTATTAGGCCGTGAATTAAAAACGATCAAAATAAAATCGCAAAATGCATTGTCATTGACGCCTTGACAACAAGACAACAAAACTGAGGTCATTACAAAGCAATCAATGTAAACTTTTATCAAAGGCTGGGAAAATTCTCTTTTCCAGCTAACTGTGATATGTGATAATTTACTTAAATAAATATGCTGTAATCTTATTACACATCATATGTTATTAAATAGGAAAATGATTCTTGGATAATATAAGAAGATAAATACTCTAAAGACACACACATATAAGAATTAGATTTTACTAAAATATATTTCAAAACTCAAATTTGTTATGAAACCCTCCCGTTCAGTTGGTCGAATGTCAGTCTGAATTAAATTTATGTTTAGAATTCATTAGGATTATATATCTTGCTGAGAATGATTCATAGTTGTCAATCAAGCTCTCCAAAGTGCACTGAAGGCAGCATCTGTATTAAATGATGTACGGGACGAGACTCTAAATAAGAAACAAGCCCGACTCAAAGAGATCTTAAAGATGCAGTTTTGAATTTAAACTATATAAACTGCATTTGCAATAATAAGCAATTGAAATAAACCATTGACAAGTACAAATCACTTAGCTGAGCTACTGATGTAAATAATTATGAATTAAATAAAGTGACTACATCATGTAGCTCAGATTCTTATACTTTCTTTAGGCACTTAACTTTTCTTTAACAAGCGAATTTAAAATCAAATTCAAATAAAAATACTTGTCCTTGTAAAATACAAATACGAGGATTTCCCTATGCTTATTCAGCCGATTTTGCTGCTTCCTAGTGATACCTTAACTAGCCATAACGAATCTAATATTTGCATACACAATTTATATTTGTCATATTTTCACCTCACCTAAAGAATTAAATATAGATACATATTACCAACTGCTGTTTAGTCATTATGTGGCAACTTTATTCCCATAAATTTGCAACGGTTTATTGATTGCCACCCCAGTGGCATCATTAAAATCAAATGGGAGGAGAGCAGCTCCCAAAACAAGCTGAGAGTAGTTCATTTAGAACGTTTAGGCCATTTTGAAAGTCATTTATAATGAAATGTAGATGTTGAACCTGGCACCCAAATAAGTCGTACGTCATCTATAAAAGCAAAAATTAGTTGTTGGAGACAAACGGCAAACGGAGTACCTAAAATGAGAGAAAGACAGAGAGAGAGAAAGAGAGAGAGAGAGAGAGAGAGAGAGAGAGTAGAGCGGCTTGAGGCGCAAAGGAAAACTTGTAAAATATTTACGAGCTCAAGTGACCAGAGCCATTGCAAAAACAATGGCCAAAAGCGGAAAGCATAAAAAGTAACTACTTTGTGGCTTACGTGTGATGCCATCCTTAACTGTTAACTGTATGTGTGTGTGGGTGTGTATTAGTGTCTGTCTTTTGCTGTGCGTGTGTGTGACAAACTCAAGAACCAGAGCATACTTTTAGGCGCTCCAAGAAAATTCTTTCAATGTGCGTGCGAGTGTGTGCGTGTTGTGCGTTGTGCGTTGTGTGTTGTGATTGTGTAATAAAAAATATCCAGCTGACATTTTGTGTCAAGCACCTTTTTCATTTTGGCACTCAGCAAAGCGTGGCCAAGTCTGGCCAACTGAGGACCCCATATTCCCACATTATATACATACGTCCGGTTTCCCCTCTCCGTCACCCTCCATTTCTCTCCCTCTCTCTCTCTGTCTCTCACACTCTTACTTCTAGCTGACTGCTGCCTGAGTGATGACAAATTACATTTGTCAGATTTATGACCAATTATGAGCGTGTTATATATCACAGCAGAAGCAGAAGCAGAAGCAACGGCATCAGAGCCACCTTAATGGCAAGCGCAATGAATAAGTCGCCATCGTTTGTTTGTGGGCGTCGCGTCAAGAGCTGCGGGCAATATCAACTTTGTGGGTGTGGCACATACATACATATGAGCAGTACATACTACATGCACGTCCACACATCTAGGGCAATTGGTAATGCTTTTGCTGCGCCTTTTTTTTTGAGTCCCTTTCGCCTATATCGCATTTCGCCCATTTTCCACTGCAGCGTCTCTCACTCAGTTTGCGTTTCCGATTTCTTTCTGTTCATTTGAGTTACGCATTTTCATCGTCTTGGTTTTCGTTGAAAAGAAATGCTTTCACCGGGTCCTGAGAAATGGACGGTCATATTGTCGCCTTCTTTATGTCGCACTTTCGACTTGTATTATTTATGCCGCTAATGCGTTGAAAATAGCTCAAATTGCCTTTATTACATGCGCAGTTAAACTTCAATTATAGCTCTAATAAAAATACATGCCTAAAAGTATTCAACGAGAGTCGTTCAATGCGGGCCAGAAAACCAAATCTAACACATAATTATACATTTTATTATCTGACCTGTTATAAAGTCTGCAATTCACGGTTGATGTCAACACATTACCCAGGTGTAAAGTCTTAAGTTAATACAAAATATGCTGATACAAAATATTCGTATTTTTTTATCATTTAATAAAAATATGTGTATCATGTTTTTAACTAAAACTGATTATTATTTAAATTGCATTAAATCAGACTGTCAGTTCAGCTAATCAAAACTATCATCAATAAAATAGTAATATACGTTTATTTATCAAATACTCCATGAATATTATGAATAAGTCGTTTATTTAATATTGCTATTATTAAATTAAATTAAAACTGTTAATTTATTTATTATAAATTTTCAAGAAAGTACAATCTTTTCTAAATACAATCAAAAAATGCAGTCTTTTAGTACTCGTTGATCTGCCCTCGTTTGCAATAATAATGTTTACCAGTTTTTTTGCGTGACAAAAACGATGGTGAAGAAATATGCAAAAAGGCAACATAAAATACGAGGCAAAATTGTGCAAATTAAAATCAAAAAGTATAAATTATCACGATGCGTAATGTATTTGTTTTGCAGGACTCTGTTGAGGGTTGGGCCAAATAATGGAAATGGGAATGGAGTAGATGGCAGCAGCTGCGTGGCATAAACATTAATAAAAGCAACAGCATTTTATGCTTCATTTTACAATTCAATCAGTTTCAATTTCCACCTGTCGAATACATTTCCGTTTTACAGTTTATTTAAGCGTTGCCCTGCTGCTGCTGCGTCTGCTCGTAATTTTTTAATTTTAACTTGAATTTCAAAATTCAATTAGCCTAAAGACGAAACAGGACTGGAAGGACTGGACGACGGGGATATTGAGATGGAAGGAAGGCATACAGACCGCGATCTATGCATTGGTATGAGTATTTCTCCCATCTGCCAGCCATTGTTGGTTTCAGTTTTTAGATTTATGTTTTTAGATTTTAATGAAAAGCCACACTTTGTATGGATGTCAGCCTCCTATGCCGTGCTCGTCCCACTTGTGCCCATAGATAGGAAGTCTCTGCGTGAGAGAGACCACAATCATGCAAATTATGGGAGAGAGATGTGGATAGAAACGGAGCTTCGGGCGAATTGTGTCCCTGGTTTATTTCGCTGGGCAATTAAAGAGCTATAACTCAAGGCAGTCCTAGAAAGAAATTAGTTTATGTTCGAGGGAATAAGAGATATTGTGGCATTATCGGTAGTATGAATCAGAGTGGAACTAATACAATTTAGTTTAAGAGAACTTTAACTGACAGTTCTTTAGTTAACGTTTTCAGCTATTAATATGTATATGAATTAACGCTAGAAATTAGACTACCTCTTAAATAAGTCTAAAAAATTTAGCTAATTTTATAAGTATTGTTAGTAATAAGTTAGTTAACATTTTTGAAAAATGAAGAATATGCACAATTAAGCTAAGGGATAGTAAAAAAGTTATCAATATATAAAATAAAAATAAGGCATTGCAATACAGTCAATTTTCAACCAACTTTTAATTTTATAAAAAATATGAGGAGTATCAAAACTCACTAAACTTTTATCTTGGTTTTCCTTAAGATTTATTTTATTAAATAAAAATATTCCTGAATTTGTTTATAATAGTTCATTTTGCTCTTTTTAGGACCCTCTGCTTTATTTTATTAAAATAGCTATACTTTAACTCACTAAAATAATTTTCATTCTATATTATTTTAATTTAAAATTAAATAAATAGAAAACTCACAGTATCTAATATAGTAATTAAATGCAAAATTATTGCTAAATAAAATTCCAACTTAATTGTATTTAAGCTGATTAAATTCAGATTTGCATTCGTTTTTATTAAGTAACCAATGTGCGGCAGCTATGCATGCCATGTGTTGCAGCTGCAAAGCTGCACTTGAAATACAATTGACTCGCCGCCAATTAGGTGAGAAATTGAAAACTCATGCAGTTGATAGGTTTCCATTGCCTCTTCCCATCGTTCGGCCCCTTGTTGCCGTCTGTGGCCTGAACACATGTCCATCAATTTTTCACACGCAACAGCAACATCAACAAAGAGACGAGAAGTAGCAACAGGAACTGTTGCTGCTGGCAACCTCAATGGCAACAGCAACGGCAATGAAAACGCATAAGCGGCTCTTCGGGCAACAACCAAACGGTAGATAAACAGACAAGGACAAGCCCAAAGGATGGCTACAAAAACTGTAGCCTGCAACTGTATGGCGCCTCAACGAGTTGCAGTTGTTGCTGTTGAAGCTGCATGGCAACGGCACATTACCATTTCGTAGTTTTTCATGCATTCATTTTGATAGTCCAGGCCCGGCGGCAGCTCACAAAAAATATTGTTGGGAAAGGATGTTGCTACTGTTGCTGTTGCATGTCCTCTGGCATCGACAGCGGCATTGGCTTAACTGATAAATAAGCACGGGACGCCACAGTGTCTCCTGTACTGGCGCTTCTGTCTCCGGTTGCGTAACCCATGCGTGTGCTTGCAACTTGACCTCGGGTCAAATGCAACAAGATGGGGCACATGTCCGTATAGAGAAACATGTTGCTGTCGCTGTCGTAGCCATTGCTGTTGCAAATGAAATTTTTCTTCAATTAGTTTATTTTCACACCAATGATTTTGATTTCAACCCCAACAACGGGTCAGTGCAACACTGCAACAGTGTTGTTGCTGCTGCCACTGCGCCGGCTTGTTAACGAGTGTGTGGCAATTAAGGCAACGCGTAATTGTTGCCAGTTGCAGATGATATTGATACTTCACCCCATGCACAACAGCAACAGCACCAACAACAAGAACAACAGCAACAGTAACAACAACAACAGAGCATCAACATCCACATCAGAGCATTCGTTGTTTGAATTGATGCGGAAAAGGGATGTGGTATGGGATATGGATATACGAGTAGAGAGAAAGATTTTGTATTTTCATTGAACATTTTGTTGTGAAGCGCAACTTTTTGATTGGCTTTCACTTGAGCGAGGCATGGAAACAGCAATAAAAAATGATTGAAGTGTGCGTCAATTTCTAGACATGCTCCAAGCATTCATTGCACGCTCATTATACGCGAAAATCAGCGCATGAGGCAGGTAGCAGTGGCAGGTAGCAAAGACTCTTGCCATTAGCTTTAGTTGAGACACATTACGCATACGCCACGTAAGGCTGAGCGAAATGAATTGGATTTGTCATCGCAGCAAACAGCAAACGGCAAACGGGCAAAACGAGCAAACTACATACAGGGGGCAACTCAGGCATATGAAACATGGAAAAAGCAGAATGGAATACTCCAAAATAAGCATGCAATACACGTGCTTTGGCAATTTGTCACATGAGCCTCTAAAATATGCCCCAGGGTGTTTGGCCAAAAACTTGACACAGCCCCCCTGGACCAAAGTGAAAAAGCATTAGCTGTACACACACACACACACACAACAGCGACCACACGGTATATGCTTACAGACAGAAAACGATAATACATCGCTCTGAAATCGCTCTGAAATCGCATTGAAAACGCTTACTTGACTTTGTCTTGAGTTTATAGCAGTGGACGACAATAGTTATTCGGTAACATTTAAAATTTCAAGCGAATGCTTTGCTGACATTTGACAGTATGAATGATATTATATTTGCAGGAACGTTTTTGTAGTACAAGACAAGAAATCATTATAAAATAGCGTTAGAAAACCTTGAAAACGCCAAGCACAATTGACCTTGATATGATCTCATAAAAAACAATAATTAGTTTATAGAATTGATTTAAAAGTTCAAACTAAAGTAATGCTCGTAGTTGGCGCAATGTATGCGATTTCTTTTGCTGGAACATATATGCAATACAATACATATTCATATGGCAGGCAGCTTAGCAACAAGAAAAATATGAAGTCTAGCTCAGATTAGATGATTTTTCAGGATAAACGCGGCAAGTTGTGAGGCACTTTGCTTTTCCCACACACACACACATACACACATACACACTCTCACACAAGCACACAACGAGCACGTATTTATGTATGTATATGTGTGCTCGTGTGTGTTTGTGCCTTTGCCATGCAAATGAAGCCATCAATAAAAATTTTAAATTTAATTTAGACGGTCGCCAAGCAACGTCTCAAGTTTTGCAGTTTGTTTTGTTTGGTTGCATTTGTTGCCGTTTGTCAGACTTTTGCCTTTGCTTCCTCGTATTTACGAATTTGTTTTCCATTTCAACAGCTGTTTTTTGTTTTTCCACACCCATACACACACCCACAAACACACACACACTTATAGAGCTATAATTTAATTTCACATGCGTTGGCTGGCGTTAAACTTTGCCCTCGCGTTCTGTTCGCATTTTAAGTTATGTAGATTATAATTAGAAAAGTTCCTTTTTGCTGGATGGTGGGCCTGGTGATGGACTTCGTGGGGGAAAGAGGTACGGGGTAGGGGCTGCTACAACAACAGAAAACTTTGTTTACCACCGATGCCGTCGCTCAGAAAGTCATAAAATTATAGGTAAACGTTTACGTGCATTGGCACGCGATGCCTGACTTTAAACAGAAAATGGGACAAGAGGGGGAAGAATAAATGTAGGGGATGGAGTGTAGGGAGGTAGGTGCCTTATTTCTGGATCCCCCCTATTTGCATAGCCCACCAATTAATTACCACAGAATTTAAAAGGTTTGGCTTTATTTTGCTGGTTGTGGGACGACTTTGGCTTCGTATTACGGGCGCAACAAAACAAAATTTGCAATAAGAAATAAGAATTATATAAATGGCGCAATATGAAACTAATCACTTTTAATTGGTGCACAAAGCAAATTATGGAAATGAAAAAGCGTCGAGCGACTTCGAAACCTTTTTTCCCGCTTGCCGCACTTGGCAATATTTTCATTCTCTATTCTCTTTTGCTTCGCCCCCGCGGGAGTCTTAAACTTATGTCTGCTATTAAAATATGAAATTGTGTTTGCTAAAGTAGCACCGAAAACTTTGCTAAGTATGCCATTTATAAGAGGTCCACGTTATTGAGGACCACGAAATGAACCAGAACTTTCAAAAATGTATGATTTTCATTCATTTTAATTACTTGGATTTAAAACATGTTAGGTTCACTGCTCTAGAATGAGAAATAGCCGTGTGAATTGTACAGAGATTGTTGTACCTATTATATTTGTATTCAGAATTTACAAATTGTAACATCTTTCTTAATATATTTTCTTTTATAAATATTCAACAACATGCCATAAATATTACTCTTAAGTTTTTGAGATTTTCAATTAGTTTAATAATTTTGTCCTATTTCCAATCCGCTCCTTGAAAAAATATTTTGCAGCTTATATTTAATTTTGAAAATTAATATATTATTTATATAGTCCACACAAGCTTCAGCGCTGCTCCATTAATCGATAAATAAAGTGGTGTACATGCCAATTCTATTATAATATTTTTTTCTATAATTATTGCATTTTTCACACGCAACGAAAAAACCGCAAAACATCCAAACAAAGTATACAAGAAATACATTACGTATACGCCGCATCTGACGTGCCACTTTAGTTTTTTTTTTGTTGGTGTTGGAGTTGTTCGCTTGTTGTGTACGATGCTCTTTCATTGCGCTGATTTACAGTGTTTTTTTTTTTTGAATTTGTTTTTTTCACCTTTCATGCGCTTGTTTTTTACGACTCACATGCAGCTATAAAATGCCGCAATTTTGCTATGTAAGTGTCCATGTCTGCATGAGTGGGTAGCTGAGTGTGTGAACGTACACGTCTGTTGTTAATTATGCTTTTAAGCAAATTAGCAGCTGTATTGCTATACGCAAATAATGCGAAATCGATTTGGCGAGCCAGCCAATAAATTTTGGACAAATCCAAATGAAAAAAACAAAAATAAAACTGAGAATGTGTTAGTTGAGGATATTCTATGTAAAGATACCCTTTATACAATGTAAAAAGACGCATTTAAATTATTTCTGTGAATAACCGAAAAGCTAAGGAAAGATAAATATTAGTTAAGACAAATGTTTCTGTCAGACACGATTCAGATATACATTTATTTACATTTTTACATAATTAATGTAGTTAAATACAACAAGCTCAATCAATAATATATAAAGAAAATACTTCAAACTCTCAGAGATGTTTTCGGCTTATCCCAAGCAGTTCAATAACCTTCTTAATTATTTGAATTAAGTACAGGGTGTAATAACTGAAAAAGGTGCCAACATGCGTGTAAAATCTTGTTGCCTTTTTTTATCTCGTACAACAATAAATATGAGGTTGGCAAAAGCTCAAAGCAAATCTGTTTTGCTGGGCATTTCTTTAATTTGATTCAACTTTTGTTTTGGGGAGATTTTTTTTGGAATGCTACAAATTTAATAATTACAAACGAAATCCTATTAGCGCTCTTTATTTATGCTAATTTCGTTATTTCGTTAAATTTTTAAAACATGAGTGTCTGTTATCGCCGCTTCGCTACGCAGCAGCTGCTGTTAATTCAATTTTCCATTGGAAATGTCGACATACAGACCAAGAAACACACACACACACACGCATTCATATATTTAACATTTAAATTAAGCAATGCGTACATTATAATCTTCTATTGGAAGGCAGGCATAGACAGGAAAAGTTAAACGTGCACCTGTCTCAAGGCATGCCCCAACAACAACAGCTGTCAACGTCGCAACGTCACAGCATCACAATGTGGCAACATGGCAGCCATGTCGCTTTCAATTATGCCACATGCGTGCGGCATCTTCATCTCCATCTCCGTCTCCATCCTAATATCCATCTCCATCTTTATCTTCATCGTCTTCAGCTTCTTCTTCAGAGTTTTGTAGCATAGCAATCTCGACACACGATGTTAAAGATTGTCATCTATGTTCAAAAAGGACAGAGAGACCTGGCCCCATTCCCCAAAGCCTGTTGATTTTTTACCTTTATCACTTTATGACAAAATGTTGTGACATGCATAAAAAATGTTTGGGCAAAAATGCCATGCGTCGGCCTCTAATTGACAATGCTTATTAATTATTAATTAGGTGCGTTTGATATTCCCCAACATTTCCCAACAATTTGGGTCGTATTACATGTAAGTAAGCCTTCCAAGTCGTACGTTCTCTTGTCTTTCATTACCAGCAGGTATAATGGTACCTAATTAAAATTTCACTTTATTCGTATGTTTCAATTTCAGCCTCAGCCTCAGCCTCAGCCTCAGTCTCAACTCACACATCACAAGCTTCACACTTGAAGAACAATTTCAAAGAGGTTCAATAGTCAAAATTTAAAGTGTATAATAGAAATGTCTTTCTGAAAATCATTAGCCCTAGCAGTTGAAATGAATTGTTATCCATAATACATATAATAATATAATTGTAATTAATATTTGATGACATAACTTCGCTAAATTAAATTATTATATTAATTTGAGTTTTAAGTTTTAAGTGTTTAAAGTTATTGCATGCATAAATAATAATTCTCATAGCACAAGATGCACAAGAAATGATTTCATCATTGATGCTTTAGTTACTTCATTAATTATTCATTAATTTAACTTAATCTATTCCATTCACATTTATTTACCTATTAAAGCGTCACCTTGATCTACAAGTTGAAATCAAAGTAGCAAACAAATATTAGGTTAGAATTTCGCATCTTTGACAGTCTAAACACACACATTTTCCGTTACAAATTCGTATCGTAAAATTAATTAAATCCAGTGTATAGCTGCTGTTTTTGCCTAGCTGATTTGATATGCCTTTGGCTGGAGCCCATTAGAAATTTTATTACAATGGCTATAAAGTTGAGTTTTGTTTTACGTTCTCTGGCAAAGATCAACAATTTGGGCTTCATTGTTTCAATTTATTATTAACTTTTATATCATGGCCGGAAACAGGAATAGGAACTTTATTTACCAATAAATGTGCTGGCCCTCCTCTTTCTACCTCTTCCCCGTTTGCTTCCTGCCTTCTTTAGCTTCTTTGTCAGGTTTTGGCTGGTGGCTACTGTAACAATTTTATGGCATTTTAAGCCAATATCCGTTAACGCCTCGATTGTTGCCATTTTTCGACAGATTGTCCAAGTTGAAGGTCATTAAAATGTCTGCCAGCTTGTTTATAGAGTATTGTCTCTTTGCATCCAATTTGCTATGGCTTGAACAAAAATTTTCAGAAGCTTTGCTAATTGGCTTGAAGAGTTGCCTCCCAACTGCCGTCTGATTTTGACTTTTGGGGCAGTTGGACGACAACGGGGACTTCAACTACAAGTAAATATTTTGCGAAACAGCAAAAAGCATGCTTCAGTTAGTTTAGTTTTATTAGCAACAGGATTTTGTTGTTCCTGCCAGGCAATACTTGACATTTTATTACGAAAAGGGAATGATGCCAGTTCCATCTCTCACATGTGCATGAAGCTAACCATTTTGTCATCCCCAGCCCGTGGGCGATGAAATAAAAATGAGCTAGCGAACTGTGACGGTAACCCCAGAACAGAAACAGCAACAGAAGTTGAACCTGAAACTGAAACTGAAACTGAATAGAAACGGAACCTGAACCCAACTGAAGCATTGCAAAAAAATAACTAGCATAATAACGCAAATATTTTACGATACCAAGAAAGAAACGACAAGCCAAAAACTTAACTAGCCGCGGGCCAAGCACTGAAACACTGAAACAACAACATAGCGTAAATAAAATTTCATTTCATTTTTATGCTCTCTTTGTATTGTATAATATACGTATATACATATATACATATATATATGAAGTATATGTATAGCATACTTTTAGGTAGCAAACACGCATTGCTTGCATTTGAGGTTAATTTCCGAGGGGGTATTTTTTTGATTCTTTTGGTTTGAGTTTGGGAATTGGCCAACTGATTGTGTACGCTGGAGGCAGTGAGGCAATCAGCTGCGTAGCCTGGGGCCGATGATGCTTCATTTAAAAAGCAAATAAAATTAAAATACGCGCATATAAATACATGTATATATTCTTTATTCAACAGATCAAACAGTCGAATTATGGACAAATACATACAGACATCGCACCCATACGGCAGCTCAGATGCCAATTGCAATTGGAATGAATTGAGCCCACAATCGACAGTACACAACCGTGTGTGTGTGTGTGTGTGTCTCTCTGTGTGATGGTAAATTAAAAGCAAATAGCTGGCGCATGAACACAGAGAGAAAAAATCAATTAAAATCAAATAAAGCTTTGTGCAAATATGCAGCTGATTTAAAATTATTTTTATGCTCTGCCCTGATCTTGCCCCGACCTCCCCCAACTCATTAAAGCACACAAATTATTGAAAGAACAGCCAATCCTTGACAACATAGGACAGTGTTTCAATGGCAAGCGGCACTCTACTGGCCACGCCCCGCCACATCCGCCTTCGCCTCCGTTCAAGCTTTTCAACTTGGCCCATTGTCAGCGCGTTCTTCAACGGCATCAGTCAAGAGCCATTGCAGTCGCTGAGTTGAGATGAATGGCGATGGGTTGGACATTCGGCCATCGGACAGACAAACAGATCCAAAGAAGGAGCGTACAATTAATAAAAAATGGAATTCATTTCCATGTCTCACGCTGTCGCAATGTCAACAAGGCTCGATGGCAATTCTTCGTGCTCAGACTTGCAAATTATGCGACGAGTCAAATTGATAATTATGTGGATAGTAAATGATGTAAGTTGAGGGCCACAATCAACTTCAACTGAAGTCCATAAAAACGAACTGTTCATACAGTTATCAGAAAAAACAACTGTTAAGAAATTCAATTGCTAAAGTGTAAACTCATTTGCATTCCTGTCAACAGAAATTGATACTTAACATAATTGTGTTAACAGTATTAAAGGTTTTCTGTATCATTTGCAGATATTAGGGATATGGTATTTGTTTTAAGGTTTCTACATAATAGTAATCTGTAGTTTACATTTAAATAGTTTGTTAATTTTGCTGTTATTGCTTCCCTGGATATTATTTTTCACAATTTTATAATTTAATAATAATAATTTCATCATAATTTTTCTATCTCTATTTCAATTGTATAAAGATTATGCAGTTTAATGCGACCGTGAAGTTTTCTCCCAAACGGATCTTTCTTGCTTCAATCTTCTTTTTTCATTTAAGTTTTAATTTAAATCTTTTGAACTCCTTTTCTTTTACTTTACTGAGTTGTAAGAACATTTGTTTATCTTTTAACCGCCAAACGGCAGCAATTTTTATCTCTGATTTGCTATTTTCACTGTTTTTCCCTTTCTCGCTGTGTTCGCCAGAAAATGGCTTAAAAAGACAAACTTTTGGCCGCAACGAACTAAAAATTAAAATTAAAAATTATTACATGCAATACAAATAAACATTTCTGTTTTCTTTTTTCTCTTTTGTTTTTTTTTGTTTTGTTTTCTTTGTATGACAAGGTATGGGGGTGCCTTGTGGTCCATCGTCGTTAAACAAAAGGGCAAAGGCAACCCTTGAGCAAATAATACTTAAACCCTCATTAAAGTAACTGAAAAAGCAGAGGGCGAATTAAGTGTCACCCTTGCTCAGTTAATGTAAACAAAGTACAACAAATACGAAATACAAAATACAAAATACAAAATACGAAATACAAATGCCAGCAAGTCAAGCAAATTTGGCCAATTTGTTTCCGCTCCCATTCCCTCTGTAGTGCCTTTCCCCTCCCGGCTCTTGGCCCAACAACTTGAGGCAAGTAATTAAGTTTTGTTTAAAATTTTTCTTATGCTTTCCACCGGACACTACTTGGTGGGTTTTGGGTTTTACATTTCCGCCATTTGCCGTTTGCCGGGGTCGCCTGTAAATTATTTGCACTAACAAAAAAAGAAGCAAAGTGTTGGCCCAGCACAAACAAAGAGCGTTAATAGTTGCTCCACGGGATCTCTGGTCCCGGCTCGTCTTGCCAGGACTTGTCTTAATGAGCTCAACTCTTTAACGCATTAGCTGCAACCTGGGACCCCAGGCAACAGCAAATGCGCTTTACTTTCACAAGGCTCCGAAAAGGATGTCCTAAAGGCGCCAATAATATCACAATGAGGAGCGTGAAAATTTCCACAAAAGAGGTCAAGTCAATGGATCCGTTGTCATCATTTTCGATGTTGTTGCTCTGTTCTGTTGTTCAATGAATGCCATAAATAATTCGTATATTTCGCATCGGCTCTATCTGTTCGTAAATGTTATTTAAATAAATAAATTTCGGCTTTAACTCCAGCTTTGCAAATGTATATGTGAACTATGTGTGTATGTGTTGTATATATGTATGTGTGTGTGTGTGTGTGCATACTTTTGTCATCATGTATTTAATTACTCAGACAGTTTTCATTAAATGCTGAACTGTGCTCTGGGTTGGCTTCGAAACATTCGCCAAGCTCGTTCTTTCCAACCATAAAGCAAGCGAAATATCTTGCAATTATATTTGCATGCGAGCTCAAAGTGTTTGCCAATGGAAAACGCGGCCCAGCCAAACATAACAAGTCACGAGTGCTCAAAACGGGTCGCCACAACGTATAAATACCCCGTAATGGGCTGAAAAGTACCTAAGAGTAAAAAATTGTTACTAAAAAGTGTACAGCTTATAATTTAATTCATATTTATACAATTATATGCTGAAATAATCTCATATAAATTATATTGTATAATCTGTATAAACTAAACCCTTCAATCGATAAAAATTTAACAATCATACCAATTCGCGTTTTCAGTTTCCGCAAAATCTTTAGGAATTGAACTTTTATTAACTTCAAATCCAAAAAAGTGGAATACTATAATTGTCCTACTTAACCCAAAAGCAAATTGATATAAAACATCATGTTTTATAAGCAGAAGCCTAAATATATTTAACCTATGTATATCTTTATGTTTATTTTTTCCCCTTATACCCTTCACTTACCCTTTTTGAGAAGTTATTTAAAACAGGGTATCAGACTGACCGGATGGAGTGCATGGCTGGAAGCAGTGAAGCGAGACCAGGCAACCCAATGCACCTGCCGTTGTAAATTCGAGCTGAAAATGCATTTTTCATGCGTTAATTTTTCATTTTTAATTATTCGATTATAAAGACCTTACATAATTGAAAGCCTGGCAGGCGACACGTGCTAAGGGCAACAGAAAATGCAATAAAAACAAATAAGAAGAAATAAAACCACCGCAAGGATCTTTTAAAAGGGTTTTTAAAATCAACAACAATTATTCCTTATAAAGTGGGAAACAAAAATCTTATGATAGCCATTTAAATTGCATATTATTGCATTCCGACTTCTTTCAAATATTTGTACTTTGTAAGTATTTTCCTTTTGGGATTGGTTACTATTCCATTCAATAAAATCGTAAGTCATTTTACGAAATTAGGAAATCAATCATTTTTAAAGCTGTTCTAGCAAGAATCTCTAGAGGTATTTTATATTTTTCTCCGCTGTTAGAGGATAATGCTATGGTTACCTTTATGATTTTAAAGGAAAATTCCAAAAATATTTACACAAGTTTAAGACTAACATACTGTGTACGTAGTAGTATAAACTAAACTATAACTAACTAGCTAACTAACTGTGTGTAACTTTAACTATTTGCTCAGTAAATAAGTTTGTTGAAAAATCGCCAGCCATGGACTGGCAACAATTTGTTAATTTTTATAAACTAAAGCTAAAAGTCATATTTAACTAAGGAACAGCAAAGCAAAGGATTGTTGTAGTTGTAGTTGTAAACATTACTTTTATGAAAATGTTGTTAAAAATGCAACACAAGGCAAACATTTACGCCACATATTTTTTTGGGAATTCTTTGAGAAAGTCTGTGTGTCTCTGTGTGAGGGTGTTGAAGAACTAAACTATGCTGCAGCCGTCGGCGTTTGCCTTGAAAGTGTTCCGTTTCTTGTGCTCTTCTATGTCCTCGTCCTTGTCCTCGTCATCGCATCCTGGTTAAAACAGCTCACACAAAAATAGACGTCAGGGGAAATCTTGCGTCAATAACTTGCAACTGCTTATGAGACGAGCAAGTTGATCCAGCGCTGCGACAACTGGAGAAAGCAATGGAGAGAACCACCAAGAGAATGACATAGAGCGAGCAAACATGCTTTCTCTGCCAGCTTCTCTCCGCTCTGAGCGTTGTCCTGGGCGTTGTTTCGGATGCCACAGCAACTGCTGCAAGAATGTGCAAGTTTTTATGAGCATTTTTATGGTGAATTGCACTGAGCTCAGCTCGCAAGTCTGCCCCAATGACTTGCCCGGACGAACAGCCAGGATCCACTGCCAAATATGTGTTACTCAGTGACAGGGTCTACCTGACCTACCTGACGCACAGCTAAATGGCAAACATTCACTGGTGTAGTATCAGTTCCATTGACGTAATAAATATAGGCTGTTTCCAACTTACTATGATATAATATAGTATTACGTATACGTAAATACGTTTATAAATAATAAATACTTGAGGACACGAGAAAAAACAAATTCAAAAATTCAGAGTTTCACTTTAGTAAAAAATTAAGTTAAGTTTCGAATTGCAACGTTAATTGCAATTCTCTGTCACTTTATTGAATAGCCAAGTTACGTCCAGTTTTTGTCCTTTTTAGGTTTTTCAAATACTTTTAATTTTTAAGTTATGTTTAATACAATAATTATTTTGTCAGGTTAATAAAGAATTATCTGTGCTCTTAATAGGTTCCGCCGATATATTAGCTTAATTATTGAATACATACCGAGGAGTTGGTAGACAATAACAGACAATTTAATAAATCTATAGACTTCATTTTGAAACCCATATTTAAACGGTAAGCTAAATTATATAGAGAGTATAATTTATATTTATTTTTAAATATTTAAAAAGTTAAAAAACTGCTGATCGGCTATTAAATATACCCGCTGCAAACTGCATATTTGAGAGTATAGAAAAATAATATGAAATATGCAGTTTACATATTTTTCAGAATGTTTTCAGTTTCATTTCTGCATATTTTAGTTGTCTTTTTTATACGTATTTTTTTTTGTTGTGCCATAACGCCTTGAAAGTTGCAGCTTCTTGCCATAATTGCCTTGAGCTTGGCATGTATCTGTAACTGCATCCTTATCCGCTGCAATGGCGGCTGACATTCCCCTGGGCAGAGTGCAGCCACAAAACATTTTGCTCCGAGTGAGCCTAGTAAGAGTATACTTTTTAATATAGAACAACACTTTAAATTCGATTCTGAGTGACGAAAAAGTTTACTTTTAAAGTTTGTAGTTTTAGGGGTCAACAGACTTCAAACATGCATAAGTTCGTCAAGCTCAGACTGAAATTAATGTAATTAACTGATAAATTAATTCTTCACTTACAAATGGGTTCTTTGGAAAATTCATGTTCATACAAACTTTTCGGGCTCGGATATATTTTAATAAGCATTTCTATAAATTTAAATCTTAGGTTTTAACTTTTTAGGGTAAAACTTTTTAGGGTAAATTGGGAAGTAATCGTCTTAAAAATAAAGAATAGAATATTAAAAAAATGAATAGTAGGCCAACGAATTTAATGCTGGCTGTATTTGTTTGTAAGCGAGAAGAAGAAATCAAAGTAAATCGGAGCATTTCATTAACATTTCATTTTATCGGTGAGGACTAAATGCACTTTGATTGATTGTTTTGGATACTTAATTTAATGAATTATTTAAGCAAACTTAAGGCAATTCCAAATGCTTATAACTTTTGTTTTGCATCACTTATTTCATTGTTCTTCTTGTGTTTTTATACCCTGTTTTTCTCTCTCTCTTTTGGACGCATTTTTTAAGTATGTTTTTTCACTTATTGTCGAAACTTTTCCGTTTCAACTGCGGGGCCCAGCATAAAAAATAAACCATTAATAAAATGTTTCATTCATTTATTTTGCGCTCTCTCTTTCTCTCCAGTTGTCCATCTCTTTTTCTTAGCTTCCAAGCTCTTCCTTTTAAGTTGCGTGTCTCTGCTTTTCTGCTTGATTAACATAATCCACCATTTATTACAAGTTTTACGCCGCTTACCATTTTCTACAGAGTATTTCAAGCTGTCTCTCCCGCTGTGTATGTGTATGTTTATCTAAATTTGGAGTGTGTATGTGTGCTGTGAGAGAGGTGCTGTGATTTAATTATGTAATAGTTTGATTGAAGTGGACTTAATGCGGACTTTAGCCTAAGCCTAAGCTGCGTGTCTTTGAATAGAACAAGGCTGACTGAGTGTGTGTGTGTGTGTGTGGCATTTTAATTGATTTGTTTTGCTCAGCGTCTTCTTGGCCTTGGCTAAAATCGGGCAAGTTCAACGACGGTTTGAGTTTCTACATATGTAGACAGCTTAAGTGAGTGATTCGACCGCAGACGACGAATATGTAGCAAAATGAATGGTTGTTTAATACGATACCAATATGAGTATATATATATATTCACAATACGCTTAATACTTATAGCAGATTCAACGAATTATATTAATAGGACAGTAAATAATTTATGTCCTTAATTAAGATTCGAATTCCAATTGATGTTCGAGTCTTTGATGAAATAATCAGAAGTAAGAAAATAGCTATTTTCATCCAATATTAAATATCTCAAGTTATTACTAACCATTGAATTGGGATGGGGTAGAAAAAAGTTTGTAGAATTGTGTATTTCACTAGTTTATTGAGTGTTGAGAAAAAAATGGTCTGCTCTAACAAAAAATGTAATCCAAAAATTATTGAAATAACTTAAAGATTTATCTACATAATACTTTTTAACTAGATCTAATATATTGACAAAAAGTAAAAACAATTAAAACTTAATGTCTTATCCAAATAATTATCTGAACAAACTTTTGTCGTCATATTTCATTTGGCAGATGCAACGACAGGTTTTAACGATTCCCCAAAACAAAAGTATTACAAAAGTGCAAATGGAAGTCACAAAGAGTTTCTAAGACTTAGAGCTTCCTTGCAAACCACTGTCCGGTCCAGTTGGTTAAACCTCTAAATACTTTTGGGGTACTTCTTTTCAACAAAAAGCAGGCAAATACAATGGGAACAGAATATAAACAAAAACAAACAAACAATAAATAGAATAAATATGTAAAGCATTCTAAGAAATTAGCATATTGTGCTTGGACCAAAGTAATGCACGAGCAATTTCTGCCTCTCTTTTCTTGCTCTCTGCCTTCTTTTCTATCTCTGTCTTTCCCTATAAATGAGGGCACGAGTCAGGTTTTTAACCTAATGCCAAGTACTTTTTGCCGGTCCTTAAATGTCCGGCGTTGGCATTGGGTTCAAACTTTTGTGCGTTTTGATTTAAGACGCCCACCCACACACTGAAATTATAAAAGTATATAGGCATGATATACATATGTATGTCTATATATATATATATATATATATATATATATATATATATATATATATATATATATAAATATATATATATATGCTAGTTACATGATATTTTTGTAAGTCTAGTGTTGGCAAAAGTTTAAACTTTGGGTATAGCCCCCTGTACATAAGTCAAACACGTGCCAGCAGTTGGCGCCACAGACAGGAGAAGTTACCCAGAAGTTTTGCAGACGGAACACCTGCTGTCCGAGGGAGGGTGTTGGGAGTAGGGGATGAAGGATGGAGGTACACCGGTTACCGACAATTTGGATTCAAAGCCGCCGGCAGCAGCGTCCAATGGGTGTAACAATTCACTTCCGATACTCACACGCCCACTGTGAGACATATGATTTCACTCACAATCACACACACTCACACACTGGAAATGAATGGCTAATCTTTTGAATAAATGAAATGAATTTTTCCTTTGCTACTGCGATTGGCAAATCCCTCCCTCTCCCTCTTTTTTCTTGCAAGATTGTGGTGCGTGCAGCAAATCGTATTAATTTGGTATGCTGACCACAAAACTGGGATTTATTAAATAGTCAACTGAAAGGCGGCTGAGAAAGAGAGAAAGGGTAGAAACGAAGTAAAAGAATAGTGGTAAGGGAAGCGAAAGAGGAGGGGAATAAGGACAGGAACAGTAACAAAGTGAAGCGTGCGTGATACACACACAAATGTCGAACAGTTCAACTATTACACACACATACACACACACATCTATATATTTAAGAAAGTTAAACATCTACACCCAAACACACACTGCCTCCTCTTGAGCGTGTCTTACTTGACTGCTTGCTATTTGCAGGCACTGTGGGCGTGCACATCCGCAACCGTACTCACTTTTCCGCTTACCATTCAATTGCCCAATCATAGTGCTAGAAAATTCTACAGTGGTAACAAAATAAATTCCATAATACCTTAATAGTTTCGACTAGTGCTAGAATATCACTATAAATTTAAATGATCAGAAAAGTGATAACAACTAAAGGAGGGCTCCATTTCCTTGTTACATTACTCATACGCAACGTTAGCAATCATAGTTTATATTTGTCCAACATTTGAATTACTCAAAATCAGTAATTTTCTTATAACCATTATAATAAATACGAATATATTTATAAATAAATTGTCGACACATTCCCATTAACAGTATTGCCTCTCTGCTTAGTGTTAAGCTCTTCAAAATTTATCAAGCTTTCTAACGAAGAAGAATGTATGAATGTATCACAGCACTGGTTTTCCGAGACATTAAAATTTCGTTGATGTGTAATCTAACATGTTAAAGTCCATTTTTGATTGCTTTCTCCCCACTGTAACTTGGTTGATTTTGCCCAAGTGTCGGCTGTCTGCACTTTCCTTTCATTATGCAGGCTAAGGGCAAGAGCTGAGCTTACACATCCGCCGCTGCAAGGCACTGAGTCAAAAATCTCTCAGCTGGAATGCAAATGCCGCCCTGGCAAGTCAATAAATAAATTCAAACAATTTGACAACTTGCTCAATGGCGTTCCAAATTGTATTGAAGCCCAGGGGTTAAAATGTGAAGCAGTGATAGGACGACAGTTGGTGCTGCTTTCAGTTCCTTTTGATTGTCAACTGGCTGATTCTGGTGCGTGCCCAGCAATTGCGTTTGAGCGAATTTAAATTAAAGTGTCATTGAAATTGGCATCCCCTCAAACGAAATAAAATTTATAGTTTCGGCATCGCTTTGGTCGAACTGTTTATTTCCAGCTCCTTATTGCTACATTCTCTTTCTCTCTTGAATGTCCATTTCATTCTGGCTTCCGTATTTCAATTTCTGTAAGTGTTGAGTGCCGACACACATACACACATACACGCACACGCACACAGATACACACGTCCAGCTTAGATTTATCACTTTTGATTTTGGCCATTCGAAGTCTCCCAACTCAACTTCCATTGATTCAATACATTTATTTGCTTCCGACCCTCGTGCCACATTCACGTTCAATTTCAATGTCTGTTTCGACTGTTTTGTTTGTGCCAAAAAAGTTTTAATTTAATTCTGCTCCTTGCCCATTTTATAACATTAAAAACTTGCCTCATACAATAGTCTACTCTGAGGCGTCCACATATTATTCCACCACCTTTTTCTATGCCAACCAAATTTTCACTATGATTTATGCAAAATGCAGACAGTTTTCATGCCTCTCTTTTGTCTGTGGCAAAGACAAACATAAATTGTGGCCTCTACTATGTTTGAAAATGAGACTGAAATCATCGAATACCGAAATTTTGGCTCCAAAATTTATTTCACATATAATTTAAGTTGACTTTGTAAAACAAAATAAAAGGTTTTTAATTAGTGTTTCGGAAATTTTAAATCCTTAGTGTTCACTTTGATCTATCTATGTAGTTGCTATAGAAGCAATCGGTAAAAATCCACCTTTAGTAATAAAAGCTTGTTTGTTCTCAAACTGATAGATTGTGTATATGGAATTTGTTTTAACAAAGAGACTAGTTTTCGTGACTTATAACTTCGCTTCTACTTGTTGAGATTAGCATCTTTTCCTTCATTTGATTCTTTACACCTTTCAATAATAATTTCAAATTTAAAGTGACTGACATAAGTATTAACTTATCAAATAAAACTTTATATGCTTTTTATGTATTTTTATTATCTTTTTAGACGTCATGTTTAGTTGATTGGCGTTTTACAAAATAAACAAGCCGTGAGCAACTGTATGTATGGATGCATATAGATAACTATTATTAAGTCAGTTCAATTTCACGTTGCTAACTAAAATTTACAAGTATTTTAATCAATTTTATATTAAAAAGAAAAATATTTGTTATGTTTAGCTTGCTCGAGATCCGACCTCGAAACAGTTAAATCAACATACAAATTAAACCAATTAAAAATGTCGCCAAAGCCAGCAAAAGAATAAATAAGCAAATAAATAATAAACAAAAACCTGCAAGTTTCTTAAATATTTTAATATTTTCAATCAAATATTATTGGGATTTTTCTCTTGCCGTAAATCTTGTACTTATTTGTTTTCAAATAGTAATTTTAAATTGATGAATGTTATTGAACTATTTTTATGTTATTTTATTACCTACTATTAATAATTAATTTTTTTAAACATTATTATACATTATTAATGATTTTTTTCAATTATCACAATTCTGATGGCATCACAAATGCCAAACTGAGTGCTGGGTACAAACTCAAAGCAGATAACCATTTAGTTCAGTTTGCAGAGCTTTATGTGCTATCAAACAAATCACTTGCACTAAAACCTAGTGAAGCGTATCTCATTACGAGTTTGTCGCTGAACTATTTTTGGTCAGCTCTAAATGCCATTCACCTCACTGTGAGTGTATGTTGTGTGTGTGTGTGTGTGCTTTGCACTTAATTCCATAAACATTGCATACTCAAGCTTCTGACTGGCCAGCAGGTACCAAGTACCCAAGTACCCACAAAAGCCAACAGTTTGGAAAATGAACGAAAAAGACAATGCACATGAAAAAGCAACTATTCGATAAAATACCTGAACAGACATACACCCATAGCATACACACTTTGTGGAGTATTTACGGTATATCCAAAATGATGTGTCTGACTTTTGGCAATGGGTTTTAGTTAGAATTGCAATGCAATGACCGAGACTTTCATTTCACCTTCAAAATGAAAAGTTTTCGCACTATTTTCTTTGGTCGCTTGTATAGTTAAAAAATGGCATAATATGAAAAGAAAAAAAATGTTCAAATGCTTCAAAGCGGAAGTCGTATTTTTCATTTATGAGTTACAATAGCGGAAATGAAAATAGAAAACCATAAAAGTGGCACCGTCCACAGTTTGAACCTCTACCTTCTGCACCTAGAGGATCCCCTCTGTAGAACTCCTCTCGCTCTCTTTTTCACTCAAGCTTAAAGCGAGTCCTGCCACACATACTATAGAAGAAAAAACAAATATAAAACACAAAGGGTAAGTCACAAAGCTGACACACACATACATGACCCAGCCATGATTTTTTCCATTATTTTGCCATACTTTTTGCTTGTCTGTAGTTTGCTTGAATGGCTTTCAATGAGTTGTTGTTGTACTTGGATGCCAACAGCAAACACTGCAATTTTCTTATAAAATTATAATGTCCAGCAAGAAGACTTTTCTTTCTGATTTCATTTTATGCAACAAAAATTGAATGACTCTGAGGCATTGTTGTCGTTGGTACACAAATGTCATCATTTCCTCCAAGCCTTTCACCCCTTCTAATGTGATATGTAAACGTGATTGTCAAGCTTTTCACTTTGCATAAAAGTGCAACAACAACAACAACTATACCATATACAGAATAACCCTCAGGCATCTTGGTAAAATTAAAAAATCCCATCCTTTACTTATATTACACATACGCTTACCTACTTTGTGTCCAGGCCAATCAATGGCAATTGACCATGTCCTGTAGATACAAAGGTTTGGTGTGGTCTTCCAACTAATTTATTTGCTTATTAAATTATGTCTTGGCTTTTTATTACATTTTCAAGAAGTATGCAGGTCAGAGGCTATGAATGCATTCTGCAATTTACCTCAAATAATCGAATTATAATTGTTGGAATTTAGTTAACATAAATGACGTTCAGGTATGCATTGAATGGAATTAATAATTTAGTTTATTTAAATTAACAAAAGCATTGAAGTCATTGAACATTCATAGTCAGAGCTTTCGTGATTCAAATATATGCTTTGAATTCCATAAGAAATAACTTTAATTTAAATAGACAGCGATCTCTGCTTATCAATATATTTGGATTATTATATATTTAGAGCTATTACAATTACCAGCTTGACTCGATCATACTTCTTGGTTAAACTGTCAATTAGCAGTTCAAGGGAACATTTCCATTAGAATAATACGTTTTCTAGCCACACGGCACAGACGTTTCTAGTATTTTAATGAGCAGGAGAGAAAGGGGTAGAAAATCCTCAGAAACACCGCAACTGAGACCAGAATTGAGGGAGACCCAAGTCAGGGTACAGACAAACGCCATTAACTAGTTGGTAGCGACAACTTTTGTCATTGTAGCTGGAGGGCTTGCAGACACGGCTCACAGGACGAAGAACGCAGGTCCTGTTGGATGCCAAAGCATTAGGACACACCTTGGCGTCAGCGTAACGAGCGACAGCCAAAGCCACAATACAATAAACACCAAGCTGGGCAACATCATGAGCAGCTGAAAGTGGAAGTGGAATTCGGAGCAGGAGCTGGGACAGGAGCAGGAGCAGGAGCAACATAATCAGTGAGAATAGCAGCAGCAACATCGTGCTATTATCAACATCATCAGCTATTGTCAAAGTTTGGCGCATTTATTTGGTTGCTCAATCAGCGCCCAAAGCGCTTTTGCTTTCGCTTTTGCCTTCGTTTTTCGGTTTTCCTCCATTGCCAGTCACAATTTTTTTTATCAAAGCGTCAAAAACTCCACCTGCGCCGCAGCCGCCATTTACAATAATTACCATCAAATGAACAAACAAACTTTTGTGCCGCTTGTCCTGAACTAGCAAAGTGATGACCCCCGAGCCGCGACCCCCGAGCCCCAACAAAATGCTTGTCGCTGTCCCGCGACTCATGACTTACTCGGAGTAACACTAGGCTACATAATTAACTAAATAAATTTTATATACTTGCAAAAGTAAAATACAATTACTACAAAATATAGAAGCTATTCTAAACAAAAGTGTTGGTTGATCTTTCTCTATAGATGAAAGTTATTTTAATCTTTATTGGGAATACACCGAACTTATAGATGGCATATCATTAAATGAAGAAGGATTCTGTTAATAAATTATATATTAATATTTTAATTATTAACTTAAATTCAATTATATCAGTTAAAATAACTTGGCTAAAAAGCTTTTTCGTACAGTCCTTAAACATTAATTTATTTTAATTGAAACTACACGTGTTAATTGAGTAGGTTTATTTGTTATATAGTACATTATTCATGCCTCATTCAGTTGAACTACATATTTTGCAAAACGAATAAAATGTAATCAATAAATTTATATTTATTGTAGAAGTTACTACAATATAATCCTCATAAGATATTAATTAGTTAACTCATTAATATACTTATTTACCATAGTTTTAGAGAGAGCGATACGGATCAAGTATATAACAATGAAATAAAAAAAACACTATAAAAGTATGATTTATTAATATTAATATTAATTTAGTTAGACTGGGTTGGACAGTGTAGCTAAAGTCAAAGTAAAAAGCGCAGGCGGCGCTTTGGGAGTTAGAGCATTATAGCTGGGACGCTTATCGCGCAGTAAGCATCACTCAAAAGTTTCCTTTTTTTCTTGCTCCCCATCAGATTTCTCCCTCCCCGTCCATGATGTCGGCTCAATTTTCCAACATTTGAACATTAGGCCGCTGAGGATTAACAATAAGGGGAGTGTTCAGTGTTCAGCTTATGCTGCAGGCTAAGTGAAGTTAATGAGGACGAGGGCTTGTTTGGAGTTAAAGGAAGGGAAGGGGTTTGTCGGTGCCGAGGAAATGTTGCAGCTTGTCAACTTTGGTTAATGTTTTGAGCCATTCAAAGGGCACTTATAAGTCTTTACGCTGCAGTCATTTGATGCCACTTGAAAGGGCTCAAAGTCGCGGCAAAAAGTAATGCAAACATTAAATAACAAAATCAAAAGCAAAGCTAATTAAATAATTGATGTATAAGCAACTGTGAAATGTGTTCACACATCAATCTGAAAATTGAAAGTCAAGCCGCAAATAAGTAATTAAATTTTTATCGAAGAGCATTAAGTATCCTCGAGTGAGTAACCCGAAACAAGATTGCTCATAAGTGAGGCGGCATCAATTAAAAACCACAACAAAGTCAAGTTGCGTCTTATATGCATCACATCTCATGCACTTCAAGGTGGTTTCCAGCTTAATTATATCCTAAGACAGTCCAAATGCAGCAATTAAACGAAGCCAAAATTTCGTCAAGTGTAGCTGTCGCGTTTGCAGTTCTTATAGTGCTTGTTGTTGTTTTTGGTAGTGGTGCCACCAAGGTAGCAAGTTGTTTAATTAACGCGATTAGACGTGATGATAACTCATGTTGAAATTAAAATCTCAAAGGGGGCGACACTCCCCCATCCACATTTCGTTCTTCTCAATTTATGAGTGCAAGTGTTTGCCCCACTGTGCACAGAGCACAGGGCACGTCGCATGTGCAGTGCCATAAGTCTCACCATGTATGTTTGTTTTATGTACCTTGTAAATATTTATGCAGCCGTTAATGACGAGGCGAGAACGCTCTCCTTTAAGCAGGTGCCAACTGCCAACTGCCAACTGGCAACTTCCAACTGCCAAGAGGCTGTTTGAAGGTCGAAACTGTACTAACTAATGCGAATTGCAGTCTACTTTAAGGCATTTGCCATGCTTACATATATGCCTAAGGGTGAGTGTGCAAGTGTACGTTTAAGATCTTGAGTCATTAACTGTACAGTGTACACATTTTATGACTAGGAAATTCATCTTAAAGAAGAATATCTAGCAGCATAAACAAGGGGGCTTGACTTGGAAATACTCTATAATTTGTAAAAAAGAAATCATAAGTGGCATAATATTACGGTTAGTAATAAGTTTTCTAAATTGAAACTTAAGTAATAATATTAAAATAATAATAATTTAGTTTTAATTATGAAAATAAGTCAATTTAATTTTTAAAAAAGATTTTAAACTTTTATTATATTAGAAAGTCTTATATTAAATTGCATATCAATGATTTTCCTTTACTATAGAGGAATGCAGCCTTTGTATAATTTTGTAAGTCATTTAATTTAGACAGATATAATGCCTGCTTGTTTTCAGATCTACATAATGCTGATAATTATTGTCTCTCTGTTATTTTCACATACTTGCTTTCTTATTACGTTTGCTAAGATGATATATAAATTAAATTTGTATAAGAATTTAAGACATTGATTGCATACACTGCGGAAGTCTCATTTATTTGCATTCCAGCAACTTCAACAGGAGCAATTCTCAAAAGCATATTATTATTAATGTACTGCTCTCTCTTTACTGCTATATTTATTGGAGATTACTTTCTCGCTGAATTGTGACTTCAATTGAATTGTTACCTTAAATTGTACAGACACGTATTCATATATGAAGAGGCTGTCACTACAAAGGTAATTGAAAGACATAATCACAACTCCGCCAAACAGAGTTAGAGCGAGTAAGGAACAAAATAATAAAAAAAAATGTGGAAAAGCAGAGCGCAAGTAGCCAAAAACATAAATTTTAACCGTAAAAGAGCATTTAAGATAAGCTTGCATTTATGGTCGTTAAAATTCAAAATGGCATTTAAAAACAGCACGACGTCCTCAGTTTATCCCCGTATTCAAACTGCATGAAAGTCATACTCCACTTCGGTTGCAACGGATGCGCCAAGTAAAAAGCGCGCCATTTGGCTAATACGCTAAATATTCAAAATCACATTGGCTATGATAGAGTCATGGAGGCGGAGGCGGAGACGCGAGACCGCAGAGCGACATGCGGGCATTAAACAAAATTTTATGTTGGCAGCGAACAGTTGGCTGTATATCCTCAGTTCTCAATCCCCGATCCCAGGAGCCTCCTCCTCTCCCTCCCGGCGGCTCACCTGTGCACTTTATGCTCTCTGCGATAGCAGTTTAACGTCGTTGATGTTAATTTGTGCCGCCAGGTGGCAGGAAAAAGTATGCTAGCTATGACATTGAAGCGAAAAAGCGTCACAAACATCATCATAATGCTGCACCACCAAGAGCCAACAACCGACAACCAACAGCCAACAACCAACATTCAACATCAGCGGCAACCTCAATTTCTGCTGACTTCTCTCTCATCGTTACGCTCGATTGGTTGCACAATTTCATTAAGGGCTTATGGCTGATGGCAGACAACTGAAGCCAACTCAAATGCGACTACCAAATGCTCAAGCTCTGCTTTCACTGCTCCATTGGCTTCGGCCAACAAAAATGCATTTTGTTACTTTGCCCCCATCAGCGAAATTAACCCAGTCTCAGTTTTGACATCTTTGTGTTGTCTGTCAGTCACTCGAGTCATTTAGGACCATTGTAATGTTATGTCCTGTTTCCTACTGATTAATGGGTATATTGAAAAGCTGGTGTGTTCTATAATCTGCTCAATTATTGTTGAAGTTACTTTTTTTGGGAACATGCAAGAAAAATATATTTGTTATCATAGAAAACGTATTTTTAAAAGTATTTTCTGGCTCAGTGCTATTTGAAAGGATCGGTTCAGGGTCTAGTTTAGGTAGCCCAAAAATCTCGAATCCGTGAGTTTGCTGGCTTGCCTATCATATATGTGATAGCTCATTTTGAAAAGAAAATTAGAATCAAGACCTTACATTAAAGAGTATATTTATCAACATACATAATATTGATAAGAATTAGATTTTATAAAGTGTTGTAAGTATCTTAAAGGAAAAGTGGAGCAGCAAGAAATAATTGTGATGTACACAAAAACAAGGTACATCAATGGTTGGTAACAGGGTATTTTACAGTCAAAATGATTCTCTTTTTATTTATCTATGTTTTTCATTAAACTAATCATTAAATGCCTGACATATTTTAGTATTTGTGGCTTTTGTGGTCATTTGTGCAGAATTTCAATATAATTAGTTTGTGATCGGGTGCAATGCACTTAAAGCTGACCTAAAACGACATATACACATAAGTTTGTGTATGTGTCACTGAAATAGCAGAAGTATAAAGTCGTCTATTGGCGTCGCGAATAATAAAAGACAGTATATTTTTTTCGGACTGCGCACAAAAGTATGCCACACATAATGCTATGAAATGCCTTTGAAGTGTTGGCCAATGAGTGTTTGTGATTGTGTGTGTGTGTGTGTGTGTGTGTGTAAGAATGTGTGTATAAGCATGGCGGTGAGTGTGAGACTATGTGTTATTCATGGCAGCAATGCTTTTGCTTTTTGCGGCTTTTGGCATACCGCAAAAGTTATGCACTAACCGATGCCGCCACTTTACAAATTTATGTTATGGACCATGGCTCTCTGTCCGACTGACTGACTGACAGACTGACTGACTGGGCCAGCAGAGTCCGTTTGTCTGTCTGGTCTGGGACTGGGACTGGACTGGGCTGAGGCTCTTTTTTGGCAAGCAATTGAAAACTTGTTTCAACCAAAGCCACTTGGCCAATAACTTTTTAAACGCTCTGGCAAACGCAATGGCAACAATTTACGGCGACTGCAAGTGGAAATTCAAAATACATGTGTCCAAAATAAATAATCGCCGGATGGCAACAACTAAGAGTCCATCTCTAGTATGTGAGTGTGTAAGTGTTAATGTATCTGTGTGTATTTGAGTCTGCATCAACACCATTTGTCCTTTGTCAACGAACAATTGAATGCAATGACTTTTGCCAAATTGATTCTGAACAGCACCTCGAGCAGACGACAATGAAAGAGCGAGCAACAACAACTGCAAATGGCAAACACAAATACAAATGCAAGCCAAGGCGCTTCCAAGTCTGTAAAGTTTCCCGCACACACACACACACACACACACACCACACACATAATACATATCTATACTTTCTTTTATATCAATACCGAATATACAAGTATACCATTACAGTATGTGTGGGCTGGACGTGTCGCATGTGTTTGACTGCGTTTCGTTTGCTTAGCCTTGGCTTGGGCCAAAATAAATGGCATATTAAGTATACGCTCAGTGGCACCTGTGACTGCAGCATGACTATACAAATTGAATGCAACTTTAGTGCCACCTATAAATTGCATACATATGTTTTCAATTGCATTTTCCGATTAAGCGAACACTTTACAAATGAAACGTTAATCTCCATTAATTTATATAAATTTACTTGAGATTGCTTTTAATTAATGGTTTGGCAGTGAGTAATGAAATTAGCTGTTGTCTAAGCCATAAAGAGTCAAAAATAAATAAACATATTAACATATATTGACAAACTTATGAAACTCACTAAAGGGAACTTGAAAGCCTAAAAGACTAAAACAGCTGAAAAAAGAATAAAATCGCTGTTAGAGAGAGTATCTAACTGTCGAGTACTCAAGAGAATATTATTGATAATAAAAGTATTTTATTTTCTAAGTATAATTCAAGGTTAAAATGAATGGCAGTGAGTTGTTAAAAATAGAAGGTCAAGTATTTTACTTTTGTTTACTTTTGAATAGGAATATTATGTGAGTAAATACATTGACAATATCTATGCATATTTATATGAACCTTTCCGAAATATTGATGTAAGAATTGTGATAAAATTTATCAGGTAATAATTTATCAAATGCTGTCATAATTTAGTAAAGTTCTTGAGGCAATTTTTCATCGAAATGTCAGAGACAGAGTCTGCAAAATCGACAATCTATGGAGAATTATGAAGCTGTTTACCTTAAGGCAATCCAACCGTGCCTTGCCCCTTTTATCAAAGTCTCGTATCTGGACGAGTCTCTCCATCTCTCTCTGTCGTTGTCTTCTAATCTTTCAGTTTTTGTCTCTATCTCTGGTTGCATGACAAATGGCATTGCCGCAGTCTATTATTAATAGGAATGTATTAGCAAGGCGCCTGTTCCATTTATCGCACATGTTAAATGCTTGAAATGGCACTCAAGGGAACTATATAGAAAAATGTATGTACTCCTAACTGGCATATCTCTGGGCATTCAAGGGCATCATTGTGTAACAAAGAGCGAGAGGAGAGCGAAAGGAGAGAGAGAAGATTTTATTTACTAAAAATGTAACTGTCATCGACAATTGGTTAATTAATTACACCACAAATATTGGCAGGCCATAGATTGAACTTTTGTAAATAGGGTGAAAAAGGGGCCTTGTGCATATGTCTATTAGCACATATTAATAAGCACTTTGGTAAACAAGATATTTTTTTGTGAATTAAAATCGCTCCCCGGTGTGTTCTTAGCACGATTTGTGGCACTTGCAGGCAATTTGTGTCGCGTAGCGTTTGCATTGCCAAAAAAAATATAAAACTTTTTCAATGGCGCTCTCTCTGTTTCTATGCCACTCCCTCTCTTTCGAACTCTCGTGGGCATTTGTACTCATAAAATGCTCGACCATTTCCTCAAGACACGCACTTTCCAATTAAATTCATAACACCGCCTTCCGTGGTATTTTCTTCCTTCTTTCTTGCTTTCTCAGTTGTCCTGTTTAATTTTCAACAAACACTAAGTCATTTCCGGCCAAACGGCCTGTCCATTACCCAGATTATCATTTGAATTTCGCTGGCCATGGTACATTTTTGTTGTATGTATTTTTTTTTGCACGTGTCAAGTGAATTTGCAGCTTCTTTTTCTTATTTTTACTTTTCTTTTTTGACTTGTGCGCGCCACAACAAAAGTTGACAAAATAACTGGGGTGGTAAGGGCATTCAAAAGGTAAATTTCCACTCGGAAGTCAGGTGAGATGGAGAATGCCAGCTGCTGTTTTGTTTCGTCCCAGTGAATTATTTTTCACCCAAATTGGGTGTGTTTTCTATTATTGCCAAAGACTTCCGGCGTGATACAGCGCTCCTGTCAGCAGCAACAACAACAACAACAAAAACAACAATGGGGCCAGCAGTCACTTGTTTCAAGTCTTTCAAGTTATTTTAAATTTCAAAACGTGGGTCACAAGAACGGTTGCCACTTCCCTCAAAATATTTGCCTTTTCTTCCTTTTTTCCAGCTTCATTCCGCAGCGTTTTTTTTATTTTCCTATATGTAAAATCTCTGACAGTGTGACCAGCTTAAAATCTCTTCTCAGTAGGAGAACCAAAGGATGTGCGGTCAGCTGCAGGATGTTGTCACGGAAATTAAACGCATTTTAATCGCCATTAAAGTTTTTCTTCGTAATAGGACACAGGTTTTTACACTTTGTGGTGAAGGTATTTAGCATAAGGCCAAAGCTACAATCACTTTAACTAATTAAATAATGTATAAGAATTATTATACATTAGAAGAAAAAAGATATAAAAAAAATGGGAGTATGTGAAAAGATGAATTAAATTTATAAAACGTAACTTATATACTATATAAATATATAAATCAAAAATACATTTTAAATATGTGTTAAATACTTAAATTTGAAATTTTACATTTTAAATATAATTATCTTGTCTTACATGCATTTTATTTCCTAATTAAATTTTAGGTTTTCCGAAAACTTTTGCAACGACTTTAAAATAAATATATAACATGCACAGAATGATACAAATTTCAATTAACTGCAATATCTTGACATCTCATAAATGTCACTGAAAAGATGTAGAGAGAAAATAAAAGATAGACAGAGAGAAAGGAAGTAATTCGCACCTTCTTGTTTATTGCTTGTCAATTGACAAAGTGCAGCGAAAGCGAAGCCAGTCGTAACTGATCCACTTGGAAGCTGGCCCCGCTACATGATGCACTGCGCCAAGGATGGGAGGAGAAAGCAGCTGGTGGGGGATGGAGTTTAAGGACGAAAGAGGGATAACAGAGCCAGAGCCATAGTCATGGCAATTTTGTTTAGAAACTTTTAATTAGTGTTGCAAAAGTTTTTCAATTAACACCACCTGCACAACTATTTATTTAGCTTGGCGTCGTGAGCATCTTTACGAACATTTTTGAGCTGCCGCATTGTTGTTGCAATTGTTGTAGCTGTCAACTGTAAATTATAAAAATATTTCTGTACTTTCCATGTATTTGTTGCTGTTATTGTTGTCGTTACTGTTGAAGGTTTTGAAAAATGTTTGTACCTCCACAGCGAGAGTGAGAGTTTGAGAGAGAAAGCACATTTTCTACAAGCGTCAAATAATTTACTACTAGCGCCCTCTGTCGCCCAGTGGCATTCATTAATGCTCGCCCAATACACATAATAAGTGAGGAAATTGCGGCAAGCCGCTTTTATGAAACATTTTCTAATTGATTTTTACTTATGCCTTTCTTCGGCATCGTAATTTAATATAAATTGTACAACTTTTGACAGCTGAAACAGTTGCCAGTTGTTTTTAACATTAATTAGCCACGTACTTGAATTACCTCCTCTGTATTGAGGGGACGGTGGGGATGTTCCTCAATTTTCATCTGCATTTGCAATAGAATCGAAATCGAACTGACAATTTACCGACTGAATCGCACAGCTTGCGGTCGTTGAATAATTAACCAGACTGTGGAAATTGTATATCTTATTGTGTATATAGTTAATAACGAATGAAAGTGAGTGACGTGTAATTATCATCATTAACTTTGTTCATTCAAGTACATAATAGCTTAATGAATATATCAAAATTTGACTAAATTATTCGTTTTTTTCTCTTCCTGTTAAACAAATTACGCAGGTCACTACATTTAAGGCTAATCATTATTCAAATTGATCGAATTTTTATTAGATAGTGGGGAATATTTAAAATTTAATGGTTGAATTCCAAGTAAAATGTTAGTAAAAAAGTTAAAAAGGAAGGAGTTCAACATAAAATGTATACAGACTATTGATAAGCAGGAAGTAAATTTAAATAAGTAAATATAAATGTAACTGTGTATGAAATTTGCTATGACAACAAGTAATTAATTAATTAAAAACCATTTCTTAAATAATATTTTATTAGAAAATAACGACTAACTTAAATCTTTTAAATCTTCTACTATTTCTCAAGCATTATTTATATACTACTACGAATTTTAAAGAACGGCTAAAAGTACGTTCGTCCTTTAGTATTGTAAATTCCACAGCCTTGGCAAATAGTTTCTACCATGTTGAAATGAATATTCTAGTCCAAATCACAAATACCAAGAGGCTTACCATGCTCTAGCCTAGTTGTATTAAAGTCACAACTAAAGTTAACAATGCTCACCATTAATGTTAGTTGCCAAAGGAGATAGAAGAGAGAGAGAGAGAGAGAGAGAGAGAGAAAAATAGACGGATAGACAGACAGATAGGAAAGTTGGCCATGACCATTATACTGCTAAGCAATTTTTATTATGTACTTAATGAAATTTCTGCTTATGCGAATTCGCTTGTTGTTGACACATAAACAACATGAAGACATCAATAATAAAATGTTATTTTCTTGGAGACTGACAAAGGCAAAGTCGAAGGCTAAGGCCGACGAGGGTACAGAATGAAGTCATTGAACTGGCCAAAGAATGGGAATAGGGAGAGCGAGAGAGAGAGAGAGAAATAAAGACAGGCGACTTTTGGCTAAGAGCAAACACAGATAGGAAGTTGAGCACAAAAGGAAGTTGAATTCCAAATACGATGTTGATGCCGGCGCATGCGAATTAATAATAATAATAAATATTAAATGCCATTACAGCTGCTGTGAATTTATCTGAGCGAAATTATCTAAACGACGTAATCTTGAATTCAATTGCGTGTCCCAAAATTACTCCTTGCGCTTTTATAATTCTCTCTTGTATGCTGGCCAAAAGGAACAGCAGATGAAGATGCGTTACGGACGGGCTAATTCCGTTGGTCTCGCTTCTGGCCTTAATATGTAACACAGTACACGTAAAACGCAAACTGTTTAGAAAAGCTTTATTTATGTTGAGACATAAATTTAATGCTAACAAGCAAGCTGAAACAGCTGCGTTACGTTCCCTCTTCCCTCTTCCCTCCCTCCAACACATCATCCAACGCTTTCTAGACTTCTTGTCCCGTTAAGGTGCGCGTGAAATTTATTTGGCTGCAGCATCTTTATCTTCGGTTTTTCTCCTGTTTTTCTTATATATATACACTTTTTTTTTGGCGCTGCACTTGACGAAATGGCGCGGCCGCAGTTGCAGTTGCAGCCAAGATGAAGGCAACAACCAACTTGCCCCGTGGGTATAAAATTAAATTTCAACTTTTAACGAATATTTACGCGTTGCCAGATAAAAATGGCATAAAACTTTGGCGCCCAGGGCAAAGTGCAAAGTGCATTTGCCCCCGCTTTCAAAATGGCCAGCAAAGCGACGTGCAACATGCACTCTCTCTATCCCTGTCTTTTCTTCTTCTCCATTTATCCCTCTCTTTCATTCGCTGAGTGGCAACAACCCCAAAAAGTATCTGTTAAGTATAATTTATGTGCGACATGTGAATGGGGTCTTAAAAAACAATGCGTTTCATTTGGCGAAAACATACTCCAACTACAGCTACAATATTGCTTCAAAGTTCTTCTATTGCAGTTGCATCAAAGGATCAGCAAACGACGAATGAACACGAAATACTCAAACTTTATATGAGGTTATTGACACTGAATTGAAAAGGGAACTTTGTCTTTCAGTTTTATAAGCGAAGAATACGTCTGAAACAATTAAGTAATCTAGAACAACTCAAAATAGCATAATTGTAGATTTAGGTGTTAATGTTATAATTATAATATTTAGAGGAAATTATTGTAATTATTACTCAGTATCATATCGCCTGTTGTTAAAAATGTACTTATTGTAAATTAAACATTTTATATTTTATTTAATTACTCAGTGTTAATTTTGTTGCTATGGTAATGTATCTAAAACTACAATTTTAATATATTCCAAGTCCAATTAAAAGGTATTTTAAACTACATAAGAACCCTGATATATTTCTAAATATTTCTTCGTACATTTTATTTATGCACAAAGCAATTTTTATCAATTTACATTTTTCTTTATAGCTAGATACAATCCCTAAAATGATAAGCACATACAATACACACACACACACGCATAGAAACTATTGCCAATTCAACAAATAAATGTGCCTAAAATTATTCAGAAATTGTTTTAAAAGTCAATTGCAAATTGTAAAAGCATTTTGAACGAATGAATATATGAATGGATGTTGTAGATGAGATGTTGTGTGTGTGTTGTTTTTTTTTTTGCATACAGTGACTGAAACTGTGACTGTGGCTGGGAAAGTGACTGTGATTGTGATTGTGACTGCTTCTGCAGGCCAAATGCATGTCAGCCATGCAGAGTTTTTCAATTTTCTTGGCAGCCAGCACAATTGTAATTTATTTTCCATGGCATTCAGAAAGCTAAAGAGAGAGAGAGGAGAGGGGCAGAGCGAGAGAAAGAGATAGATAGATAACAGCTCTCTGTTCCTCAGATACTCAAATGCAGATACAGATTCGTTTGCTGTTTTGAGCCAACGCAATTAACCTTCATGTCTTTTTGGCAGTTTAGGGCCACTTGTGAATATCCTCAAATTATATACATCTAACACAAGTGCATATATGTGCGTTTGTGATTGCTTTAAATAAAAAAAACAAAAAACATAGCCCATTGGAATGTTCTGTAGCATATTATGGTTGCCACTCGAAAATGCAGAAAGTTTTTCTCAACCATCGTCTCACATTGCGCCTTCAAGTTGCACTTTGCTGTGGCAGTTTCTCAATTGCCTGCAATTAGCTGCAATTTTATTTTATGCCTCAACCATTTAAATTGCACAGTTCTCTCTTCTTTGTGTGTATGTTTATCCTGCAAAAGGGCTGCTAATTGCACACTTCAGTCATTGCATTTTAAGTGGCAGTTTGAAGATCTAAAATAAACTCAGATTTATGTACGAGTATCTAAGTGAATGCACTTGCTGTGGCTTTTAACCGAAATGCATCCAAAAATATTTACTTTAAATATTTAACCAGGTGAAATTTCTAATGAAAACTTGAGCTGGAAGAATCAATATTCATTTAATTTGATTCCTTTCCATTGCTTTATATGTAATTGGAATAAAATTTGGAAGTAGCCATCTCCAATGCAGAAATTAGTACGTGTCTGATTTTTAATTAATTTGCATTTAATTTCCAAGAACCTAGAAATAAATAATGTATAATTAAGAAACTGCAGAAGTAGCCGAACGCAACTCCTTTCAATCTTTAGAGCCCTTGTTTGAAATTTAAGAGTCAACAAATGTACTACTTTTTTTTTTTAAATGCTAAGTATTGAAAACTATAATTCATTTTAACAATTTCCAGCTGAAATCAGTGACTCCAATTTTAAGACTTTTATCCTCTATGGGAGTCATCTTTTAGTAGTATTAAGTATTGTTAAATACTTAATTTTCTTTAATAAATAGAACCAAATTGACGAGTTGCCAAGGAAATGTCTATTTCGACTGAGACAGGCTCGTTCAGTTCTTCTGATTTTCACATTGTATATATCTCTATTCTGTTGCTGCTGCACATATTTCAATAATTTAAATTCACATTGTTAACATTGCCTTAAAGAGCGCTTCTACTGTCGACAGTTGCAATGAATGAAGTAGCAAGCACAAGGCCCTCCCATTTACTATGCAAACCGTGCCAAAATTCGGCTGAACGAACAGTTGTCCCATTTGGCTGCAGTCAGACAAATCCCAGCCTGACAACGCAGCGCATTTTAAGTATTAATAAGAAGGAAATTCTGAGATTTGTCAGCAAAACAGACAACGAGATGCTCTGCCATAGAAAAGGAAAAGAATTTAATACTAAATAGCATATTCTTAGAGGCAGCTTCCTGGAGTAAATTATTAAGAAGTAAAGCACACTTGAATTGAAGATGCTGTTAATTATTTAAATAAACTCATTGTATATTATTAAACATTGTAATAGAGTCTTTGCTGTTTCATACACTTCCCGGCTTATTTTTGACCGAGTGCATAGAAAGTTTGGTAATATAAATCCCCGATGCAGCCGTAGATCGAAACAAAAGCTTCAAATAAATGGGTAGAAAAACGGTTTGCAGCTTTACGCCCCATGGCTCACTGCCAATAGTCATTTCCAGGACGATGTGCCTACATACACATACAACGTGGCCAACAAAAGTTCGGGGCGTAAAATATTTTGCATGAAAAGTTGTAAAACAATAACGTTTAGGGACAGGGCGACAGAGGAAAAGAGAAGGTAACCGAAATGCCGGCAAATATTTGTAGAAATATCTGAAGTGCATTGTACAATGCGTTAACAAAAATTCAAACTATTCACATGCACTCATATTGAATACATTTTGTATTAGTTTTTGAATGTAACTAAAATGCCAATGAATTCCCTATCTCAAGGTCAGAATTCTGTTGTCATTTGAATGCTTTTCATTTCGAGATGGGCGTGCAACTCTAGGTAATTACAAGCACAACTTTCGTCTGAATACCCATACACAAGGACTAAGGTATGTCAAGCTGAGACACTTGCATTCTGTAACGACATTCATCTTCTTCATTCTCTTACCATCGTCATCTCCGTCTATGGAAAACTTAGTTGGAAACATCACGACCACGTGCGGAAATTAAAATTCTAGCATCATCGTCAAAGGGCAGAGAGAGAAAAAACAGTACAAGAAACTGGCGCCAGACAAAAAGATACAAAGATGGATCTTAGCTTGCCGAAAGAAAAACATAGCCAATTTTTCCGACAGTCTTGTTGTTGTTTTCTTTCCTCTTTAACAATTGTCTAGACTCAAATCAAAGAACTGCGTCAAATTGTATGCTACAGTTTGTTACACGTGTACAAAGTATTTCTCAGCCCGTGGCGCAATCAAAGTGGGTTGAATTCATTCAGTTGGGGGTAGGTTTGCTTTGGACCAAGTCAGTTGCCGGGATTGCATAGCAGATCATAGTTATGACTATGTAGACATGTATCCATGACTGCAAGCAACTTCAATTAACTGCGTTTGCAGGCGCGTTCTTTGATTTGGCTCGTTTTTCCTTTTGTAGTTGTTGCAGTCCGTCGAACTTGGTTAATTAAAGTCTATGAAAATGCTCGTGTGTAAATCAAATCTCAGCGGAATCTCGAACTGTGCAAAGGTCCAAAGATTGTTAACAAGCAGGCTTGAGAATTGACGTACGTCTGAAATTTAAAGCTAGCTGAGCTTTGTCTTTCATGTAAGATTGAAATTATCTGTCACAAAAATTGTTGGTTATTTATGTATGATGCTATAAATAGTGTCGTAATAAATAGCAAAACTTTAAATTAAAAAAATGTATCTTAGAGCTTAAGTCTTAAAGTACTTAAGCGCAATAGACAAGATTTTGAGTGATTTAATGTAGCTTGATAAAATCGTCTTATCAAAATTTATTGAATCTTTCATAACCGGTAACGCTTAAAAAGTTTTTTATTTTGAGAAGCTTTAATTTGCTTTATGGTAAAATATTCAATAAAATAAATGCTTAAAGTAAACGATGCAACTCTGAATATCATCGAGTTACTAAAAACACATATCTGGGATTGACTCGGGAGAAGAATCCCCCGTCGAGCTGTTTAACAATCCATTTAAGTCGGCCAAATGTTTATCAACGTTTCGCACTTGCTTCAAGATATACAAGGGGGCCAAAATCATATCTCAGCCAAGTTACGTTACCAATGCATATAGAACAGTCTTCCGCGCTTCCGCTCTCCAGTTTTCCCTCCCTTTTCCATCCTTCCTCTCTTGCCAAGGACGAAGCTGACTTGCTCTTTCGCTTGTGGGTGAAACAAAAGAGCTTTTAACATTGCTGCGTGAATGTGTGTGTGTGTGTGTGTGTGTGTGTGGTGCGCGCAACCTTTGGCCGATTAAACATAAATCCCTATAAAGCAACAAAGTAAAAAATTGCCAACGAGCCAAGTAAAAACTTTGGCAAAGTGCTCAACGTCTTCTTGGTACGCGCGAATACCCGTTGCCCCGCCCTTTTTGCCGCCTATTTCCCCGTACTTTCCTGTGCCTTAGATTGCTGCTTCTGTTGCACGTTCTTATCCTCATCCTTGTCGCTGTCGTCGTTGACAACGACGTGCGAGGCCTTTGAAGTTGCCACGACTCAACGTAACTCTCAAAGCAAAGACGAAGCATCTCAGTAATTTATATGCCGTGCACAAGATCATTGTTGTTAAGGCATTAAAAACTTAAATAGTTTTAATTCGTTTGAAATATGCAGGCACTGAAATGAACGTGCACTATGTGCGGTAAATGCGGTGCGTATACTTAATACACAACCACAATACGATTGAGTACCAGACGCTGATTAGTTGAGAGAGATTGGAGGAGAAGAAGGTGTAGAGAGTAGAGAGAGAGAAAAGAATATTGCCTTCGTATATTTGACATTAATAATATGCAACGCTTCGCTTGTTTTTTGTCCGTCTTTGTCCAAGCGACGTTGCCACAGAAATTTAAATAAAGATACAGAAGCTGCCTCGGCCTCTGTCAGCGAATTGATTTGAATAGCCGCAGGGGCGGCTGGCAAGAATAACAATAAACATTACTATCTGCTTCATTGGTTATTTGCTTCTTTTTGTATCCCCCTTTATCATCATCCAGCTTCTCTGTGCGACAAACAAGAAAAACAGCAGCCAAATTGAAGAACAGCGAACGTCGATGAAGAAGAAGAAGAAGACCATTTTAAAAAGCCACCGCATGAAAGGGACGCGGAAAAAGGGAAAGACAGACGCTGCTTATAAAGCAATATATGAAGTAGGGAGCAGAGTGTGAGGGTTGGGTAAATGGAGGTGTACAGAAGCCAAGCAAACCACAACAATCGAATCGACTTCAATCCAATCGAATCGCATCAAATCGATAATTTCGCGTGTTTCTTTTATTTATTTTTTTTTGCAGCGATGTTTGCTTGTTCTTGGTTCCCTAGCCATGGGCTGAGCATGTCTTGGCATGTCCTGACATGTCCCGGCAAGTCCTTTGGCTGCAGCCTAAGCTCTGGAGAGCCTGTGCATTGTGTGTGGTGAAGTTTTCAGTCAGCTGCATGTTGAGTTTCCCGATTCAAAAAAGTGGCGAGAAAAGCGCCGACTCACTGAGAAAGAGAGTGAGCACTAAGAAAATATTTCCAAGTGTTATACAAATGTAAAGTGACATCGCATATGTCGGTACATTTTTTTCTACAATTATACTGGGAACAGTTTCTCTTATACTGTTACTATAAGGCAGTTAGCGCTTTAGTCCTGGCATGTGTGTGTGAGTGTTTGGGGAAGCGGAACCAAAACATGTAAACAAAAAGCCATTGATAGTGCTTATCAAGCAGCAGCTCTAAAAAAAATACAAACTGAAATACGCACTCACACTCAGAGCCGTTGAGTGGAAGTGAGAAGTTAGTGATAACTGGGTGTTAGCTGTTGGTTCGTAAAGAATGAACACGACCGAAGACACTTGAGTAATGAATCGACATTTCAGGGAGTTAAGCATAATGTACTGCGATTTATATCATTTAAGGAGTTAAGAGAAAAATGAAAAATTAAATTTACCTCGATTAACTATTGAAGGACTCAGTGCATAAAGGATATTTAATAAATTATTTAATACAATTAAATTAAAGAAGAATCTTTGTGTGTTTATAAAAATACAATCAACTGATAAGAGCAAGATTATAGCAAAGGTCTTGTGAAATTATTATTAAATTTTAATTAAACATATTTTAAAATTTGTTATTGTAATTTTAACATATTTGATTAAGTTACAAAAGAATAATTTAGTGCTATCTAGGTCCACATATTTATATGCTATTAAAATAAAATTACTAATATCGAAATATGATTTAATAAACTTTTAAAAAACGCATTAAAACGCATTTAAAAATTTTGCTTAACATATTAAGTTTGGTTTAACATCTTCGTCCATATAAATGCCACTAAAATCAAAATATCTGAACATAATTAATAATTGTTCATTTAGCTAGCAATTATATTGTGCTACTTTTTATATAGTTGCTTAATTTTAATTTGATAACGCGCATTTATTATGCATTTTTATGACCACATATAAATCACATACCGCAAAGCACTAAAATAATAAAAATCAAATAGGAAAATGAAAATGAAAACAAATGCAGAGCGATAAACTCTTTTGGGGCAATAAGCTCGCGCTCTCAGAGAGTCGCTCTCAATTGCAGTCAGTCACTCTCTCTTGTACTCACTCTCGCGCTCTTTCGTTGTGTGTACGCACGCAGAGTGTATAACAGTTTTTGCCGAGGCGACAGACACGAAGTGACGACGACAATGACGACAGCGACGCTTGATATGGAGCTGGAGAAAATCCCGGCAGGCGATTGCCTGCTGAAACTCGTCGGAGCGTTGCGGCCAAGCAGTCTCATAGCGTACGCCGTTAACGACAGACACAGCGGGCCCCCTATTGACGTAGTCTGACGTCGGGAGTTGGCGTCGTGCGTTGGCGCTTGTCACATAGTTCATACAACAACATCCTTATTCAAAGCGAAAGGGAATCGAATTTGATGCAGTTACACTTTATGGTGGCAGTGTACAAAAGTTAAAGAAAAGCTAAATCGAAGGAAAGCGGGCACTAGGTCAAAAGGCAGCAATAGAAAACGAATAAAAACAAAAGTGCCAGAGAAAAGTGTGCATGAAATCAGACCAGTACCAAAAAAGAAGAAGCGTTTTAGAAAAGTCGCGAATTTACGATAATCCGATGCCGGGTGCACATCGTCGGGTGAGAAAACTTCCGTTACGGCCGCATTTAACACGTGAAATTCAGTGCCGCAAATTGTGCGAACAACGAGAACGAGGGAGAATACAGCAAAGAATCCCCCTCACACTCTCTCTTTCTCACGCTCTTCCACTCTTCTCCACTTGACAAAATGGAACATGTGTAAATGCTAACAAGCGAGTCGACAAATAAATTTTGATTGATTTTGATTGACATGGCACTCAGAAAGGGCCACCCAGAAGCAGTCAAGTGAAAATTCCGGAAAATATTTCCGAGAAAACCACCCAGAAATATCAACAAATAACATTATAAAAGCAATAAACAAAAACAGATCGAAAACAAACTGAAATACTTTCAATTATAAATTTATTGTATCAAAAAAGAAAGGAAAAGCTTTTGATTACATGCAGAGTGAATAAGAAGAATAATACAAGCAATAACAAATAAAATATGCTCGTATAAAAGATAAAGTGCAATACATACTAAAATATAAGTGTTTCTAAAAGTATCGGGCTAATCAACTACTTTTACAATAAAACGAAACGAAAGAACAAGAATAACAACCAAAAATCGCTGAGCTAAGCAACTTTTCCTTAAGAATTTTTCCTTATTTTCTTTCCTGCTGTCGCTCAGTTTTTCATTGCCAGGCGTCAGTCTGCATATTGTTTTGTGCGTGTATGTGCGTGTTTGTGTGTGTGCCATATAAAAAAGGATAAAATATTCCCGCATTGATTTTTTTCTTCCATCACACGCTGTGGCAATGTTCAGATGTGGCATCAACAAAGTGGATCAACAACAACAAAAACAACAACAACAACAACACAGCGCGAAAACCACATCAAATAAAAGTTGAACGTGTCGAAACTTTTTGCACATTCAACATTGGACATTGGACTCTATCTCGCTCGCACAGTTTCGTTCTATCTCGCTCCCGCACTGGGTATGTTATTTCTAATTTCTATTAGTCCTTGTTGTTGTTGTTATTTTGACTGTTTGTACATAAAACTTAACAATATTGCTGTCAGAGTAGTTCGAACATTTTTGAACTTTTAATGCTCACATCCTTTTTCCCATAATAATGTTCAAAGTTTTGACCCTCGACATTAGTTGACAGTATTTTCGACATTTGGCTTATTTAATTACAACAAAAGCTCATTTTAAGGGATTATCGAAAAAGTATTTCAATAGAATATAAGTTAATCTTGTTAAAATGATTAAATTTAATAGATAAAAAACAATTGCACGGGTTTAGTGTAAGTTGATATACATATATGATAACTGGAAAACGAAATAGCGTTTAAATATGTTTTCGAATTGAACACTTTAAGCTTGAAAATCAAATATATTTAAAATACAAATTAAAATATTTTTTTCATACGTATTTTTCATTTGCGTTTTAATATATTTAAATGATTAAAATTAAATAATTTTTTTGGCAAAAACATTGAAATAAATATATTTTTCCAAAAGAACCTAAAACAGACTATTTTTTAAGGAACTTTACAATACAAAAAATCAACATTCAAAAAAATCACATTTTACCATTTATTTACCAATTGTCACTTTGGGTATAACTTTCCAACTACAACTAATAAATGCTGACACTTTGTTGCTAATACTTAGCTTATAAACAAATTTGAATTTTATGAATAAGTTAATAATTAAATATTGAAGTTAATGTTAGTAATAAAAAAAACATTTTGCCAAACGAAGTTTTTGCTAATGCTAAAAAACATAAAGTTTATGCCTCTCGTTAATACTTCTATGCTTCCCTATTTTCCACAATTTTATAGTTGGCAAACAATTGGCAAATCTCTCTTATACAAACTTAAGACAATTGTCTAACAAGAATCGGAAAGTAATAGTTAAGTGAGCTCCTCGAAAAACACTTGAGTTTGAAGAGGATAACAAATGAAAGGTTTTTGCTTTCAAGTTATGCATTGTTAGCGAATCGTATTATAAACTTCAGTATTTCATTGAAATTTCCATGAGCTTAGCTTATTCACATTCAATAAGCTGGCTCATTAAAATAGTCTATGTTTATCTTTAATTGGTAGTTTAATTAAAAGTTTGCTAGTTAAATATATTTTCACCTAACTCAGCAGGGAGTTGAATTTATGGCCAGGTGGTAAAAATTAGTGTCATCCTCAGCATCCTCAGCAATTAAATGCAAACAAACCCTATTCATACAAAATTTAATTAACAACACACACACACACCACACTCAGTATAAAAAGAAAAACGGAAAAACTTGTCGAGTTTTAAATTGTTTTTGTTGCGGCTGCTGCTCAATTTAAAAGTGGAGCACCCAAAGATCAACCACAACAAAAGCGGCAAAGGACGTGGTAAAGGTAAAGGTGGTGACTTAAGTGGAGCTCTTTTCAGTTTTCCGGTAAATGGTTAACGGTAACCGGCTCACCTGTAAATATTTGGCAGACCGCAGGAAAACTTATACCTACATATAGTATAATAAGAAAAGCGACGATTGCAAAAGTTTTTCAGGGCAATGGCTTTTCAGCATTGCGCTGGCGTGTAAATGAGAAAATTCATTATTTAACATTAATTAAGGCTTATTATGCACATTATCAACACACACCCACACACACAAACACACTCAACACACACAAACACACACACATATACAGGCATCTGCCAAACCGCATTAAATGTCAGCCAGAGACTCATACAGAAGAGAATGAAAGTAAGTGAGGAAAAGCGAGGAAAAGTCACACAGACAGCTGGTGGCCAACTATCACCCACACACTTTTTGAGAGCGGAAACTCACACCTGTGTGTGGAAAAGAAAAAAAACCCACACAGAACAAAACACAACATGTTCATAATTCAACTAGTTAGCATTGAGAAGGGGCCAATGGAAAACAGGAAGTGTACAGATAATAGCAACAACAGGAAAAGAGACTCACAGAGAGAAAGAGAGCGAAAGAGAGCGAGAGCTGTTTAAATTATTCAGTAAATTGTTAAGTAAATAACATGAGAGGCACACGTTAAAAAGGCACAACAACAATGCTAACAACAACAGCAACAACACACAACCAACAACCAAAAATGGCGTCTCCTTTTCCTCCTTTCCTCCTTTATTTAAATGTCTATGGGGTTACAGTAGAAATGTAGCTTGTATATGAAAACACCACGGTGATGATGGGCAGACACCGGTGATAATCATGAGAATCATGACGATGATGATGATGATTGCGTTGATGTTAATGATCATGTTGATGATGGTGATGACACGCCATTCACGGCTCAGTGGTAAATGTATCTTATATAATAAAATCTACACACAGAATATGTAGTGACGTGATGGAGGTGTAGGTGTAGAGGCCCCCAAGGTGTTCCAAGTCGTGCAGTGAGTGGTAACTGAGACGACCCACTGTAGCTGATGTGCGTGTGGTTCAACAGCAAGTTCAACGGAAGCTCAGCAATGTGTTTGTTGCAAGATGAGGAAATACCACACGAAAACTATGCCGGAAACGGAAACGGAAGCAGTACTGAGAGCACAGAGTCAGGATTACTCTGATCTAACCAACCAAGCACAAACTAAGCACATTTTTCAATTCATAACTGTAGTTAGCGGTTTGCTTGTAGAGAAACTCTAGAGTCTAGAGTCTAGACAATGCAATATTAGATGAATTTCAATTTAAAAGTCTCCTAATCCCGAATCCTTCAATGTTAATCTTATTTAGTAATTTCAAGTACAAGAAAACAATTTACATCTAAGGAAAGGGCATGCTTTAAAATTAAATTAAGTTTACTACCTCAGCATAGTTACTTCTACTGAAAACGTTTCTAGTAAGGAATAGCTAACTCTCAAAATGAAGAATGATTTTATCTCTGCAATTATGTTTTCCAAGAAGTAAATTGCGTAATTACATCACTTTAATCAGAACAAACAAAGTGTAAGCAAACTACTTATTTTAAACTTATTTATTTCGTTAAATGTATTCCAGTAATTTAAATGTAATAACTATTTAAATATTTCATCTGTCCTTCGCAATTTCAAAAATAAATTCATTTTATTATATTTTAATTATTATATTTGTTAGGTTATTTTAAATTAATTATGTATTTATTTACTGTAACTGTTTGCTTGTTTAATAAAAATCTAAATTATAATATCTCTTTAATGACAATTTTCATTACCCTCCTCTTGATCTCCTATAATCAGTAAAGCAACCCACAATTGTCTTCCTCGATTGAATAAGTACCAATTTACTTTGAGAAATGACCGCATTAACACTTTAAGTTTGTTGTTAGTCTAAGAAATGCCAATTACAGGTCAGAAAATCAAAGTTGTTGTTAGAAGTATTCAATGCTGGTTAAATCAGTGTTTAGACTTCATCTCAAAGTAGATTATATGTGTACTATATACACATATGATGGCCATGGCCAATCACGCTCGACACTTCTCGACAACCCTCGCAGCACTCTCAGAAATAACGTGCAGAGTAAACAGCGATTGCCTGGACCTGGACCACTTGCTGGGTCTGCACCCTTTGGATACGGTCTAATTTTATGACCGAGACAGTTTCAGAGACGCTTCTCAGTAGTCCCTTCTACCAAGTGTTGAGGACCATAATTTATGCGGGCTTTGAGTAGAAATGTTTGCATAAACTACATATTCTATGCAAAAATATGCTATGGACACCGACAGAAGGCAACGCAGCACGAAGCACGTTGTATGTATCTCTAGTGAAGGGGGGCGAGGCTGCCACATGTGTGCGTGCTTGTGGCAGTGTCAGTGCCCATGGCAGACACAACTTGCTCAGAAACATTAACCAAAATTGATTTTCGATTTTTTTTCTTACTCCCCACACAGCTTCAAGGGTGGTATTTGAAGAGGGGAAGGGGTAGTGGTAGTGGATGGAAAGTAGCTGCCACTGTAGATGCTTCTGGTGGCGAGTTGGCGCCGCACGTTTTCTGGGTTAATATTCTAAAATATCAAGGAAACAGCAGCAGCAACATTAGAAAATAAAGCAATTTGTTTTGCGCATTTTCGAGTTGTGTTTTTTTGTTAGTTTTGAAACTGGCCAAAAGTTTGATTAGTTTGTTTTGCATGTAAGTGTGTGTGTGTGTGTGTGTGAGATGGGTGGATAATGTTATTAATGTTTTTCTATAAGCTTATTCAGGAGCTTATCGAAGCCAGAGGCCACGGTTCTGTTCTGTCAACGGTTATTCTATTTTCAGCCAAAGTTTTTAGTTTGTTTTTTCTTCTTTCTCCAAACTTTCCATTTTCCATCCCAGCTAAAACATCTGTATGTGTTTGTGTATCTGTGTGTGAGTGCATTTCATGTGTTACACATGCCGTGGTAATGGAGGCAGCCTTAAATATGCTGCTCTTTGGCTGCTTTTGGCCTTTCTCATTGAAATTTCCAGTTAGGCTCAGGTTGAGGGCGGCTTCTGACCGCGCTTAATAAGTTAAAAGTTAAAAGTGGGCCGAAAGTGCACAGATTAACCTTGGCAAGTTGGTTTGGTTGGCAATTGAAAAATGCTAAAGTGCGCCGATAATTACACGGGTTTTAGCCTCGTTAGCGTTGTGGCCAGCATGTTGGTCAACATGACAGGAGCTTCAGCTTTAAACAATGTTTAAAAATTCAATCGCTTAATTCTTCAGCAATTCCTTTAAATTATAACACTTTTTACAGCAACAAAAGTATGCAAATTAAATGGAAAGAAAATAAATTTAATCAATTTAACAAAAGGGTCATTAAATTTAAATGACAATATTGTAGCTTGTATATAATTACTTTGTTTCTGTTATACATTAATAACTTTCACATATTCTCATTAATGTTAATTTGTTTGGAAAGTAATTATTAATTTAACGTATATTTAAGCCATAATGTTATTTATTACAGCAAATTTATTGATTTACATTTATATTAATTTTGTTCGATTCTTTTGAATTTTATAATTCCTACACTAAACTTGTATTGTTTTTTTCAAAAAGAAGATTAAATAATAGATACTTCTTTTTAATATTAATTAAAAATCTATTTTATTAATTTTATTTTTACTGTCGAATATTTTATTTTTAAAAATTAATTTTAGGTATAACAGAAACTATTATAATCTATAAAAATTCTTGTATGTGTAAGTATAAGTTTAAGTTTAATTTATTTTTAAGCTTTATTGCAGATTAGTTTGAAAAATGTACATAATTGGTTTAGAAATATTTTTTTTATTTTCATTTTATTTATATTTAATAATTTGTATATGTATTTTAGTAACACATATTTTGTTGAATTTTTGTTTTTATATTATTAATCAAAAACTTATTACGTTTATTTCATTTTTGTTATGAAATGTTTTTTGATCTTAATGCGAATTTATATGTTTAATGTGTCAATCAAGTGTGATTCACAATATTGAGTCACTGGTTTACTTAACTTTTTGTTCATTTGTCATTAGTGTAAAAAAAAGATACAAAAAACGAACATGCTCCCAATGGGCCCAATCAATGGGCGAAAAAAGCGAAAAGGCGACCACATCCTGGCCCACATCCTTCTGGCCAGCCTCAAGCTGACCATGACGAAAATAAATGGCCGTGCAAAATGCCAAACAAATCAGTCGCAATTACGCGCTGAGCTGCCATTGGGAGAAAAGTAGAAAGAGAGAGAGAGAGAGGGAGAGAGAGAGAGAGAGGTAGATAGTAAGTGATTTTGAGAGCAAAGGGGGCCAAGGCAAAGATCGAGGGGCCATCGAACAACTGTAAAACATTAAATAATTTCATTTTTGCCTCCTTTTCTGGCGTAATGCGGCACCAGCTCAATCAGAAAGTTAAGCAAACAAATTGAAAAATTAAAACAAGCAGCAAAAAGCTGAATTCACGTTTTTGTTGTTTTGTTTGTTTTCTTCACATTTTTGCATTATTTTGCCTGTTGTTCTACGGCTGAAAAAACAACAAAACAAAACAAAACAATAACAAAAGCGAAAAGCGAAAACGAAAGCAATAGCTTAAGAAAGTGGAATATAGAGCACAATATGCAATATACACACATATACAAGGGCTTTCTCCATTTTGAGGCAAGCGAAAGCAATTTCCGTTCGTTAAACCTACATTTCGAAATTAAATTTCTTACACTTGAAAAGTTCGCGCTGCTTCAATATTGCCAGGCGTTTTTCATTTGCCTCTGCTCTGAAATACAGACCCAGCGCAATTATGCTGCTGCTGTGGTGCTAGGGGTGGGGCGAATACCAGGCCTCCAAACAACCACACACCACACACCACACACCACTCCTCATTCCTCACTTCTCACTCCTCCCAGGCAGAGTGAGTTGTAAGGGCAAACACGCGGCGCCTTTAAAACTTTCCAAAGCAGTCCGAAAAAAAATCATTAAAAAATATGTACAAGCTGCAAAATATACATGAAAATATTATGTAAACAAATGCAGAGCACGCTCCCCCTAAACATCCTCCCCCCCTTGGCCGCTCATTACGACCTTCGACTACATCGAGTTGAAAAACAGGGAATGAGAGTAAAAGTTCGACGTTGTTTACCAACGTGGCCGCTGCGCTGCGGTTGGCTCTTTGCAATTTTTCCTTTCCTTTTTTAAGGCTTCGTTTTTTTTTTTTGTAAGGGGGGAACAGCGGAAGGGGAGCTTGACGAAAAATTGCTGAGTATTAAATATCTATTGAGTAGAATATTGTGGCATAAATTGAAGCGCGCTGACTGCTCGAGGAAAATGTTGCTTGTTTTTCATTATGTTTGCCGCGTTTCACATTTTTTGAATTGCTGCCCAAGCGGCAAATTCTGGGAGCTTAATTGAGGTATTATTTGTGTCATCGATTGGTTGGATGACAGGACTTCTTCGGAAGGAAGTCTGTATGCGTTTTTTTTTGTTATAGACGTTTTTACAATCTGCAATCTGGTTTTCCATTTCCATTTCCCAAACCCAAACACATTCTACGCACTCCCATAATCTTATCCAATTTATATAATCTGCTTAATTTGTATGAAACAAAAGGAAGAAAAAATGTGGGTAGCTGGTTACCTCGGTTTTTTATTAAGCTGGGCGGTTTGGGGGTGGGTGGTAACGGACAGCTGAAGATAAGCCCAACAACAAGAGCGCAATGCGAGACAAAAATTAGAATAAAAGGATACCAAAGCTTGGCCCAGAGCCGAGACCCTCAATAAAATCTTTTTTTACATATATGTGTATAATGTATATAGATATGTTATTTAGATGCTCTTGGCGAGGACACGAGAATTATAGGACCCCAGGACACTGTGTTTTTAGGGCAATAAAATTGATATAATGTGAATGCAATTTGCCGGAACTCAATGAGAATTTTCCGAGATCTTTTCTGTGTGTGTGTGTGTTTAAATTTAAAACTTGACATAGACAGTCGTCGGTCTGTCTGGATGTCAACCACAAGGCTTTGTCAAGGACATGCCAGGCTAGGCAAGTGGCGAGGATTAACTTGCGATGTTTCGCTTTCAAAAAGGACCTATAATATTTCAAGGGGTCGACAAGATTCCCACACGAGAAGAGGTCCTGGCATGCTCTGTCCTGTCGGACTCTTCCTGCGTCAGTTTAGTTGCCACGCGTCTGGCATACTACGACGCCATTAAATAGAATATTTAATTTTATTGTTGTCGCTGCCGCCGTGTCCTTGTCGGCGCAAATACGTCACGCAAAGGGTCAGCCTCAGAGATTGAGAGCTTCAGAGTCGCCTCAGAGCGATGCGCATATTTCGAGGCTTAGCTTCAAATTTAAATTCCGAAAGCATCCTGAGGACATATTTGCATATTGTTCATTTACTTTCCAAAAAATTTAAGCAAAACGACTTTTTTCCTCTCGATATCCTGTAAAAATAAAAATTCACAAAAAGGTATTCTAATTTAGAGAAAGTCTTATTATATATATGCCTGACTGCCAACCAAACGAGTAGATGTTGTTCCACTTGTCTGTAAACAGGAGAGATATATTCGTAGATATAGTAAACCTTTGCACTCAAAAAGTACAGGGTCTCCTACTGTCATTCTTGGTCCACCGTAGCTTTCTGCATTTTTGAATTTTTGTTTGCACCCCATATTGTGTTTTTTCTTTGCAAAAAATATTAAGTTCTTAACTTGAAGAGGTACCAACATCGAGCTTATTTCTAAACTTTGAATGGCAAAGTTTTAGTAAATTTTATTACCATTAGTTAAAGACTAGTTTTATTGAAAACGGTAATCGCGTTTACGATTTATACTCGAATAAGCTGAGTCATATATCAAAAAAAAAAAAAATATATATATATATTTTGACAACTACTCCATAAAAAAATGTTAAAGTCACTTTTCCGTGTTGAAGAGGTCAACATCTATACGTAAAAGCAGACACAAATATCATTCATTTGTAAACTTGTGTAATATTTAATCTAACATATACTTTTACAATTGTTTGGCGATTGCATTAAATAAATAAATAAATTATTATATGAAAAGAAAAATAGAGTTATGATTTAACAAATTCGAGCCCAAACAAAATGACCAGAATAAATAAAAAATATTTTTGAGAAATATTTCTAGACAACAATAAAGTCTTACACTCTGATTTTAAATTTTATAAATTTTATGTGAAATATGTTTATACCACATATAAAATCATTTCGAAAATAAATAAATAATAATATATTATTTTATAGCTAGTCTTTAACGTGAATTAATATTTTGTATAAATTCTCGACAAAAGAGATATTTTAGTTGATTGCTTTCAGACACTTCTTAAGTTTTTTACAGAGTGTTTTCCTAGTCGAGCAATCTCGACTGCCGTCTTTTATTTGTGTTGTACTAAAACGAGAAAAGAGAATGAAATGAAAACCAAAAAGTTATAAACAATTCTAATGAAACCCTTTTCCTGTTTTGCATTTTTCCAGGTTACATAGGACGACGCCACACAGTCTGTTGATTAACCGATAAAGGTATGCACAAAAATTAACAAATACGTAAATGAACAACCAAAAGATACCCATTACTAACTGAGCATAGTAATGAATTTTTGTTTGGGTTATACTTCTATCAATTTAAATATATAAATTGATATAATAAGCTGAGCTATTGATAACAAACTGTATTTATTTTGATAGCTGTTAAATCTGAAATCTGTTAGCCAATATAAGGAATAAGGGCTATAACCTTTTGCGGACTCGCATGTGAGCTTACAACGGTAGAGAGAGCATTTGTTGTTGTTATGTTTATTTCTGTTTTATGCAAATAACATTAAATATGCAAATCAAGGAGTAGCACAGCAGCTTTGAAGTAACTTTTTAATTTTTTTGTAATTCTGTTGTTGTTGTTTTTACGTTTTACCTTTTCGTGAAGTTGTTTTTGGTGTGGGCTTATATTTTTGGGTTTGACATAAATGGCTGTCTGTTTGCTTTTAACTGAATGTCAGTGTCCCCGTCCAGGACCTCAGTTCTTTGTATTTGTCCATTCAATTTATTTATTTATGAATATTATGCATACGAGCCTGTATGTGTCTGAAAGAGAGTGACAGAGAGAGAAAAAGAGTGAGAGAAAGAGAGAGAGCGATATGGCCACTCGTCAAAATAGTCATGGCCATATTTCATTGAGAGATTTAAAAATAATATTTATGTACAAACGGAATTTCGATTTTGGTTTATTAACTGAAAGCGTTGACCATGTAAAAAGGTGCACTGACAAATGGCCAGATGGGCAATAAAAACCAATTTGATTTATGTTCAGCTTTAACATTTCTGCCATGTTAGCGCCGCCATTGTGGCCAATATAAAAATGCTAGCCACATTTTTTGTCAACGCGCCTGACAAGTGCAAGTCCCAAAAAAAGAACATGTTGAAGAAAAACTGAAACTGAATCAGTTCCCAGGTGCGTGCGCCCAGCAGGTGCTTAAATTTGTGGCTACATTTTGTTGTCCTTCTCTCCTTCTGCGACAGGACACTTCCTGGCAATAAAAGGCAACTTAAAATGATTTGCGGCCAAATTGTTTCACTCTGATTCACTTTAGACATGCTTCCTTAGTCCGAGATACCACCAAACCACATGTGACAGCCATGTTTACACCAAGGTGGTAGAAACAACGACCATAGTAACTGCTGTCAGCAAATATGCAATTTAATTGATAAAGTTCTGTTGCAAATTGTTATCAGTATGTCTATAATTAAGGAATATTTATTTAAATGGCAATTCATTAGAAATTCAATACACAATAATGACAAACTACAAAGCTCAGTTTTTTCGCAATTTAAATTGATTTATCATCGTACTTTGCATGTATGGAACTGCTTCCAAGGTTACTCGGATATCAAAAGAATATATTTGTCTAAGGAAATTAATTGAAACATTGTAATTTATTTTAAAGCTTTAAAACTTAAGATCTTAACTTTGGCGTAGGCTAGCCAAAAAAATTAATTATCGTTGACAAACAGCAAAGGCAAAAAATTGTAGAAAATAAACAAAAGGAATTGATGTCTTTACAAAGCCGAAAGTTATATACTCTTTAAGCTTGTAAATATATTATTCTGAATTTGCAAGCATTATTGTAGTTTGAGCTTAAGAAATATGTGATTACTAACAAGAATTTTATATTAAATTTCAATTCGAATATTTTAATTAGTTTATCAGCTATATTAGTCTAAAGCTCATTTGCGTTTGTTGAAACAGTTTTGTTTATATTGAATTTAACTATTTGTATAGATTTTCACAAGCTCATTTTTCTTTTCTCTAAATAGGAATTTTCTACCATGTTTTAATCCCTGCTTTACATTGCTTTAAGCCATGTTTCAACAACATTTCAAGGCGGTAGATGATGAAACAAGCAAAGAAACAAAGTTCTTTCGTCTTAGCTTATCAAACTGATCATAATTATACTAGCCTTTTTTAATATCTTACACACTTGGTGACAAATTAATTTGACCCTGTGGAAAAGGGTATCAAAAGAGAAAAATCATTGTATGTAAGCCGCCTGCTTAGAGTCTCGCGTATTTCATTACAGGCGACAGCACTTGAGCGTTGTTAAGCTAAAAGTAAATTGCTTATTAAAAAGCAGCCTCAGCGTTTACAAACACACATACGCACACACAGAGACAAAGTTACACAGATACTCACTGACTGTTGACTACGTTGTGGATAGAGGAAGAAGGGATGGGGAGTGTGGGAAAAGTGTGGTGTGAGCTACTCATTTTCACTTCAAGTGGCAGCAAAAGCGAAAATTAAGTGAGTAGATGCCACAGACAACACATAGGGAAGGCGAGGAGGTCTTCTAGAGGTAATGACAAAGCGCTAGACTGTGGCAACGAATAACATCAGGAGTTGGAGCTAAAGCTAGAACTGTGGCTGGCAGTTCAGTTAGTACATGTTAAGGTCCTTGAAGCAATCGACTTAATGCTCAGCCTGTTGTGTATTTAGTTTGCATTTACATTACACACACCCACACTTCCTCACACACACACCCCACCCTCCCATACACACTCTCATAGGGAGCTGACGCAAGGACATCCGCACACATGACTGCCTGGCTGAGCTACCGGAGGGGCGCACATTTAATTTTCTACACATTGTGCCATGTCCTGATAGATTAACTGCGTATCGACTGCATGTGTATATACACTCGGAGAAATTTCATGGAGAATATCAGCCAATGGCAGCTGAAAATAAATAACAACATATTTGTCGATTACCAGGTGAAAAAATTCTGTTTAAAGTAGCCCAAACTATTAACTTAATAATATATAAATAATATAAATAATATAACTTCATGAAGCAATAAAAATTACAGTCACCTCTTTTTGTCTACGTTTGGTTCTGATACCTTACCGTTTGGATGAAACTTTTTTCTGAGTGTATTTTTGTACAAGCATGTGTGAGCCAAAATAAGTTGTGTCCTTGTCACACATACATACACGTGACATGTGCTTGCTGATTGGATGACTCGAGACACAGCTCAAAAGTCAAGGTAGGGACCAGACTCTAAGGAGGGGAAGGAGCTTGTGTAACTGGAATTGTTAGTGGAACTGGAACTGAGTATTCGGAACGGTTCAATGAATTTTTGCCAACGTGATTCGCATTAGAATGTCTATTCAAATGAGCACATAATTTGTTTGTTTGTCTGTGTGCAGTTACAGAGAGATATGCATAAATATCGGCTAGCACTGAGGGCTGTTGGCATTTTATGAGTTCAATTATGGCATATAGTAGGGTGTATGCAAGGGGGGGTGTCTCAGTCTGAATCCTAATCTGAGTCGGAGTGTGAGTGTGCGCCTTTGATATAAATTTCAAACAAATTGCAAATAAATTGGAGTTGTCTTGCCGTCGCTATTGTCAACCCTCGTGTGTCTCTAGTGTGCCCCACAAGTTATTTAAAATATGCAAATTTCTTGTAGCTCATAGTCAACACTCTAATACACCCTCAGCATTTATTGCTTTTCGCTTTGTGCCGCCAGTTTAAAGACGATTTTCATCGTTCTGGGGCTTTGTTCTGTGGCAAGTCCTTGAATTGCTGAGGAGCACAACTTCGACATATCCCCATGACATTTAATTTGCTTAAGTTCACCAAGCGCCTGCCTCGGCCCAACCTTCCTCTCTTCACCTTTCTTTCATCCAGGCCAAAACCAATCTGTCTGTTTTTTTTTTTATTCTTTTTTGTGTTTAATTAAATATATATAAATCCATATGCAAGTCCATAAGTGTGTCCTGGAGCACACGCTTTGATCGATGGATGGCCAGCAATTTTTTGTGGTTTACCCTGGCTTGAAGAGAAGTCAAACTGAATTGATTTAAAGGGAAATGCAATTTGTTACTTATTTTATTTGCATTTTGATGGACAGCTGTGTTTTACAGAGGGGGGTCATACATACCTACGCTTATTGCATTCAACTGATGCCAAGCGGAAACAATAAATATAAATCGATTTAAGTGTTTATGAATGCGTATTTATTTTGCTACTGAATTCATATATAATCGTAGTGAATATATTTGATAAAAATGAATATAAATACAAGGAGGTTGCAATTCAATGAATAAATTTGGGTGCCACAATTAGTAAGCGTTTGATAAAAGACAGTTCCAAAACAAATAAATAAATAACACTAGAACTACATTCAAATTGAACAACTTTCAAATAAAATTATAAAAACAATATTTTACATTTTTATTGCAATAAAATATTTGTTGCATTTACAATTTCTTTGTCAACTATCAACATATTTATGTTCGAAGTCCTTTTTTCAATTTAAAAACCAAATAAAAGTTCTAACTGAGCCACAAAGTTTTTTCTACGAATTGAAATCGAAAACGAACAGTGAATTCCAATTCTATTTCAAATACACAAAGCAAACCACGAAAATGAAATAAAATGAATCAAATAATCGAGTACGCTTTTCTAATGAAAATACTGCATCAAATAGAAAAATATTTAAAAAAGAAATAAAAAACACGAGCTCTTGCGCCAAAAACCCTGGTAACAAAATATTTGTGGCACAGCTGTGAAATGTTCATTTGGTGAAAAGTTTCTCTGCTCTTTAAACTATTGTTGAGACAAACAGTGAGAGAGAGAGGAGTGGAGCATAACTTTTGTATAATAATGCCTGATTTTAGACCCTTTATATAAACACTCAACAAAAGCCAAAAATAAAGAAGAGTACAGCTTTAGCATTTACTCAATTGCAAGAATGGGACCCACCATTATCCATCCATCCATCCATCCATCCAGATTTCCATCCATCCAACCCAGCATCACAGTCTGTTTTATTTTCGCGCATTTGCTGTTTATATAAAACAATAATAATAAATTTTGTGGCAATTTGGAAGATGGGAAACATTGCGACGCCGTTGCCGTAGCCGTAGCCGTAGCCATTGCCTTTGAGCCTTTTGTTGCCTTTTGTCGAGGCTTCGACTATGACTATTCTCAGGCCTCTAAGAAGTACCCCCAACCCAAAAGTCTTAGTTTCAGACCCCCAAGGGGGAGACGCCCTCAATTTCGTTTAGCCAGCGGCTTCTGTGCGTATTGTAAACTTTCGACATTTTCTGTTTGTGTTTGTAGAAAAGTTTTTGCTCTTTTCCATTGAATTTATTTGTTTGTTTTGCGAGCCCCGAGCGAATTATTTCGGGTGGTCCCATTGAGTAACTGGTTGCCAGGCTACGGTAATTATGTAACCATCTGAATTGCTAGATTTTTGATTTGCCTCCAGACGTCTACCAACCAGTCTTTATTAAATTTACAATACAAAAGCCGTGTACACACGTTTATTCAGCATTTGCTTAAGCAGCAATAGAAGCATCATACGCATGTTCTTTGCCCCATGCAGAAATTCAACCCTGCCACATCGCTATCTTCAGTTTCCCTTTTGCCATTGATAGGCATTCGGAACGATTGAGATTGAGGCGAAAAGATGCCGAGCCAAAGGAAACTGACGCTACTTTGTATGCCAACAGCAAATACACATACATATATGTATTTTAGCAGTTGTATGTGTATGTATAAGTGTGTGTATGTGTGTGTAAATGTGTGGCAAAGTGACGATAAAACATTTGCTCCGATTGCTTAAGTATGCCATTGCAGTGAGAAGCATGAAGGCAGCATTTAGCTTTATATACCCTGGCTCTAAAAAGGGTACTCGCTTTCCATGGTAATGTTTCTATCAGGAAAAGATATAAGCAAATAGAATATACTTTATTTGCTCAAAATCAAAGCTTTTTTCTAAAATTTTTACTAGGTTTTTTATGAGTTGAATTTACATATCCTTAAAGGGATAGGAAAGTAGAAGCCATGTAACAAATAAGCAGATGAAATAAATATATCCTATGTTTTATATTTCATGTATATTCTATATTCATATTATTCAGTAGGGCTTTATTATTTAAACGTTTCACTCTATATTTAAACTTTATTTTAAATTGTAATTATGAGAAACAGCAGCTTATTTAATAAATTTTATTTACATAATATTTATTTATAGAGAACTGAGAATCACGTATACGTCATTCGAAAACAAATATATAAATAGGTGTCCTCTGTCAGGCGCCATGAAAAATTCATACATATTGTTTTGGAGGACTATCGACTTTCCCAATCCACAAATACTTCTTTATTTCATATCTTGAGTTTGCCATTAAGCTCCGCAAGAGCATATCAATTTCGACCTTAGCATGATCTCGTTTATTTACTTACTTATATTTCATTGATTTTCTGCTTGGCGTTGTGTCTGTCAATACGTGTGTTACTTTTTTTTAAGCAGCTGAAAGATGCTGCACAATACACATACGTTACACAGATACAGCTACACATACACTTAAAGTTAATGACTTGCCGTTAGTTTGGGAAGGTCGTCGCTTAGCCTAAAATCGAAGCAAGCTGCTCTCGGTGTTGTTAATTTAAGTAAAAAGCATTTTAGCTGATGTGTTTATTTGCCACGCCCCGCACATACATACTCACACACATTTGTACTGTTATCCAGGGCCTTCATATTAGTGATAATTTAGTTGGTCTCTCGGTTGTGCTACTACGAGTATCACACATTTCTTAGTGGAGAGCAATGGCTCTATATGCGAGGGTGGGTTGAAATCTTTTTCTGTTACGTTTAGATAAATATATAACAATGCTAGAAAAAATATAATAAATTGAAAAGATTGGATACTTCGAGAACTCTTTATTTGGGAAGCATCAAAAAGTTTGAATATTGCCAGACTATGTGTATTGGTTTGATATTATATTTATTTAAGCATAGGCCAGTTACTTTTCAATTTACCCTCGAATGGAGTTTCCCAGCACATGTGTATACATCCTTCTATCTAAGTGTATAAGTGTATGAGTGTATATATATTTATATCTGGGAACATTTTTGGCATTTTGCCAATGCGCCACATTGGCGTCCTTTAATGTGAAAATGAGTTGATGCCGAGGCAAATGTGTTGCCAGATACATATATATTTTTCTATTATGAAACGCTTGAATGAGCATTAATGTGCATGTAACTATGTATTAGTCCATCTACATATCAGCAAAAAGATGTCTACTCGTATATGTGTGTGCTTTAACGCTTAAACTGCTGCCAAATGTTAATTTTTGATATTTTGATGCCATTGGCAGGCATCAAAAGCTTAAAAGGTTTACGAATAGTTCAATAATAAAGTTAACTAAAGTGGCTTAAATGATTTGAGAGGCTTTTAATACTAGTGCATTCATATTTTTCGTTTGAAATATTGATTGTTGTGCTTTCTGTGTCTACGCTTTATTTTAGGTGATGATTTGTTACAAATGAAAAATGTAAGAGCAATATAAATAAGTAAAAACATGCACATAAATTGGCCGGCATATTTTAGTTATTTATATCAAACACTAGAATTGTGATCGTTTGCAGGCTTCAAATCCATAAATAAAATGTGGCAACTATAGAACAATTTTCAAAAAAGCTGCTAATACGAAAATTTGAAAGCCAATGACCCGGCAAATACCGTGCACATATATGTGTCTGTGTGTAACAATTATGCAAATGAGTGTTAGCAATTGGTAGACAAGTAAATACAGTATGGCAAATAAAACATTTTCCATACATACCCAGAGCAAATTTTTAAAACAAAAGAATTATAACTTGAAGGCTGAGAAAAGAGCAACAAAACACACAGGATTTGGAGACATAAATTATGCCAAAACATGCGCCGACACAATCAACAAACATTTTTGGCTCGAAAAAGAAGAAACCAACAATGAAAATGTGAGGCGAACATCCTTGGTGACCTACAAATGACTCTGCCACACATTTCTACATTTTCGTATTTCCATAGAATACTTTTCTGGGCGCGCCCATGCAAATTGCTGACCATTAATTAGCGGCACGCGGAAAGCAGTTGTTGTAGTCATGTTGTTGTAGCAGTAATGCCATTTAAAGTCAAAAGCAGCAACAATAATTTAAGAATTTTTACAGCCTCAAAATTATCATATACATATGTAGTAAACGCGGACTTTTGTCCGCTTAAAACTGTTGTTAATAATAAATTAAAATAAATAAATGTGCATGAACTACATACATATTTGTCTGTATGTTTACATAAAATTTACCAAGAGTTATATTGATTTTTCATATAAGTACAAGGTCACTGACACTATATTTATTGTTTTACGTATACAGAAAGCATTTCTGAACTCTCCCGTTAATTATTCGTAAATTCTTTTAATGCAAATTGACAGGAATTAAATTTAAATACATTTTACTTAAAGGCCTAAGAATTATTTATACTACTTGTATACAGTTTATAATTTGAATTTCTTCAGTTATTTATTTTAGTCAAATTCAATCTTGCATTCACACAGAATACAATTGCACTTATTTGAAAGATAAATTTGTATATTTATTAAATATTGATCAACACATACCATTCATATAAATATGTCACATATTCATATATGACATGTTAATAATACTCACGTCAATTTATTGTCATAAACAAGTAATTCAATGTATGTGAACTATATAAACAAGGGTAGTTTTTGTATATGTTATGGGAACAGTAATTAAACAAATGACAACTCAATCTAAAATCAAACAGAATTGAGTTAACTATTTAGAGCTCAATTTAATACCAAACAAAGTCAACTACTAGAAATCAGGCTTGAATAAAATCGAACATATAAAAGATTCATACTTAACTCTGTCTAGAATCAAATTAAATTAAACAAACAATTTATAGTGCGTTCCCTAGCCACAGTACAATTTTTTTATAATCATTTAATATCTACGCAGTTTTTAAACTTATTAACCTGCAATTAGGCGACACCTTTTGACATGTTTGTGAGATTGGGGAAGTTATTTACATTTCTCATATACATATTTTATGTAGGTATAAGTACTTTATGACATTAAGTATTTAGTTCTTGCTTTGATTGTCTCACACCTTCACACTCCCACACCAAATCCATTCCATCACAGTTAAATAAAATCCCAACTCCCTCCAAAAAAGGCAATCATTAGCGTAATGTGTGCGCACTTTGCAGATGCTCTGAAATAAAGATGAAAGCGTAAATTATTTTATTTCCAAACATTTTTATTTTGTCGTTCTCTCACATTTTGCACATTAAATTACCCCAGCTGAGGCCTATTAAGAGCTAAAGGAAAAACCACGCAAATCCTGAGCGCCTCCCACTCCTGTGCTTTCCCCTGCTCCATGCCACAAGGCTGACATTTAATCAAGGTACAGCGTAAAGGTAAACAAACGGAAATAAGCGCAACTTCCTGTTGCTGTCGTTGCTGTTTTTGTTGCTGCTGTTCGCATACGAAACGGAAATACAATCAAAATTGTGTAATGTTTGCTTACCAGTCGTGAGCGCGGTAAGAAAACCAGAGAGGGAGGAGGGTGTGGCAGCATTTGGAGCAGAACCAAAGCACGTGGCAGGTTGTTGAGAGTGTGTGTGTTTTAGTTTTCATTTGGGTTTGACTGGCTTTTCGGCAGCTCGGTCGGTTTTCCGGAGGGTTTTCGGGAAATTTGCCAGTCTGAGGTTTTTGGAAACGACAGCTTGTGACAGTTGCTTTGGCAACGTGCTACTAATGAATTTTGCGCCCAATAAATGATTAGCATTATGCCATTGAATATTTAATGCGTCCCATTTACAAGCGCATTTATTGACAATGTTTTCCACCAAATTCAATATGCACCCCATCCAGGTACTATTCACATACATACGTTAATGGAGGCTGTGGTTGAGGTTGGTAGTGGGTAGATTTACAGTTCCAGAAAATTCTCGTAAATGGCTTTTGGTGTTTCGAGTTCTGAGAATGAGATGCCTGTCAATTATAATTGATGCTTTGACAAGTCAATTGCCACTCAATTGATTGGTAGGGGGTTGAGTCTAAAGTCAAAGTCAAACTCATTTGTGGGATGAGATAATTAACGCGAAACATGCGAAAAATACAATTAAATTGAAATGGAAAATATGTAAAAGAAATCACGATAAGAAGGATATTTTTAAAATTTAGATAATTTACAATTGTTCGTTTCAATTCATCACATTTATTTGGTAAATTCGTCAGATACAAATCTATAATAATTTTTAACTTAAGGGAATATTTTTTTGTGAAATAAAATGCTTTTATGGGAGAGCGAGAATTTAAAAACAAATCAGAGGAAACATGTGTTTAAAAAGCCCATGATTAAAATGACATATCTAACCTTTAATTAATTTTGATTTATTTTCTCTATTTATCACATTTATTTATCAAACTTATCAGGTATTAATCCATAATAATATCTAAAGAAGAAAAATGCAATAAAGCACTTTTCTGGGCGTGAGGAAATCGCATTGAAATTTAATGGGAAAATGTGAATATAGAACTCTCAATTAGAGAAATAAATTAAGAATTTAAGTTATTTAGAAGTAGAATGTGCTTTCTCAATTTATCACAGCTATAATACAAACTCATCAGTTACTAATCCATAATAATTTTTAAGCCGGAAAACAACTATATCTTCTGTTAAAGGACTTCATTTGAAGTATGTGGCATAAATCGTGTTACATGCCTAGAGGTATGGAGAGGAGTGCAATCACAACTATTCGCATCCATCAACACATTTTCAAAATAGCCTTCTCCTTTCTCCCTCAATGGAGTATCCATGTCCATGTGGATGTGTCAACAACGCCAACGACTTTTTATATGCTGCAAAACAATTTCCAAAGTCATATTTTATGCCATCAAAGGCATTTGTCATTTATGCGCAAAATGTTTGGCAATTTTGCTCAACTAACTCTACCCCTTATTCCTCCCAAACACATAGCCTCCTCATCTATGGTCCAACTCAAGGCAAACAAACTATGTGTGGAACGTTTCAGGGCTTGATGATGTGAGAGTGCTCTTGTCATAAAAAGCATAGGCAAAGGGTAAAAACATAAAGTGTCGGAGAATATGGAATATGGAATATGGTAGATGAATATGTTTGGAGAATGAGGACAGAAGCAGGAAAGCAACAGCAGCTGACAATTTAGAAAAACTTGTGTTATTTGTCTCTCTATGCAGAAAATGAAATAAAAAGAAATTGTTACGCAAAAAGAGTTGACAGGACAGGAGCAATTTGATTTTGGCATTAGATTCCCGTCCAGCACTGTCACAGCCTGGACATATTTTTGTCGTTGTCTTGGCTAAACTTTTAAAAAAATATAAAGAGGGAGTGAGCGCGTCAACTTCGACGCAGACTGTGACAGCTCTTGAGATTGTTATGAATATATGTATAAGCTCATAAACATATTACATTTATTTGTCTGTATATATGCTGGACACAAAAATTTTAAAGAGAAAATAGCATAGGTTGCTTTCGAAATGCTCTGTAAGCCGCAACGTAATATAAGATGGATTTCATCATAAATAAAATCCGTGTTTTTAATTAAAATTTAGAAACTAAGTCAATCAATCACCCAATTGTTCAGTCATTCAATCAGTCAATTGGCTCATCAGTTATTTGATTTGTCAGTCACTCTGTCATTCATTAAGTCAGTAAACTTTATTTGTCTATCATTTTTGAAGTAAAATTCTCTTGAATACATTTATAAATGCATTTAACTACTAACTTTAATTTAATGTTACATTTGTATAGGGCATTAGCATATAGCTTATTTCGCTGCAAATGTTAGTTCTCGCTCTCTTGCCGTCTCTTTCTATTTTTTCTTTCTCTTTCTCTGTGATATTACATTTGTTTGTTTGGTTTGTCTTTGTTGTCATTGAGGCTCGTCAAAATGGCTGTCATTCTAAACGTTGTTGTTAAATGTTGTTGTAACTCCGATTTTTGGTACTCTGCCAAGCTTTGCTACAAACACACACACACACATACACACACACACAGATAGAAACTCTTGCTCTCTCTCTCTCACACACACACACCCATGCGCTTCGCGTTTATTGTTTGGCAATAAATTTGCTGGATAATAATTTCAGTCTGGCGTCATAGCGATGATAAACTGTAGATGATATATTATTGCGTTCTAAGTCGAGTAAATAGCATCGCTCTCTTTCATGCTCTCTCTTTTACACTCTCTGTCTTTTTCTATCTGTTTGTGTAGGCATCCGGAAGAACGTCGCTTAAGTGCGTGGTCGGATTTGGCAACAACAGCAGCTCACTGAGCCGACTTAAGGAACCTCAGCTAGACATACAGTATGCCACACCCACATCTTTCCCACCTTCTTCCCTTGCACGTGCTCCACTGCATAAGGTCTAAAGCTCCTTCATATGCAAAGTGTCGCCTCGTGTTTTCCTTGTACCCAAAATGCTGGTTTATAGATGCCATTTTTATGAGTTAGTGCGACGAGTGCTCATAAATTTGATGACTACTGAGTACGAGTACCCGTACCAAAACAAATATGAGTACAAGTCCCACACATGTTTGAGTATAAAAATATAAATTCTTCAAAATTCACAAGTATTTTTCTGATGCTTTTAAAATGGGCGGATGAAAGGTTTGTGACAGTTCAGAATGATAGATGGAAAACAGAGTTAAAAATAATGAATCTTTATTTTTAGAGTTTCCAATTGATAAATGTGCTGTGAACATTTTTTTATTCAGTTAAATATAGCTGAATAATCCTATTATTTTCTACAATCATAATTAAAAATTGTATGCATAGGTAATTTTAGAATTAACACTCAATTACAATATTTTAATATGATTGTAAGAAATGTTTTCATGTAGGTTATATCGAAATCTAGGTTTATGCGAATTCAAATCAATATTTTTTTTTGTTGTGCATCTCTTTATCATTTAAAAGGCAAAATGAACACTAACATAGTTTATTCAACCCGAATCAGCATCTCTTACTCAATTCAATTGTTTAGTCTTATACAATTTTACAAGATTAGGCCATTCTGACCAAGTGTGATATGTATTTGAGTAAGCTCTGTTAACAACTGACGATTCTCAAATTCCAGTTTATTTTCACACATTTCTTTAGAAACTTGCGACTCTGTAAGGAGTGAATACAAGCTCGCATGTTGTATTTAAAAGGAGTGTGGAGTACACTCAATTTCTTGGTTGCCTTAACGCATTTCAAAGGAGGCGCAAACAAATTTTCATCTATGCCACATCAAAAAAATAAGATGAAAAGAGAGAAAAAGAAACCACAACACAATGCAAACAATCGAAAGACGCATGAGGCTGACAACGAAATTTGCTGGCTGTCAATTTCAGACATTCAAAAAAAATATATAAAATATATATGGACTTATATATAAATTTCGTTGAATATGCATTACGCAATACGGGAGACAGCGACGGATTCGGAGACGATGTAAAAGATGAGGGCTGACAGGAGTTCAATATGTGAGGTTATCGATTTTCGCGATGGCAACGGGCCGCACCCTTTTCGAAAGGAATATTGAACGTTGCCAAAAGCTGAAGGAAAAAAAAGGAATTGCTTGAGGATATAAAAGTCCAGTGATTGTTACTTGTGATTTTAACTGTGACTTGTGTGATGTGATTGACTTTAAGAAACGCCACAGAGTAAATTGTATGCCCAAAACGTAAAAAATTAAAATGTCCAACGCTATAAATAAGCATCATTTTTTTGGCCAGTTCCCAGTTCGAGTTTCACTTCAAGCTTGAAGCTCCCTTTCGGTGGTCAATGGACCGTTTGGAGCTGACTTATCCAACTGGCGAGAGAGCATTGTCGATGCCGTAACTTGAAATGAAAGCACGTAGCATTTTCATTTCGGTCAGTGTGCGGAATGCCAATTACAAGATGTGGCGACCACAGAAAACAACGGAAGAGAAAGAGTGAGAGAGAAACAAAGAGAGAGAGAGAAATAGACAAAGAGAAAGACCAAAAAAAGGAAGAATTGACTTAGAAGCATTTAGGACAGAGAGCGAGAGAGCGAGAGAGAGAGTCAGTCAAAAGCAGCATGAAACTCATTGAAATGAGTCGCGCAATGTCGACGCCCCTCATAACTGATAGATGCCTTTTGGCGAAATTTTTAATAAACTTGTGTGGCTCCTTAAGATTCAAAAAGACACGGACACAGATACAGATACACACAGCTAGACGGTCTGACAGGAAAATGAAAAAAGGCTGGACCGCCCACAATGTGATGCCAAAGTCCTTCTTCTTAGTTTACCTTTTTCTGTTTTTCACTGAGACTTGGGACTCTGTCTGTGGCAACGGCGGCACTTAAAAGTGTTTTATTATTGAGGTCTGCAATTGGAATTTTAATTTTTATTTTATAAGTTATGCGTGCTGAATCTTAAACATGCCACATTGAGATCTAACGCTTTCATACTCTAGCTGTCCCTTGAACTGACTCCACGCATGGCCAGGCTCTTGATTTCTTCTTAAGCTTCTGTTGTTGCTAGTATTCCTTGTAATTTATTATGTTGCGACGTGTATGTGTGAGAGAGTGTTCGCTGCTTCTTATTTTTGCTTGCCACTAATGGTATGCCCCAAAAGGTAGGCAACATACAAACACATGTGTCGGCTACTTAATATGCGAACCTGAGCAAACACAACGCCACGTCTAAACTTAAAGGCTCTCTACGCACTTGAGGTGCACTGTGAACCCAAAAAAGCTCCTATAAATACCAACACCGCAAAATAAATACACTTATTACATTGAGTCAGTGTTGAGATTTAACAAAAAGCGTCTTTTAGTTAAAGATTTTCAAAATCTAGTTAATTATAAACTGGAACTTAATTTGTACTTTCACAACAGCTAAATATTCAAAATTAATATTTTAAATATTATTAATTAATTTATTTTAATTATTAATATTTTTAATACACAGTCAACTTGATAGCGTAAAAATAGAATTCATTAAATCTAACAATTAATTAACTAAATAATTAGATATTAAAATTATATTAAATATTGGGGTATCTGTGGTTATTCCGCATTACATTTCACTTTCACTTTCATTCATTATAGAAGTAAAACTAACTCTTTATACTTATTGTTAAATAGAATTTATGTTAGAACACACTGGAAAAATAACAAACACATATTAAAAACTCACATGACTGCTCTATGAATACTTCGAGCATATATCTTTAAAATAAAGGATACAGAGCCACGAATGGCTCTCGGTTCATAGTAAATAGTCCATCAAATTTCCATTTTTAATAGTCTGAAAATAATATGTAATACAATATAATATAATTTACAAAAGAATATTCATAGAATATCAAACATCTTCATTTGGCTTTGATTAACTGGCATACTTTTTAACAAAGTCTTGTTTCCTTTTAGAAGTAAGTGTAAATTTCACTATATATCAGAATGTCAGTGCACTTAACATAGTTTATGTGTGCGTGTCGCTGTTTTCGAGCTCACAACAGCTTCTCATTCTCATTTTCCAGCTTAGCCATTATGCACACGTCGCGCATAACCATAACGATTATGCTAATGCTCTGCTGGGTGGTAAATAATAGGGGTAGGTAGGGATAGGTAAAAGGGGTGGTAATGGGGTTAGCTGCTGGCGTCTTCTTATGATTTGCCTTGGCTTATTTTCAGCGCCCGCGTTATTTACATACCTTAAGTAGTTGTAATGGGCTTTCGGGTGGAGTGTGTGATGTGATGTGATGTGGTTATGGTTAGCCCCAATGCGACAAAGTGTTGGCAATGAAGGCGGCATCGTCCTTGGCTGGGAGACAAAAATACGAGCTGAGTTTTTGTCTATAGCCAAGAGTGGCCATAGAACCCATAGACAAAATGTGAATGAGTTGAGGATGTGTGTGAGCTAGTTTTCATTATACTCGTTATTCAGCAACAACATTTGGTCTTGGCTTACTTTTTCTCATCTGCAATCTCATGGGCTTGCATTTAATGTGCAGCTTATTTGGATCACAGAATGAACCATTTGTAGTTGCGTGCTGGGCTTATATTTAGATATACAAGTAGATGTGAGAATGTGAGACGAATTCGCAGATGCTTAAGCTAAGAAAACCAAATAAAAAGAAAACAAAGTACTTTGGTCTATTGAAATAACTAGCAGGTATAATATAATCTCACTTTTACGCGAGTTTGATGGATATAATAGGTACTTAAAGAGCCCACAGTTTTATTTATTTTCAAAGATATTCTATTCCCTTTAATCCATTGCAGGCTTTTAACTTTAGTTCACAAAAAACTTGGCTTGTACAAGCAAACTTTAAAAGTTTATTCGAAAAGAATTGGCAAGTCGATGCCCTCATTATAAAGTTAGTTTCGAATAGTTTGATGACTTTCATCTGGCATCGCGGTTATTTTTATATACCTTGTACAAAAATTTGTGGTGAATAAATTTGTTCAGTCTTATATAAAAATACGTTTTAAATTTATTCAAGTAGACAGCTGTTACAATGTAAAGTTTTTGCTAATATTAAATGGAAATTAATCTTCATCAAAAGTTGACCGACGCTTTAATTAGTTCCCAGCTAACAGTCCACGAACGAAAAACTTCAGAGGGGTTCCATTAACTTTGTTGGTAACTCGCATATCATTGACTTCGTTATCCAATGAGGAAAAGGTTTAGTTTTTGGTTCAAAGAAAATTACTAAAAATTGTTTATGGGTTTTTTATTTTCAAGCCGTGAATTTGATTTTAATCTCAGAAAGTTCTTCTTCAATTTTAAAATTCTATTTGATTTAAGGAACAATTTAAAATCTATCAGAAGTATCTTAGAAATCTTTCCATTTTACCTCGTTGACCTCATTTAAAAGTCTAAATAAATTCTTTTACTAAATATTCAATAAATAATATGAGGAATAAATAAAATATTTTGATAAAATTTTAACTCATCTTTGCTTAGTGCTATTTGTCTGAAGAATATTCCGAGCATTCGTGCCAAGTTCAAAAAGAATACAATACAAATCATTTGCAGACAACAAAAGCAAAGTGTAATAGCAACAACAACACAAATAACAAAAGCAAATTAATAGAAAACAATAACAATTCCCTTTATTATTATTACTGCAGTGAGACTGGGAATGGAAATGGGATAACAGACACCAGAACAAACTCAACTCGAGATCCCTTACACTGCCAAGTGCCTAAGTTTTTGTGTTTTATTTTATTGTAACTGTGTGTCTGGCAGCAAGTGTGTTAGGGAGTGTATACCCATACATATACAGATGTGTATGTATTTGTGCATGTAATTTACACAACAAAATGCAAGTTAAACACAAATATCTTGTTCAATGCGACGGCCTTGTATAGAAGTATGCCACACTTTGACTTTTTCTTAGAAGACTTGTAAGAGAAAAAAAGACTTGTTCTCATAATATGTACATGAGAGTTTTTCTCTTCCTATAAGTTTTCTTACAAACAAAAAGGAATCACTCAAAGTGTGAGCTCAAGAAATCAGGCCAAGTAATATTAAGAGAGCAAGACGACAAAACACACAGCAAACTTTCTGCAGGTGTATCTATGGATAGGTGTGTATCTCTGGGTTGTGTGTGTGTGTGTGTTTGTATGTGTATAGTACGTGCATTGCATGTTGAATGTTTGGTAAAAACACCTAACAGCAGCAACTTTATCTGAAGTACAACTTTTTGCAACATCCCCTTTCCGTTCTTTCCAATTCCGACAACAGCAAAGCGGTTTCCTGTTTTTATTTTTTTGCCTGATTTGTTGCCATACCTCCCCCAAGGGATCCTTGTGCCCCCTGGTAAAATTTGTGTTGTGTTTTGGCAAGTTTTTACCCGCTTTTAAACAGAAAATGAAACTGTTTTTGTTTATACAACGATATTCGCTATAGTTCCTCTCCCTCTTTATCCCTCTCTCTTTGTGGCCAACATGTGCCAATGATTTTTAATGCGATTTAAGAATATCACAGAAAATATCCATTTAAGTATTTTCTCCTTTTCAGTCGCTGTTCATTTTATACGAGAGAGAGTGGCTATAGCAACCTTTTTTTTAAGTGGCTGGCCAATGAAAATGTTCTCAAAGGTAAAACGCAGTCGTATTACGTTCTTTAGGCCCCGGGCAGTAGTGTGTATAACTGTGTCTGGCTATGTGTGCCTTTATTTTATGTCATTAACGCAAATTGAATGTTATACGCATTTAAGCCCTTTGAGCCATTGCATGCGCAATTGACTTTTTGGGTGTGTTTCCTCGTAACGCCTTTCTTACGAGTATGTGCACATTTGTCCTGACTTATGATCCTGAACATTACGAGTACCAGTTCCCGTACTCTCGAATCACGAATCAAATAAATAAATGATCTGTCCACAGAACCCCAAAAAGGTTAAATTTAAATTACGATTAAAAGCTTAAACAGTTTGAATTCAAGAGTTCAAAATTACAAAGTTGTAAATTACAACTATAATCTTGCAGTATCAAATACAGTTAAAATTGTTGATAAAAACTGTATTATTGTGTAAATTTTGATATTTCAATGTTTTATTAATCTATTTATTGATCAAAAGGTAAAGAGATTAAGTTATAGCTAAGTGTTATCTTATGTTACCTTATCAAAATGGTCTTAAGTTAACTTAAAGTTGAAAAAACTAAATTAAACTTATGTCACAGACTTTTAAGTTAAGAATGAATATGTGTAAAAGTTTTGAAAATTCTTTGTTTTAAGAAATGTTCTTCTGAATTAAGGTTTTAATTGTTTATGCCTACAATATTATTGTTGTTTAATAAATATTATTATATTTCATTTTTACAACACTCTTGCATTGCTTACATAAAAAAGAGATTGAATAGTGTAAATTAAAGAGATAAAAGTTTTAATAATAATCACTGTTTAGATTCTTGATGAAAAATTAATTTTCATTTAATTATACATCTTTATTATATTTGGTATTATCTATTTATGATCATATCTCCTTCCGCTAACATTCTCGCATTGCTTACAATTGCAACTGCCACTAACAGTTCTACAATTACTAAACAAAATTCATGAATTCCATGGCCTGCAATTTCTGCTCTTGGCCATTTCAATGACAGAGTGAAAAATGCATTAGCATAAGCTCGTTTTGTTGGCCTTATTCAATAATAATAAAAGCATATTTCTTGTACAGCAATTGAGAACTATTTCCTATAAACTGCCGCGCATAAATAAATATGTATATTTAAACTGGTGCATTGGCATGAAAATCATTTTGCCATGAATCTCTTTCCTTTTCGATATAGAAAATAAAAGCCTTTCCAGCTGGCAGACCATGAGGAAAGTCGACATTTCTCAGGATATTTCGCGCAGCTTTCAGCTCGAATCTGCCAGATGCCGAAAAACTGAATGAGTGAATGAATGAGTGATTGAATGAGTGAGTGATTGAATGAGTGAGTGAGTGAGTGATGAGTATGTGGAGCAGCTGTCCTTGCTTGAAGAAACTGATTTCCAATAGAAGACTAACAACATGTTGCCCATGCCAGTTTCTAGCTTCTTCACACTGTGCATCTTTAACACAGAGACTTCGCACTCTCTTGCTATCGTTTGCATATTTTTAGCACCGACTGTCGGTTGTTGTTTGCCTGTTACTTCTCCTCTTGTTTTTTGCTTTTGCCTTTGCTTATACAGCTGGAAAATAGAGCTATAAGCCGAGTATCTGTCTTGCATCTTGTTGCTGTCATTTCAGGCTAATGTCTTCGCTCAAGTTTCCTTTTTCGTGTTCAATGTCTCTGGCTCTTGTCATTCCATTGCCTTACTCTCTTACTCCACCCTGCACACAGTTTTCTCTACATTACTTTGTTTACTAGCTCTTGTTGTTTCTGTTATGTATTTATCAAGACAGTTGTCGTCCTTCATGCGCATCAACATCGCTCAAGTCTGCTTAATGTGGCATTCTTTTATCAACTTTCTTATATCGATTGATGAGCTTATTTTATTGCCATACCAATGAACTATGCCTAGACTAGTAAAATTTGCTTGAGTTTCACAATGAAGAAGCTACAAAAATATATGTCATAGCTAGAATTAAAATTTTATATATAGAAAGAGCCTATTTATACTTTAAGTATACTTTCGAAATACCCTATGTCAGAATAATAAAATATCACACACATTATTTATAAATGTTTTGACAATTTCTTAAATTCCATTTATTTTCAGCGCCCCAACATTTATGCAGCGACAACTGTTGAGAGGTATGTTACTAAATGAATAATTTCCTTAATGATGCCATAAACTATATTTTTACTACTAAGAGTATGTTTCTTGCCTAACATTAAATAAAATCGGCCATAAAAATGTAATCAAATATCGTGAATACATGCTGTAATTGTGTAACCTGAAATATGTTACATTTACTGCTTATCAAAGTTGGCAACTATCTAATTATTTATGGCTTCAGCAAAACCTTAATAAACTATACTAACTCCTCGTATATTGAAGCTTATTGAGCAAAAAGCACACATATGAGATTATTTAAGACAAAGCTCATGAACGCTAAAAGCAGATCATGCATAATTTATATCTACTTTCTAAGGTAAATGTAACATTTTCATACATTTCGCTATACAAAGAGAAGCTAATTTGCACGCCTATCCATAGCATAATTCCAGAAGTTGCCAATCCGGCTTTACCAAGAACCACGCCCATCCGCCTACACGACAATAAGCCGCTTATGTTGTTCGCTTAAAGTGCCATCGAGCTGTGACACATAAATACAAGACTCTGAGAAGGAGGTAGACCACCAGAAAAAGACATACATAAACTGTCTAAGGATATCCGAATTTACTTTCTCTTTGGGGCTTTATCCTGAAAATTCTCAAACTCTCAATGTGCAGAATATAAAGTGGGATAGTAAATGAAGTATTTTTGCTGCAGACCAACTGCAATTAACTGCACTTAATAGTTTATTAATGCGCATTTCCAGAAAATGGCGTGTTAAAATTAATTAATTTGTTGCTATTTTAAATTGTCTGCGTCGAATTTAAAATGCCCCACGAAGGGATCTCTGTCTGCCTCCCCACATTGGCGGCATTTCTTTATTTTTAGGGAGGCGCGTGAGACATTGCCTAATGGTCTGTGTCGCATTCTGTAGGGTCTCTCTCTTTTTGATTTATGCGGTCTGCACTTGTTTTAGAAGGGGCTGCCTGCATTGATGCGCACAGCCAATTTAATTGCACTGTGTGGATTTTCGGATTTTCACACTAAGTTCGTGTTTCCTGCACCATCACCAGAATACAAAAATAACATAACATGAACGAACGGCATGTGGTGTGATGATTAATGAGACAATTTTTATGAGGATCCACGGTGGGTTAACAGTGCTAGAAAATTACATGAAAGTTAAAATACTAAAAAAATTTGTCATTTTGCTGGTGAGGAATTATATTAAGTGTACATTGCTCTTGTAATTAAATAAATAAAATGACAATTTTTATAAAAATAAATTTGGTAAATAGTGAAACAATTAGTAGCAAATTAAAATATGAAAAGTTTTTGGGGCTGATGATTTTTTTAATCAGTCAGAACAAAAATGATCGAAAAAATAATCATTAGCAAATTACTTATTTTTATGAATGTTAATTGTCCCCTTAAGTAAGTCAATCATCTTTTCCACAATTCCTTTGAATTTGTCTCAGCTATAAGTTTTTGTGTGCTTTCCAACATAAGCTTTTTTCTAACCAACTTAATATTTCGTACTTCATTTAAAAGCTTTCTAATTTTACCCGCACATTAAAAATAATTTAACTTGAAGCTTTAATTTGGATTAACTACACTATGAGCTTTCACTTAATCAACTTAAAAGCTCACAAGTCCTTTAGAACAACATACTTCATAAAAAATAAATTTAAAATTCGAATTTGAAATACACATTTTCTGATAGTGTGTAACCACTGTGCTGTGCAGTCAATCTTTTTATGATGAGGGTGGATGGATCTGTGTGAATAACATGGAATTGCTTTATGAAAAATGCATAACAGACATGCGATTGGGGTTGCCGGAGAATATTGGGGACTGTTGCAATCATTATAGAGCTGAGCGATAAGCGATGTTGCATGCGGTGACACAACTGACGATTGCAATATGATGTGTGCTCTGTATCTTTTGTATCTTTGTATCTGGAGCGTGTGTGCGTGTAGTTTGTGTGGCTGACAAGCACGCGAATTGATGTGCCACTTGGGTGAAATGCTGTTGACTTTGAGAGATTTATGTATGCATTGCTGACAGCTGCCAAAACTGAGCTGCTTTGGAGAGACATGAACTTTCTGTCAGTTTTCTGTCTGTATCTTAACAATACTGTCGGTCTCTCTCGCGTTTCAACCTCAACTTCAAGTCCGGTCCGCCCGGCATAATTAGCATTGGGTTCACAAACTTTTAGCTCTACTGTAGAGAACAGAGAACAGAAGCTTAGCAGACTTAGCAGCTGCGTTCACTCATATTATTGTGGTTGTTGTTTAGCTCAACTGCATGCATAAACTAAAACTCAAATTTGCACACAAAATCCCAAAATGTCAGTGGCCCACAAAACAGGGCGGGCGGACAGGCAGAGGGGTGGTCGAGAAGTTTTGGGAAATATGGAAGACAACAGCAAGCTGGTTACCAAGGGACAAAGTCAGACAACAGCAGCATCTGCAACAAAAGCTCAGCTGTAAAACTGCAGAGCTCGACGCTCATTATTCAAATGTGTGTTGGGGTTTTTTTAATCCAAACACAACGACACACCATTGTTTCCATACTCTTACTTTTCATATTAGTTTTTTAAACAGTGTCCCAGCAAGAGAGAGGTAGAGAGAGAGTCTATTATAAGTAGCTTCCTCGAGAGCTCCATGACATTATACATTATATTTTGTTAAGCTATTTTATCTATGTATTTATGTTTTGACTTAAATCATATTTAGCTGAATTATTGAATAATATTTAATTAAATATATGAATTGTGTTTATTTGAAATTGTTTTTAGTTTTAAAAGCGATAAATATCCGATAGACAGCGATGGATTCCTTGAGTGCCTTTTGCCAGCTCTCAGCTGATTTCTATTTTTATTTAAATTATGGTGGAAAAGATTTACATTTATCTGTATATGCGTTTATCATATTTATATTATTGTATTATTGGCAGCAAACTCTCAAAGTTTTACATCTTGGCCATGCTAGACAATGTGACAAGAATTTTGTCGAAGCTGTAGATGAAGCAGTAGTCGTGGTTGGAGTAGTGGTCGTAGTTGGAGTAGTTGTCGTTTCTGGAGTAACAGTCGTAGCTGATGTAGATTTTTTCTCAGCATTAACAACAGTAATCACTACGAACAAAACAATTAAAATTGCAAAGAAACCTAACGATATTGACTTCATTGCAACGACAATATAAAGAGACTGATACTTATTGTAAGAGAAATTAGAGAAAGAGAAATATCAGAAATAATTTCAAAAGTTCATACATGATGCTAATAAAATACTTAAGAGATCAGCACACTTTTTTAATCGTTAAATATTTTTAGTAACTTTATATGATTTGTATCCTAAGCTGTATTTGCACTATTAATATCTCTTGATCAGTCTATGACTATCGATCTACATATATAAAATAATTTAATTTCGTCTTACCAAAGACTTGCAAAGATTATGAAGTAACTTCTTGTCGTGTATACCCAACTTGTGGCATAGCTAATTTGATTATTTCATGACATTGTAATATTTATGCTACAAACTTTCATTTTAACGAAGCTGACAAACTGTTTAATTTCAAGCGATTCGGCTATAAACAACGCTTTGATCTCAAAATGTGGACAGCACTCTTCATGTCAGAAGAATATATGTAAGTTGATCTAAATGGAAATTCAAAGTAACTCAAGGACACAAGTTGGCAATTGTCGGCATCTCTTTGACGCAACCATACAAAATAAAAACGAATTCAAAAGTGAAACTTTTGATCTGCCCCAAGGAGATTGTCACGCATGTCGACCTGGACCTGGACCTGGTAACACATAGAGACTAATTAGCTACAGAGAATGTATAAAAAGGCAGCCGACTGTCACGGCTGGGGAAATGCATTGCATATGCGTTTAATTAGTCTGTCTCCGGAGGTATATAGAAAAGGGAAAAACGGGTGCTTGACAGCATTGCGAATGACAAAATTACAAATTGCAGTTTTGGCGTTGTATCAACTCGCAGGCAAATAGGAAGGCACAGAAAATGTTTGAAACGATTTGAATGGAGTAAATTGCAAAGCCATCTCCTTCCTTTTTGATTATATAAGTCTCGCAATTCCATTGGTTCTTTCCTGTGCTTGATTTTGTTTGCTTCAATTTTATTTCCCTTCTTTTTTGGTGGTTTCTTTTTGCGACATATTCACGTTTTCCGCTTCTCGTCCTGGCTTGTTTACATGACAGCTTGAGTTCCATTCTGCGGTCTGCGCTCTAATTGCGACTTGGCAATATATCAGAGTACACTCAGGCACAAATTCCCGTAGATAGCTACCTAAACACACACACACACACACACACACACACACATACATTCAGAGACTCATAGAAGTGTGTACTTAGATATGTTGGCATCTTTGTTAGCAGCTCTAACGTTTTGACATTTGCTTACGCGTTAAAGCTGACAGGTAAAATGGATTTGTTACGGCAATAGAACCTGAGCAACAAAAACTCGTTGAGATGAGTGTGAAAGAGAGGGGAGAAGGAGGAACCTAAATGGGCGACACGTGAGAAGATAACTCTCTTACTGTGAAAATGTGTACAGAAATTTCCAAGGACAAACGACTCCACGTAACTTTAATAAAAGTACTTTTAAAAGACAGTTTTTATGGGAATGGAATAAACTTAAAGGCTTGAATTTGGTTTAAACTGTCTAGAAATATTACTTTATTTTCGGCTCAACCAGAAATAGATCTCAATTTAAAGATTAATCATAGAAATTTAATTCTCTTAATAAAATTTGTTGTTAAATACATATAAAATAAAATATCAATAAAGATTATAAATATTAACTTTTCTTCTTTACAAGCTATGTATTGATAGACATATAATATAATTCTATCAGTAATAAAATTCTCTTTTTAAAATATATTGCGCCCCAATTTTCTACTTTTTTTCCAAAGGAATCAAGATATTTCCATTTAAAATGGTCTATTTTGTAGTAATTAAGTTTAATTCTGTAGTTAATTTTATTAAAATTTTTATCAAAGATTCGATATTTATTTTAATTAGTTTTCTTTATCATTGCGAGACCTGTTGACCTGTAACCATTCTTAAGGATCCCTTATCGATTTTGCTATGTTATCTTTTAGGTCAAAGCATAGCTCAACTTGTCGCAAAAGTCAATTGCAGAGCAAATCGAAGTTGAAATGGCCATATATAGTTGCCAATGAGGCTCAATGACATTGGCATTAAAATGATAACAGAGATGCAGACATTTTGAGTCCGTATACTATAAATGAAACGCATTGCAATACTAGACAGGCAGGGCCTTAATTATCAATGGAAAAATAATTGAGTAAAGGCAACTGCTGCTTAAGAGCAATAAAAAACAGAGCCAAGATGATTGAGGATGGACCAGATGTCGCTTAAAGGAGAAGACTTAATTGCGTTAAAGGCAAATCCATATTAAAAGCACTTTAAATGCTAAGCAGACGATGGCTATTAAGGCTCGGAAAGAATTTCAACTGGCCTTAAAGACACATTAGAGAATTTAATAATTCCAAGGAAAATGCAATTTGATGAAAATTCAGACTGAATTAATTAGCTGAGCAATCCATCAAGAGCTTGGTGCGGTCTTGTGAGCCCAAATTAAGTTAGTTGGCCAACGAAATGCCAAAGGCCAAAGGCCAAAAACTGACAAAAGTTCATGTGAAAGGTAAAAAAGGAAAAATTCCAAGGCAGCAGGTTAACTTCGATAGAAAAGAGCACAAAGGGAACAAACGGATGTTCAATAACATGGCACAAACGAGACCATTCACATACTTATACTAAAGCATTTTTTACATTTCTATAGCTTACGTTACGGACTGTCCGAATATGATTGGCATTGGAGAAAAATAGGAAAGTAACCCCCGCTGGGAAAAATATAGGCATGTAAATACTTCAAAGGCCGACGCACTCAATTTTATACAGAAAATACATGTCCTTAATCAAAAATTTTTCATGCGCAAGAAATCCATTACAATGTTTTGTAAATGTCAATGAAAAGACAGAAACACAATTGTAAAAGCATAAACAATATTTCGATAAACTCTTTAAATGATTTAATGTACAAATATTGATGACCTTTTATATTTAATATGTTAACTTTTATATATACGTAACGTTTTTATTTTGGGGTTTGTTGCTATCCTTTTTTAGGTTCCTAAAAAAAAGGCAGAGTGAGTAAAAAATTTTATATTGAAGTTAAGAAATTTTAACGTTTTGATTTCCGTAAGTTCAAACTGAACACGAAAAGTCACTTAGGACTAATTTAAAACTCAAAAGTTACTCTCATGATAGGTCAAGTGTCACGAATCAAAATTCAAAGTCAAATTTTTAGAATGAAAAGTGAAATGACCTGTAATTGAAGCTAAGAGTAGGCAATTTTTTATTGTAAAGGTCGCATACAATTCGTATTTACCGACACGGACACAGACAAAGAGCAATTAATTTTTTAATACTGCCCTTAAGGCAAATCAACGTCGAACTGTGACATGATCGTGCATGGGTGTGCATGCAGGGGCACGATGCAACAAGCAAACGAATGCAACTGGCACTGTTAATTGCACTCATTCACACGGACAGGCAGGCCAACAACAACAATAGCGGTCAGAAGTGGCCTCTAACAACAACAACAACAACAACAACATCGACAACTGCAACAACAACGACAAGGACTTCCCAAAGAGTCATCGCCTTGACGTCGCGGAAACGGAAGCGTTAGTTGCAAGGATATGTTGCACTACAGCACAATAGCCGCCCATTCCATTTACAATGCATCCATTCACAATTTACAATTCTCTTCTATCCCCCAAGTGCCTTCCTCTTCCCTACCCTCCTTTCATTCCCGTGTGTGCACACAGCAATTATGTGCTATTGAAGTTTCATTGTCAGCATTGCAGATTGCAACTGCTAGACTCTCTGATCCTGTTCCTGTCTCCGTCTGTGTCCGTGTCCGTGCCCGTGTCTGTCTCCTTTGTGCTTGTCCGTGTCCGGGTCTCGTTCGCTGTCCGTTTCCGACGTAATTGTTATGCCAATTTTTAAGGCGCCGCCTGTTGGCCAAATTAAATGAAAATCAAATAAAGCCCCCAACCCCACAGAACCCAAATACATAAATGCGGTTAAATTTGCAGCGTTAAATGTTAACAGTCGATTTTGCAACTCAAACATCATTCCATAAAAATATCAACGCGTATTTGCGTGCCACTTCCTGTTTCCCCCCATCTACAGGTCCTGCTCCACACTTCTACTTCCCCTTGCTCCTTTCTTATCTACGGGCAACTGTCGTTTGGCTTAGACTTACGAGCTTGGGGCGCAAATTGACAATTTCTCTGAAATTGCACAAATACTTACGAGCCTGTGCTCCACTTTTTTATGGCAAATTACATAGCCGCATATGAGTATCTATGTGTGTATGCACACATACGTGTACGTCTGTGTGTGAGAGAGAGTGTGTGGGTGTGTGTGTATGTTGTCATGTAATAAAAACGTTTGCCAGCCTGCTGCGTAACCAGAGGGTTTTATGATTGGTTTTGCAGCCAAACCCCAGAAAAAAGGGGCAACAAAACCAAAATAAAAATTGAGAAAAAAACGAAAAATGAGAAGAAAAAAACGAAGAATAAATAAAATATAAACTGCGTTATGTTTATGCGTCAAAGGAAAAACCCATCAGACGTCATCAGCTTGCGTATAATTAAACATTAGACAGTGATAATAAAATGGAAATCATTGAACAGGATTGCTTTGGGTCGATGTTGAAGATGATGAAGTAATGGCATTAATGTTTCCTTACAGTTTAATTTAAACTTAAAGCTGCAAGCTTTAAAATTTAAAAAAAAATTATTGCTTTGGCGATATGTGTATATGTATTATACATACTATATATATAAAAAGACTTTTACTTTTGAAATATTGTGGGAGAGAATTAGTACTATGGAACGTTCCTTGTTTATTTGGATCAGAATCAACAGAATGTTTTTAATGAAATTGAATAAGATAAACATTTAGAAAAATACATTTAAAGTTTCAAAATTCTGTGTTTATATATTGAGAGAGATATTTATTTCTATCGAAGATTCCTATTTAATTTAAAACAAAAGCAACAGCCTTTTAAAACAAAGTTACGAGTAAATGAATATATAAATGTCAAAAATAAAATAGAATCTTAGCTCTGACATAGTAAATTTTAGATGGAGACCTTTTATTTATATATTTGTTTAAGATATTAATTGAAAGCTGTTAGAAATTTGTTTTGATATCACTTAAACGAAATGATTTAGTAAAAGATAGTACAATATCTCTTTTAGAGATTGTTATAAAAATCGACAATCTCGGTGATATTCTCGATTCTCTTTAGACCTTTAGAAATATTTGATCTCGACTCGCTTAGAATATTGCCATTTGAATAGCCAAACGAAGTTTATAATCGAGCTGTTTGTTTAATAAAGGCAAACTGTGCCAACTAAGCAAAGTAAAAGCCCACCGTGTTGCGGGAATACGAAAAACTTATAAAGCAATTAAAAAGTTTTAAGCAATGTCATGATTTCCATTTTTTCCCTCGACTTTTGGATCTATGAAAAAACTTTTAGAGCAAAACACACACCTTGGGCTAAACATAATTTGGGCAGCAGGTGCGCAACACAAATGCATAACAACATTAGAGCTACATATACTTAAGATCCCACTTGTGTTTGCAGTAATGATAATCAAACTCATAATATAGCGTTGAGTGTCTGAAAGTATGCTTAATATTGTGCAACTTTAGTGCCTTTAAGTTGCAAGCGGGGGCAACAATGATATGTACCTAAAACTGGACGTTAAGGCAAACTTGGCAGCAGAACTTTTTCCTTTAAGTGCCGCATTCTCTAACAAGTTGAGCTGCTAGGCAAACAACTGAGAAAAAACATATACACACATACATATATACATCAAAAGCATTCTCAGTGAAAGCAAGTCCAAAGTGCCTTTGAAAGAAAGTCGCAAACAAAATGGCAGCTGACTCGTCGAGGCATTTGGCGTTTATTTGCGTTTATAATGTGTGAGCTATTAAAATTTTACAGGCCCTTTCTGTACGTGTGTATGTGTGTATGTGTCTGCCACACTCGAACAAAAATATATAGTATATAAATTCATTTCAGCATTTGTATACGCTGAAAGCGGATATTTCAGTTCTCTCACAGGTTTTGTTCTAGAAATATCTATACTTCTGATCAGACTATTCAGCTGAGTCCGTTTCTACCGTTTTGTCTATCCAGTTTTTAGAAGTTTTACCTATCTGTGTTGAATCCAAATGCTTAGTAAAATTTAAGCAATCTTATTTTTTAGACATCACAAAAGATCGGATTAACCATTTTGTCTTTGTCGCCCTAAGTTAATTGATCTAAATTTTTTTTTTAAAATTTAATAAGATCGGATTAACCATATTGACTTTGCTGCCTTAGTTAATTAATCTAAGTTAGTAAGTTATGTGTCGCAAACTTGTATTTCATCAAACTCATATATCATTTTGTTCTTTTAAAATGTGTTTCAATTATTAAATTTATAAAATCGAAATAAAAGAGTATTCATTTATCAACAAATGAAAAATGAAATGGTTTTACACTTGTTATTTTTTGTTGCCCGTTTTTTTTGCACAGCATAAAATGAAAATTAGCTGATTTCTTTTGAGCAGATGTGCGTCGCATTTCTTCTCTCTTAAAGCTTTTAGCAGCTGCTGCCAAGCGTTGTAAACATCATTTTAAGTGAAACTCTCGCACCGTGTTTGCACTTTGTAGAAATGTTTGCTGCGCAACGCATTCAAATTCATATTTGTGTGCAGCAGTGTGCAGAAATTAACATAAAATGAATGCGAGATGTGGTGGCATTTTATTTGAGTTTTAACGTCGCTCATTTTATGTGCTATTCCTTTTCATACCCTGTACACGAGATGACTAACACCTTGTAATTGGTAGTATCGAATAAACATTACATTCAAGATCAAAAGTTCAATTAATATTTTTTAAGTACGCACATAAGCATTTAAAGCTCATTAAAGTTTTGTCTATAAAAATATCTTCAAAATTCTTTCAAAAGATATTGTCAGAACAGCTTTAGAAAATATTACAGCTTCATATAAACATAAAAGCTTTTTATGCTTTTGGTTAGATTAAGATAACATAAAATAGTATATATTCTGTAAGTAAAATAGTAGAAAAGGAAGAAAGTTAAAATATATCAAATATTGTATACTAATAATACTACTTTATTATTCTTTTGTGAAGTTATAACAGAGCATGTTGTAGTCAGTCATTTGTGCCACTTTGTTTTTCGCTTATTTGTATTTTGCTTTCTTTTGAGCCAGATTTTGCTGCAGCTTATTTTTTATGCATATTTTATTTTGCCATTGCATGCGTAATTTTATTTGCCGCCTCGCCCTTCTTTTTTGGTCCATGCTGCCTGCTAGTTGGGTGCTAGTTGGTGGCAGGTAGTATAAGTTTTATGACCATTGCTGCGCTTTTTCATTTTTTTTTTGTTTTTTTTTTTTTGAAAGTAGTAAAAAATGTATGTGCTTCGTTACAGAATGGCACTCGTTGTGGTTATCCCGACGCCACCGTGGCTGCACCTGCGGTTGTTTGTGTTGCTCTCGCTAGTTGTTGTTGATGTTGATGTTGTTGTTGTCGTTGTTGGTTTGTTTGTCACGCTACCTTGGTAAGGGCCAAAGCAGTAGGCAACATGCCAAATTAAGTGCTCAGGCTCATGCCAGAATAGCTCTCACTTGCCAGACCGTGAAGGAAGGGGAGGGTCCTGCGTCAGGTTGCCGTTTAAGTTGTCAGGTACATTTTAATTTTCACATTGTACATGTTATGACATGTTTGCACTGCCAACGCCACACTTTGAAGTTTCAATGTGAATGGAAAAAAATTACAACAATTTTTCCAATGATTATTTAGTTAAGACTGAAATTGTCCAAACAAAACACTTTGAAAGTCCCCACAATAGTGCAAATTGAAGCTGCTCTCAAGAACTGATTTGTTTGTGACTCTTTTTCTTCTTCTGGTGGTGCTGGTGGTGCTGATAAGCTGTCAGGTTCTTCGTCGTTGTCTTGTGGTCGCGTCTCAAGTTGTCGCTGTAAAGTGCGGATCATGCGGTGGTTGAGTTGCCAAAGGCAACTGAAATACGGCGGCAGTGAAATTGTTTGCCGCAGCTGTTGATAAGTTTTTAATTAAGTTTAAGAGTATTAGCAGGCACTTTAGCTGAAGCTCAAAGCGGAGGCTGTGCGACTTGAAAATCTATAAAAGCCACAAGAACTCAGCATTACTTACGCGCGCTCTTCCACCAAAATAAGAGCGAGGCCAAATTAAATGCTTAACTTGAAGCAACCTCGACTGCCTCGGGTGCAATTTTCAAATAAAAAAAAATAAATTAAAAAAAAAATGGAGAAGGAAATTAAGTAGAGCCAGAGTTTGCACCACAGAGTAAGTCGCACCACGTGTCGCTTCTTTCCCGATGCTTTTAACACATATACTCTTCGTGCATTAAGCATACGCCGCGTATAATACAGCGTTGACTATTAACGCCTAATAAAATGAAACAAAATTGACAAAAATGAACCAAAATAAACAGAAATGCGACACTTGATTATGCCAATGCCAATTTCGGTGTAAATGTCTTTTATTGATTTGCGAAATGAAATTGAAATTATTTTCAATGACAGCAGCTTAGAAGACGTGCCAATGCACACACACACACACACAGCTTGCAGAGACATGGGTCTTGTGCTAAATAAAATAAATGTTTATTTATTATTAAACTGGAAAGTAGAGGAAAGAAAAGAAGGAAGCTAAAAATTGCCACTTGCTTGTGTGACACTTTTAGTCTTTCTTTGACTGCCAGAAAAGTACAAATCGCAGCAAAGTGTCGACGGCTTCTGCTTCTGCTTCAGCATCTACAACTGATTCCATTAAATCAACAAAAATATTGTACAGGAAAGACACACATAGACACAAGTTCAACTGCCAGTTGCTCTCGACTGTCAAATCATTTTGTGATAAGGATAGTCCTCATACAGCATACAAGCATGCACACACTTCCGTGTCCAATGTCCTGAATCCTGTTTGTCCTTGGACGTACCAAGCTCGGACGAGGAACGCCTCTTCATAACTGACGACAAATGAAAATGTCAAAAATGTGAACACACATAGCCTGCCAAGACTGCCAAATGAGAAATGTCTTATATTTGTACGAGCATATATTAAATTAGAATTTCGTTGAAGAAATGAAAATTCTCCTACTCGATTACGAAACAGAAAACAATCTTAAATGGCACAAAACAACAGTTTTGGTTGCCTTACAATACATATTTTTTTGCAGTTACAGCTTGAATAATTACAAATCTGTAGATTAATGTATATTAAGATGCCAGTTAAATAAGTTTTTAATAACTATGAAATATTTTCACACAGCACATTTTATATGTTTTTGGAAATTCATTTAATCTCTCTTCGGGAGTAAAAGTATCACAGAAATTATTGGCTTTAAATAGTTACGCATAATTACCGTAGCTAGGTGAAATTTAATACACTTACATTAATTTGGCATTAATTATGCAGTTCATGGATTCTGGGAAAAGTTTGGAGTTTGAATAAATAAAGTGAACCACGTTTACCTATTTAGCAATAGACAAGAATCTCAGCTACAATTACAAGCTAAGCGGTAAACATTTGACTAAAAGGCCAAAGCAGCTGCGGCATAGAGACAAGACAAGACATTGCCAAGATTAATGTTTGGTTATTAATAATGTCGAAAATTCAGTTCAGGTAGAAGCCAAGGACAACATGCGGGCAGAGGAGAGTGTAGTTACTATGGCAAAAGCAAATCAAGTCAATTTGTTAGCCAACAAAATGATGGCATAGCCAAGTATCCATTACGCATTTGCATTGGCGCCAGTCGGCACACTTCAAACAAGGGAAATGTCAGGCAGTTTGTCAGTGAGTTTGTCAGTCAGTCTGTCAGTCTTTCAGTCTGTCTGTCTGACAGTTAGTCAATGACTGAGTTCAGTTCGTGGTGTAGAGCTAATGAAGCGAGTCCCTTTCTCTCCCACTTATTCGCCGGATCGAATTACTCAATTGCTGGTACTTTTCCTTATTCTTTGAGAAGGTTGTTTTTCGACCAATTTCATTGTGATCTCATTTTGTGGCGGCTTGCACTTGAAGCTCAATTTCGTTGTAATTTATATGTTATTTACCCAAAGTGTGGCAAGTGGCAACAACAGTGCAACAATATGTTGCATGATTTATTGCTGCCATCTTCATTCGATTGTCCTTGTCCCTTGCCTGTTTACATTATTTACATTTTGGTTTATTTTGTTTGCCTGTCATTTCCTTTGTCTTTTCGGCATTTTAATGTCCTTTGATTAATTTGGACAAATATAAATGTCAACCTTATTGTGTGTCCGGCAAAAGGCCAAGGTAATTTCATGAGTAACCTTACAGCTGTGGCCACGCCTGGCCTGACCTGGCCACTTCACAGACATGTATCAAATTAAATAAAGGACATAATGAGAGAGTAATCAGCATGAGGTGAAATAATAAGCCATCCCCCACTGATTGTTGACAAAGTTTACAAGCGAACAAATTTTAACAATATAAGGAGTACATATTTCTTCATTTTCTGCATTAACACAAAACAAACGAAATGCAATTAAAGGAAACATTGTGCTCTGGTACTGCGATATTCATATTAATCCGTCGATATACATGCGAATTTCCATATTTCATATCCTATATGACATAATTTGCTTGCTGATGCTTCCGATTTCACTTTTAAGCCGAAATCGATCCGACATATTCATTATGCATTAATTTGCGACACGACACTCGCAGAACGAAATGAAAGTACATTAATAATCAAGTGGAGTCGTTGAAATATTTGCCAACTGCCTGAAAAAAGTTATTAAAAATAAATCACCTCCCATAAATGAGCTCGCATAAAATGACTTTAAATCAACAATAAATTTGAGAATTAATATAACAATTGTACCAGATAAGTCAACAGATATATAGGCAGAAATTTATTTTGATTGTTGCGGCGATTTTCTAATTAACTTGAACTTTTTATTCAATCATGATACATATAAAAAATGTGTATTTTAATTAAAATTGTCCAAAAAATATTTAAATATAAAATATTATTTTACCATTCTTTGCATTCGATATATTCTAAAAAAAACATAAAAAAAAGATTATTTAAGCATTCATACATGTAATATAAAATAATTTCAAATTCTTTTATAATTAATAGTTATTTCGAAATACATTGCAACTTATATTTTATTTTGCTTTCCTTCATTTACTTGCAGCAACCCTCTACAATAAGAGCAATAAGCACAGAAATCTGTACACGTGTCGTATACGGAATGCCAAATATGCGGCAAAGGATAGACATCAGAATAGCAGAGGCTGAAGCAGCAACAGCGACAACAACAACTGAATTGCGCTATAATTTCATTAAGGACAGAAACCTTTACTAAGAATGACAACAACGTGAAGGGCTGGAACTAAGGAAACGTTAAGAAGAGAGAAACGCATAGCGAAAGTGAAGAGAAGCGAAAACGAAAACGAAGTAAAACCGCTGGAGCCAGAAGAGAAGGCGACAATAACAAAAGCATTGCCTACTTACAGGGGTTTGCTACCAGGCAAAAATCAAGCGACTGACATTTTTATGAAATTAATACAAAAGAGGATAAAAAGAGAAGAGTAGAATAAGAAGGAGTGGGAATGACAGCGACAATGTGGACACAATGATGAGCACTCACCCTCGCCCTCGCACTCGCACTCTGATAATAATGAAGGGGGTATGGAAGGTCTTTTATTGCCTGCCACTTGTGTAGGCAAAGGGGCAAGAGAAGAAGAGGAATTGTGGCTGGAGATCAACGTCATAATACTGCGACTACTTCGCATAGATGTCGCTAATGATATTTGCGTGACGCGGAAGAGAAGCTCTAAAGACGTCACCTTCATTTACTAATTTGACATGCAAACGTGACCAAGTGTCCGACAGCCTTTTACGAAATAACAAAAGAAAAAGTCAGTCTAGAAAATAAAATAAAGAGAGTTTCAGCATAATGCCACGCCCATTTAAATTACTAGCACAATTGCTACTCTTGGCGCACTGCATCATTGCCTGTCCGCCAGAGGTTTGTGTGTGTAAATGGAAAGGTGGCAAACAGACTGTCGAATGCGGAGGACAACAGCTCTCGACAATACCGGAGGGCATGGATCCGGGCACACAGGTGCTAAACTTTAGTGGAAACGGACTGCAGGTGTTGCAAAGTGAGCGATTCCTGCGCATGGATCTTTTGAATCTGCAGAAGATTTATTTGTCTCGGAATCAATTGATTCGTATACACGAGAAGGCCTTCCGTGGCCTGACCAATCTAGTCGAGCTAGATCTAAGCGAGAACGCGTTGCAGCTTGTGCCGAGCGAGACTTTCCAGGATTACAGCTCCTTGATGCGTCTCTCCTTGAGCGGTAATCCCATACGCGAGCTCAAGACATCAGCCTTTAGGCACTTATCGTTCTTAACAACATTGGAGTTATCCAATTGCCAAGTGGAACGCATTGAGAACGAAGCGTTTGTGGGTATGGATAATCTGGAGTGGTTGCGACTCGACGGTAATCGTATTGCCTTCATTCAGGGAGCTCACATCCTGCCTAAGTCCCTACATGGGATTAGTCTACATAGTAATCGCTGGAACTGCGATTGCCGACTATTGGATGTCTACAATTGGCTTGTGAGTCACAATATACCCTTGGCCGAAGAGCCCAAGTGCATGGAGCCGGCCCGACTCAAGGGTCAGGTGATCAAAGGATTGCAGAGGACTCAGCTCGCCTGTTTGCCCGAGGTCAGTCCACAGTCGAGTTACACGGAGGTGAGTGAGGGACGGAACATGTCCATCACGTGTTTGGTTAGAGCTATTCCTGAGCCAAAGGTTCTGTGGTTATTCAATGGTCAGGTTATGAACAATGATAGCTTGCTGGATAATCTTCACATGTATTACTATATCGATGAGAGTGGAGGAAGTGGTGCCGAGGAGAAACGCAGTGAGATCTTCATCTACAATGTGGGTGCCGAGGATAATGGCACTTTTTCCTGTGTGGGTCAAAATATCGCAGGCACCACTTTCAGCAACTATACATTACGGGTGATCATCAAGGAGCCACCAGTTGTGAATGAGGTGTCCTTTCCCCGGGACTATATGAACTACATTGTGGCCAGCAGTGCTGGTGGTGGAATCATCTTTGTCGTGCTCCTCTGCACCATTGTGGTGAAGTGTAAACGCAGCACGGAACCAGCCAAGCGCAAAAAGTGTGACCAGGTGACGAGTATTGCTGGAGGCACAGATAGTAGCAATGGAAATAGTCAGGACACGGGCATGATGAAATGTGCCTCGATCCTTAACGATGGGGATAGTTTAAATGGCGGTGCTGGGTTGCTGCTTAGTGAGAATCTGACACCGACTAAAGGCAGCAATGGAAATGTTGGTGGTGGAGGAAATGGGGGAGGTGTTGGTGGTGGAGGTGGTGGTGTCGTTGGCATTGGCAGTGGAGGTGGTGGACTTATTTTGGGTGGACAGATGAAGCAGAATTTGCTGCTTTATGCCTCACCAAGTCCACATCCGCACTCCCAACTTCAGCTCAATGTGAACATGATGAATGCGGCCGCAGCAGCTGCTGCTGCTGGTTCTCCTCCGCTTCTCCTCAGCAATGGACTAGCTGCCGCCTACTGTTCACCTCCCTCCTCCTTACGCAACTACCCGGAAAAGAACCCTGATCTGGTCAACGATGCGGAGAGTGTCAAGCATAAGCTAAAGACGGCAGTCTCTTTGGATGGCAATGCAGATTATGATACTGGCAGCGAATGTGGTCAGTATGAGGGTTGTTATCAGTTGGCAACAGCCACGCCCCATGCCCACAATATGCTTGGCATGGGATCACGTTTTGCAGCTGCCATGACAACCCTGCCACGTGGCATGCAACTGAAATCGGTGCTTGGCACACAGTCAGCAGCCGCAGCAGCAACATCACCACATCAGGTGGATGTACACTTGAATCCAGTTTGCTTTTTGGGACAGGATGGATATGCTTATGATTACAGTAGTGCGCACTTGGTGCAGCAAGTGGCAACAACGCCACAGCAGCAGCAGCAGCAGCAACATCAACAGCAGCAGCAACATCAGCAGCAGCAGCAGAACTTTTACCGCACCCTGCCACATAATCGTGCCCACAAGCAACAGCAGCAGCAACAATTTGCGGCTGCAGCAGCTGCACAAAATGCCAGCCTTCGCTACAGCCTCGAAGCGGAGTTTATACAACGAGCCCCTGTAGTTGGCTATGAAAAGTATCAATTACCCAATATGCGTTTCACTGCCGAGGGTTATCCACAACAGCAGCAGCAACAGCAACAGTTGCAGTTGCAGCAGCAATTTCCGTCGCCACCCGATGGTTACAAGAGCAGTGATCTGCCAATGCCAACCTTCCAGCAATGGCCGAGCTGCCTGCCCGGCTATCATGCCCAACCGCTTCGCTATAACATTGCACAATCGCCAACGCAAGCGGTAACTGCAACAGCAACACCAGCCCCCACGCTGGACACCAGCAATAGCAACAGCAACAGCAGCTGCAACACCAACACCAGCAACAGCAATAACACGGCCAATGGCAGTGCCACCATTCCCGAACTGGACGAAAGTGAAACATCGCCCAGTGGCTCAAATGCCAACATGGCGGATGAATGTCCTGGCAGCAGCAACAGCAACGGCAACAGCAACAACACCGAATCAACCGATTCGTCCAAGTTGAAACAACTGAATGGACCCCTGGCGGACAGTCCAGATGAGGGTTATGTGGGAGAGGCGCCGGAGACGAGCGATATTTGACAACGCGGCGGCGCCGCCAGCCAGGACGCTGCCTTAGATGATTCAGTGGCTCTGTAAATAGACAAGCTGATGACACACACATTCACAACACACTCACATACACTCACTTAAACACACACATCCACTTTCTTAAATTTATATATGCTTTCTGTTTGCATCCTTTGTTTCAGTTGCCCACAATACAAAAAAGGAACAGAAAAAAAAACACGCAAAACAGTCAAACAAAAGTGAAGAGTCCAACCCCAACCCTAAGTTAGAAAAGAAATGCCAAAAAGATTAAGTTAACGAATTTTGTTTGCCCTTGCTGAAACATATTATATAATATATTTTTTCTAATATTAATAAAGTATGTTCATTAATATCACTTTCTCAATCTACTTTCTTGAAAATTTCATCCTTACTAATATTTTTAAAAATTGTTATTAACAGAAATTATGGTTTTTAGTAGCTTTATTTTACCTTAGCTTTATTCCTGATTTGATTACATTTATTTGTATGCAATACAATCTGTATTTTTAATATTCGTTAAAAATTATTAATACTTTTTAATCATTTAATTAGTTTAAGTAATTGATTCAATATTAATTAACTACTTTTACCATTAATAATGTGAACATAGTAGATTCACTATAAATTGTTAACTTTCTTAAATTCAATTTATTTTATTTTAAATGCAAATATGTTTAAGTGATATTGAATCAATGGTCGCATATACATATTTAGCATTTGTGAATGATAAACTTTTGTTACAAGTTGTTTGACCCAAACATGGCAAGGGTATGTCAAAAAAGGCAGAGGCGACCTAACCTAATAAAGCCGAAAAACAAAGACGTCGTGTCTTAACAAAAGGACGCTGTGTGACTCCATCTTTGGCAGTTGTTTTTGTTGTTGTGGTCGTTGTTGTTGTTACAACAACATCTTATACACTGTTTGCTGGCGTCGTGCTGCTTACCCGGCCAAGGCGTAGTTTCGTCCTGTTCCTTCCCGGCCAGTCATGCCTATGCGTGCTTCGAGTGGCAAGCTGGCAGCATTTTATTTCCGTTGATGTAATTGAAAAAGTTTTTCATTTAATATAAACTTTTCAGCGTCTTGCCAGGACTCACAAGCCATAAAAGAAGGCCACAAAAAAAATGTTAAAGGAAAAGAAATGTCAGGCCTATGCCTAGCATTGTTTTGGAGACTAAGTCTGAGTGTGTGTCCTGTGTTTGTTTCCCGATTGAGTTGCTTTTGGAGACGTTGTAAGCTGACAATTGACTCGCCGCTGCTTACATGCCACATGCCACATCCACACACCCACTTACACCCTCCTCTCTTCTCTTTCTCATACCAATACTAAAGTCACAACTCGTCGCACTCAAAACTCAAGTGTCTTGTGTGTGTTGTTGCCATGACAACACCTGCTCAGTGACACAAAGGATTTGGACCTGGGCTGAATTCTGGCCCAGGAATGGGTTCAAGAGTCCTACACGCTTGTTGAATCTTTTTGGAATCTTAGCTAGAAGGCGGATACACTGGCAGCAGGAATTCTGTTCTGCCCGAAATCGCGAGTGGCATTAAGGGTTTCCTTTTATGTATTGTGCTCTAGTTTATGCAATTTTAATTCAGACAACAGCACGAACTTCTTCTATTTAAATAATTTATTGTATTTATTTTCAACTAAGCAAAAACATCAACAAATAATTTATATTTCCTTTTCCTACCTTTTGCTTTGAGAGGCAAATCATTTGGCATCTAAAATTATATCAACTTGACAATGCGAAGTAAATACATACAAACCATACGATTACACATGGCACAAGTGTTTCCGGGTAACAAAACATTAGCTATCATAAATAAGTAGTCTCAGAAAATTATATATATAAATTGTATGAACTAATCGCTTAATTTTAGAAACTAAAATAAACAAACGAAAATAAATAATTTGTATGTAAATGTAGTTATAAAAAGACGTGGTTCATGGAAGTTTTAGGCGATTCAATGGCATTTAGAAAGTTTTAAAATATTTAAATTGATTGAATTTAGATTTGATTTAAAATATAACAAGTCACCTCACATCAAATGTTTTAAACACTTGAATTTAAAAGTCATTATATTGTTTCCCAAATTATATTTTTTAATTTGCAATCTTTCTCGATAGTTTTTTTGGATTGTAGTATTGTCTGTTCTTCAAAAGTTATTCCAATCGAAATTTCTATGCTATCTTTCTATGTAAATATGACAAGATTAAAGCGTGTAACGATGAAGGTGAAAAGTTGAACTAAAATGGAATGGAAAGTAAATTTCACATGTTGTAAGAAGTAAGACCTAAAAGTAGCAATAGAAAAAAAGACGCGGAAGAATCTGCATAAAAACGTGTGGACAATGCAGAAGCAATCATTTAAGCACACTACTGAATATTGTAAATTGGAATAAATAAATCATTAGTTGTAAAAATGTACACAAACAGACAAAGATACATACACATACAGTTAGACTTGCGCATATAGCAAAATGTTTAGTTTTAAATTCACCAAGTGAGTTAGTTGGCAAAATGCACCGAAAAAAATATACGAAAAACATGAAAAGATAAACATTTTAGCATAACAAATGGAAAATTGAATCCAATATACAAAACAAATACTCAAAACAAAGAATTTGCAAAAAAATAAATTTTAAAAAATTAATGCGCATAACTTACAAACACTATTTTAGATGTATAAATAAATATTAGACATTTAAGCTAGACTTAGGTAAATAATAATGAAACGTTTATGAATATATAAAAAATGCATTAATGGCAACAAAACATTTAAACAACAATGAGCATTAATAATTGAGAGAGATAACACAGTATAACAACAAAAACAGAAACAACATACACACTTACACAATTTAGCTGTAAACTATTTTCTAAGTTAAATTAAACATAAAATTAAAAATTAATAATGAGAATAAAACGAGCAAATTGTAAAAAGCGTAAGATGAATTAAAACCAAATAAAAATGCATTCAACTGAAGAATTTAATAAAAATTATATTATGCATTTTTAATATGTTAATTACTTCACCTATTGAACAAAAAAGAATAGACAGACAATAGCATTGTGCTTTTCAAAAAAACAGGTTAAAATATGCGATGTAATGGCTCATGACGATATGAAAATGCAAATGCATTTCCAAGTAGGACAGCAGGGAATGCAGTAGACCATAGAAAAAAACTAAAGAGCAGAAGGAGTTATTTGGAAAGAGTTATTTGTGGAATCCATTAAATAAAATGGAGAAGAGTAAGTGAAAATTGAAAGAAGTGCACTAGAATTTTTTTAAATTCATTTTAACATTTATTAAACACTATATTTAAGAAGTAGCATTTAAACTGGATTAAGTGTAGTAGTGAATTTATTACTTAGCAATCAGCATCGACATGTTACGCATACGCAGTGTCAGCCAAAAGAAGTACGTGACTGTAATTGAATTGTTTTCAATTTTTATATAGATTCCAACAGCTCAATCAGAAATGCACACAAGCGACGGAGCTGTAATGCCTTTAATACATAACATAACTCATACGCCATGACTGTTTAAACCTGAATCTGAGTTAAATGAAATTATACATGAGCTTAAATATTCTTTGTGTGTTGCCAACTTAATTATAAATGTGCATACGAGCTGTAAGAAGAGAAGGAGAAACACTTGACACTTTCATCAGCTGAAAGGCATGCACACAAAAACATGACGCATACGCACAGTCTGCCAAAAAGTGCACACAACAAAGCAAGGCAAGGATGCGTGGGATAACTTGCAGACCTGCCTGTCTCAAATAGCTGCAAAGCTCAGAAAGTGTGGGTCGAGGCTGACACATTACACGCATCACTGCTCAATAATCCCATTAAAGAAAGCTAGGCGGGGAAAAAGGATGAGATGGGACTAGAGCTCAACTGGGTCAGTTAATGCAGGTCGACCTGACTGACATTTATGAGCACAGAGTAGCTGCAGCGACAAACTTGAACAGCATCCAATTAAGATCAGAGTTTCTTTTAAAGCAATGTCAGCGCCAGAAACAGGCAGCCACATGAGTGTCAAAATTTATTGAAGCACCCACAAGCCGAGGGCTTAAAAACAAGAAAAATATGACCAGATTCAAGTATGTATAAGTCGATGGGTTTGGGTTTGGGTTTGGGTTACTGCTGACAGTATACAGAAGGAATAACACAACCACACGACAGAGAGGCGAAACCAAAAACCAAAGCCTTCCAGGAATTGTGGCAATGGCATCAAAATCAAAGACAAGCGCAAAGTTACCAAAAACCAAAGTCAGAGCAAGATAGCAAACGCGCGCATAATTAATGTAGGCATAAAAACAAGTGACTTGTAAATATTATCAAGGCAATGGCTGTGGCTGAGAGTCAGCTTTCTCTCTATGTGTTTGAGTGTCTGTATGTGTGTGTGTTGCTGAGTAACTGTGTGCGTGTGTGTGGCTAAGGCTACTTAGAAAGTAGCAAGTGCGAGCATGAGACTGAGACTGAGACCAAGACTGAGAGTGCCTCGCACATTGTCTAAGTTTCACTTTGCTAATAAAGCGCCCAAGTGGGCGAGTTGTGCCACTTAAAAGCGCACACAAAAGCCAACAGCAGGAGAATGTATCTGTGTGAGTGTGTATCTATGTGACTTGTTTATGATGTGTGTGTGTTTGTGTAAGTGTGTGCGTATGCTGAACGTCGTCTTGCTGGTCGCCTTTGCTCTTCTAGTGTTGTTTGCCTGCGTTTATACGGTCTGGTGATTGTGACATTGTAACTACAATTACAAGCGGAAGTGACGCACACATCAACGCACAATCACACACTCACACACACACACACACACTCATACTCACACACATTCTCCCACTTGCAGTCGGTTTATATGGCGTCTATCTTTGCTTTATGTATGGCTAATGCGCCACTAAAGCTGCGCACAAATTGAGCTTATCGTATGGTTATTTCAATTCTATTTTATGCCTAACGGCCCTGGGCCCTGGGCCTAGTCTCTGGTCTCTAGTCCCTGGTCTTAGGCGTTGCCCCAGTACATTGTGTGAAAAATGGTAAGCCAATGAGTCTGTTCATGTGTGTGTTGTAGTGTGTGTGTGTGTGTGTGTGTGTGTGTGTGTGTATTGGCATATGTGCGTAAGTATTTGATACACTTTTACTTCTGTATATGCGTGTGTAAGCTCTGGCCTAGGTCATGCATTAGTTTGCCTTATAAAGTTATTAACCAAAATTAATGCTTGTTATAAAATTTTCGTATGTATTTAGGAAGTGACTGTGCATTAAATGAAGACTTCAAGTCATAGCATCGGTTCTTCCACTCAATGACCTTAATTATCAAATCTCTAGATTGGCCAACGGATGTGATAAATTATAACTTACTTGCAGCTTATGTGTATAGTTGGCAAGAAGGGAAGTGGCAAAAATAAATAATAGTTGGGATCGAAAAAGGGCAGAGAAATTCTTTTATAAGTTAAGAAATTACTTTAATTTTCATCATAAAAAAATAATGTATGTATGTATGTTAAATAGTCTGATTGGACTAATTATTTGCCAATATTTCAGTTGTGGAAGAAATCGGAGTAGAATTCGTTGCCTTGTAGAAATATAATTAAAAATGTTACTTATCAGTTTCAAGGCCGACATAACAAAGGTGAAAAGGAAAGGCCAAAGAGAAGAAATAATTGTTCATAATTGAAATGGGAAAAATTGATCAAACAACTTTTTAGTTTACCATGTGATAACATTAACATATGTACATAGTATTCTAGAGTTTAATTTAAAATTAAAAGAGTACAATTACTTTACTGAATATTATTTAAATGAAGCAACATAATTTTACATATTAAAGTAAAGAGAATAATGTTAATAAGCATTAAAAACTTATCCAATTAACCAAGGCTGGCTATAATGCTCACGTGTTACGGCCAAGTTAAGAGCCAATTTGTGGACAGAAAGAGGATATAGATCTACTAGTGGTACACAAAGTAGAAGTATTAAAAATTAAATATGCACACACGTCCATTTACGCATGGACGCACATTAATTTGCATAACTAATAAAATTGCCAAAAAAAAAAGAAAGTAAATAAATAAAGAGAACGAGAAAGAGGCCCAAAAAAACTTTAAGGACCAACAAGAAGAATGCGAAAATATGTCACAAACTAGAAAACTGAAAATGGCAAACAAAAGTTAGTTTGGGGCATCTCGAGCCAGCTGTCGAAATCTTTTAAATTAATTCAGACTCATAAAATATTGATAATAAAGTCCAACAAGAGAGTTATAGAGAAAAAGAGGGATAATGTCATGGGGATCCTTTCTGCCATCCCCAGTTGCATATATACGTATACACGTGTTCTGCCAGCTTCAATTTGTTTGGTTGTCAATTTTTAATGTGACTGTTTGATAAATCAATTTGCCAGCCAGGCAACATCTTTCCAAGTTGTTGCAACAAAAGGCCAACTACTAAGAGTATATTTTGATTGGATTTGGATTGTCGTCTTCGCACTATTTTCACAGCAGCAAATTGGATAGAATTTTAAATTTGTTTTTCTAGGCTTTTCAACGGTCAACGGCTCTCGCTATTAAAATCATTTACAGCTGGCTTTATTTCATTCAATTGCCAGTGTTGCTGTCACACACATTCACGTGCGACTGACCAATGATTACTCTTAAATATTTGGCAAGGTATTTAATAGCATCACACGCAGCCACACACACACACACACATACACATTTATTCAGCTGGGGAAACGACACCTGCTGCATAAAATCCACAAATAAACAAGCTGTCACTTTCTTGGGGCCAACAACTGCACACAAATGCCCAAACAGTTTTCTGGTTAAAAGCAAAGAGACCAGAACACACACACACTCACATACACACAAATAAACATGTACACACACATACTACTTCTCTACTTTACCTAATGTATTAAGTGTAATTAACTTGACCAAGACTTCGGCCATAGGCAAAAGGCAAGTTCTGTATCCTGCTTTTGTTGTATAATTTAAATGGATTTTGTGGCTATTTTAAAGATAACTATTGCAGTCTTATCTCAACAATAATAAGTCTAAGCTGCTGGTTTCCTTGTTTTTCCGGTATACGTTTTCTACATGGATATACAATTTCCACTTGACCTAGTTTCACTCAACCAGGAGGCGAAAAAGGAGGCGCATAAAGGATTTACTGGCTAAACAATTTGCCAAATGCCTTGCAGCACCACTGGACATAAGCTTGAAAAGGAGGCAAATGAAATCCAATCATGAAACTATAAACGTTGCTAAAAATTAATTAAATTGCTCAGCAATAAAATCAAGCAATATATGTACATATGTATATATATTTTTTTGTTTCCCAAAAGTATATTTTCTTTATGACAATTGCAATTTGCTTCACTTTAATTGACCCAAAGACGAACAAATTTGGAATTGTTTTTAAGTTGTCTTGAACATGGCAATGCAATTTAAGGCCTACTCACTAACAGGCAACGTGCATCACTTTGTACCACCTTGCACCACCAGCTTTTCAACGGCATTGACAATCCACAACGGCTCAACACTTTGCTCTTGCAAAATCAATTTATATGTTAATTTGTGAGCTAAAGTACATACACCAGGGGCAAAGGGCGTGTTAAAACTGGCCGACACATAACCACACTAGCAACACACACACACACACACACACACACACACACTCATTCACACACACATATGTATACACAGACATGCTTTCGTTTTGGGTTAGAAAACAAAAATATGCGGAGGCCCCAAAAAACAAAAACGTTGTAGGTGCCAAAACTGACATTGGTTAAGGTTAAGGCAATGTGTGTGTGTTCCTCATGTTCTCTATACACTTAGCAGTGTGTGTGTGTGTGTGTGAGTGCGTATCTAGTATATGTATCTTTGCAAGGGCTTTGGAACAACTTTTTAGCTAGCAGCTGGCAACCTTCAGCCAGTAAAACAACATGACAGCAATGAAAGGCATCTGAATCAGCCATATGTGGGTGTATATATAAGTATTTATGTCTGCATATGTAAATAAATGTGTATGAGTGTGTGTGTGTTTGTGTGCGTGTGCATTCTTGCAGCAACAATCGCGCCCAATCCACCACAACTTATACTAAAGCAATCGGCAACTAACCCAACAGACGCAGAATATCAAAAAAGTTAAGGCACGATGAAGCGTCACCAAACCAACAGATACCCTTTAAATAGCTTATCAATAGATATAAAATAAATATTGCTCATTAACACTATGCAACACGTATTTTGTAAGCCTTACCAAACCCAAATTTTCAGATAATTCTTTATGCGAACTAAACGAGAATAATTCATTTTACAATTTTCTCCACAGCAAAACTTTTCTATTAAAATTTAAATATACATTATTTTCTGAATGCTAATGAATATACCAAGTATTCATTCACGCACAGCTTTAAATTTTAATCTTTAGTTCTAAAGCTATCCATTATTATTACTATAATGGAGATTTTATGATGGTTTCACTTAAGAATTTAAAAATTTTGTACTGCGTTCATTAAGCGTCGTATAAGATATGTTAAAATATATTAAAACTCATTAAGATTCATCTGAGATATTACCATATGATCAAATCTGCCCAAAGTTGATTGAAGATTTCGCTTTTATAACATATTATCACTGTAACCTTGAAAAAGCTTTCTGTTAAATAAATGTGCCCACACTTTAGAATAAACATATTGAAGAAATCTTTCCACTCAGCTTTTCAAATGGTATTAAATGTTTCAGCCAACTTTTCGTTCTAAAATTAACAAATACTAACAAAAAAAGCCAAACTTTAAAGCATTTGCTAAAACGTTTACGTTAAAAGGAGCACAAAAAGGCAGCTCATAAATCTTACACGAAAATAAATAAAATAAAAATAAAAATGCTAGAAAAATAGGCAACAAAAAAATAGAGAAAAGTGTAAGCAGTACAATTTTTGTATTGTTTTCTAACTTTTAACTTTCGAATTGAAGAGAGCCGCCATGGCGGCAGCAAAAAGGCATTCGTGTCCACAATTTAAGCCTTGTCGAGTTAGCCTTAGCCGGGGTAAACAACTCAAACTGCCTGCATAAAAAAAGAACCAGAATTGAAGCCAGTCAGCCAGCACATTCGCACAAAGTTAAAGATTTAGATGCGTTAAGCGTTATTTATGGCCAGCAAATAAATAAGGCTTATACCACACGCAATGCCTCATTGTGGCGTTGAAAGTTTTCGACATTTATTGTATTTTCGGTGTGTGAAAAGTCCGCCTCAAAAACAAGCGCCAAGGAAAACTTTGTCTACTTTGTATGTTTCTAATCCGCTCTAAAGTCAAATCGTTGACTAATTAACAAATATTTCCAAGAAGTTATGAATATAAAAAAATATTAAGCTTATTGCCTGCAGCTTGCATCAAAGAAATTTTGTATTTGAAATATTGTGATTATAACATTTTGTAATTTTTACAGTTTCCCTATTATAGTTGACTGTACAACAAAGTTGAAGTATAATGCAACTCACGTACTTGTAATCATAATCAATTTATGTAAATTGAAAAGCTTATATAAATTAACAGCTAATGAAAGTACATTATTGTATTGATAGTGAAAGTATAACATTAGAGATAATTAATTTTACTCACTAACAGAGAGTTCTATAACTATTACATCCTATATAGAAAGTCCTTTCGCCTTTCATCTGGTCAATCAATCCATCGGAATTAGAAGCATCTATTACAATGAATAATAAAATATTGTTAAGCGAGTTATGTAAGAACTATTTGAAAAAGTATAAGAGTGTCTGAGCATCGATATTCGACTTAATTTTTTTTATGACAAAAAGTTCCTGACAAGGTTGACAAATAGCCAGGCAATGCCATTACCAAGTGGCAAATAAATAATTCAAATACGTTTATACTCAAAATCAATAAAGGGTTTTTAAAACTACAAACTAATAACAAGCGATATGACAAGCGCATTATGTCGCTCATAATTAGCTACAGATACAACAACAACAACAACAACAACATCAATGTAAATAGTATAAAAAAAAATTATGATAATGCCGCATTACGAATTCATAAACAAACCGCATTGTTGTTTGCACTAATTAAATTTCAAAATTAAATGCGTGCCAAGCTAATTACAAAAATATTATTGAATAAAATTGCAAAAAAAATAGCAAGAGAAAAAATGAGTTTGGGGCGAAAATCCCAATTGAAATTGTATAATTAGCTGCAAACGCCGAGAACTGAAGTCAATAAAAGCGAAATGAAATTCTTAATTAAATTTTTGGAGAACGAGTTGGAGCAAAACGCACTTCTGGATTATGCGGCAAATCCATTGGCCAAAACCACATACACCCTCATACAAATGCGATACCAAATCAAGGACGATCTGTTAAATTTACCATGTGCAAATTTTGATAAAATGCCAGGGCCTCAATTTGATGAGCGGCGCATTCTGTTGACAGAAATTACCATAAATAAATTTAGTCAGCTTACAAGCTGGACGAGGGGAAAGGAAAGGTTCCAAAAACTGTCAACGTGGAAAATTTTATTGAGTTACGTATGGAAAACTGGACATACATTTTTGGAGAGGCACTATAAAAGTTGCAACATTTTTGCGACTGCACGGAAATTGCAATTAGATCCGCGCTAGGGCATAAATAACTTAAAAATTGTTTCGATGTTGCACTGACCAGAGAGTTCTGACCAGTTTTGGCTAGTTCTGACTGTTGTGCGTAAATTGTGGCACAAACATAAATTATACAAACAAACGACGAACGCAAAAGGCAAACCCGAAATTGGAACGCGCTTTTGTTGGGCAGGAAACATAAAATGAAAATCCAATCCGTACAGTAGTCCCCTTGTCAGCATGATTAATGATGACGTTTATAAAGGCAGCCAACGAGCAGCGAACGCAGGCAAAAGTTTCGTCCTTTTCCTCAAGTGTCCGTGCTAATCCACATCATGACTGCAAATAATAGAACTTAATCTATTTTCAATATGCCAGTGAAAGCAGAGAAAACAGCTCAACAACAGCAGCGCAACACAAATTAAGAACTCATCAATTTTTAATGCTCGCTCAGTTGAAGGCTGGCTGACTGAGCGCATGAGGTTGAGTTTTCTTTAGGTTTTCCCGGTTCCAGCAATTGGTTCACTTCCACTATCCACTTCCACTTCCATGCTGGGCTCCTCTTCAAAATACACCCTAGGGAATTGCTTCGTCCCGACTCCGTCCGGTCCGCAGTTGGACCAATGTTGGTTTTGTGGGCGTGGTTGGGTGGTGGGTGCAAATGGGCTTTAGGTAATGTTTTCGCAAAACATAAAAGTTTCACACTATGATCCGCTCTTGATGTTGCTCCTGATGCTGTTGTTGTAGCTGTTTTCCTTGTTGTGTTTATTGTGGGCGAGTGTTAAACTTATATAGCCCTTGGATACGTTAACAACTTTAAAAATTAAATTGAAAAATTGCCGTAAACACGTTAAAATATTTACAAGCATTTTATGTTTATTTCTTTTTTTGTATACGGCATTGAAGAAATCAAAAATTATATCCAAATTTCTCAGGATTCATTCATAATAAATCGCTGTTGATTCGTTTGTCATTCAGGTAATCAAGAAATTCTGTGAATTGATTTTGATTTCACTTTATTTCGTTGAAAATAACGTTATAAGTAGGAAAAAGAGTCAGAGTCAAAAGCTCAGAATTGAAGGAATAAATGATTACTTTACCTTTTGAAGATTCAAATTGTGGTCAAATTTTATTTCAAATCGAATTTACTGGATCATATGGAGTAACTTTCTTTTAGCTATTAACTAACAGCAATAATTGTAAATTAAATTGATAATTCTCCAGAATTTGAATTTTCTGATTAACGACCGTTCCAGAACCAATTTGACGATACTTAGATTAAATTTATCAAACACACAAAATTAATAGAATTAGTTATCAATAATGTAGTACTGTAAAATTATTATTTTTTAAAGACTTTTCTTAAATAAACTTTTAGTGAGGAAATTTAAAATGAATATATCAAAACTTGTATATAAAAATAAAGATTAAACTTATTAGATTTCTGTACATACAGAAAAAGTATTATAATAAAGTACAAAAGACAACATAGGACTGCAAGAGACTCTCTTCTTATGGGAAATTGTGGTGAAAAGCGAATGGTGATTTTAGTGTCTCCTCTTCTTCCCTTTATCAAAAAGTTAGGCAAATGATTGGTTGAATGACTTCAGATATCAGATTATCCGATCGAAAAGAAACTTTCAGGACAGATTCGGACTATAGTGTACATCATATGTACCACAACTTGCTATGATAGCTTTAGTCGTGCTCTTGTTATTCGGATTTGAAACTCTGTTCTTCTATATGCGCAGGATGTCTGCACAGGTTATAGAAGACCAAAGTCTCTAACTGTAAGAGTCCCTGAGATCTAGGTGTTCAAAGAAGAGACAGATGCGTAGAAGGACGGACATACTAATAAACTGATTCTATGCTTCTATTTGGTTACATTTGGCAAAGTCTGATTAGAATACTGTCAATTATGCACTGCGAGTGTCAACAAAGATGCGAGAGGTCTATAGGGATTGTTTGAGCCCTCTTTTGGACTGTTAGCCAGATGTTGGCCTCTCCTAATTAGCGTTGTTGCCTGACACTGTAAAGTACATCTATTTGGCGGCTTTGTGCAACGGCGCCTGAGCGCCTAAGCGGCTTTAAAGTTGCCGATCCGATGTGCAAAGACCAATGGCAAATAATGGCTCAGAGTAGAGTCGCATGTTGTCGCGCTTTTGGGCATTTGTTCAGCTGTAATTGAAGCTCGCATTTAACAAGAGCAGTGTCCAAAAATGTGAGTAGGCCCCGAGTTGATGCGTCGCTGACAGCAAACACACGCAACTCGACAGAGGCAAAGAATGAACATCCTCTTTTTTTCTCCTACCCGAAAAGCGGGGATTCCAAATGACAGGCGCAGGCACAGAACCACACTTACACACACACAGATACAGACATCCTCTGACTATCACACACTCAACATGCTGCTAAACTAATTAACTAAGCACAACTCTCTTTTTCTCTCTCCCTTTCTGGCAATGTCACCGGCGCGTCCTGTCCACTCTGCCATTTCTGAGGGTCAGGATTTTTTCCACGCTGCTGCAGAAATGCGTGTGTTGCAGTTGTATGAATGTGTGTATGTCTGTATATCTGTGTGTAGATTTTAGGCCTCTCTCCACTGACTGCGACAGCAACTTCCACTTGCCAACTCTGCACTCACTTGTTTGGCAATTAATTTGCCGGCGTCTGTTATTTCTTTCCCTGGCATGAGTGTTTGCAATCTAAACACGGTTATTCGCTAATTAGCAAAAAACAAGCACACAGATACACTGGCTAACACACACACACACACTCACATTCACATAACCATCGAAAGAGCGTTACATTTCACTGTGGTTCCCTCGTGTTTGTTTGCTTTCGAGGTGCTTGGCCTCGTTGCCATTTATTGACGCCCCGTCCAGAAGTTTGCTACAATTTCGTTTCGTTTTTTTTCACACTTTGCCATAAAATTAGGTCGCCTTGTAATTAGCTGTTGTTGCCGGAATTAAAGCTCTTCAGTTTCGTTGGTTTATTTTAAATGACGTCTAGAAAATACGCCACAAATTGCATGCCTCAAATTAAGTGGCTCCAGAAGAAGCTTGCGTACATAAGTTCATTAGAATTTATATATTATTGCCTATTGCGATTTGAGAGAAGATTTTTTTAGATCTGAAAATTAATTTTTCAGGTGTAGTCTAAATTAAGCTATAAGCTAAAAATTTGTTATAAGGCATTTTTGCCACGGTTGTGTAACAATTGAATAAAAAGGTATTAAACATATTCTTAATGAATCTATTTCTTTAATTTTGCTTATGGTTAATATTTTTATTGAAACTTTACTCATCAAGCACTCTAGGGATTTTCGGAATACATACTAATGTAATGTAATTAATATTTAATGTTATTTATTATTGGGTTGTTCAAGACCTTTAGAGCATATCAGAATTTCGATGAGTTGCCGCGTTTGTGCGTAGCCTTGCAACGTTTTCATACAAGTAAATATATATAAACAGTTCATATAAGCTCTTCATGCGATGACCTAAAGACTTCAGACGAATTTCAGGTAATTTAATTAAAAAGTGTTAATTGTACAGTTTCATGCGTTTATATGTTTTTTAAAGTAGAAGCCAAATTTGATCGAAGTCTGCAGACTGCAGTGAACTTTGCTTCCTAATATTTTGCAGCAGACAAATTTTCAATAATTAGAAAAGAAAGTAACTAGAAGATACTCTGTACTTTGATTGGTCAAAGCTCTGCTTTGTTTTCTTATCCTCTTATCTAGCTTAAGATTGCGTATACGTAAAGTGTCAGTAGACTTATCTTCTTCTTCCACTAATTTATTTGTACCCCATTTATACTTAAGTATGCCATGGATATAGGGTATTATACCATAAATATGTGAAGCATTTATATAAAACAAAACCTATTAGAATATTTTGCAGCATATTTTTGTGGCTCTAGTTGTTTATTAAAATGCCAGAAATAATTTCTTTTAGAATTTCTTTGCCGCTTTTATTGTTGTTTTATTATAGATGTTTTTGTTTTTGTTTTTGTTGTTGATGCTTTTTCCGTTTTGTTGTACTTGTGTTTTTGAGGTGTGTCCTGACTTAAGTTTAGTTTTAGTTGAGTTTTCGTTTCGCACACACATGGATTATATGTAAATATTTGCTTTGGTATTCTGGCATGAAGTTTTATGCTTTCAGCGGGCTTTGAGGCCAGTAAAGTCAGCACACACACACACATACACACACATACTACACTGCCTCACACATACTGAAGCATACTGAAAGCGCATAGTTCATAAGTTTATGCTCAGCTATGTCGGGTATAGTTGTTTCATACGTGTTTTAATGTGGGTGTGTATGTGTGTGCCTGTTCTTCAATGTAAATGCTTAAAATGCTTCAACTTTTGGCACAATAATATTACGTCGTGCTTTCCATTTTTCATATAATTTATGCATGAACAATTTATGCTGCCATTTGTGCAACATTTCAAATCGCTCGGGTCGCTGATCCCCTGCGAGCCTTTTTCAATTTGCAAATATCACTTTCAGTAATATGCACATAAATCTGGAGCATAACCCGTGGATATCAATTTAATTATGTGCCAGCTGAGCGATGTCTTAGGAAGCGAGAAGGACGAAGGGGGCTACTGCTTAAGCAACTTAATGTTTATTTTATGGCATAGAAATCTATTGAACTGCACTTTGAATATATGCCAAGTGTTCGATGGAAAACTTGCCATTTACTGAAATTCATATAGCACTTTTACGGACCTCCCCCAATGCCATGAATAACGATGTAATAAAATACGTGATATGAAACTCAAATGCTTGACATGATGAACTACATGTATAAGCTCTGTGTTTGCTAGACAGACAAGTTGGGCCGCCTGCTAAACCATGTTGAACTCTGATGTTGCTTCGAACTAACATAATTCCATAAAATTTCCTTTGAATTAGCAGACAGCTAAAACTCTAGCTCAATGTGAAATGTGGTTCTCGTGTCCAGAGAGCGTTTATTTGCATGATTTTATTGCCCCCTCTTGGTTGGTCAGACAAGCTTGAAAACTGGAAAAATATAACCGCCACATACGTTCTCGTATACGTATGCGCAATTGCAAATGCAGACCCAGACTTAAATCAGATAATGCAATGAAATAACTGCTCTGGCTATGACTATTGGCCACTAACCACGGAACCACTGACCATTCGAGCCGGATAGAGCGCTTAGGCCGGCAGAAAAACACAAAACTTCAGTCTAAAATTGAGATTTCCGAATGCACTATCATGACAGACTTCCATTAGTTGCACGATGAAAATCATAGAATTGAAATCACATGATTCCTCTTATCTACCTCAAACAGTTGTCTTCTTTAACCAAGCCTCTCTGCTTCGACTGTTAAAATACTTAAATAAAATCACATCCCTCTGCTTTTAATTATCTACAATTGCTAAATTTTACTGCCTAAATTTAAAGATTCTTAAAGGGAGTTAAAACAAGAGAATCTTTTCTTACAACAAAGATTATAAAATAATATATTAATAATACAAATATGCTGTAAAAAACATAAATACTACAATTTTAGTCTAACGAGCTGTAAATAAAAAAGATACATTTGTTCTGCAATTCCAAGCAATCAAATAAATTTACGGAATTTCTGGTAATTCCCTAAAAACTAACTTCTTTTATTTTTATTTCACCTGCTGTTGTCTTTAATGTTTTCTTTGGATATTTTGAATTGTTAAGACGCTTTAAAAAGATTTGAGCAAACCAAGAAAGCTCTGCATACATTAAGCCCCTGGGGCGATAATCAACACAAAAATTGCAATAGAGTTGTGGTGTCAACTCTCTGCTGATATCCTTGTGAAGTGCCTAATATTTTCAAGATTTGTCTCTGACAACTTGACATAAAGTGCCGTTTATGTTGATACAAATACACACACATTTACAAATCAATAAAGTGTAAATTGTAACATTAAATAGTCATTAGTGTCTCTAGCCATTTGACCGGAAATTAATCAAGCAATAACCGCAGCTACGTTTTATATTTGACCAGGAGTCAGCCGTTGTCTTTTCCCTTAAACAGACACCCCCGACTTTAACACTAACACACACAAGCATATACGGGTAGGCGGTCAGTTGGTGTGTCGGTGTAAAGGGTTGTTATTTGAGCAAGGTTTATACATATCATTAAGCACACAAACTGATTTCGGCTTGTAGATATGTCAAACAACTGACGGAAACTGTTTATTATTGCTTCAAACGGAAAAGGATACGGATGTGTGAAACTGACAGACACAGCCCCACGTGAGCGGATGCCCAGAAGACTTCCAATTTATTATACATATTAATAGATGTTCTATTCAATTTTTTGCAACGCAGTTTCCTTTGAATAATGTGTTTTATAATTTCAAGGAAAATAAAATATAGTAAATAATACAAGTTTCTATACAAAATATATCCAAAATATTTAAGATAATAAAAAAAAATTATTTTTATTTGAAAAACTTCGAAATAATACAAATATATAATAGAAAAACAATAATTGATTTTTCAAAGAAAAGCACAGTTTTTTAGTATATTATGATTAATATTGCCAGTTATCATTTATTTCAGTTCATTTTTGGTTATTTGGTTTACACCATTGCAGAATTTATTGCCTTGGTTATTCCTTAAACTGAAATTTTCTCAAATTATCCAAACCTCCACACAATGACATGGCAGCAGAGCTTTCGCTAACAGCCATTTACACACATAAGCTTAAACACTAAAAGAAAGTACATACACACAAACATACTCTCACTTGTATTCATATGCATATAAAGACATTTACAGAATTCACATCCACTTCCGGTGGCTAACATCCGTGTGTCAAGAAGCTCTCAAGCATTCATTTATGAATTTTTATTATTTTATTTATTCTTACTATCTCGCTTTGCTTCATCTTTCTCTCTCTCTCTCTCTCTCTCCCTCGCTCTCGCTCTCGCTCTTTGTGATTGTGTTGGGCGGTGTGAAAAGCTGACAAGTATTGCTGCAAGTTGTAGTTTTAGATCAAAGACGTGTTTTTCCACTCAGACCAACAAAATTTGCTTGGCCAGCTCCTCAACGTCAAAGTGTAAACAAATGTCATACCACATGCAATTAAATTCTCGGAAATCGTTGATGCCAAATCCGATTTTAATTAAAATCGTTTGTGTTGTGTCTGTGTGGCATGTCATTGACAGGAAGGAAACAAGTTGGGACAGCCAGGTGGGTAAACAAACACAGACCGGCAATCAGAGTGTATAGGACTTACAGACAGCAGGAAAATGTGGGCTTGAGTTTTTCCATCGATTGGCCAACAACAGAACTGACGAGAAGAGCCGTGTCAACCTCAAAACGGTTAGTTAACTGAGAATTTGAAGCAATCAATTCTTACAAGATTTGCTTTACACAATTTGTAATAAATGAGTTATTCTTTTGGCTATAAAAGAATGAATCAAAAGCATAAGCAATTGATATTCATATATGTACATATGTGAATAAACAGCTGGCAGCTGAATGGCGCTAAGTAAACATATACAACTACAGTCCAACCCCACACAAATACAAACACTCACAAACTCACACACTCACATACAGTGTTGATTGCTCAAAACCAAAGTCAGCCAAGCGTGAGACCAACAACTAGCAACAAGCCAAGGGACAGGAGACAGGAAGGGAGGCAGTTGCAAGAGGATATGAGAGTGGCTACATTTTGTGGCAGGCGACGCATGGCCATGGCTTCCATCTATGTGTCTGTGAGTACACTCATCTACACCCATAAATATGAATGGGAGAGAGGGTCGCCTCTCTACGGGTCCAACATGATATTTAGCCAGTTTTGAGATCTTGTGGCATAATTTAAGCACCTTGTTTAGCCACTGTTTATGGTTTTGTCATGTCACTGGACCAGCTTGTCTACTATAAATGTTGAATGTGTGTGAGCACTTTTGAGGTCACGAGGTCAATGATACACATTCATACATCAACATGCATACTGAGAGACAGAGAGTGAACATGGGCATACATACATCAACAAGGGACGACACTTTAAATAATTTATAAATGCGTCAAATGAAAAACTTGGCCATAAAGTTGCGACACGGCATTCTAAAGGATTTTCGCCGAACTCTTTTGTTTAACTTGCCTTCGTTTTCTATTATCATCTTTTCATCCTCCAGCAGCTGCCTTTACGCAAATCAACGGAACAAGAAGGAAAAAAAACAGACATTACGACAACTGTGGAAAATCCTTTTTTGCTTACGAAACGATTTGGCTGCTGTCAGCGTAAAATTCTGTAGCTATGTAAAGTACAACGTATGGAATTGAAAAATAAAAACCGCAGCATTTTTATGCGATTCTCCAAAGAGTATGTGTATGCTTTGGGGAGAAGGTGTTGTGTTGACTGCTTGGCATTATGCAAACAAGTGAGACTTGCACCTCAAGCTTAACTCTTGCCTCCTTTTTCCGCTGTCAGAGTCTGACGTTGAGCATTGGCAAATACTGTGTGCATATGGAGCTATAGCTTAAAGATAAGTGTAGCTGAAAAAAAGCATACAGACAAATTTTCAATAAATACATGATTTAAAAGCCATTAAATATATTCCCATAAACAACATATTTTTCTATCTTTAAATGTTAACAACTAAATAGGCACATTAAAATTCAAGTTAACGTTGCATTGCACATTATTTACTAAAATCTTTGGAAAATCGTTAGACAAAATTTATATTTTATATGAATTCTAAAAGTTGTTGAAAAGCACTGAATACAAATTTTAATTTAGTTGTCATTGTAATTTTTCTAGCTACATATACAAGACATTTACAATAAAATCTTCAATAAATTGAAGAACTTAAAGCTGTTAAATTAAAGTTCATATTAAACATAGGCTAATTAAATAAAACTTGAAAATTAATTGTGATTTCAGCAAGAGAATTAAAGTTTCCCAATTACCTGCTTATTACAATTTGTGTATTAACACATTTTGCTGCTTGAGTTACGGCATTTTGAAGAGCATTTCAATTCGCTGAAGGAGCAACAAACAGGCGGTAGTATGTGGCATATCGTATTGCTCATACGCAGCGTAAGCCATTAAATATGCATTTGCTGATATCACCAAAGCCGTTACGAAAACAGCTTACGTGGCATTTGTTGAACTCAGTGTGAGTGCGTGAGTGTGTGTGATTGGGTGTGAGTGTGCGTGAGTGTGCGGCATGCACGCGACACAAACAAAATAAAAAAAAAAAAAACAAAGAAAAAAAGGCAGAAAAATATACATGCAAATGTGAAACGAAACCAAACGAAACGAAGGAAAAACAATAGAATTTAAATGATTTTAATGCGTACATTGGATTTTATTGAAGCCAACGAGAGGCAGTTTGGAGTTTTGTTATGAGCTACATGGCCATCATATGAATACCAAGCCAGCTCAGCTTAACTCACAATATGCCTGCTGCCTGCTGCCAGCTGCCATACGATGCCACATCAGAGCCTGATGTGCCTGGCTTTTCATTCGCACTGACAATAATAATAATTGTCAATTGCAGCATCTGTCGCACAACGCGTCGCTTGGTCTCGCATCGTGTCGCGTCGAGGGTTTTTCATATTCAATTTCAAATGAAATTTTCATATCAGAAAATCTGTCCTGCCCTCCCACCAAAGGACGTAACGGTGCAAATTTCATGTTAGCTTTGTTAAATTCATTCTTAGCTTGGCATGCGAAATCTTTTGCATACTTTCGGCCAATACGAGGTAGAGGAATAGCTGATAGTTACGTATTTTTCTGATACTATTTAAAGGATTTTTTTTTAAATTCCAGGCTAACGTGCATGTGTGTTTAGCTTGCAGCGTAGAGTTATGTGCGGTTTTGTGGCTCTCGGTTTTCGCTGAGCTAAGCTATTTCGGTATTAACATGAACTGTTTCGAGAGAGAAAGGGAGAGGAGAAAGCTTTCCCTGGAATTTTCATATTTTCGCCTTAGCATCTCTGCATCTGCTTCAAGTTTAGTAGGCTATTTGACTAAGAAATAGCTTCAGGATGATTGCTGTGGTTGATTGCTTTCTTTGCTAAGGTTGCATGTCTGCCTGCCTCCTTTGGATTAAAGTTTATGGATGAAATTGTGAATTGGGTCAAGGCTAGTCGGGAAAATTAACTCACTTTGATTTGCCTACAAAAAATAATACACACACTCTTTAATTAGTGAGGTATCAGTTGACATGGTAATTATATTAGTATTATTATGGAATGCTAATAATGATTTTTAACCAAGTGAAATATATGTTAATGCTTTCATGTGATCAATCAGTCTAATCGGGAGTTTTTGATTGCAAAATATCCTTTCTTCAGATACCTTACAGACAAAAATTCGAGCAGTAGGCTTTTAAAACAGATCAAGAGCTTATACATAATTCATAAGGTCAGAGATGCAGTGTACAAAAGGGTATTCCCCATGGAAATCACTTGGGAGCTTTGTCTGCCATCATTGAAATGCAAATGATCTGTGCAGAATGCCACAGCAGAGCTGCAACTCTCCTGCATCAACATGCAAGAGAGGCAGCAACAGAGACAACAAGCATAATAGGCACATAACAACATTATCATTAGCAGGCAATGGTAGCACATTAAATTGCATTTGTTGTTGTTGAGGCTTCTTTATGGCATTGTTGTTATAGTTATTGTAGAGTCTAAAAGGCTCCGTATGAGGGTTGTACTTATATGCAAGTGTCTAATTGATTTTGTTGCGTCAGGCGCAAAAGCTGACTCGCTTGGGCACACATGGCGTATGAGTAGGACATGACTAAAAGCTACACAAGCTGGGTAGCTACACAAGCTGGGTAGCTACACAAGCTGGGTAGCTGGACAGCTGGACAGCTGGGCAGCTGGTCCAGAGCATTGATTTGCATATGAGCCAGAGTAAACAAGTTGTGCAACTAAAGCGCATTTTAAAGCCTTTGAGCATAACGAACATGCGTTCCAGTTACCTGCCAAGTAGTTTTACGTTATGTGTTTGCCAGCAAATTTCATTTTGATGAAGCCAATGTTGGTCTTTGTGTGTATGGGGAAAGGAGGCAACTTGTCCTTAAACGAGCTAAAAGCCACCAGCTGAGTGGCCTGCTTTGTGTCCCTCTTAGTTTCCCCTGGCCTTGTCACCTTCTTTTTCCTTCTGCCTCGCCCAGTCATTAGCATATGTTGTTGGAGTTCCATCAAAATAGTAAACAACCTACAAGACAGGCCAACACAACCGCCCCCACCGCACCACAGGCGGCCGTTTTGGTTGGGGCTCAGCTGACAGGCGAGCTGTCAAAGCGGATTTTAGAGCACTCGCTGCCAGGCAAACAAAACATACAAAAACAAACAACATAATCAACAAAGGCAAACCGAGCATTGTATACCCTAATCTTTGGAGAGAATTGTGAGCTGAGCTTATTATTTAAAACTGATGTATCCAATTGAATTAAAGATGTGAATTTAAATATAAAAAAACACTTTTTTAAAGAGTACGAAATTTATTAATTTTTCGAGTCTATTCCTTAAAATGTTGTGCCACACTTTTTGGATGAATTTTAGCTAGCAGATATTCTACAGCAGTAGCATTTCTACAAAATGAATTTACGAATATATTTTAATATATTCGAAATAAGGCTCATAATTAAAATTGCAATTGTAATTGAAGGAAATTAAATATTCAAAGTAGGTAATCTCTCTAAAATTTATAATAAATGTAAAAAATAAATAACAACAAATATAATGAAGTATTATTATTAATTTATTATTATTTGAAAAGAGTCCACTGCGAAATAAATCTCAAAAGACACATTTAATATTTGGAAAACATTTGTAAGTTTTAGAGGCCTTTTTATTAATATTTTATTAATTGGAAAGTTTAGCTGAACTCGAGGGAATAGTGTTACGAATAAAAGTCGAAGCACTGAGAGTTGATAGTTAAATTACAAATATATTTTAGTCTGTTAGTGATGTACCCCTTTTGATGATGTCTCAAACAGATATAGGAAGCTATGATACCTCGTATATTGCCATGATGAAAACTACAACTACAAACACCTGTCGTAAGTTAAGTGTTGGGCAAAAGGGTTCAAGTACGTGTCTCGTTTGGTGTTTTTGCTGTTGTTTGCTGTTGTAGTTGTTGTTGGTTTTACTGCTGTTGGTTTGGCCTTGGCCAAAATGCATTGTTGCTGTCGTGTTACTGTTGCCGGTGCTGTACGTGCTGTTGATGTTGCTGTTGCTGTTGCTGTTTTGTGGTTACATTTTTGACAAGTGCGTGCTCGACGACGAGAGAACAACAAGCCGAGACCTTATGTTATGCCTAAAAACGTTGTACACTCACACTCATATGTACATACATATATTTAAAAGCAGGTAGGTGCGAATATGTGTACATATTTAATTTTCATTAACGCAAAACATGAAATTGAATCCACTTGGCTTAATGAAACACGGAATAAAGATGTTGGTCTGGAATAAAGTATTTTCTACTTTCGTGACAAACTCAATTGCCATAAGTAGGCATAGTTTTAGATCTGAGACACTCACAAAACAAATTAAAACAAATGGAATCGCCAGTCAATGGGAAAGAATCAACTATTTTACGTGCTTCGCGGAAATCACGACGTAAAAATTCTTCAAATGCCAGCAAAAGACTTTCAGCTGCACCTGTAAAGCCGGCAATTGTACTTGAACCGAAAGTTATACCCCAACGAGTATTTCTCTATATACAACTGAAGAATATTTTTAATCTGCCTGTAACATCATATCCCCTCGAATTGCATTTATATCATGCGAAAAATACGCTACAGAGGATGTCGGAACATTACACAACAGAAACGGTCATATTAGAGAGCGAGTTCAAGATGGATAGGCCAGCTTTTGCTATGGGTATCATTCAGGATAGCATTGAGGATATGAATATCTTCAGTGATAATCCATTGGTCATATCTTTATATCAACGAATCCCACGTCATCGTCGATGTGAATTAAAGACTGTGACTGGAGTGCGAACAGAAGCCTCATCGTGGGCCTTCAGGGTGGGAAAAACAAATAACAAAAATAACAAAATCGGAATACTTTCATTCTCTGAAGAATCTGATAAGAGAGGAGATGGAGAACCCACCCACTCAGTTAAGAACATGTCGGAAGGTTCGGATGCGAACTTATGCGAGGAAGAGGGTGATGATGACAAAGATTATATCGAAGAGAGTCTTGAGTTTCTCTCCCGTGGCCATTGCGATCTATTGCAACTTTTTCAGGGCAAACGCTTCATCAGCAATATTCCCATTATGCTATATGCAGAATATGATCGCATGCTAGAGACATCAACGAGCCACAAGATCACAACGACTAGTGAATGGCATATGTACTCTATATTACCGATCCTTAAGAATTTCCACTTTACAAATCTGGCATTCTTCACCCTTGAATCCATTTACAATGCATCCGAAGATTTGCATGCGCATGCAGGTCAGCTGGGCATAAATCTGTCGATTCGCTCAACATTTACAGATGATAATGATGACTTCCAGGTGATTCCCCTCTGCACTTTCTTTGGATTCATCTCTCAGATCATTGGCCAACAGAACCAGGTCATTGTCTGGGAGAGTATCAAGCGAAATTTGTTAGGCGAATCAAGTTTAGGCATCAGAAACAATCAAATCGAGACCACTATGAACGTTAAACTACCACGTCTATTCCGTGAATTGCTCAAAACTCAAAATGTGGATTTTAAAATCAATAATATCAATCCTATTACGGACTCGGCACTGATCAATAATTCGTTGCATCGATATGTGTTGACTTCTGAAATGCGTGAGATACTTGAGGCTGCTATAGTTCACAATCAGTATGAACTCCTCTTGCAACTGTATGATGAAAGTCCTGGCAATGTTCTCTACGAGGGTATTATTAATCCAAGCGTGTTTGGATATCCTAATGGTGAGCTCCTAAGATACGATCATTGTGAACTTAGTGCAATTAAATTTCGAATGCTACTATAGTTGTCAAATTGTACAGCATTAGTCGAAGTTTCGATTATTTCTTTAGTTATATATGTATGTTCCTTCCATTCGCAGTCAATTCCTGTCGGTTTGCCAGTGTCCTTACTCCAGTGATGCGAAAGACAAGAAAAACCTTTAGAATGACGGAAATAGTGCAACCGGAATCACCTATGTTTGTTATTATGAAAATCTGTTTCTTTCAAACCCTGACTAAGCGTAACGAGCACTTGGATGTTTACAATGAGAACCAACTGAAGACTGCGAAATTGCGACGCTGCTTGGATCTGCAGATTCTTAAGGATGGCGACAATTCTTGTTACAATGTTAAGGAATTGTACCGTTGTTTTGATGAGCTTATTAAGGAATTGATTAGTTTTATTGTTAAGAACAATGTGACGAGCATCGATGATAAACGTCATAATTTCTGCTGTCATTTAGGTAATCTAAGAAATCTCCTCGTGGACATCTGTGGTTCCGATTTCAATGTTCGCATGCCCACCAAGACCAATACAGAGTTTCGCGTAAGTGTGTGTGTGTGTGTGTCTGTGTGTGTGTACTATTTGTGTGTATATCACAAGCATCCGGTTTTATCTTAACAGGAAATGCTGACGCATATGCATAAGGATCTCATGGAACGCATTGAACAGTTGCTGACAGCCTGCAGCTGGGAAAGTCCAAGCAATTGTGTTATCCACTACGCGAATGAAGAGATTCGTGTTCGACGCCTCATGGCAGAGTATCGCAACATGCGCAACATTGGGGAATGTGTTTTGGCCAAACAGATGTTGGCCGAACTAAAGACTGGCTGCAACAGCAAGCTTCTAATCAATTTCTATATCTTCCTTACTTCCGTGGAGAGTCTGAACTTTAAGCAGGCCTCAACCTATTTACTCACTGAAAGAGAAAGGAACTGGAATGGCGATTACTTTGTGTAATTATTAGACATTTGGTGTATCATATTTAATTTCTTACAACGACAATTCCATAGTTCACTCTTGGAGCTTTATGTGAACTATAGATTGCAATCAAAGTCTGAGGGAAACGAGGGAGAGGCTTATAGCAATTTGTTGGAGCAACTACGTATTTTCAGCAGTCAAAATAGTTTGGATCGCGAGGTTTGGGTTTTATTGTATTGTTATTACAAACAAAAGAACTATTTGTCCGGAATGGAGTACACACGATGGCAATATGAGAACTTGTATGATGTGCCAGGTAAATCCATTCCTCTCATTCCCCGGTCACTCTACGAATCCTTTATACCTGGCGACTTTGAACTGAGCGGCAAGATCATCAATGGCATTAAGTTCTATGAGGTTTTCAAAACATTTGCTCGCCTTGGCGCATATGGATTTGCCGAGATGATTTTTTCTGAAATTGCAAGTGAATTCACAGTTGTCGAGTCGTATTTAATACAGTCGACTTTGAAGATGTTGCAGGGAGAAATCGACCATAATTTTCAAGTACAAATATTGCAGACTGACAAATCTGAAAGGGGTACAATGCTTGTGAGTTCTAAACTTGAAATTATATTCTCTTATTAAGTTTTACTTCTAACCTGACAGCGTTTTTATCAAGCCCATGTTAATGGCAATATAGAGTACTCACGTCAACAGTATGATAAAGCTATTATATATTATAAGGAACTGTTGACCATCAATATGAACGAAAACGAAATGATCTCCGAGTTTTATACCAGCTTCATGCGTCTAGCACGTTTGAGTTTTGAAAATGAAGATTATGATCTGGCTATGCAGGCCTACGAAATGTGTATACCCCATAATAAAAGGGAAAAGAACTTTTCCGCAAATTATGGAATGGGATTATCTTTGTACTATGTAAGTTGGAAAAATATGAATACAAATCAAATATTACAAGATATATTTGTAGCGAAATAGAATTGAGGATGCCATTAAATATCTGGCCAAGTGTACGGAGAACGATATCTTCATGCCTGATCCTTGGGGCTACTTGGCCGTAATCAATCTGCGTTTGGGTCGGAATAAGTCGGCTTTGGAATGTTGGAAAGTAGCCAAAATGGTACGTCGATTCTTTAATAAATAATTTAATTAATATATTATTGGTATGACTTTTTAGTACCCCGAAATATCATTGAATAATCGCATCTATGATGAGCTGGATAAAATTAAATATTCTGATATATGCTTGTTGGTGGAAGATGATTGCAATCCGGCATAGAAATGGAATACATTTTTTTAGGCTTATGATAGACGAAATAGAAGAAAATATACAATTTATTTTAAATTTCCTTTACCAAATTTGGTATTTAAGTTATTCAGATTTCATTCTAAAAGCCTCAGCTAGCTTTTAACTGCAACTAGTTATAAACTGTGTTTTAACTCGAATTCCCACAGCTCAGAAATTTGGGGTTTAATTATTGTTATTTTATTTTTTCTCGGGTATGAGCTTTTCCTTTTCTTTGTTTTTCAAATCGTTCATATTTCTCACTGTTTCTTTCATCTTTGTGATCTTTTACTCTCCCTCAAACTTATTTCTTAACCTGAATTTCTCATTTTCTTTTTATACAGGAGAAGAGTTGGATAAGTTTACTCTGATGTACATATATTTGTTTACTGGGCGTAGCTTATTTAGTAAATGTTTTATGTATGCAGTTGGCAAGTGGGCGGGATTTTAAACAGTAAACACTTCAACAAGTTGACTTTTCTGGGTGTAAGCAAAGTCGTTTTGAAGACCACATTTATGTGCTCAGAGTGTTGCTTGTTTGTAGCTCTGGGTGGTATTTTTATGGCACCACATACACATAAGACACACGCATCCAAGTTTTATTAGACACGGTAGAGCCATGAAGTGCTCGTAGTCATATTTTGGGAGTTATAAGTGTTATAAAGCTCGCTTAAAATTTTCTGACTGAGCAACTTCAAAATTATATGATGCAGCTTAAAGATGAAATTCACTAAATGATTACGACATTTCGCAGTGCGATTGTCATTATTAAAAGTTATGAGTGAATTCAAGCCAAGAAAATGGGCTAGAAATGGAAAATGGCGAATGCAAATGGCAAGTCAGTTGTAAAATATGAATAACAAAACAATTAAAAGCAACTTTAATAGCTCCCGGGTAATTAAATCCAGCCAACTTTCTGGACAAAGTACATACAAATGGTTATAAATTAAATGACGTTCGGCAAACTAAAAAGCAAAAGAAAGTCAATTCATTTGATTTAACTTCACTCCTTTGCCTTTTCATATTTTCATCTGGCCAAGGCCAGCACGGTGCATTTTTTTAAATTAAACTTTCAGCAAAGTTTACACATAAATATGCGCACACGTATACGCAACGTATACCACAGCATGCCCAGCACAAATGAAGCAAAAAGAGGGCAAACAAAGAAAAAAGTGAACAAAGAATTAACACTTGACCTGAACTTCAGCTCAAAGTGGCACAACCCGGGTCAACTATTTAGCTGCTGCTGCATCAGCGACTAGTTATATAAAAATATTGAAAATTTATGTGCTGCAAAGTTTAAAAATTTACTGCAAATGAAAGTATAACGACTACAGTCAGCCACTTGCATTCTGTTTCCATTTCCGGTCTAAGCACTAACTAGCTTCAAGACTTCAAAATATGTCTTATAGAAAGGTTTACCTTCAGAAAATATTCGAAAAATTTTGAATATGCTAGATGTATTTTTGAATGCAAGTCTTATTTGATGTGGCCAAATTTAAGTAATTGCACTAAAATTTAAGTTAGGTTATACTGTCTACACTCTGCGAGTTGTATATTTTTATATTTCCCAATGAATTAAAATAAAACAGTTGTATAATTTTTGGAAAAATGTATGCGCATTCTTCTTTCTTGTTATTTTATTCATAGTTTTGATAACATTTGAAAAATTTCAATTTGCAGCTTCTTTAAAGTAGATGCAACACATTCATTGGCGCAATTTTATCCTGAATGTAAGCCGAATGTGTCAAAGGCGCAAAAACTGCCACATACTTGCATAAACTTGCATAAAATGCAACGTTCACAACTTTAATATAACTTAATCCTGCTGTGGTTAGAGTATATGGGTGTGTAAATGAATGTGTGCGCGTTTGTGTGTGTTGTAATTTACGAATTATGGCGTTAATACCATTGTGTGCTTATGAGCATACAGGCGCATTTGTGTGAGTTTCCCTATGTGTTTGTCTATGGGAGCTCTTGTTACTTTAGCAAGTTGACTTTAGGGATCATCATTAGACGAAGTTGTGGATGTGCGTTTGTATGTGTAACACCGCCATTGATTCCCTGACAACAATACTACTGTAAGAAAATCTACGCATGTGGAAAATGATTTTTGGATCAATTAATAAATAATGTAAGGTCTCCAATAGCTGGACCAATTTTTTGTAAGATTTTGTAAAAGCTATAATATAGTTTAAATTTTTAGCCACAATTTTCATTAGCTGTATAGAGAGAAAATATGTATATATCAAAAGGAATATTATATGTATAATAAATATTACTCCAACGTAATTGCAAGTGAACTGCAAACGAGAACATATTAAAAAAAACATGTTATACTTTCCTGTTAGTGTTATGGAAACATAAAGATAGTAGAAGCAACACTAGCAAAGACTAAAGCAAGAAAATAATTAGAAAAATCTAAAGCATGTGGAAATCCAGTGGCAACCACGATGCAGACAAAGAGTGAGGGTAAAAGATCGAAAACCACTAGAAGACAGGTATACCGAACGGCAACCACCTTTGACAATCATCTCATACATAGATACACAGTCAGACTCTAACACTAACACACACACCCTCTCACACACATTTATACGTACGCGACCCGATTACAGAAATGCTAAAAACGGAATTCACAAAATGTCACGTATGACATTCGTTGGCAACTAAGACGGAAATTTACCACTAAATGACGCTCTGGTTGCATGCCACACACCAGGAACACTCTTTCACCTACCACCCCACAACTACCACCCACAATTCACAATCCACACCCCTCCCGATTTCCGTTCCCTCGTTGAAGTGTAAAACGCAAGGCAGACAAGTTACAGTAAATTATGGCAAAGTTTGCCTTAAGCAGAACCGAGTGGTATATGCAGGCAATAAGAAAAAGCTCTGCAAAAACAAGAACTCGATTAGGGAATACCCTATAGAAACTCGGAAGTCCGTCCGTAATATGAAATGAATATTTTTCATTATGAATTCATTATGAATTATGAATCCAACAAATGAATATTTAAAAAAGAGCGCTTGATGACGTTATTTGAAATTTGAACTTTTATTTTTTGTTATTTTCTGGCGCATCAACTTTATTTCAAAGTATTTTATTTGTTTATTTATTTATGCTTAGCGTACATAATACTTGAAATAGTATTGTTTCTTAGATGTGATAACGTTATTTTTTTACGTTAATTTGTTTTAAGAGCAAAAAAATTAAAAACTGTAGAGTCTGAGATTGATGCTGGTTACAAACACAAAAGAAATATATATTTTGTACTGCATGTGAAATAAAATATAATATATTATATGTTACCTTCCATTGCCTACTAAGGAGCCTGTGAATTCTTTATTGACCCTTTATCAAAGCCCACAGGGTATTAAAATGGAGTGTATAAAAAACGCTGAGATCCAAGTGGCTTGGAAAAAGGAAACTGGTAGCGGCTGGAAACTGGTCATGCAATATTAATGGCTCAATAAAATACAGTTTTTGAAATAAAGTTGATAGCCGCAGATTGTAATCTGTGCAATTTATTCATTACTCGACTTGAAGGTTGCTCTCTGAAAATCATAATTAATTTGTTTGTAGACTATTACGTGCCGAAAGTAAATGGCTTCCTTGGATCTTTGGGACTCATAACCGTATAACCTGGACACATTTGACCATATGACATTTGGTTATTGTTTATTTGAGAAGGTTGATTTGCGGGTTCATTGAACATACCCATATTGTTATTGACGGCGTTGGTTGTGGCCATGCCACCAAAAGGCCAATAGCAATAAGACTGCTGGAAATGTTGCTGTTGTGGCTGTTGCTGCTGTTGTTGCTGCTGCTGATGATGTTGCAAAGACTGTTGCAAAGGTTGCTGCTGCTGTTGATACGGCTGTTGCTGTTGTTGGTTCATAAAGCGTTGATATTGCGTGCCTCCGGACAGTTCGTGTGATTGTGCCTTTGACTGTTGTCGGTGTTGTTGTCGTTGTTGCTGTTGCTGTTGCTGCTGAAACTGTTGCTGTTGTTGTTGTGGCATCCGGTTTGGAATGAACATGTTATCCTGGAAGTCATGCTATTGGGTATTCCTGTAGAGGATCTATTTCGTTGACCACCAGCCTGTTGAATTGGCACATAACCAAGGAATTAAGGATGCGAAGAACCACCATAAACAAGGCCATTGCCAAGGATAATCAGCCTATCATCCAGTGAAGGTGTTGGAAACTGTTGTGTTGCTGATGTTCTTGTAGTTGTGGTAGGTTTTGGATATGCAGCCATATTTTTTTGGATTACTGTTGCCAAAATGTACAAAAATTAATTAATTTTCCATCCAAATAAAATTAAAAGGGTATGTGTAGGTATTTTCCTGATTAGTTCAGTCACAAGACTGGAACATTTTCAGTTACAACAGTCGCAAAACAACCCGACTTTTTCAAGGCAACTTTTGACGCATACTTGATAAAGTTCATCCCTTTCATGTACTCGTACTCTCGATGTGGGCACAGTATTCATTAATTTGCCATGTGCATGAAAGCTAAAATTGATAAAAAGATTCTCTCTGTGAAGCAGTCTTTTGTTAAGCAGCTGCTTCCTTATCAGCACGTACACTCACTCGGTGAAACCCTGTCATATTGTATAGCATGCCACTTGGCGTTGAGTCCTTTTAATTAAAATTATTCAGAGCTTCAGATTGAAGTGAGATCTAAGCATTCATTAGTCGAAGCTATGGAGATACATCAGGATTTTCGCAAACAAAAGAGCAAAACTCAAAAAGCTAGAGTAACGTAAAAAAAGATTAAATTAAATTCGGAAATAATTTATCTAAAATTTTATGCAAACTTAACAAAAGGGAAGAAAGAAACAATAAAAGTAAAAAAAGATGAAGAAATTCTCAATACATTTTTATTTAATTTAAAATTTTTTTTATTTATTTAAATTATTTTGGATAGTTCACCCAATAAATAAAAGTACAATTCAATTTATATCTTATGTTTTCTTTAAAAAAAAAAACTGTATTATTTACTTTTTATTGCATGACAAGAAGGTTAATCGGATGAAATACAAGTCGTACAAATTATATTTAGTGTTTTTATCGACACTTTAATACCCTTTGTGGTATTTTAAGTTTGTTTTTACATTTTATTTTATTGTTTTTGCTTCTGTGCTTCAATAAAAAAGCTATTTGTTAGCATTATATTTTCACAAATGGACAACAATTTGCAGCAATTTTAATTTGATTTAGTTTACTATCAAATTACTTATCATTTCTGAGAAAGATTTCATTTTGGATTACACTTGGTTAAGAATACAAACCTTTTCTGTTTCAGTGTTGATAAAATGTGCAATAAATTTAGAAGAGACTTTAATTACACAATATCTACTTTAGCAATATTTTAATTTAATTATTTATCATTTCTTAGAAAATTGGCAATTAGTTATTATTCTAGCTATTTCAAGCAAGCTGTGACTTTCAGTTTATTTAGGCTAACAAATCAATTCAATTTCAGTTTGTTTTGGATGTTCACCTGAAACGTTTCAAATTTTGTCGCATTCCAGGACAATGAAAATTCGCTAAGTAAAAAAATATATAATACAGATTTTTGGCCTAAATATATCATACGCACGAAATATTTTAATTTGTACAACATACTCGTGTTATTGCATCCCTACTACATAGTTCAAGTCCTGGAGAAGACATTATCAATTTAGTTATTTTGTGAATTAACAAACTTAAAATGTGGTTAGATGATGATGGTGTTGTCTTTAATCCGTTTATGATTGGTCCGCCAGAGACTACCAAACGCTATGAGTACAAACAGCCTAATTATGTAACATATCCACCTTATGTTACCCGGTCAAGGGAGCACACCAACAAATCCGTTTCAAAAGGTACAATATTAGCTGAAGAGGAAAAGAAAATATCAACGAATCGAAAGAGTCTCACAGCATCCAGATCTCAATTGGGAGAAGTGGCATTCTCGAAGGCCATTAACGAGGAAATGGCAGCTGCCAAAGGATTAGCAACTAATGATAGACGAGTTTATGCTGGTGGCGCAGGATTTTCTAAATCCGGATCAAAGGTTTCCGTGGGATCTGGTTCGGTGAGAACATTGATGGCTGTCAGACCTCAGCGATCATCATCCCAGGCAAGTCAGGTTTCCTCTCAAATGAGCACGGCCAAGTCGATATCTAGTCGAGCAAAGGCTGGCGATAGACAATGTTCCAAGTCGAGCATGCATTCTCATGTTAGCAAGCACACGGATTCAAATATTACTCTGAAGGAGACCAAGAAGCCCATCCATACAGATGTGGATACTGATATATATAATAATGTCTCTCATGGCAGTCTGAGGTCGAGGACGAGGGAACGTTCTGGTGACTGCACATCACATCGCTCTGTAAGATTGGATAACCATTCAGATAAAGTCTCTCATATTTCTCGTGACTCTTCAAGGTCTCAAGCTAGTGTAAATCACTCTTATACACCTACTATCGGACCTAAAACTGATAATCATCATAAAAATACCAATTCTCAGGTTTCGATGAGATCCAAGACAACTGAACGACAGATCGAAAATGTTTCACATATTCCCAATGCTGAGAATGCAAATAAGCCAGATAATAAATCCATTAAGTCTAAATCCAACAGTCCCAGCAAGAGAATGGCATCACTCAAAGAAGTCGCCGACTCCATTCAAAGGGAGCTTTCCTTATCTATGGAGACAACAAAATCGTTATCGATAAAAGCAGCCGAGCTGAGCGAACGTCTCAAGGCTGGCAATGAATTCAATCACAATCGATTTCACTCTCTAGTTCGACAATACACTCAAACTGAACCTTTGAGAAGAAACCGGGACGATCGCATGGCTCTCTGGTTTAAGGATGCAGTTCTTTCCTAAATACTTTTAGCTTTAATCATTTAATAGATCATTTTTTCCAAGTAAATATCTAAGCATACTAAGATATTTATTGCAAGTGCAAAATTAACTGCAAGATTGCCAAGTGCAACAAATGTATTTTAACCATTTTAACCCCGAATAAAATATGAATAAAAATAGAAAAAAACAGAATAATGTAGAATGATTTGCGGTTCAACATTTTGCTGACATTTCGTATCATTAATTTGAATGCGCTAAATTTTGCGGTCAGCTGCGGATTGTGCACAACGCGTTAAGTCATAAAATATGCAAAAACATTTGTGTATTTTGCACACAAATGCACTAAAAATCAGCAAAAGAAGTTTTTTGGGTGATGACAAAGCTTAAATATGCTTTCTAGAAAATTCAGACAAGAGAAAAACCTTGGTAGGACTAAGGAAAGTCGAGAAATGTCTTCATGGTTAATCTGTGAGCATTATTTATACTATTTATTTTTTTCAGCTGCTTAAAAATGCTTTTGCTGTGTTCGAAACTGTATTTCCGTAGTAGTTAAATATGAAGATAAAATATATATTTTAGGTTGATCTACTTTTGAAGATAACAGTCTGTGCCCCAAATCTTATGCAATAACCCAGTTACCCTTTTTTCTTGGCAGTGTATATAACAATGGTAGCGAACACTTGACGCGAGCAACTGTAGTTATTTGGGGCAACATTGTTGACCATGTTGTTTGGAGCATTGTGGTTAATTTTATTTATGGCAGCGCAACATGCTAATTGCAACAACAACAACTACAGGGGCAACAACAACGACAACAACAGCAGCAGCAACAACAGCAAATTGGTTTGCTGGTTGCCTAATCAGGGTCAGGTTTTTGGTCAGAGTCTTCTCTCCTCAGCAGACTCTGTGGCAAGTTGTTAGTTCGCAAAGTTGCAGTTGAAAACGCGGCAATTATAACAAGTTGCATGTCAATTTACCACATCTCTTCCCTTTTACCGCTCTGAATGCACTTATATCATAAGTAGGCCACATTAAATGAGGCAAGTCCTCAAAATGCAATTATATGTGTAACTATATATTATGTACTCTGTGTGCATGTATAGTATTTATATGTAAATGCAAACATTTTTATGCCTAGTAGTACAATAAAGGAAACAAGTGCAATAATGGCAATGGGCGCATAAAGTACCAGAAATAATAGCAACAAACAACTTTGCCAAAGTGCACAAACCACCAAGAAGAACACCAACAAAGCCATCGAAATGAAACAATCGTAGCCGCGGCATTGCGAACGAACAAAACCAGAGAAAAATATATTTAATACGAAAAGTTTTGCAATAACGGAAATGAAATGGAAATGGACGCGCGCCAATAGACATAAATGTGTGCGAGGTGCCGTTGCCGACAGGATACAAATAGGACACGGCAGCAGTCGAGCGCAATCATCACAAACAACAACACCAGTAACAACACAAACCACAACACCAACAACAACAACAGCAACGGCAACAACAACGAAAGCAATCACATTGCAGGCCGTGTAAAACAAAAGAGCTTCACAATGCAAACTCAAAAGTAAAAAACTAACAACAATATCCGGCAAAAGCAATTGCACAAAGCAAAGTGGCAGCAGCCGCCCCTACCACGCCCCTATATATACCCTGGAAGAGCTGTTGCCTATAAAATATTAAAAAACACAAATATGCATTTGAATAGCCAGAGATTCGAAAACTTCCACGTATTTATGAGTACAATCAATGATAATCTTTGATATTATAATAAACTTAAGTACTAAAGTTTTCTAAAAAAATACTGACAATATAACTATGGCTAGCACCGTAGCTAGCGATTGATTTGGCATTGATGATGGCATTTTTATATCATTTGTACACAATGCAAAAAAAATCATTGATGCATTTCTCAATAATTGAAGAAAGCCCAATCACAAATACAAATATTACTAGCATTTGCATATTCTTTAAGGTCCAAGTTTTGTATATAAAAAGTCGCCATACTTGTTATGGACACTATGTTGAGTTGAAATTAAGAAATAAAATATAAAATTTTTGGAACTAACCAATCTCAAATAACAACCCAGTAAGAATATTACTTAATATTAACCAAAAAAGTTAACTATAATTTAAGCTTTATTATTTTGCACATAACATAAATAAGCCAAAATAAATGTTATGCATGTTGCTTAAAGCTTCAAGTTGAATTGAACAGTTTAAATACTCATCACCGGGGTGCTATGTTAAGTGCACATTCAATAGCTAAGTAACCAAGAGTCAACTAATTAATAGTTGCAGCTGGAGAAAAGTGTGTTTGTCTCTCTTAGTGTGTGTCTGTTTGTTTGAAAGGCGTGTCCAGAAGCAATAAACATACTTAAAGCTGCCGCAATGCAGATTTACAGACAAACACACACTAACGCACACACACACTCACAAAATACACTCACTTGAAGCTCAACGTGCACTTCAAATTTACTAACTGCATGTCTTTGTACGTACGGTACACGCTGCGTATGCGTAATAAAATTGAATTAACGCTAGGCCGTAGGCCATATTGTGCCACATTTTCGCCTACGGCTTGTGCGACAGTAAATAATGCTTCTTCCACTCTGAGTATGTGTGTTCGTTTGAGTGTGTTGTGTGTGAGTGCCTTTATTGCCTATAAATGAAATCATAAATTTGAGACAAGCCTCTTCATACAAACAGGCTGGCCCTGAAGCGTCGTTGTCAAGTTGTGTCTGTTGATTTACTTTTGTAATTATTATTAGTTCAATTTTGAGTATAAGGCCAATTTATTATTGACCAGATATGATTTGCATGTAGACTAGAGTAGAGAAGAGCCAGGCAAAAGCACATTCACAGGGCAATTCACAAATATTGACAGGCGTTTGTTTAGCGGCAAGTGGCGTAATATTATCTTAATTTAACAAGTTTATGGCCAAAATCAAACAAAACTGAGATAAGCACAGTTTATTTGCTTTGACCAGAAGAGCACAACATAATCACTTTGACTGTTATTTAGCTATATTCTTGAACAAAGTTTGACAAATGTTTCATGCCATAAATTGTCTAATTAAATTTATATGCAACGTTGTTCTTGATTCTATATTGAGTTGCAGCATTCTGAATGAATAGGTAATAATTTGGAATAATGCCACAGAAATTCAGTTTCTAATGAATTGGTAGCACACACAAACACATTTCTATAAAATTGTTTAATTGCTTTTATTAATAAGATAAAAAGTTATTGCAAATTGCAATTCGGAAATTTCAACAATGTAAAATTAGCAGGGTGCTTGTTTATTTCATAAATATTATAGCATGGAAATGAATATCAAACTATACAAATTTTGCCAGTGATTATGATAAGGCCTAGAGCTTACATCAGACACTCCTGTTTGCATATATTAAAATTTATTGAATTAATAAACCAGATAAGAGACAACTCTTTTTAATTTTCAATTTGGAATTTACTGTATTTAAAATACCAGTTGATTAACCAATTCAATTTACATACACAATTACAATCTAAACGCTCGGGAATGTGTTGTGAGAACTTGCAAAAAGGCAAACCACATTATGTGCAATTATATAAAATCAATTAACAATTTGCATAATGATAAATGAGCGTTTGCTTTTTAAAAGAAAGCAACAAAAAAATGTGAAAAGCAAAATGAAATTAGAAATGATTCATAGTCCCAGGCAAAGCTCTGATTTCGTAATTTCATAGTGAAAGTCAACTGAGTCATTTGTCGTCATAACTTTTGTCATTAAACGTTAGCCCCGGCGGTGCTGATGATGCCTGATAGGAGAATCATTCATCCCTCTCCTCATCATCCTCATCCTCTACTCCTGTTGAGACGTGCCTGAGCAGACAAAGGCGACACAGTCGAGACCCTGTCGAGCCGTTTGTGTACTATATACATTTTTCATAACATGTTAAATATGGAGATAGACACATGGACTCCCTTTCCAAATGTACTTAGAGCCGAGGGAAGCAAGTCACGTTTCTTAATATGTCTACGAGCGTGTCTATGTGTGTCTGTCTGTATGTGGCTTAGCTTCACACATTTTTAATTTATTTTCATGTCATTTTGCTGTATATGTATTTGTTTAGCTTTAGCTGCAATTTTCACCACAGCCTCAAGCAGCGGGTTAAGAGCCTTTTGAACCCTTGAGATACGGTCAAGCTGTATCTCATACTGCTACTCTTCTATCTGTTCTCAGCCAGATTTCCAAGACATAGCCATTTTTTTGTTGCTCTGCTCTCTCTCTTTTTTCTGCGCTGTGGCTGCCGTTTTTGTTTTCTTAAGTACTTGAGTTTTCTGAGAGACACTGGGATTTATATACTTTATTCTATTGAAAAAGATTTCCGAGCAATAAATTTCTCAATTTGAAAGCATAACAGGCTCTATATATTCACTCACAAGCAATCAAACTTTGAAAATATTATAAGAAGACTACAACAAATTCATTATTCTATTGTATTGTGAATGGTGCAGACGTTTACTAAACAAATAAATAGATATTATATAAATAAATATTTGAAGCACAAAAATCTACAGGAATGTTCAATATTACAAATGTTTGGACAAAAATGCCTTTGTTGAAAACACTGAAAATGTTGGACAATGCACATCAACTCATTGCCTTTGGCATTGCATTGTGCATATTGCTCTGGTATGTAGCCAATTTTAAAAGGAAAGAAATCCAACAGGATGTGCTATGGCAACAGCGATACCAACAGCAAGAAGAACAAGAAGAACACGGTCAGCTAAGGAAGGCAACTGAAGCAGCTTCCATCCCAATAGTGACATCGACGCCAGATCCATGTCAAACATTTAGACGCCTTAATCCCATCCAAAGTGTTGAGCGACAGCAACTGAGGCGTTCCAAATCCGCAGCTGCAGCAGCTGCAGCAAATGCAATGTCAACGACAACAACAACATCGACAACACTGGCAACACCGACAACACCACCAACTCCTCCTTTGCGTCAAAATTTTAGATGCCTCAATCCCCTGCAGAGCGTTGAGCGCCATCGACGCTTACGATTTGATTTGAAGGATGACGTCGTGGGAAGACGGTCAGAAATCCATTAGCCTGCTTATAAGCGCTCCATTGATGCAGCTGTTAATGGCCAGCTTATATAAAAGGCATATTTATATACTTTTAATACGCACACTTTATCATAAAATATAATCTTAGACTGGAGAAGGATAATAAATTTGGTAACTATATGGCTGGATTAAATAACGGACCTTGTAAACATTAATCCCTGTAAAGAGGCTTCATTACCAAAAAATTAGGAAATGGATTTATCCGTAAACAACCATAATAATTATTCAACTGAAAGGTGGATACAGAACTCTCTAAAATCAGTTTTAAATGAAGTCCAAATATAGTAATTATGTCTGTAACTGCATTTTTAAACAAATGTCATTTAGGTTTATTTTTATTTAACGCTAATGTAAGGTACTTATTAAAAATGACCGCAACTCATTGAAGAACTATAAAGTCTCAAAAAATAAGCTGATGAATTAGTTAACTAATCTCTCAATACTCCAAAAGATGCAGATACAATATAAGTATAAAAGTTTCAATTAAGAGAATAAATAAACAACCGAATATTCAATCAATCTGGAACAACAACGAATGTCAAGCTACAACGTAATCCGTTAAAAGTAATTTGTAGCCAAAGCCTGTTGTACTGTGACCCAATCTCTATCTCTGTTAGTTTCATTGGCCATTTTAATTGGTTTGCGAGCGTATAAGCCATCCATAAGTCGCTCAGGCTAAGGTAAAAGTGTAAAAGGCGTGTAAAAACAAACACAAAATAATAAAGTTGGCAATGGGCAACTGGCAGCAAGACTTGGCAAGAGTCTGGAAATTTGCAGTCAGTGCTCCAGTAAGTGAGTGTATGAGTATGTAAGTGAATGAGTGGGTGTGCGAGTGTGCGAATGTAAGTGTTTGCTGCCAGCCTAGACAATTTTAATGGCCATTGTGGTAAATGAAATGCGCTTAAGATTAAAAGCAGCGCATGAGGCTGGAGACTTTATTAAACCCACAAAGCAAACATAAACACAAACACAGAGACAAAGAGAGAAAAAAGTGGAAAAATAAATACACATTGTTGCTAAAGGGTGTGCTCGACTATATGGTATCTCTTATAAGTCTAAATACATTTGATCAGACAAAAAATTGCATTAAATTAAATGAGCTATATTTAGGGATAGGATTTTATAATTAAGTAAGTAAATAAGCCAATAAATAAAATTGTATAATGGTATAGTAATAATAATTGCACAAGAATTTAAATAGATATGTTTTAGTAATTTTTATAATATTAAGAATCGATACTATTATTGAGTAGGGATATAATTAATAAGCTAGTGACTTGATAAGTTAATAAATATAAACTTAAATGATGCACATCGTCAACTTTCAAGGCTAACTATGGATTTAATAAAGTAGTCATGCTAGCAAGGCATGCTCTTTATATTCCAATGGATTACAGGAGATATACAAGGAGATTCGTTACAGCTGCAGTTGCAAATATGACTGGGGTACGTTTGGCGTTGTCACCCACATGACCATATAAGTAAGTAAACATTTTAAAGTTCAAAAGAAGGTCCTTAACCTGCAGCCAACGGCATTTGCACTTGCCGCTCATGTGCAGCACACTCTTTGCTTTATGCAACTGATGTAACTGAAAGCTGTGGAAGTCTGCTAAATGAAGTAAGTGTTAACGCAAATGCAAACAATTTGAAGTGGCATAAGGCGCTTTTGCAAATCAGCATTGCAACTGCAACTTCCGACCTAACAAATGAGGTCAGTGCTCCAGGAATTCAATCTTGTTAGCAAATGGAGAAAGCATTTACATTTCATTGAAGGTATTTTTAAAATAAATGCCAAAATATAACTATTATAATTGCTTTAAGTGAAGTGGAAAATTCAAGATGGAGTATGCTATAAGCAATACAAAGAAAAAAACATATTCTGTGTACAATGAAAAGTTAAACTTTTAATAAATTTATTAAAAACTGTTCAGGTAGTTTTTGTAGATATTTTAAGCTTGACTGACAGAAATTGCACTTTATTGACATTTCGAAATTAATTCGAATTCAACAAAAATTAAGTTGCCAATCAATCTGGCCATGGCACATTGGATGTGATGGATACTTTTGAATTTAGTATAACCTAATAGAAAAAATAACAAGTACAGTGTGATTGATATGTGTGCTTGTCTATAAATAAACTTTCGGGTTTCTTTTACCATTAAATTTATATGAAAATCGTACAATTTAAGATTGCCACACCACATTTTTAGTAGCTATAATAAAATTGTAGTCCAGCGCCAAGGCATGTGTGCAATAAATTCAATAAAAGCCCAAAGGCGAGGCAAAATAAATTAAAATTATGCAAGAATGCGCTTGAGCCACAAGCAAGAAAAACGAGCTAAAAAATTATTATCCAAAAGAGGAACCAAACCCAAGTGAGTACTCTGAGCAAATGAAAGCCAGCAGCAGTAGCAGCTTTAACCAAACCAACACCACATATTTACTTTTATCTCAGCGCAAGCAGCCAAAGCCAAACACGCACAAACAAATGGGTTTGTCGGTCGGTCTTTGTCAGGGTGATGCAGAAAGGGAGAGGGAGGAAAGGGTGCTGCGGCATGGACATGGGGCAAGAGGGGTGGTTGTCCCGTTGCAAGAAAGACAATAAATGTGCATGCTACAGCCGGCTGCCACTGACAATGCTCGACAATGATATGCTCCCCAAATTGTCGGTCGTTTAAATACATTTAAATATACATATAAATGCAGAAAGGCAGAAGCGCAACCGAGAGATAAGAAGCGCCAGAGACAGTGCATATTTCATTCATTCATTTTCATTCACTTGGCACACTTTGGACCGCCATTCTGTCAGTGAAAGAGAGAAAATGGCTGAAAGTCTGATTGTTTGACTGGCCACAGGCAACGTTTAAGTCATAAGTAAATATGTATATCCAACTTGCTTGTGGTTCACATTTTAAATTAATTATAAATGTTCAACGGGGCCAACTTCAACTTGATCGTCATCGCTTTTATAAAAAAGGAGACATGGTGAACGTATTAATTGCATATTTCCTTACCGAAATGTTACGTATACGTAACGTGCTCGTTTCTTGTGGCCAACTTACTCGGCTGTCGCTGCCTTGATTACATTTTTATTTTAATGCACGATTGAAGGTGCATTCAGCGAAATTAATTGAAAATGCTGCCAACTGCAGAGCTAATATTTGGCTTTCTTCCATTTTGCCAAACGCCACACCAAGCCACATGACACATGCATCCAAGCATCCCATGACGATGTTTTAACGCTTACACGTGGCACGTAAATGTTGCATGCGAAATGAGTTACTGACATCTTGCTTATTGATTTTTAAAACTCTTCATTCTTCGATATACTTTATCATTTTATTTTTAAATTAATGCAAAATCTCTTAAAGTTCCCTTTATCTAGCATTATCATTATTCCTGACCATCTGATGACCGCTTAATGGCCTCTTTTGACCAATCGAGCACCAATTGACATGTCAAGAGTCTAGACTTTGGACTCTGCATGAACTCTTCTCAATGAAAATGGCAAATAACAAAAACTGATACGTTGTAATATTGCTTTTTCAATATAGGCATCGCAAAATACTTAATGCTTTTATTATGCATCATTTCTCATTTTTTCCGAAATAAAAAAAAGAATTGGAGCAACATATTGGAGCATGCTTGATTGTGGAAGACCCTGTACTCATGGAAAAGCAAATTGTACATTTGGTGTTTCTTTGTTCCTTTGCCTTAAAGCTGTTGAAAATACTTTTAAAATAACTTTGGAGTTGATTGTGCGATCTGTGTGAAATTATAAGACTATTATATCAAATATAATCTCTGGCGATAGCTTTAAATATAGTCTTATAAGTTTGATTTTCAGTGTTGAAGGTGAGCGATAAGACTTTAAATCTGATCTAAGGCCATAGATACACTTTAACTTTCTTATGTTTCTTTGTTGCAAAATGTGAATTATAATTTATAAAAGTAATTGTTCGCAAAAAATATTACTAACTTATTTTATATCTATGATAAATATCTGTTTATATTAAACAGCCCAAGAAATTGTCTTAATAAATAATTTTTCCAGTTGAATATGCAGACAATTATATCGAATACTGATACTCTCACTAGTTTTCACTTTGTCTTTGTATTTCAAACTTAGTTCAGCATAGTTTTTCATATGCAACTGCATTGAATGAAGTGTTCCTGTGCTGTAATAAGTTCCAAATACCACATACATATATGTAATTCTATATATATTTGTACGTATGCTTGTGCGTAGCCCAGTATCTAACCAACTGTCTGTTTCAATTTCATCAGCTCATCGTTGTCAATTATTTGTGACAAGGCAGTTCGACTTTGTAAACTGGCACTTTAGAGAGACCACACAGGTTCTCAAAGCCTCCGGGGAAGAGAAGGGTGGATGGGATTAATACTGAGTGGGTCCTATCTTCACACTTCAACGTTGATAAAGTGACATTTATTGGCTGTCATTCGGTCATTCGGTCAGTCTGTCAGTCAGTTAGCCAGTCAGTTAGTCAGTCGACGACTGTGAAAGCCATTGTGGACATTGTAATGATGTGCCTTGCATATGAAATTTTCCTTGTCAAATGTTGAGTTCTCCACATTCGTGTGTTCGCCTCCTTCGCATATGTAAATAGCGTGGTGCAAATCATGCTGTCTCTGTCTGTCCGTTATAATTGCGCAATTACATTATTGCCTTTTGTTGTCCATAATTGAAGTTGTTGTTAGCTGTTACTATTAATAATACTGTGAAAGTACAGAGCTTTCAACTCTCAGCTCTTAACTTACTTTTACTCTAGCTCTATCTCTCATTTCTCTCTCTTTATCTCTATGGATTGAAAATATTATGTCTATTGATGAGATAAGAGTTTTAACATAAATTTCTTTCTAGACATTTAAATAATTTTATTTTTAATAAAATGAGATACATAATAAAAGACAAATAATAAATTAACAGCCTTAACTGTAATAGCATCAAAGTTTTAGAAATACATTCCCCTTTAACGGTAGGCGTTCCATTAACTTTACAACGGGTGTCCCTAGGATCTATCTTTCTGTAAACACAGCTTTAGCAATATTTGGCTTTTGGGGTTTTCGCTATTATCTTGATACCTCTAGCCATTAGCTGATTTGTACTGGAACGTTGCCACATGAACCCGATCAATCATTTTGTCAGCACCCTTGTTAGCTGCACTTCGGAAATGAGAGACTCTGATGTACACGTGCCAATCTGAGCAACCGAGGTAAACATATCATAATTAGGATAATGTAGAGACAAAGAAAAACAAGAACCAGCAGCTGAGACATCGCTGACAAGTCGTTCAACTGAGCCTGACTCAATTCGCCTTTGTCTCTTTCCTTCAGCACTTGGCAACGCGTAGTATGATTTATAAATTTTAATCGCTTACTCAGACACTGTAAAGTGCTACGATTTTTGCGTTTGTCACAGATAATGGCCAATTAGTTGAGAGTTTTGTGGGAATTGTGTGCATTTTACCAAATACCACTTACTTTGCCTTACGAACAGCAATTAATTACACTCTTTTTAATTGAAAACGTTGTTAAGTCTTTGAAATTTAAATTATTTCTTTATTGAAAATGTAAATACAGCCTTTGTCTGTTGCCGTTGTTGCTTCTACTTCTTTACTACTTATAAACCTTTTGCTTTGTAGGTATTAAAAAGTAGTCATTATGACCATACTGAGACGACAACTAAGTACTTATAGTTTACAGCACGTTGGTTAATTAACTTCGAAGCACAGGAGCCAAAGTCTAGTTGAATTCGACTTAAAGTAGGTCTTGACACAATTTGGAAAATATTACATAAAGAATGCAGTTGAATAGAAATTAAATGGTAGATTAACCTATTTAAGTCTTTGCTTTCCTTCGGTGACACTAAGCAGCTTGTATGTAATTATTTTCAGTATCCCTTGCCTTATACATAATTTTACTTAGACTCAAAACTCGTTAAGCAGCAAGTAAATTTAATTGCTGGCCACGAGATAATAAATATTGTTTTTTGTATTACACATGAGTGCTGCATGGCCATTAAGCACTAAGGGGGAAATCGTCGCATCCAAAGCTAACAGAACACTACTTCAGAAAAAATAACCAGAAGAGACATGGCAAAGTGTTCTCTTGCAAGAGCATACTTTTCAGAGTGAGAACTATTTACAGAGCTATAGGGATAGCTGCAGCTGTAGTTGGCAGTTGGCAGTTGGTAGTTGGATAGACCAAAAGGAAACTGCAGCTGTGTGCTTCGATTTGCACGACAACGAATGCAAACAAACAAGCAATAAGGTACGTGGAAATTGTCGCCTTAACTTAGTTTATTATAATGCCACTTGAATGAGTTTGCAACGACTGCTCTGTAGTTGCTGCTCTGTAGTTGCATATATCAGATATCCTTTCATTTATGCTCTCACACGTTTGCTCGTTTCAGAAAAGCAACGAAATAATACACTGCATATAGCACAAGATGTATGTGACGCACAACAACAATGGTGAGGGAATTAGGAGCTTCCACAGGTACTAAAAGAGGATCTGGTTTACACTGTCACCTGAAGAAGAGGTGTTGGAGGAGAAGCTAAAGCATTTGCAAATAGCTGCAGACACGTGAGCTGCTTTTGTATTACATATTTACTTATTTACCTTTGTGTGCAATTTGCCATTTACTCAATTTAAATTTGCCGACAATTGTGCATTGCAATGTGCAATGTGAGCTCTTTCTGCTGGGACAATGCCAATTGTAAAATAATGTATTGTATAGAATAATATCAGACACAACCTGAATTGACAATATTGAAGTGTAATAAGTTGAGTTTAACAATAAATAGTGTTGCTATATTGACACAATGTCATGATATTGTTATATTTTATTGAAATATTTCAAGCAAAAACATTATTTTAAATATTTTATTACAAATTGTATGCAGAATATTTTAAATACTAATAGAATTGATTTAGGAATAAACTTAAATGGAAAACAAAAAAAAATACTTTAGCTTTATTACCGTTTATCAATTAATCTTTCCAAATTTATTAAACATACCAAATGCAATCGAAGTTTTATATGTAATCCTTTACTCCGTTATATAACGGAATTGAATAAATTAATGGTATTTAAAGGGAATTCTTGTAGTAAACATAGAACTGTGCGCGTGTAGTATTTGTATTTAAATTTGCATTCAATAATTATTTATGGTATTTATCGAACAATAAGCCTGATGTTTTAATCCAGCAAAGCGTTGAAGCGCAAGCCCTGCTTTGCCTTGATTAAATTAATCATTTATATGTTTTTGTTTGACTTGACCATAATTGCAAATTATATATACAAGCCAAAGGCTCAAGCATGAAGTTCTCAAGGGGAGATTTATAAGTACTTTAATCATTTCCAAACTTTTTAATTTGACCTAGCCATAATGAAAAAAATGTGTAGAATTCTTGATCTGTCAGTAAATGCAATATATAACATATGCGATGCCTACCTAGCGTTCTCTGTGTACGCCCCTGAGCTCAAAAAATTAGCACCGCATTAAATAAAAACTATAATAGTATATAATTAATAAAAAAAATTAAATATATGGCCAAGTAAATCCAATATTAATTCAATGAAAAAGCATTTGTCGATTAATTCATAAAATTAATTTAATCGCCCCATTACAGCATGCAAATGCGCTTAATGAGCTTTAAAGAAAAACAAAACTTTGCAGTGAAACGTGCAAAGCAACAAAACAAAGAACATTTTGTTCAAGTTTTGGCCATACTCGTATACTTAATGTAATATGTATTCTTGGCATATTTGCATACTTCTTGGCCCTCTACTTTATCGAAGACATTGTCCAAACAGCAGGCACTGGCAGAATGCTTTTCTGCAGCTTACTTTGTTAATTAAAAAATTCTGGTTCTACTTTTTATGTGCAGCAAACAATGAAACGTGTGAAGTGTAATGAAATGGAAATAATAACGACCAAAAAATGTGCAACGCTACGTATACGTTATATGCACATTTTTTATAATTGGCAAAAGAACAGGGAAAAAGCAAAAAGTTCACATTTGAAAAATAATAATTGCATAATGTTTGAATGTTAATTGGATAATTGAAATGAGATTACTAAACTAATAGAAAATAATAGAAAAACATTAATTTAACTTAAGTAAACAAACGCTTCTCAACTGGAATAAATTGAAACCGGTGATGAAGCCGGAAGTTCAATAAATTTAATAAGCTTAGTCCAAAAAATGGTCCTACTTAATTTGAATTGAATTTGTTGTCAACTATTTTATTATTAAACCATTTGTACATAAGATTTGTAAGAGAAGCTTTGCATGTACGTTTTAAAGTTTCGTCATTAACTTTCAGCTATTTACGTTTGCTTAAATGCATATTTTCATCAAGTTAAGTTTATCCCAAAACTTTTAGCTTACTCGAAACTAATTTCAGTATGAGCACAAAACAAGTTTGGCAGTTTAACATGGAAACTTGCAGCTCACATTCATTTGCATTTTCATCTTTCTCCAATACCAATTTTCGCTTCCCCTCTTTTTTCGAAAAATGAAATTAATATTTTTGCGCTACAACTGATGCAGCAATATAACTAATTGTTAAATAAATAGTTCAGTTATGAAGAGGCCCTGGAAGAGCAGAGAACGCGGGCAAATCGCAGGGTTAGCTATATTCTCAGATATAATTAACTTTCTAAAAAGTAAATAGAATCGTAGCGAGTAAGAACTAAAGACAACAGCTGTTAATGAGTCGAGCTTTGTGCGCATAAAAGTTGAGAACCCAAAGTTCGTTTCAGGGGGCAAAAACAGTTCGCGAGTGCAATTGCTGGTGCAAGAAAAGAGCTCGTCCTTGCCACTTGAGTGGCAAGTGGCAAGTGTAAGTAATTTACGCAATTCCTGGTTGCCTGCTTTTGACTTTTCCTTAGTTAATATTTACCATTTGGCTATATAGGTGGGAAAGTGTAGAAGCCAAGAGCTTGGAGCGTGAGGTTAGCCTGCAAATGATATGGGTATAAAGTATTGATTTAATACTAGCAAAAGTATAAAGCAATGACTAGACCTGCTGTCGCTGACGGGCAGACGCTAGACGACGCGTCGCCATTGCCATGTTGTTGGCAACAAAGCGGAAACGGAAGTGCAAAGCAGCAACGACAACTACAACAATAACGACAACGACAACGACAAGAGCAAAAGCAGCTAAAAACCACAACAACGGCAATCCCTGTAAATAGCTGGCAGTATTTTCTTCTTTTTTTTTCTTTTGTAGCTGGTTGACGCAGCTACTTTCTACTCTACAGGCAAATGTTGGACATTTTTACGGTTTCGTTTCGGTTTGGCAAATGTCAACAGTATTTTATAATGATGTTGTTGCTGTTACACAAGTTAACAACGGAAACACTGTCAGTCCAGCCAAAATGTCTGACGTTTTATTTATTGTTTCCTACAGCTTCCGAGGCGCTAAAATTTTCAGCTCCAAATACGTATTCGCACCAAATCGCAACTAATTTGCGGTACAATCGAGACAGCATTTCACTCAATTTCTAACAAGGTAATTAAGTCACTTACTGTCCTTTTCACAGAACACTTTAAGAGAGTTGGACTCTCTCTCTTTTCCACTTTAATGTTACCTGGCAACGATGGCATTGAGTCTCAAATTTCGTTAGCTGCTCATTATATTTGACATTTAAATGGAAACAGGAATAGGTATAACGACGAGTACACTTTGTAGACAACTTGAATTACATTTTACTCAAATTTGAAGTTATTCTTTGTTCCTGAATTTGAAAAACTAAATAACTGAATACTCTTTGAAATGTTATGAAACTGACGGAATGACTTTTTACAAAGAAAAGAAAGAAAAGTCGTTGAATTTCTTTTTATAAAATGCATAAACTACTCATAAGAAACCACACTAAATCATTAAAATTTTCTACCCTGAGAAGGGCACATTTTCTCAATTTTTAAATATCTGCAAACTTATCATTGTTAGGTCGTCTTCCAAAGGAAGTATCTTCTAGTTAATTAACACGGAACTACAGACTCAAAAGTTCCTTCACAAGCTTTGGGACTCACAATAATGCTTTCAGCATATTTTCAAACAAATATAATATCTTTCAAATTTTAATACTTTCCTGAATGCTATTCAGAAAACCAAATGCGATTGTTTCAATTGACTTTGATGTTACTTTAATGCCGTTGAAAAGAGTTTTAAATGGTTTCGGAAATCGCACACTGGCCAGAAGCTCATGCGGCCTGCATGAAAATGAAACTGTAAAAGCATTAAAAATTCAAATCGAAAATACAAGTAAGTTTTAAGCCAGAGCCTTTAGCAGACAACAAACAACGAAGAACAACTCGAAGCTCAAGTGCAGTAGCAGCAGCAGTAGTAGTCGTAGCAAAAGCAAAGCTCTTATCAAAAAGAAATAAAGTGAAGCAAAAGTTTTAAGCGTCTTTGCAACGCATACAATTTCTCATGAGCACAAAATACAATTGCACAATAAAATATATACAGATCCAGGCTGGCAAACATACATAAAAGGAGAGACAAAGATAGAGAGAACAGTGTTTCGAGGACAAATGCAAAGGAAAGCTTAAGCGAAAGGATTTAAGAGTAGCAGCGGCTGGAAAAAGGTTTTTTGTTGTCGTCGACGACGACATTGCCATTTTACTAAAAGCGTAAAACAGTTCTGAAAAATATCCAAAAACAACTGGCAAAATAGCGAGCTGCTTGCTTTGCTGTTTGCCAAAATGGCTCTACGCCTTAAGATTACGTTTAAGAATGCCAGCTCACGCACAGAAACGTTGTTGTCTCTTCTGCAGCTGCTGCCAGGCTATTGATGTTTTTATTGCACACCAAACTGTTGCCCCAGAAAAGCGCAGAAAAAAGCTGGGAATGTAATTAAAAGCACTCCAGCGAAAAGTTTTTTGGCGGCATTACGAAAAGGTAAGTTCTTCTTCTCGCACAGCGGATACAATGAAATCGCCATTACTTTTATTAACTCTTTGAGCCGCCGTCTTGCTTATAAGAATTGCCAATTAAAATGGCAAGAGAAGCACAGCAGTCGCACCGGAAGCGGAAAAGGAAGTATGTCGTCGCTCGTCAATGCGCTTGCCAACGGAAATCACGTAGAACTCACAACACGTAACCAAAATCGAAGGGAACAAAAGAGCATTGTAAAATGCAAAGCATATGCTTGATTTTATTTGTATTTTCTATTGCTTTCTGTAATTTTTTTTTTCATTTGATTTTATTTTATGGCTTTAACAATAAAACAAGCACTCACAAATGGCAATGGAGGATAAATTTTAATTTTAGCTGCCGCATATACATAATTTAAAAGACCCGAATCGGGTCTGGTCGACACACAAAGTCTGGCCAAGCCATAAAAATGTGTGGGGCAAATAAATTTCAAAGTGAAATACTTGTAAATGAAAACAAATGGACAATACACACACATGCACAAACAGAAACAATAACTGCAAAGGGACACCACCAATGACTACTCACTGCTATAAGATAAAATTCGATATTACGTATACGCCATGTACGATGACTATATGCAATAAATATTGTGTGTCAAGGGCATTTTTGGTACTTTAGCCGAAAAATATAACATAAATTGTTGCCATGCTCAGAGTAGGCCAAACTAAACGATAAATATCAGAGATAAACTATAGAAATACAACTCGAACTCGAACTCGCACTCTAACCAAAATTATATTCAATTTACAAACTAAAAGTGCAACATTTGCTTTAATTGATATGCTACCTCTTCGGGGCTGACTGAGTTGTTTGTTGTTGCTTTTACTAATAATAATTTGGCGTTTGCATAATTTATGCCTAAGTAAACACTACACACATTATATTAATAATTATAATTGTATTCAATTTGAAATTCGATTTACGCCCAAACAAACTTAAATTTTTAAAAATGCTGCCCAGTAAAATATTAACATAATTATTGTGAATTCAATACGCATGTGGAAACGTTATCCCTTACCAGCCGGGCCAGGTTTAAATTGTATTTTTAATAGATGAAAACCGCAGTTTATAATCAGCTTTGCGTATCACTATTGTTTATATCGCTCAGTTTGTCTATTTGTAAAAACAACTGAGAAGTGACGCAACAAATATGTAAAATACAAAAATAAATATATTTTATAGTTATTTTTCTTATTGAAAATCAATTATATGATATATTTATTTTAGCATACAATTATATTATCTCACATTTGCATTTCTAATTAGAGAACACAAATAAACTGTACACACTTTTGCAGGTAAAACAGGATGATTTTTTTAATGGCAATAAATATAATAAAACAAATTGTTGTTTGCATAACAATAAATTTATTTATATTATGATTTTATTGAGCACGAACAAAGTCGAAATCAAATCAAATACGAGTACGAGTTGTTTTCTTTCCACTTGCATTAATATTTGAATAACAGTTTATATCAACATAAGTAGCTTTTGCATTAGCTTGATAATAAAGAGTTATTGCTAAAAGAAGGTATAAATCAGTACAAATTTATATACGTAATAGACAGAATGACAGAATATTATTAGTATCAATCAGTTAACTTTAAGTATAAAATATACATTTCTTATAGAAGTTTACTGATGACTTCAATGTTATGGAATTATACTCACAACAAATAATCTTGTTTTAAGTGACTCCTATTATTGTTTTGTATAATCACAAGGAATGCAGGCAGTTACCACAGATGCACATAAATTCCATTTTTCTGACAGTATCCGACCGCAAAATTCAATAGCAAAATCTGTAATATTTATTATACTCATTATTATTTTGTATTATTATTATTGTGATAATAATTATAATTTGCTTTATAAATTATTATACATATCTACGCAATTTCACCCAATTTGCGATAGTACACAAAAAATGTGTTCACAACTTTTGAAGCTTGTCATTGCAACTGCATCCCAACAAAATATGCCACTGTCATTTCACGTAAATTATTTTCCATTTTAGCTTGTCACAACTTTTATGCAAATGTTGACTTATAAATAGCATACAAAATGCAGATATATTTATATGTACATAAATGTATATAGAAAAAAACTTTGTCTGCAGATTTTAGTCTGGGAGAGCAAAAGAAAGGATTGTGTCACTTTCTGGCAGCTCTTTTAATGAGCTTTAACTTTTCTTTTTTTTTTAAATTGAAGCTATAAATAAGCGATGAGTTTAATTGAGTGCATTAAAGAGATTTGTTGTATTGCGTTTTTATTATAATAGATCTGATTTGAATGGCAAATTAATGAAATGAAATATTGATGCGGAGTGTTGGGGCCACTCACTCAGCTGCCAAATTATAATGTGACGCACATTAAGTGCCACGTTCTCATTTGCTTTATCATTCTGTATGCTGTCGGAGTTGGCGTTGAGGCTGAAGCTGAAGCTGAAACTGGCAATGGAACTGTAGCTGGGGGCAATGTAATCACCATCCGACATAGTTGAAGTAGAAGAAGAAGCCAGCAAAGAAGTACCGAAGTGGAGAAGGACGAAGCAGCAGCAGGATATCCTGTCACGTTTTCAGTTGACTTGACTGCTGTGGGAGTGCGCAGTACTTAACCGTTCAAGTTGCCGGTCTGGGACTCGAGCTTACCTCCAGTTTTTGCCTCTGGGCCACTGTCGTCAATGTCTCGCCTGCTACTGTTACTGTTACTGTGTCTGGAAAATGGAAAATGGGTCCGGGGTGTTGGCTACCTGCTCTTTCATGCTACGCTATAGTGGCACTGGCATGGCGTGAAAATTAAAGGAATTCCGTTATTATTTCGCCTTTTTTTTTGCTTTTTTGCTTCATGCTTCTCATGCAACACTTGCCAGAGCACTTTGACGCAAATTATGTCGGCGCAGCGAAAACAAATGTTGCATATGCATGCGACACGACATGTCAGAAGTGCTTAGTAGTCCCGCATGCGACACTTTTCTCTCCCATCCCAAAAGACTGCCATATTGAACGCCCAACGAGCTGAGGTTTTCCAACAACTTCATGTGTTGCCTTCTTCTAGGCGCCCTTCCGGCTGATGTCCTTCTGTGTTCGTGTGGCTGTGGGTCTGTGTGTGTGTGTGTGTATGTGTGTGTGTGTGTGAAAATATGGAGATGTGAAAGCGTGAAAGTAATTTGCAAAGTAGACGATCTGTTCTTCCTTTTTGCTTCTGATTCTGCTTTTCCTTTTGCTCTTGCAGTTGCAGTCGCTGCCTGATGGCTTTTGGTGTTGTCATGGTAGCTCATTATGTGGCGGCTTCTGTGCACATCATAGAAATATTTATACAAGTATGACTTGTGCGTCTACAGAGAGAGCAGCACAAAGAGCTGCTGCTACAACAATAAGTAAATAATTTACAAGAAAGTAGCACGAACAAATGCGAATGCAAATGTGAATAGCAGCAGCAGGTTGTAGGCGTGGTTTTGTGTGTCTCATATTAATTACTTTCAAGTAATTATTTGTATTTAAATCTCACACACAATCATCATAAATAATTATGCTTTAAATTTTACAAAATTAAATCTCTTACAGCAGGTATGTAAGTTTCGAGTTTTGGTTTTCTTTACATCATTTAATATTATACGAGTATTATATTTAAATCTCGAATATTTGAATTTAAAAATTAGTTTTAAATACTCATATTACTTTTCAGTATGTATATTAAGTTGGGACTATATTTATAAGTTGAAACTTTAATCGTGACTAGCACAATGAAAAGATATATCTATATCGAAAGAGTGTATAATTGTCAAAATTAATATTGTTAATTTAATTTTACATTCTTTGATATCGTTGACAAAGATTATTGATCCAAAGTCTGAAACTGATTAAAATTATGAACTAAATAGTTATTCTTCTCAATCTGGGGTATAATTTTTCAAGCTGAGTTGAACTACTTAAATTTAATCTTCTCTCTTTTTATAAATATCATGCTTTTGCAAAAGAATAATAATAATTATTTATGTTTAGTTAAATTATTGTTTTAAGCCCAAGCTGGTAGTTTATTGAGGAACAATTTAAATAATATCTGGCAAAACAGAAAGGAGAGTAGATTCGATAAGCAAAATATTTTGCATTTAAATAGCGTCCTAGAGAAATTATTTATGAGAATAGTTATCTTATTAAAGTCTCACATTAGTGAGAAACAAAACAATGAGCTAATTTTTAATTTGTTAAATGGTAAATGGTTAAATTTGACTTGGCAAACAAAATTCATGCCACGAGCAGCTAACCGGTCAAACGTTTATATATAGACAGTTTGCCGGTTTTTGTATCACACTGAGCGGAAGAAAGAGTGAAAGAGAGAATAGTAGAGAGAGGCAACTATAAAAAATAGCCACCTAGCAGGGCGCCATGCCATTTTCATTGTTATTGCTCGCTGGTGGCAGTCAAAAACTGAAATGGATTTAGTTGCCAAACGGCCAAATCGAATGTCACCAGCAGCATCAGAGAAGTAGGAGCTGGGGAGTAGGATCAGGAATAGAATAAAGGCTAGGGACAGCAGCTAACCGCCTGCAGACTGCAGTTACAAAAATGAAGCCAGAGCCAAGTCCTGGGATTTGCTAAGCTTCGCTGCCGACGTCTAGACGGCATTTGTCATGCAGCCAGAGATACATTTGTTTAGCCTACCAATCCAGCGGGAGTGGGCCAAGAGAGAATATATACATATATATGTATATAATTATTTATAAAGCTCTAGGAGCATGAAAGTCAAGTCTTGTAGTCTATTATGCAGATCACCTCTGACTGTGGAAAACGACGCCAACGATATTCCCACATTATTTGCATCCGCTGCCGCTGTCGGCGCTAATTAACCTATGGACTTTAAGGGCTTTCATTTTGGCCCCCAAGCGAATCATTAGCCTGATGTTATTCTTCCTATTTTTCCTCCTTTTCTAGCTGCTGCTTTTACTCCTACTTTTTGCCCTTTGGTATTGGCTGTTGATTTAAAATCAAATTGGGTCTAATGTTCGCCGTAATTGTGTAATATTTGTGTGCTGGTCGGTGGTCATTAGAGCAAGTCAAGGGGTTGCAGGTGGCAATAATTGAAAAACTTTGCTTCAGCCTACTTACTAATTAAAAGTTTTTGGTCCAAGTCGAAACATAATCATGACGTAACTGGTAGTAGCTCTGTTGTACTGGGAATTAAAGTTTATTAAGATGTTGTGTATATTGTCACAATTGCTTTTGTTGCTGTGCTGGCTTTATTAAATTAAAACTTTGCCTTGACTCTTGTCTCATCCAAATTGTTAGTTAGATAATGCGATTATCTAAAAGGGACTGACTGAACACAACTATCGATTGCCCAAAATAGGGGGACAACTCTGTCACGAACTCTTAACAGTTGTCATTGCATTGAATTTCTCGTTGACAGTGGATTACACAAATGGTTCAATGCCAGAATAATGCAATGCAGTCAGTCAGTCAGTCAGTCAGCCCAAAAGATGCCTTCAATTGTCGTGATCTGGAGCCTGGAATCTGGAATCTAGGGTTTGGGTCGAGCAGATATACAGACAGCTGCATGTGGCACGCCTGCTAATGAAATTGTGCATTCAATCGAGTGGAACGATGGGAAAAGTCAATAAAATTGATGTAGCATACACCAAGGCGTTTGCCAGCGATGCAAAAACAGTCACTCGACTGAAGGGGAGCATTGGATGGCAAATGAACTTGATGACAAAATGGAAATAGTTTGATGGGAATTCGAAATGCAATGCAATGGAATGCAATGCAAAAGCGCATTAAGCCAAAGCCACCATCATCATTTTGGGGGCACAAGACGATGCCGTTGAACCGATCCAGATGCAGATGCAAAGCCGGAAAATTATATAAATATATATCGAGCATACGCCATGTTGTCAATTGAAATTTGTTAAAGCTGACACAAATTGAGAACTGCTTAAGACAATTAATATAAAGTATTACAGCAAGAGCACAGAAAATTATATTGTATCAACATTAATCTGACTGACTGTTGGCACGCTTATGTATGCCTGTAATTTATATAACATGACCAAGTGGCGGCTCAATGCTCAGCTCAACTTCCAATTTTTAAACCGTAAGAGGAGAGTGCACTTAGCTAATAAATCTTTAATATTTCGCGAACCTTTTTTTTGGGATTTCTTTTCTGCAATGGCGCAAATTCATTTCAAGGTTGTCCTTTCAAGTGCCAAGAAACGAGAGAGTGCTGTCAAAAATATTTCTTGAATAATTTGTGTCCTGCTATACGGTATTTTTTCTTGTTCGCTTTACTTGTATTTTTTTGTTTTTTGTTTTCTTTTTGAAATATTTTTTTCCTTTTTGCTCGCACGCTAACCTTCATCAGTAAGCCAATTATGGTATTAAAAAAACGTAAAGTTGAAGGCATAAAAAAAGTGTATAGAAAATGTTGTGCACCAGCGGCGACTTGAGGCGCAACAAGGTCAGGTCAAAATGTTGGCCGCCTGTCGCCAGTCTCCAGTCGACGGTTGGACAGTTGGGCAGTCGACAGGCGGACTGCATTTAAATGTAAATTGAAATTAATTCTGCTTGAGCAAAGGCACAAAATGGCCATGCCCAACGTGGCATGACGCGGCGGTTGGTTTGATGTGGGTAATGTGCCCTGTTATTGTTCAGCCTTTGAAGTGGTCCCAAAAGCAACCATCGCCATCGTCAACTTCATCGCCATTGTCAGCTTTCATGCAAATTGATGACTTTGACGTCTTTGACAGTCATTTCACCAAGCCAAATACTCGTATGCACCCGTCCTCTCATAAACAATGGCATGGACTGTCAATTGGTAAGTGCAATTTTATCTGATATCACTTAAATTTGTAAAAGCAATAATGCCATTTATTTATTATTTATTAAAAACAAAACTAATATGAATGCATTAAACGGGTTAAATATCTTAACTGATCGAAATTATAATCGACTTGCCAGAGACAGACCATAAAGAAGCGGACATATTATATGAAAAAAATATATATAAAAATTAATATTTAAAACTAAAATTAATTAATTAAAACTTTGGCTTCATTTTTTATTTAAAAGAATCTTTATTTTAAAAATAATAAAAATAATATAAATAACCTTGAAAAATGTTCATTAAGCCGTACTATTAAATCGGTCAGCACTATGAGCGATAGTTCACTTTTACACCACAAAAACAACAAACAAATTGTGTTTTTCCGAAATTTAATGTAAAACCTTATATTTTGTAAACTCATTTCGGTGCACTAGGCGCCGACTCAGGTAGTTAGCTTAGGCCTGGAAGCCATTACCCGATGAAAGCCTTCGTATTGTGAGGAATGATCGATAAAATGTGTTGTTTACGCAAAGCAGGTAACCGATCAACTGATGGATCTATACACAACTTACAAAACTATTTATATCAACTTCGGCTTCATCAGCAACTTCATTATCATTTTCATTTTAAATAACACATTCATCGGCTTTCGGCTGTCACATGACCTGGTGATTCCCAGTTCGAAAACAACTTGAGAGCATCAAAAGGTATAATTATATACAACATAATGGCATTATTTGAGTCTTAAAAAACCAAATCTTAATTGATAAATTTTCGTTTATTGTTGTATATGTTGCAAAAATTAGCTTGTCTTCCAACTTTACTCAACGCCCTCTCCTTGCGTCCATCTTTCTAGATAAGCAACAAAATTCTCGTACTTGCTATTTGGATATTCTAATGAACTGACAGTTCATCTTGACGAGTTTATTCGCCTTTATTTGGCTCACAATGCGGTCGAATGGAAAAATATGCATTAAGCTATGGTGGAGCTAGCTCGACAGTAGGAGACCCTGAACTTTTTGTGTGCAAAGCGTTCGCTTTAGATTATATCAATTTCAATAAATTTCAGTAGATGGCGCCACTACGAAGATGATTCTTATGATAAATACAGAAGGCGCTTCTCTTCTCCTTCTTTTTGTGGGTAACATTGGGGGGCGTGGCATAAATATAAAATAAAATCGTTCAATGGGAGATATAAATGAGAATACATGCCAAATTTGGTGTCTCTAGCTCTTATAGTCTCAGATAGCTAGGTGACACAAAAAGGGACAGACAGACGGACAGATGGACATGGCTGTATCGACTCGGCTGTTACGCACTTTTTTTTGCACAAACGTAATAGACCCTTTGGCACTTTTTTAAAGTGCAGGGACTAAACATGTCAAAGTCAATTATGGTTCGTACAAACGTCTCTTGGACAGCCGGAATATCCACTATACTCGATATTGTCTCCTCTGCACAAATCTGTAATTGTTAATTTTACTTTCAATTTTAGTTCTCCAGTTTTAATAAATACAATGCAAATATAATAAAGAGCCTGCACTAAGGCTAAATTATCCCAATCCAGTTAAATATCATAGAAAATCCAGCATTTTACTTGCACTCGGCAGAAAAGCCACTTGAAACAAACTCCATGCTTCTCATTCTAATAACCCTAAGTGCTTTCAACTTTCAAATTGAAAAGTCAACAGAAAGCATAGCCAAATAGCGAAAACAGCAAATAGCAAAAGTTGAGCGCACAGAACAACAGAGAGATTGGGGGCGAAATAGAGAGAATGAGAGAGGGAACAAATGAGAGAATGAGAGAGGAATAGTAGGATAGAGTATGACGCGACTTAAAATAACAAAAGATTAAAAAGCGAAATATAAATATTTATCTGCGGTGCGGGCTTCACGTTGACAGTCGGTCTGACAGCGTGGCATTCAGTCAGTTTGTCAGATTGTCAGTCTGTCAGCGAGGCACAGTGAGTTTTTCAAAGGAGTCCAGGAGTTATGCATGCAAAATAGTGCCAGGACCTCCTGGACCAAGTGTCAAGAGAAGCCAACAGAAATGGAGCGAGGGGAAACCTCTGTGAGGTTGAGACTGCGGTGTAAAGGTGCTTTTGTTAGATGCCGTGGTGCTTGCGACATTTTGAGCTCATGTAAATCCATTTTAATTAATTCGAGACAAAGGTTATAGTATCCTGGCATAATAATGAACTGAGAGGGCAGGACCTAAAAAACCTTTAGGTGCGCCGTTAGCCCAGGCTTGGCTTTTCTAAAGGATTTGCATTTCATTTCGAGTGGATGAATCTCTTAATCGCTGCCCGGTCCAGTTTCCAGTTGCCAGTTGCCTGACTGATGCTTCAAATTAAAACTGTTAGATTAGAATAAATAGAATGTACAAGCTAAAAAGAGAAGCTTGGGGAAATGGCTGCTTAACCAGATGATGCTTTTATTTGGGGTAATGCCCAAAAACTCAAGTCAAAAATCGCAAATTTGATTACGTCAAATTCGAATGCTAAGTGGATTTGAATATTGATTGCAGCTTAGTCAAGTCGCAGTCAGTAGTCCGTCTGTATTCCATAGTCAGTTGTCAGTCAGCTGCCGTTAAAATCGTTCTATTTGCATATTGCTTTTTGCACGACAAAAACTTTTGTAGACAACTTATCCGCTTTGCTTGGCAATTTTGCGTAAATCAGCTTATAGAAATTACAGACAACGACTATTTGAGTGCCAGTCTTCTTGACTCACAGTCACAGTCTCTGAGCAGTCACAGCCTTTAGTCTCAAGTCTCGAGTCCCGAGTCTCGCATCTAGAATCTCGAATCTTTCCACTTAACGCTGCTGCAGGCACAATTACGTACACAAGTCGTTGGTCCAAGTTCCAAGTTCCCAACAGTACCAGCAATCCCAGTCGACATTCGACGACATTGGCAAATCTGCACTTGCTTAACTTAATTACGAGCACTGAGCAAATAAAATAAAAGTTCAACCAAAAAACATAAAAAAATAGAATTTTTGCAGAGTCAGGCCGTAAAAGTTTTTGGCATAGTCGAAATTTTGCGGAGCAGAGCAAAGGCCTAAACCAAAAGGACCCTAAACCTGATTGGCACAAACTAAACGGCCAGGCCAAATGTGCTGCAATTTGGTCAGCTCATGCTCAAAGTCATAACAGTTTTGGCAACGGCACCAGTTTAAGCATCAGCAGTAGCTCCTCCTAAAGTAGGAGAAACCCGCCCATCATTTATGCTTTTGAGCGCATAATTGCTTGTAATTAAGGTGTATTGGCTAGGCTGAAGAGAAGCAAATAAAAATTCGATATCAGGAGCAGACACACAGCAGTTGAAATTGCCTGCTTGCTGCATGCATTGCCAAAATGTGCATCTGGGCCAGAGTGGAACGAGGAATGCTATTGCCTTTGAGCTGTTATTGAACACGAACGAAAACCAATAGACAATTTGCTAACTGCTCAACGAGTATACTTTCATTATGTCGTCAGTTGATGCACATAGACAGGAGTAATCATTTTGTTATTGGGTCAATTGCTTCGATGGCTTCCAATGAATATTTTCCACAATATATGCAACAATAGGCTAGTTAAGGAATGTCTTGAAATAAATTTTTTATTTTGAATTAGAAAAATTATTCTTGTAATAAAATAGTTTGCTTTTAAAGTATTATATTATCATATAATCTAAATCTTGATTAAAAGCAGAGCTTGCCTAAAAATTGGGTAAATTCTTCTCAATAATCGAATTTTTATTGATACAGAAAAAACATTTTTTTCAAAACACTTTTCAGAATTAAATTCCACTACTGAAATTTTGCATTGCATTTATTTAAGAGGTATGTTAGTAAGCAAAAAAAGGCTATTTCTTTAAATAATACGGAGGAATAGAAAATTCAAATTTCAGGTAGGAATATATTCGTAAAATAAGAAAAGAATTTCATTGTCCACAAAGTGAAAATATTCGAAATGTGCAGCAAAATTTGTTTTTAATTTTCCGCTCTACTTAAAACTGAAAATTCCAACCGAGTCGACGAGGAAAACGGGTTAGATAAAGAAGCTGTTTACAGCCAGATGTTTAGTTGTTAAAGGGGAAAGAAGGGGTGGCACCTACGCCTTCTCTTTCTCTGAGAAAAGTATGCAAATACTCGTATGAGCGGCATTGAAAAAAAATAAAATTTGCATATGCATTTCCAGCTTTTGTTGTTGTTATTGTTGATAATGCTTGTGTGTTGCAGACAACAACCGACAGCACACACACACATACACACACAGACTTTGGAATGCTTTACAAGTCCTTTGTCAGCCTTTTTCAGGGACTTGCACTTTTGCTTATGGCAAAGCGTTTAAACGAGATTAATATCTCGACCCAGTTATGATGATTAGCTTTTCATTTTTTATAATATTTAAGCCAGAAATAGTTATGTTATGTACAAAGACCAGCAAAAATTCTATATTCATTCAGAAAAATGCTTTCATTCTATCGATTTCCCTAAGCTATTTGGTTTTTAATATAATTCCCCATCTTTCACAGCAACTATTTACCCTAAAATCGTTTTTGTTAGTTAGATCAGATCCCTTTTTTTATAATATTTAAAGAATTGACTCAGTCAATTGCTTTACATATATTTAAAGTTTAAGGTGTTAGTGTTATTAAAGCTTTAATTATATATTTTGAATAAGCTGAAAAATTTTAAGTATTTGTTTTCCTATATTTAATGGAAGCTTTAGTAATACATTTAAATTAATTGAAATGTGTTAAGTATTTGTTTGCCTATATTTAAGGTGGTCTTACGCACGTCTACTGCCACAGCTGTTAAAGTTGCCGCTGGTCATGTCGAGTTAACTCAATAGCAAGTGTGAATTATATTTAGTTTTGGTTCAGATGTAAATGTATGTCTGTCAGCACATCCTCCTCATACATACATATAAATAATTACAGGCTGCGCCTACAGGCATACACTGAAGTCGAGGCAATTTTCGGGAGGACAGTCGCTGTGGCAGATTGGCAGAGTGTCAGAGTGCGTGGTCCACTGGTCACAGGGAACGCGTCACGCATATATTAATAAATTCGGGCGGAGTCGCGCCTGCGAGACGATGGGTCGGGTGTAAATGGATATATATAAGTAAGTGGTGCTGCGAGAAGAGTTGCTCTGGAACACATTCCCAGACACGTTTGGTTGGCGCGACGCACACGCGGCGTATGCGTAATTTTTGCGAATGCGGTCGCACCAACAACAGTAGCAACAGTATTGCCATCCATGCCTGCGTGACAATGAAATCGAATTTGCTCATTAAAATGGGACAGTTGCCGAGTCAATGCCTTGTCAAAGACATTGCGCATCCGCCACGTGGTTCAGTGCAAAGGGAAATCCATGAGATATTGAGCCTTTAAGCAGACAGCACAACAGCAGAAAAAGAAAATGAATAAGAATATGATTTTGCTGGCATAGCGCATACTTATTTTAATAAACCAAGAGGACTCCCCACCACAGCTCTCTCATATGTATGTATATTTAAGTATTTATGCATGTGCCTGTTATTGTGCACGTTTCCTTTTATGTTACTTGTACCTGGAGCTGCTGTTGTTCTTGTTGTCTCCTTTATGACTTTGTTTCACATTCTTAATTAACAAGCAAGGCTTTGCCTCATGTGTTGGATTATCTTGCTTGTGTTTTAGCCTTAAGCCCATTTTAACTTGTGCATGTCGCAGTTGACTCGCTTTGTGCTTTGTCCTAAAGTTGCAACGTTTCCCCCTCACACCCGTTTACAAACTTGGTAAATTATTTATGCGAATTGTTTTGCGCCAGGTTTCGTTGTCATTAAAAAAACATGCATATATTTTGTGCAAATTATGCAGTCATCTTGAAATACTCAAAAAGTAAAGTACAAAATGAACCGGCTTGACAATTTAATCTTCTAGAAATTCCTACTACTTTAGTGGAAGATCATTAAGTGATATTTATTACAAGATTTGTGCACTGTTTTAAATAATTTCCTTTCCACCCGAATCCCTTTTAAATCCAAGCATTCTTTACAGACTCTCAACGTTTTTGCTTAACGCAAATCAGAAATTATTGAACAAATATGTATCGTACCCATGTTGTATTATTTCATCGTTGCAATGTGGTTTTTATGGCAGGTTATTTGTTAAGCTTCCCCCTCTTTTCTTTGAGCAAACAACCTAATGGCGACCGATGACCCCGCAGGTAAACGCGACATTTTTTCTACCCACATATCGAAAATTATTTTTCACATAAATATTTTATCGCTGTGATTTTTATGAAAAACTGCAGTTTATTGTATGGAAAAACTGTACTCATATTTATATATTTATGAGAAGGTATATTTAAATCATGTATATTTGGAAATTATTGTGAATTGTTATGGAAGTACAAATAAAAAAAAGCGTTTTATATTCGCGCATCGAAAAGTCAATATCGAAATTGCAGTTTGTTTCGGAATCAGAAGCTTTTTGTGAAAAAATGGATATCATATAAAGTTTTTATTCAAAATCGTTTCTTCTTCTGACAAAAATATTTCATCTTTATAGAGATAGTTTGAAGTAGATGGCTTAAGGTATACATTTAAAGCTGAAAAAAATTGAAATTATTAATGTACATATACAATTTTCTTATCAACAAAAAGTCAATACTTATGAAAGCTATATAAATATATATTCCACTATTATAGCTACATAGTCCTTGAGCCCGTATCTTTCGGTCTTATTCTATTATGCTATATCCCAATCTCTTTCTTGGCGCTGCGGCAGATTCCACACAGTGGCAGCGAAATCTTGATTATGGCGTAGTGCCACAAGCATTTGAGCTTTTCTTTAGATATTTTCATTGCATTCACTTGAACAAGTTTCACTTGGCTGCGCATTTCAATTGCCGCTGGGGGTGTAGAAGCAACAACAGCAATAAGAATAACCCAATGACATACATTTAGCCGCTAGTAACAATAATTTTTATTATTATGAGACCACCTTCAGTCACAGAGCTTGTAGATGAGCTGTTGCCTTTCTGCCACCTCTCCTGTCTTACCACTGATGACTCTCAGTTAGCAAATAACATTTTCACACAATGGTCTGGGTACAAGGGCACAAGGACACAAGGAGTGTCAGGAGTGGGGCAAAAGCAGAGGAGCGCTAGTCAATAAAATCGAACAGCTGCCATTAAAATCATTTAAATGTTATTGTCTTTGTGCCCTGCCGCAAGTTATTTCTACTTTGGTGCTTCTGTGGCATGCCCCATGCTTTCTGCTGACTCAGAGTCTCAGTATGCTGACTGCTGACTCTACTGACTGCTTGCAACTGAAACTCGACTCACTTTTGCTTTTTGCCATACCCGTAGCCGTAGCCGTAGCCGTAACCGTTGCCATAGCCGTAGTTGAAGCCGGAGTCGACGCGAAATATGTGTCTGTCAGCAAGTTGCAGTTGAATAATACCCTGGGGTGTAATTGCTTTAAATGTCTTTGTATGAATGCGAAATGTAGAACTGGAGAGATCGTTTGCGATGGCTTCTTTGTCAACTCTTTAAAGCCACGTTGAGTTTCAGTTCAAACTATATGCTGCTTCAAATGCTTCAAGGGGATTTCGTTTAACAATTCTGAGTGTCCTGTTGGGTAAGTGTGAATATTAGTCAAATGGATTCAATAATGATAACGGTTATTAAATTGTTATATGAGTTAATAGTTCCAGAGACTCTTGTTCAACTTAACTGGGCAACGTAATGAATTATGTTCCTATTTGTTTCTCTAAATAAAAACTTATATTTGGAGACGATAAGTCACTATTTGCTAAATGAGAAATATACATATTAAATTCAATTTATTTCATTCATTCCAAGCCTTACAAATATTAAAGTTTTTCGAATTTATCTTCATAGTCACTAAACTCTATCAATAAACAGTCTAGTATGAGATTAGAAGAAAATTTTTAATAAATATTGCTTAATTGCTTCTTTTGACAAAGAACAATTTTCGAGTTTAGAATACATTAAAATTATGGAAATTGTATCAGAGGTAAATTGTCCTTCCTTTCACATTTACTTATTTACAATTAAGAAATTAATTATTGCAATGCAGAACAGCTGTATGAATACTTCAATACTGGAGACAATAAGTTAGTCAAAGTCATAATTAAAAACCAATTCATGTTGATGCATATTTTTGAATGACGTCATTAGCTGATCGTGATTAAATTGTAATATGAATAACAATACAAATTAAAAGTAATTTGAACAAAGGAAGTTTTTTAATTTAGAATAAGGTTTAACAGAATAAATTAGGTCAGAGTTATATTCTCCTGCCATTTACATTTATTTATTTACAGTTGAGTAATTAATTAATGCTACGCTGAACATAACGTTCGTTGTAATTTCACAGTCAATTTAAAATTAATACGCGCATCTTACTGAAGTTGTCTTGTCCCGACTCGAGACTCGAGAGCGTCTTGCAAATGCAAATTGCATTTTGGCATAATCCCAAACGAAACCTTTGCAAACAGTCTGGCAGTATGACAAGCAGGGCGAGAGAAAGGAGACAAGTGAAGGTAAGTGGTTGCTATATCGTATCAGAGTGCACATGGGTGCAAACAACTATGAGACAGGTTACCTCTTGGTCTGGATACTGTTTAGATTTCCAAAATGGTACTAAAACCTCAGGTGCGTGTGAAATGCGCTAAGGCGTCTACAAGGATGTCAGCCAAGCCCTGGCAGGCTGAAAGTTTTCCCGACTGGCGACATTTGAATGACTTTGTTTGCAGTTGAGTTTAATTAAAATCGGATCTAGTTAAATTTGGCAAGAAGCAGCAGCCTGCGCTCACATGATGAATATGGCATGTCGGATTTCTTGAGCTTGTTTGCAAGTTTAATTGAAGCGCAGCAAAGTTGACTATATTGCGAATTTTGGCATTTACCTCTGAGTAACACGAGCGAGCAGAAACAAATGGTTAAGTTTTTAGCTCATCAGTTGCAGATGCAGGTGCCTGGCACCATCAAAATTAATTAAATTGAAAATAGCGACGACACCAAAAACAATTTCTACTTACAAATAATTAATTGAAATTTAAAGCAAAACAAACAAAATACATTTGTAAATGAGAAATTGCAAACAAATTGGAATCTTTTCTTTGCATGCAAAGGAAGTTGTTTTAATTATGGCCGAAGGCATACCAAAAGTTATTCGAGTTGTAATACTTCCTTACAAAATGATTGGTTAAATAGTATTTAATAAACACGTACTGAAGTGCATGAAAAATTGATTGATACTTAAATATAGATACATGAACGAAATCGTAGGTTATCCCACCATTCTTTGCCTTTTTACAGCAACTTTATATTCAATTTTTGTTGTCTGCAAATTGGAATTCGAGTTACAAGCATACATGAATTATCCGCTGTTATTTTAATTAAATACTTGCAGTTCAGTGGAGTCTTAGTAATATATTGGAATTTTGAGACTTTCAGACGTCTAGAATTGACATTGAGATCTTGGTTTAGCTAGGAATTTATTGTCAATTTGCTAATGTAAATGTATGCGTTAGTGTTTTAGAGATTTTCAAATTATAATCAATTTAAATTAGCTATCTATATTGTAGAAATAGTACCAATTGTATATTTGTTTAGTGCGTAACAAGATTAGAATCTTATACTAAAAATAAACTGGCACATATGGTAACTTATTTTGCACCTTATTAGTGATTTTTATCAATTTTATCAATATTTTTGCGTTTAGCATAGAAAATATTATTAACGTGGTGTTGTAAAATGTTTTCAGTAAGTGACGGATACGTTGTAAGGGTATTGATTTCCATGTTAGCATTCTTCTTTTTGAATTCACATTATTTATTTTAAAATTATATACAAACTCTAAGATTCATATTAATTTAATTGCTGTTTTTAAATTTGACGAATAATAAAATTTTAAAATTTTAAATGCAGATTTTATCGAAATTGAATTCTAATTGTGCTGTGAAATGTTTTCGTTGCCAAATTCAACACACATTTAACAAGTCATTTAGAGATCTGAAAGACATCCCGCACTTAGGGTCATCAATTGGTTGCACCCTTCCGCCGGCAATTGGAGCTTGAGCGTCAATTGCAGTTGGCAGCAAGCAAACACTTTGGCAATTTGACTTTTGGTCAGCAGTGTCAACAGCAGCAAATACAAACAGCGAAAGAGAGAGAGAGAGAGAGAGACAGAGACGAACATGAGATAGTCAGAGAAAGCGAGAGAGGGGGACAGATTGTTAGGGACTCTTTACACGATGCTCCAATGTTGGTACATTCATTAATTTTACCACAAATTTTTGCAATTAAAGTTTGCTGTTTGTTTATCTGTTTTGCTGGCATGAAAATCAAGCGCACTGAACACGAAGTCAATAAAACTTTCGTGCTACTTAATGCGAATTTATAGTGTAAACATGCACACATACAGTCACACTAAAAGTGACACAAAGAGAGAGAGACAGAGAGTGAGGACAACTACTCTGTTCGGCTGAAAAGGACACTGGCTGTCGTTGTGGTTGTGCTAAGAAAAACGACAAAATTGCGTTACCAACAATTGCATAACAATCATTTCAAGTTTTCCGCAAATTGTAAAAACAAAAATGGAAAAAAAAACAAAGTTTTTATTGTTATTATGAAAACTACAGCAACAAACAAGCAAAAAGAACAACAAAAACAGTATGAGATGTAGCATCAGCGACTTTGCTTGCTTTTTGGTCTGTGGTATATAAAACAAAATGGCCGCACATCCTTTTGCCAGCGCTCATTTTGGCACCCCGACATTCGCATAACTATGCAAAATTGTTGTCCTTGTAGCTGGGACATTGTTTTGTTTAGCTTCTGATTTTGCTTTTGTTTGTGCATATGACTTTGCTTGGAGGTCGCCTCGGATCTCGCATCTCCTTGCCTTCGGGCAACACTGTCAGGATTTTCCTCTTTTTTGGGGGTGCGGTGCCAACTGTACGTCAATTGCGGTCCGTTTTGTGGCTTCCGTTTGTTACTTGCAATTCTCTCTTTTTGGCAAATGCTCAGCTGACTGTGTGGGTCTCCATTTGGAGCCACCAACAACACCACAGCAGCTACATCACCACCACTATCGCCACAGTCATTGCCACATCTACTGCCACTGCGAATGCTAGTGGCATTGCCATTGCGGATGTCTGCCATCAGTTGACAACCAACTTTGACTGTCTACTCCTGCTCCTTGCAACTTTTACAACTTTTCCCGGCTTTTCCTCTCTTTCTCTTTGTTCCAGCTGATGATTTTTTAATTGCAAGTGCTTTTAGTGTTGCTGGGATTTTGTGATTGTTCGCTTCATTAACACACAACACTCGCAGTTACCATCATTGACTGACAATCTGCTTACACTAATAAGCAAAACTGCAAAGGAATTTTAATAAAAATTACACAGTGGGTATAAATGGGGGTAGAGTGAAAGAGAAAATCCTGAGTATGTGATTCTTTATAAAGAATATAATGATCGTAATATCTAGCATCTTCATATAAAGTATGTTAATCAAATAAAATTTAACAAAACTAATAAATTCCTATTAGAGATTCTCACAAATAAATTCAAAAAATTTCAGTTTCCTTATAACAGTGATGAATTCGCTTTCACAAATAAAGATTCTACAAAATGCAGTATTCCATTAAAGACATTACTTAAATGTCTAACTATATATTGTTTCAATTTTTTCGCAAGTGTGAACTCTCTATAATAGAACTTAATTAATAAGCCCAAAATATTAGATTTAATAATTACAGAATGTATTCTTTATTAACTAATTAAATAAATCCGTAAGATGCTTTGGATGAAGTTTTTCTTTCCTCCACATATTATAATTTTAATTACTAATAAAACTAGATTTATTATTTAAATATCTCATATGTACTCTGTTCGCTAGTGTAGTTCATCATTTTGTTTCTGCCTAACCTGTTCCCATGTCCAAATGCTGGGCTTCACTCATTTTTCCCACACTCATAATGATGATAATGATGATGATGGAAACGTGGGCGCTGGAGGAGTTGCCATAACGGGTTGCTGCACTCTGAGGCTAATCAGAATGGCGTATTTTCAACGTTTTCGGTCATAATTATGTGCCCTGCAATATGCAATATCAAACCAGCTGGCGCTGCTCAATTCAAGCTGCTAACAGGGTCAAAGCACAGTTAAGAGGAGTTACAGTGGTATGCGGTAAGGGGGTTTGGTCGAGGTGTACCATTGCGTATTGAGGCAATCTAGTTATGGTGGTCAGTTCGTTGGCGTTATTATGACCAGCTGACGTTGTTCATTGGTAGTGACAATTATGCATGCGCCTTGAGTGAACGAACGTCTGGGCTGTGATATGGCTGATTGGCCAATTGAGCTGCCATTTGATGGCAGGCTGTGACTGCTGCCACTGTTAATACCGTTACTGCCAATAAGCCAAGTCATAGTCAAAGTCATGGCAATCATAAGTAGCTGTTTAGCGTAATTGAATTACTAATTTGGAGCTGCGTTCTAATTTATGTTTATTAATGTACGCCTTGAAGCCAACACTCTGTTTCACATCTATGTATATTCTCTTTGCCAGAAACTTTATCTTGAGCAAAAATTACCCAAAGCATAGCAAAAAATTGTCGACATACATGCACGTCTTTGTTCATGGCATGAGTAAAAGTTAAGCAATGTTAAATGCAAGTCAGTTAAGTATGAGTTCGACTGAGAATGCGTATGTGACTGCAATGCAAAACCTCAAAATGGCAAAAAGAAAAAGCAGCAAAAGGGAAATAACTCTGAGCAAATGCCAAATTGTGTACAAAGCCTTAGTGCTGGCAGAAAAACAGCAAACTGTAAAACATAAAAAAAGCAAAAAGGAACCGCAAAATATTTATAGAATTCAAACAAACAACACAAAATAGAAAGCTTGAAATGCACACATGCGTAAAAGGAAGGTACAGAAAATAAGGAAACAAAAAGAAAACTGATTAAAAGCTAAAGCTGTTCTGGCAAATTATAAATACTCTACACAATTTGTATGGCAAATGTATTGGGAAAAAACGTTCAAGAGAAAATATAAATTGTATTCGAGCAAAATGTTTTATTAAAATTTACATATTCTTGTTTCAAAAATATAAATTGAATCACGTATTATTGTTTAATTATATACCAAGAAAATAAGATTATTTTTGCGTATATTAAAAATACGATCGATAATTGATTTTGTTTTTGATAGTATAATAATAATAAAATATTTTTAACAAATTAAGTAAAAATGTAATCCTTGTCTATTATTAAGAAGCTTTAAAAGCGTAGCTAACCTGCTGCATGCCAAATTTGTAATACCCTTAATTGAGAGAATAAAGAAAGAGCATGATAAAGTCAATTCCAGCCCTCTGTGAACGTGAGTCTTAATGGGTTTCTTAGCATAATTAACCCAACAACTGAAGCTGGGTCAGGGAGACTGCACTGAAAAAGTGTTGATGAGTCCGTTAGGAGGGCAAGAGGGCTAAAGGCGATGCCAAATATAAGCCAAGTCATGCGTGGCAATTTCGAAATGGCAGCTGTGTCCATAACAATATAGCTCAGGACCTCCTACTCCGCCTTTCTTCAGGAAGCTCATTCAATGACATTTCTCATGCGTGTGAATTTATGGGTCACCCTAAGCCAGAACATAATTTCTTAAGCTTTGGCATCAAACATTTTAAAGGCCAGGCGTCGGAAGTACTTTAACTATTTGCAATCGTAAAAAGCCAAAGTTTTTGCCGCACATAAATCATTTCCCCAAAGCATTTATGTTATTTAGAGAAATGAAGCAAAAAAAAAATAAAACAAAAAAAGAAATTTTTATTGTATTTGCCAAGTATTTTGGAGAAGCTGAACTGGGCTGAACCAGGCAGTGGTTGGCCACGTCTGGGAAATGTCGTAATAGCGCCTGCTGCCTCAATCTAAAATACATGAATAACACACAGACAGACACACTGGGAAAGCGTTGAATTTCTATAAGCAAAAAGTATCTGTTTCAATTTGCATATCTTTGATTTTCAGCTTCAGTTTATCCTGGCAAAACTAGCAGCTCGCAACTCTGTAGTTGTGGCTATTCTCCTTCTATGGTTGTTGTTGTTTTCGTTGACGTTGTTCGTTTGCTTGTCCGCATAATTCTCCAAGGACACACAACAATGCCACAAAGTTTGACGCTGAGCTTAAGACTTTCTTCGTTTGGTTTGGTCTTTGGGCCGTGTGTGTGTGGCTTTACAGCCAATATGCGTTACTAATACGTAAAACCCATTTCATTTTACGTTTGACTAATAGAAAGGATTCATTATGAATTATACATATGCGTGTAAGGCTCTTTGGGTGCGACTCAGCTCATTGGCAACTAGGCCAGGCTAGCTTACCATCTTGGCCATGCGTGCCCAGGATAAATTTGGTTTTGCGTGTATCCCAAAAAGAGTCACAAATGTGGGTTTGTGTGTGTGACATTGTAATTGTGAGCTTTGGCCTTGGGCCTCTGGTGTCTTGTTCTCCCTCAGGGCAATTGGGCAACGACCACTTTCTCCCTTCTTCTTCTAACTGTTTAGTGCGGCTAATTTTCAGCGGAGATTTTCTTGGCCAACTTGATTAGAACTGATGAACTTGATGTGAGTGAATGTCAAGGGTTTGCCTTTAGCCCTGTCTCGTCTTACATTTATTATTTATGAGCAGGGGAGAAGAATTGTTACGTTCCCATAGATGGTTGACACTTCAGAAGAAACCTTTCTAGAATTTAGTTGGTAATATAAATCCCCCAACATTTCAACTCGGTTAGTTCGGGTTGTTCTATGCTTAATATGAGTATAGAAAGCGACTTCCATGTTAAGAATGACTCGTTAAACGAATTAATTGTGTGTGCTCAAAGGTCTAAATGGTTTCCAAAACTAGATAATTCGTTTCGATTCGGTATATATTAGATTTATAGATATGTTAATTCAAATTTGCTTCAGTATTAGTTTAAACTTTTCAACTTTAACTTTAACAGTTGTATCAAAATATTGTTCGCATCACAATAGTTTGTCAATCAAAGAGAAATAGCTACAAGATGGAAGTTAGACTCTTAGGCCCTTCCACTTCAAGATATCAGTTTTTTCCGCGGGAGAGGTTATTTACAAACTTTATTCATATATGTTTATCAGTACACTTCTGCCTTTGTCAAATATCTCTCATTAATTTTGTTGTAGTTTGTTTTCAAATGAAGATTCAAATGCGTTTCATGTTAGTTTAAGTTGATTACGTTAAATCGAACCATTAATTTAAGTTATAAATAGTATTAATATTAGTTTCTCAATTAGACTTAAATCTATTTTAGAAACTTGTGAATGTTATTCATATCATTAGAATCATTTACTTGGCTGGATGGATCAATAGAAACCCATTTATTAATGTGAAACAATAAATAACTCAAAGACAGTTTTGCTGAGAAGCATTCAAGTGTGTGCACAACATACACACAAGTGGGTCAATTGGGAGGGAAAAGCCAAAACTATACAACGAAATTGTTTGATATTAATTATCGAGGTGACTTTGTTTGTTTCTGTTGTTGTTGTCACAAATTTCATAGATATTTTGAAGATGCGGTCATTAATTTCCGGTCAAGTGGTCAGTCGAAGACAATCATAATTATTTATTTAGCACAGAGGAAAACAGGCAGCAGATTGAGCATCTGCACACGTGGTTATTGTGGTATCCCCTCGACCATAGGTTTATGTGTTAGTTGTGTGGTTAGCCAAGGTGTTGAAATGTTTACTTTGTCAGCCACGAGCAACTGCGAGTCAAAGTTAATGATGCATAGTACCTGCGGTTATTGCCGGGGCGTGTCTTCCCCTCATCCGTCTCCTCTGCTATGTATATAGTCATATGTTCTGAGATGCTTTTGCAATTTGTAGACCGTAATTGCAACAATTTTGTTGCCTCTGCTTACTTTCTTTGCAACGCACAAAGAGAGAGAGAGACAAGACTGGCACAGTTAACGTTTTGATTTATCCCAGTAAAATGCACTCAACGAACAACGTTCGATTTTAATGACATTGCAGTGCAGTTGGCAATGGCGATGGTGATGACGTTGGCTGGAATCCAATCTATATGTTAAAACAAAGAGCCAAAGAGCTAAAAGGAAACCTTCAATTTACTCAATAGCCTGGAAATAATTTATAGCGTTTTGCAGTACTCGTATGTCTAACTATGTCGCATCTCGTCTCAAGCCAAGCTTGAAGGTCGTTCTGTTTCTTCTTTTCTGCCTAAAGCCAAAGTCACCTTCTTTTTTTTGTGTTTTTTGGTATGCTCCTCATTAAATGCGACTTAATTTGACTGAGAACGAACAACAACGTTGTTGGGTCTATTTTCACTATATTATGCCAGAAAATAAGTCACTGAAGAAATCAGAAATCTGCTGACAGTTGCGCGTTCGTCTCGTCGTCTTAGAAAGCTCTTTGCTTTTGCCGCATATCTGATTTGCAATATCAATTTCCTTTTTCCCCCTCTAGGTCAGTCGTAGTCTGGCAATTTCATGCTTGGCAACATTTTTCCAGCTTCTGCCGCATTCGGTCAAAGGACAAATTAAAAAGTTTCAGTGAGCCCGAGTGCTTAGCATTATTAAAAGTTTTATAATTTATCAAATATGCTTGACCATTCTCTCGTCTTATTTTATATTTTATTATATTCCTTTGCTTATTGTTTACAGCAGACATTGCTGACATTGACAACGTAAGACAGCCGTCGACTGACACATTGTATAATTGCCATTTTGGCATGGTTTGAGATAAATGTTTTGGTCTGCAAATGAAATCAATAGAGGGATAATAAGTAGCCAAGGGAAGTTCATTTTTTATAGATAAGCAGACACTTTTGTTTCAACACCAAGCAGCAGCAAACAGCTGATGTTATTATACTCATTGTACCTTGTCTACCTGCCACTCAGTTGACCATCAATCTTTGGCTATGATAGCGTCTGACAGCCAGCTCGTAAATCTCGACTCTATCTCTGCGTCTCTCTTTTTTGAAGGCCGTCTTTTCGATCCCATTTGCGTAGCTGTTAGTTTTGACCAGGCCAATACACATGAGACACAGTTAGAGTCCAAATCAAATCAAATGTCGGTATCGATGAGGGGCAACTCAACGCTCGATAAGATGTTATACTCCTGCCAGTGAACTGACAAGGAAACATATTCATTATTGAATTAATAAAAACTTTTGTTTTAAAAAATATCATTTTTAGGATAAACAATTTTTATTAAATTGATTAATATAAATACTTGAATAGCAAGTTAATTTATTAATTATTATTTAATTTGCATACGATGTGGTGCTCCTGCCAGTGAGCTTAGATATGTATATCAAGAATCAATATTATCAATAACTTTGATAAAAGTTTTTAAGTATACAGGTATATGATAAAATTTTGATTGATTTACTTTTAAGCATATGTCGGAGATGAGATTGTTTATTTGAATTGAGCGCCTTATCGGTAATGATACTGATAGTTAACGGTATCAATAACAATGTAGTGTTATATAGTTCTGTTGAGGGGGATATTAGGTCACACTAAAATCGAGCGTGGCTCTGACCGGGTTGTCAGTTAAGTGTCAAAAAAGAGCAGAGCGTTCTTTTTCGTTTGAGAGGTGACTGGCTGAAGACCACGAGGGAAGAGACTCGCTGTACTCAACAGATTTTAAATATTAAAAATGGATGAAAATAACTTGAATATCCAGTCGCCGACACATACATATATATATTTATTATAATTATGAATACAATTTGACTTAGATGCAGTTGACCTTACTGATTTGGTGGGCAACATGATCTAAGACTTTTCATTAATGTTATTAACAGTGCTACATGAAATCAATCAACCACACCCTGAACATAGTACCTTGTTATAGCTCGTAATTTTCATGGCATTTGCAATATTAATCAATGCCAACGGCTTTTGGCTGAGCAGTCAAAAGGTGCATTAGCCGCAGTAATTTCCACTTACTTGGCTGGAAATCGAGCGGATACAGATACAGAGTGTGTTGCAAATTCAATATTATACCAGTCTGCCGTTGTGTAAGCATTGTGCAAACGTTACGTATACGCAATATCAAATGGTCCTTCAAAGGGGAATGGCCAATAAGTACATTGCAATAGAAGTAACAAATACAAGCATATAGTACACACACAGCAAGAACAAAGGTATAATAGGTATATATTTTATAGAGTCACACCTCTCGTGGGACTTAGCGAACGTCAGGACGTTTTCATTTAAGGCGTGTTATTAAGTTGCATGCAATTAAAATTACGCGCGTAATCAGAGCGAGAAAGATAAATTCGCGTTATAAATATAATTCGCGCTTGGCTCACGCATGCCTCCGAGGAGAAGCACAGAGCAGGAGCAGGAGCAGTGTCCCGTAACGGGGATTTGGCTCAGCTCTCCGTTGTATTCGCATTCGCGCGCAATCAGGCTGCCGCACTAGGGGCTAATTAATTTCGCCACTTTACTCCGTTCCGTCGTCTCCAGGGATGCGCAGCGTTTGCCGTATTTCTATGTGTGGGTGCTTTGATTTTTTCCACTCTTCATTCCGTTCTTACTTTTGAGATTGGCTTTTACATTCGCGTTGTACTCTGTAGAATAAGGTCAACGAGAGGGTTGATTATATGTGACAGCCAACAATTAGTAAAAATGCGATATAAATTAATATTTGAATTTTTTTACTTATTTCCTTTTTAAAACATATTTTTTTATATTTAATATATTTTTTGTTTATTTATTTATTTGTATACTTTATTTGTTATTTTAAGTATAAAAAATGCCAGAGAATTTCATTATTATTATATTTATTATCACTTATAGATTTACTTTTTTTAGTAGTATATCCCGGATATTTTTAAATCTATTTTCTTAATAAAATTTCTTTGGACAATTTACATGTCGTACTATTATGTAATAGAGCTCCTTTGGAGTACTTATAATTTGATACCGAACTGATTAAAATTATTCCGCTGACAATTGATATCCACATGCTCAGTTTATTCGTCATTAAATGACTCAAAACTTTAAATTAATTTATATAATGCAGCAAAAGTTTACGCATCGTATTTAAAATTCTGCACACGTTTAAATTATGCAAAACTTTTAGATAAAACTAAATTCCAACTATAATCTAACGGAACATGCACGCACATCGCTAACTACATTTCCAAGAACACACACACAAGACACCTACACACACACACGCAAACTTACTTTAGTTATGCCCGAAAAAAAAGTTGGGAAAAGTCGAGCCAAAGGCTCCTGGCTTGAGGCTCGACGGTCAAGCGATAAAGAAAAACTGACGCCAAAGAAAATGAAACAAACAAAAAATACGAAAACGAAGAAAAAGTGGAGATAAAATGTAGCTGCAAATGGTCGAGTTGCTGGCCAAAGAAACGAAAAGTGTCAGCAAGTGACTACAACACGGAGCATACAAAAAACTATGTTTTTTTTCATGGGAAAAGCAAAGGAGACTCGCGCGTAGATAAAGTTGCCCTGTTACCCAAAATACAACCAGAAGAACGACGACACTTTTCAACAGTAAAAAGTGGAGTGAAGTGGTAGAGAGTAGGATGCAAAAGCTAGCCAGGACCAAGTTGGCAAACAACATTAGTTGATGGCCCAAATGGGCCAACATGGCGCTCGTGGCAGTCAATAATAAGCATGCGACATGTTGGCCAGAGTACACTTTGGCCCAATAAGAGTTCTCAACAACTTTAAAGTTCCTGTCTCTCTATTTCTGTTGCTATGACTGTTTTTCTCTTTTTCGCTGTTGAATGAAGGAAAACTTGCAGACTGCACAAATTTATGCAAATTCTTTGCTACATTAAAGTTGGAGGCAAGTGAAATGCAAGCCAGAACTCGTAAATTGCTTCGACAACTCTGGCTACAATTGAAAAGGCAATGTATACAAAAGCCTTGTCAAGAAACTACTTTTCATGTACCGTAATTTTCATACACACGCACAGACCAAACTATTTTTGTTAAGTTCAAAAATGGGAAAACCTTTTTAAATGCTTCCAATCAGTTAGTGTGCTGTGACAGGATGAATTTATAGGGTCAGGGCTTATGTCCAGCACTCGGCTGTTAAATGTACTCGTAATTAATGCTCACCGCATCCGTCAAGTGTTTGAGAGCCATGGCCATCAGCTCACTTTTATTGTGGTTGTTGCTGTTGTTGTTGTTGCTTGTGCTTTTCATGTTTAACCCATTTAACTCCTAATTAATACACTTCACACAAATTTATTTTAATTACATGAAATAAACCAAATATTTATGTAACTACCGCTTTCACGCTTTCACATATTCACATGGCCTGTTAATTACGAATCTCACTCTCTCTCTCTCTCACTCACTCACTCTCTCTATTTTGCTCTGTCTCTTTCTGTCTCCCTTTCTCTGTGTCTCTCTCTTGTCTCGCTTTTCGCTTTGCCGTCGCCCCTTTAGGCTTACCAGTCTGATGCATGCGTTTGTTTCGCCTGTCAACATCATTGGGCGTGCTGAATACCAGAAAAAATGCCATCATCAAATGAAATAAAATTTATTTGTGGTGCGAGCATGGCAATAAAAAAGCCATAGCATACTTGTTGACGTATGCATAAAGGCGCAAAATACAGTGTAAATTGCTTAAGTGGGTTCCGACTTAATAACCGAATGCCGAAGCTCAGTAATAAATTACTTGGATGTCCTCTTCATTGTGACTTTTGAATTTGTATTCAAAAATAAATCGTTGATACAGTTATACTTATGCAACTTATTACAAACCACATTGCCAAAGATATTAGTGAACTTTGGAAGATAACAGTCATAGTTTTCATGCATTTGATAAAATGCTTAATTTATTTATTTTATTTTTTCCCAGATAGAAAAAAACTAATAACATTAAAAATTTAAAAATTATAATCTGATTAATTTTTTTTCAATAATTTTTGAATAATATTTATCATTAGCAGCATTAATAACATTTAAATGTCAACCAAAAAAATACATTAATCAAATTAATTTTCATTAAGAACTTAATTCACGATTATTTAATATTTACTGTATCTTTGTATCTTTCTATCATTGTATAGAAGTTGCCTGGTCGCTTCTAAGGACTTTTACACACACTCTCCCACACACACAAACACATAGATGATGCACACACAGACACTCTTTGTTAGCAATTAGTGTCACAGCGGCTGTTTCACTTTGTTGTTGGCGCATGTGTGTGTGAGTGTGTAAATTCAACACATTAATTTACTTAATTAGGAGTATGCGAGTGTCCGTAATTGCTTACAAGCCAAAGAAGCACATATGGTCGCATGTGCTCTCACTGGCGGTGAACACGGTACTAAGACTGAGTTATAGACATAAAGTCGTAATGCAAAAGATTATTAAATTAAATATGTTTCCTCGAGACGCGCATATCCATACTCATTATTTTCGTCTTAATAAGCTCAGGCGAAAAGCGAAAAGAAAATCAGCTTTAGTCTCGGGAACCAAATGGTGTGACTTTCATTTGGTATTAAAGTAAAATTTGCCGAAAACCCAATACAAGAACAAGTTGGTTGCCAAGTCACTAAATTTATGCCCCTGTGTTGACCAGTATATGTTTTTCCATTATTTCAAGCTCTTTCTACCATTTATCACCTGCAGGCAGGCAGAAGTACCAGCGAAAATACAAAAGCATCGAAAGCGAAAACGAAATTACAAATGAAGCAAAAACACTACTACGTACTACTACTCTTCTTCTCCTCACCATGCTCATTCTTTCTGGTCAGTTGTTGGGCCAAAACAAAAGGGCCCTCACTTCGACAATTTGTCAAATCGCCACCACAATTACAGCTCTTCGATTTTGGTGGGGGCAACATTAAGGTAAACGAATTTACCACAGCAATTGTGTGCTAAATTAATTGAAAAAGTTTACTTCAGTGCTGGCACTTCAAGGTTCTCTTTTTCTCTCTCCTTTTTGCTCACAGCTAATCGCCAAATATTTGAAATAATTTACAAAATTAAAAGTCCGTCGAGAGTTGGCTTATTTCGGCTAATTAAATTTAAGCGGCTGATAATGTGTGTGGGTAGCTTTAAAGCGATTTATGGTAACTCAATTGAAAAGATAAGTAAAGCTGTCGGTAGTATGATCAATTGTTTTGAATGTACTGTTGCTTAGAGAACTTTATTTTGTTTTATTTCAATTGTAAATAATACTTGAATAGAAGGAACTTTTAAAAGGTTTAAAGATATGAAATAAAAAACTAGTTCAAGCGTTCTGAGAAATAAAATTCTAAGTTCTCTTTCTCGTCATGCATACATACATACATCTGTCAATTGTCAATATGCTTCTATTCTCTACATAGATCTTTGCAACTTTTGTGCATTTATTTGCAACAAATATGGCACATGCAACAACATTTTTACATTTAACTTGCTGTATTGTTGGGTCAGCTTGTCACCAGTTGTTCTGTCCTGTCCAAATACAGTTAGATGCGAGGGTGGCTTTAAACCTAACCAAATAAAAGCAGTTTTAGATACTAATATTATTAAATGAAAAAATTTAACTAAGATTTAAATTGAATTAAGATGAAAGGATTATACAATTCAAAATTTATTTTAAACGCTTACAACATGTAAACTTAAATAAATCCCTTACAGTTTAATATCTCACAATCAGAAAAATCTGAGCTATGGCAGGACTTCAACATCAACATTTATGCTGAGCATGTAAGGTAATGGCATTGGAAAAGAGACGGATAGAATTTGTCCAATTTTTGCACATTTCAGTCCCAAAAATCTGTGCAAAATTCTTTCCAAACTACCTTCGCAGCAAACTGCATATTTTCATATGCCATGCCCCAATTCATATTTGTGCACATGGCAATTTTTAACAACAACAGCAACATCCAGAGAGAGTGGGAGGCGGCAGAATAAAAGTGAAGTCCAATGAGTGAATTGCTCATACATATATACATAGGGTAGCGCAACTTTCCCTCCCAACTAGTCATCCTTCTTGGCCATGCCCACTAAGTTAACACGTTTTTGCACTTGTCGTTCAGTTCGTAGTGCCAAAAATGTATTGCATATCAAGTGAACTGCAATAAGTGAACACAACATGCAGACGACAAATGAACAACTCTGTAAATGCCTTTTCATTTCGTCCATGTGACAGGCGGCAGTTGAATTTCAAATTGGGAACTGCCAATTTTATTTGGCAAAATATGTTTTTTTTTTATTTTGAAAAATTTAAATTTAAGCCGTTGATTTCAGATTTGTTATTATGGGTAGATTGCCAATTCGACCAGACCAAAACAATTTAAACTTGTATGCATTTCGGTCAAATAAAATGCCACTTGTTCAAATTTCGGCACTGATAACAACTGATTGCGCGTTGTTATTGCTATTGTTGTTGTTGTTGCCTGTCTGCAGTTGTTGTGTTTGCTCTGCAGTAGCGGAAACTGACAAGCGAACAAGCCAATCAAATTGGCATTAAATGATTTGCTAGTCGCATATATGCAAAACCTTAAAATACCAGCCGCATTTGAACTCAATTCTTAATTGAAATTCACGCCAATGCGTTGCTTAATTTTCAAATAAAATTGCCAAAATGCCAAATAAATTAATTGACGCCAATTCCAATTTGAAATGTATTTAGGCGTCGGAATAAAACCTGAACTCATTACAATTTTTAATTAATTTTGACAATAAATCTCATTGTCTTCCCCCCTCAAACCTAGCACTGTCAACGCTTTTGACAGTTTGATTGAACGCGTATTGGGACATTTTTTCTCTTTTCTCTTTCTGGTATTGTTGACCCTCAGCGATATGGCAGCTTCTGAGGCTCTTGAGTTGGGCTTCAGAATTGGGTTTGGGTTTGGGTTTGCCTTTGATTTCCCCAGAAATCTAAAACAATGTCAAAAGTGCTTAATGCAGAGCAATCAAAAGCAAACCCAACACGCTCTATGGCTATGGCTTCGCTGACCATTTGTGAATAAAGGAAAAAGGTAGCATTTGCATAAGGCCCCGGTCTGCTATGCGTGTCTACAAATTAAATTCAATTTTCCTGGCCACCCATAAAGGAAACCAGGAAACAGCCGCGACGCTACCTGCCCATCAATCAATCAAAGCACGAAGGTTACCTCAGGGAAAAATTTGCATTGGTTCACGCAGAAGAGACGACGTCCCAAACAATTTGCGTTCCTCCAAGAACTGGACTTGAAGTTTTTTGTGGCAATGCCCTCTGATGATCTAATGGGATGAATGGTTGGAGCAGTGCAAACTTAACCGCAGACGTATGGTCAAAATGCTCTCGAGAATTGCCTCATGTTTTTTGCACACAAAAAAAGGAAAACAGAAAGAGAAACCGATTTCTTTTGGGAAAGTTTTCTAAAGGGTAAGCTGAAATACTCGCAGGCAGAGAAGCAATAACTCTTATTTTATCTATTACTATTATTACTTAGCTAATACTTCAAGGTAAGGCAGTCAATAATAAGCCATTAAGAAAAGAAAAATAATTATATAAGTATAAATATATAAGATTAAAATTAAAACAGTTTATTTAATCTGAGATTGAATTTTTTTAAATTTTATGATGTAAAATACTAAAATCCAATAGTGACTTTAGAGTATTTGATAGTCGTTTAATCTCAGTGGTTTTGAATTTACTTGCTCCATGCCCTTTGCTGATTTCTTTCTGCGTTTTGCTTTATGCCGGGACATGGAGTGGAATTGCAGAAAAAAAGGCCCGTTGCTTTGCGGTAAATGGTTAAGGGCATGTCATGCCAATTTGCATTTTCAGCTTGACAAAGGATATGTAGGACTATGCCAGCACTACACTAGTACCTCTATCGAAACCACCTATATATCCCATGCCATTGATTCTGTTGGGCAGCAGATGCTGTTAATATGCAAACTGGGATTTCTTTTGTGGCTTTGATTTCACGTTACTTTATCCCCTTTATCCCCATTGCCTCATATTCAATTTCATGTTCAATAATTTGACCAGGCACCGACAATATTATATTTCCTGTGGGTAGTTTACCAAAGATATACACATAAACAGATTCGCATTGTTGTCCTGACCAATCAAATCAGTCAGGAGGGCAACGCAAAGCGTTTAATAGACTTTCAAATATTGCCACTTTACTGCATATTGGCCAGCATCCGAGCCAGATAATTAATGTCGTGGGAGTGCGTCTGCCAATAACGCTATTACAGACACCAACCACCCACCCTCTCCCTCTCTGTCCCTCTCTTTATGTCTGTCTCTCTGCCTCTCTTTATCAAGGCTACGCACAGCTCTTAAGGACGCCTGACTGTCTATAGGCCAACTAAACAGCGTTGGCATCAAGTCCTGGCCAGCTCACTGATTGCCTGCGTTAATGTTAATTGCCTTTGATGAGTTTTATGCGATGCGCTAATGAACAAATGACTGCACATTGGCAATATGTACAATATGTATGTGTGTATATCCTTGCACAGAGTGAAATTGATCCTTTCCCCCTTGTTGACTGAGTTTAATTGTCCGCCTCTTCCTAAGAGAATGTTACAACTTGCTTATTAATATGCCAAAACTATATAATTGATTGTTTAGCACATCAAACTAGGCGACTTTTTGGGCAATCTTTGATTTGTCATTTAATTCGAATTGCTTGCTAATTGTAATTCAGAGTCAATGGTCGTGTTCACCAGAATTCATCTATTAAATGAAAACAAGAAAATTATCATATTTTATATTCAGCAGGAGTATATATGTGTTAAAAACAGTATTGTAGGTAATATATAGTTTCCTCTCAAAGTAATTCTTAAAGTATTCCAATTTAAACATTAGAATTTTAAATCTATTTCAAATCAAATTAAATGAACTTTAATATGTACACAATTTCGTCACAATAATAAAGCCGCATTTCATCGACTTAATAGTCGACCCTTAAAATACTTACAATTAATGACAACAGTAATGAACATTTAAATTGCTGACAACTATTCAACTCTTACTGGTATACACTTTAAATCCCAACACTGAAATTGTCAGGGAAAAAGCCACAATTTTCAAGAATTGTCCCACAACTGGCAAAATCAACCAACCCAACACACAACTAATGGATATAGTAGTAACTTTGTCTCCTTTTGGGGTCTTGTGGCCTCTAAAAATAAAGCAGCAAACGTTTGCTAAATTAAACCGGAAACCAAATTTTACCGCACTGTCATATAGCTGTTAAACGAAGTAACTATGAGAACTCTCAGTAGTTGCAACGTCGCCTCTTTTTGCGGTAATGCAGCGACTTCAACATCATTTCCTGCAGCTGCGGCAACGTGGCTAAAAGAAAGGGCCAACAAATTTGAAATTTGCATTCTGTGCCTGCTACGCGCAAATGCTGCGTAGGCGTATACGTAATATTTTCTGCAAGTCGGCAAGATGAGACCGAAAAAAGCTAAATACGAAATTTAACTTAAATTTTGCGCAAGAGCTCCCATTCAAGAAGAGAAAAGAAAAGAGAAAAGACTAGACAACAAGTGAAAGAAATGTAAAGGAAAAGTGCTTGGTTAGAAGATTGTGTCGAGCGCATTTTCCGCTTGCGGCCAGACGAGCCACTTAATGACTTCCGCAAATAAAATGTTTTTGTCGTGGCAAGTTTAAAGCATTAACACATTGCCAGCAGTATTTTGTCCATATTTATCAGCAGAAGACAACGGACAGACGGCTGCAGCAATTTACTAATGCATTTGCTGCCTCTAATGAATATTAATGTGCAACAAGGGGCGAGGCAAAGTGCACAAATGGCAATAAAATATTTCAATTAGAGCCAAGCTGCCAACACATGCCAGCAGCAACCACACGAACAAGAACAACAGCAACAGCCTGATCAACGACTTTGTTAATGCCACAACAAGTCGAAGATGCAGTTGCAGCCCGCAGACAGGACAACAACAAGCAAGAAGATAAACTGATACTCGCCCCCTTTTGACTTGCATAAAAGATTGCAGACTTTTCAGCTTGTTGGGGAATCAGAGGCGGTGCTAGTTCAACCGAATGCTGCAGCGATTTACACTGTCAATGACCTCTGTTTCGCCCCAGTCCCCCAGAGGTTGGCCCCATTTGGCATTGCTAAAATGCCAAACGTTTCAGCTTAGCATTCTGATTGTGAGTACCAATTTCTAATTGCCAAACAAATTTGTCGAAATAGTTTAAATGCCTTGGAAGTGAATATCAAAAACATATTTTGCTTTGTTCATGCTGCTTTGCAGTTAAAATTCATAATTTTCTTTATGCTGAATAATAATAATAAATGCATTGTCAATAATTTAACATCTTTGCATATTGTCTCAACTGCATCTTGTTTAACTATAATTGACTGAATAGAAATAACTATCATATACATACTTTTATTTGAAATCTGTGTTTATGATTAAATTTCATAATTATCTTGTAACAATATGATAAATAAACACTAAATTAGCTAATATTTTTAAAAGTTTTACATATTAATATACAGTCTCAGTTGGCTCTGATTATTTGATACTTCGACTAGAATGTCAACACATCCTATTGATAAACTTAATTAATTCTGTTGATGCTTCCACATTATCTAAGCAAGTTTTAATAGTTTGATAATTAATAGTGTCATTCAAAAACTTCTGTTTTTTGCGTAATTTTTAATTGGGGTTCATTGAATTTTTCACACACTAATATGATATTTTTCTCTATAAGCGTATGTGTGTGTGTATGGTTCCATTTAAGTGTATTTGCGTTTGGCCTTCGGGCATATCTGCTAACACGGACCCCACCTTGTCAAAATAAACCATTCAATTAGTGCAGCCAAATTGAATTTTCTATGCAGCTTGTTGATGCGGCTGATGCTCTGATAAGCTGCGGGCTACCGAATCCACTCTCCACAAATACATAGAAGGTAAGGGAAATGAGGTGAGGGTTGTGTGTACGGCAAAAATTTCATTAGCCTAACGAGTTGTTTGCTTAAAGACCGCAAAATCTCTTGTCATATCACAAAATGAATTGTGGGCAGTAGCTTAACAACTTGTCAGCACTTGGAAGTTCTTCCACACTTATATAATCTTTGTTTAGCTGCTGCGCAGTGATTGCACAATTACTATTATAACACGTAACGTTAGATGTAAGTTGCATTAATGAAATACAAAAGCTATTCATAGCTTTGAATTCACTAAAAAAATTTTTAATTTAGATATTTTATTAATAATACAAGGTTCTATAGGAAATGAAAAGTAATAGAAAAGGAAATATTTAAAAACCAAGTAGAGAGTTCTTTTAATCTCAGAGGACAGCTTTCCTAGCTGACTGAAACCAATGTAAATATTGTAGAGCCTTCACTATACTAACCTTGCTTATCAGCTTGTTAGAACATAAAATTGAATATTCTAACATTGCTTGAGGGAGTTGAAAATCTGATGGTCCCATAATCTGGTTGTATTGTTGATGTCCTTAAATTTGTATGAGACAAAAACGGTTGGTCGCATTATGCCTTACACAAATAATGTTAACAAGCACTTAATTAAGTATATGCACAATATGCGTGATTAAAATAAAACACAAACATAATAATACAAAAAAAAAGTAAAATAAAAATAAATAAATAAAATGACAACAGAAAAATTGTTTACTTAAAATGCGCAGCACACACTCAACTGACTGAGTGAAGGGCAAAAAACAATAAGAGAAAGATACATAATGCTGACAGGCTACAGGCATGTTTCTGGCCACAAAGAGCTCACTAAAAATAAAATTAAGCCTCGCTCGTTCGCCGTCGCTGATTGCCTAACAAACCAAAAAACATAGCATAATATTTTTTTTTGCATGGCAACGCTGACAAAATTCGTAATTTATACGGTGGGCCCACAAAACACTAAAAGCCATCCCAAAAATCCCACACACACACACACACTCTCACACATACTCAGAGACAACTAAGCAAGCAAACAAAACAGGCAACAAACGAATCAAAACAGTACCCAGATCCGCTTATTGTTGTTGTTGTTTAACAAATTCATTATAACTTTTGCTATTAAAAACATTAGACGCGACTGCACACGCATTCAAAAAAGGACTCCTTGTCTTTCCATCCCACATACATATGTGTCCGCGTATGTACATATTTGCGTGTGGGTGAGGGAGAGTGCGAGTGTATCCCAGCCAGCCAACAATTTAACCCAAATGCTTATCATTTAGCCATTTAATTTAACCTTTTGCCCGGCACAGTCCCATCCTCTGCCTTGTCTTGTCTCGCTCCACACACACACACACACACACACGCTCTGTGTTTATTTTTTTATTTTTGCATATCTCAGCTTGTGGTGTTAGCTTGGGCATTGTTTTTAATACAAACTGCTGCTCATATTGCTAATGATTTTGGGTCACACACACGTAGCACACTTTTGGTCGCACAAATTGCGCTCACACGTACATTATTTGGGTTCCTCCGCTTTAGGAGTTGTCGTGTCTCCATCGCGTATACGCAACGTGGTCCACAAAGCTGTCTGTGTAGCTGCCGTCGCTGCTGTTGCACAAATTAAAAACACTCTACACACGCTTCCTATTTCATATTAAAATGTTGTTGCCATAAACGTGATGTTGCCTCTGTAATTGTTGTGGTAAGCGAGTGCTGGATTTTGTCTACTGGAAGTCGTTGCTTTTGTTGTCGGGCTTTCAACTGCAGCATGTGTAACTTTAAATTCCATGTGATATTTTCTATTAAATGAATCTTTGTTTACAGGTGCTCAATGTAAGTAGTTCTGTATGTTTAAGTATTTAATATTGAAAAATTGTTTTTAAACGTGCATTATCAGGCAATAAATATTCAATTCTTAGGTTAAATAAAGTTTGTCTAATAGTTATATAAATAAATAAATTTAATTGCTTCCTGCTTTTGAAATTAATGTTATTAAATGTTGTAAAGAGTGAATAACATATGTTAATGTTTATTGGTCAACTGCAACCACAGCTGCTAATACAATAAATGTTTAAAAACTACTAAATTATTGCAACGACTTTAGATATTTACTTAAAGGGCGATTATTCAACTTCAGGCTATAGGTTATGCCTGATGCATTATCATGAACTGAGGGATACTGGCCCTTGTCTAGTCGACTTCGTTAATTGAAATTCGCTGGTTGAGTGCTCAGGAACAATTTCCCTTTTGTTGCCATTATTGTAGTTGAAGCAGACGAAGCAATACGACGGAGTATGGCCGCCATTGCGTATACGTGGTGTGGTACAAAAGATGCATTGTCTGCTGAGGGTGAGCTCCTTGTAACCCTCTAACAATGGTCATTGCTGCATGGCCACATCAAAACTAAAGGCTATGTGGAAAAGACAGAAACAGTAGCAGCCTGAAGACCTTTATAGACAACACACAGTGCGCTTCATTTGACGCAATCCTTGCCCTTTGTTTGCTTTTGCCTTTGCCTGGCCTTTCGCTTGTTGGCCCACGTTTGGATACTCGTACTTCGTTTCATGCTTGCATTTTTCATTTAGCTGGTAAGTTTTATTATATTTCACTGGCGCTGTCTTTACATTGTCTGTCTGCACACTGACTCAAACCCATCCTACGTGGCTTTACTCCTTGTTCTTCTTGACACAAGCGGCTATCCGGTTACTTTGGACGCCATTGAAAATGTAAAACATTCGCTTATTGGTTTTGTAAGTAGCCACTGAACGATGTGATTGCACTGTCCAACAATTTTCACCATAAAAAATACATTTAAAGAGTTTACATCAATAAACTAAATAAGCTTAATATTAAAGTTACAAACTGAAAGATATTTGCACTACAATTTCTTAGTTTAACTTTACTTGACATAAAAAGTGTGATTATAAGTAGATTAATAGGAATGTTTAAAAATGTTATATCTTAAGTTTACAAAATTCTCGGTTTTCAAATCCAGTTACTTAGTTAACCAGTTGATGGACGTAGTTTTAATTGAAATTCGCTTTCCTCTTCTAATAACTTCTATTAAAACGTACTTAAACTTCTAGAATGAATTGTTTTTGTGTCTAAGCTGAGAAGTCAGACGAAACTCTCGGCGCATCAAAATGCGAAACTGGTTGGTGTTGATGCTGTTGCAACCATTGTAATCTGGAAATAAAAATGCTTTCAATGTAATGAATTTTGGGTTGACCGCACACTCACATTCACGACTAGTACTCATTGAGGAGCATGAGTACACTCACTCGTACGTGCAGCGAGTGTCTCCCCAACAACAAAAAGCAAATAGAAAAACACATTCATATCCTGACACAACTTGCTTGCTGACCTGCTGATGTCAGTGTCACTGTGACAACTCTGTCGTCTGCTTGGCCAAGTCTCCAGATCTCTAGATAGTTGTTTAACTCACCAGTTGGCTTATATCAGTGCAGGCTCGAAGGTGCCATTTGGCTCATGCATTGCCCAAGTCAAATAGTCAAGTTTATGGGCGGCATTGCTGCAGAAAACAAGTACGAGTAGAACTGCAAACACAAGCACAAGCACTTTGTGCTGATTAGAAAACGGTTTCAATAATCTTTCGCAAAAAGAACGAATCTCTTTATCACTCTCTCTCTCTCTCTCTCTCTCTTTCATTGTCTCTTTTTCTCTTTCTATCTTCCTGTGCTGAAAAACTAAACATAGCAATGGAATTGCAGTCAAGTCGTTTGCTATTTTGCCAGTAAAACTTTAAACAAAACATTCAATCGATGTTTCGTCTCTTCCTTAAATGTCTCTGTAATTAAGCCTTAAACACAATGAGCATTTGTTTTGGCTAGCTAAAGTCACGACCAAGCTTAATTAGACTGCTGGCAACAAAGCGTTTTGTTTCGTCTTCTCCTATCAAAAATCATTAGTCACATTTAATCAGTGGCCAAAAATACACATTGTTAATGCGGCATCAATATTAATTAAAAGACCATGCTACAGTTTTACTTTAGCTGCTTCAGCTGCTTCATCTGGTGCTGTTGCTGCTTATCAGATTCATTGAGCCTACAGGGCGTATGTGCAATGAGGCAAAGCGCTCGACGACGACGACGTCGACGACGAAGACTTGGCCTCTTTCTGACTGACACAAAGCTGACAGCACTTTGACAACGAACGCATTCTAAGCAAGCTCGCACAACATAAGCGACATGTCAAAATGCCAAAAGCATCTCGCCAAAAGATGCGTTTTGCGATAGCAACCACAGCATCTGACACATGAAAGGCACTTGACAGTTGCCCCCACACATCTCCAATAGCCCAATAGATGAGTTGACTGAGACTAGACGTCACAACTGGGATCTTAACATAAACTTGGTATACACAAAATAAAAACTAAACTAACTTTAGATTGATTTTACTTAACCAGTTTTGTGTTCGAAACTGATTGTGGCTCTGATTTTTGTAAACTAGTAACTAAATTAAAATACAGCAAAATTATTTGCGATATTTTTTAAAAGTTATAACATTGTATGGCAGACACATCACGACCCAAAATAAAATAGTATTGGACTTGTGCAAGTGGTGCTTCATTTAAGTCTACTTATACATACATAATATGTTGTCGATAAAAAGGAAAGATTATCATATTATTGAATATATTTTAAAATATGAAATGGCTTGAAAACCAAAGAAAAAATAAAAGGTAGATTTTAAAAAACTCTTACATATGTATTAAAGTATACAGGAATCTATATAAATGCGGCAAATAAAACATGCACAATGTGCTAATAATATGTAAAGGTTTCATGGTCAGCCAAATCAATGGATACATCTTATATGATCAGTTTTCTCCTTACCACTTTCATCTAAATGATGCACAGACAAACTTTATATAACCTAGGGCTAGGCATCATGTACAACTTTTGAGCCCAGTGTGCACAGAGTGTGTGTTGTTGCTTGCTTGGCAATATAATTAATTATTTTTGCAATTAACGCATCATTGTTGCTGCATCACGTCGACTAAAGGGCTGCGTAAGCATTTTGGTTGGACTAACAGGATGGCCATAACTTTTTCACGCATCATAATTAGCGCGCTTTTGTAGCATAGCCTAGGGCGGGCTCATTTGCCCAGATCCAACTGCCAGGTTTTGTGCGGAGAAAGTTTTAGAAGTACGACAAATGGCAATGGAAACGGTTGAGGTTGAGGCTTTCTGTTATTTTTGTGTGGAAGCCTATTTGGCAGTAAGCCGTCAAAATTGCTGGCTGTTTCTGCTTATCAGGCAGCCAGACAGACAGTTCATCACATGCATTGAAGTATGCAAAACTCGGGACGTATAAAAACTGACGCAACACGCCTGAAAGACGACATGCGAACGTTTTATTGGCATTAAGGGATCAAAGTTTTGAGACGCTCATACCCACGCACACAGAAGCAGCATAAATTCTTTGCAACACCCTTGAGTAAAATGGTAGAAGAAAAAAAAAAGGAAAAGAGAGGCTCTGCCATGTTTGCACAGGCGACAGGCACTTCAGTGAAATTTTAACGCTGACACAAGAAATATTTTAGCCAAAGAGATTGAGAGCCAAAATAAAAGAGTAAAAGAGCAAAGGAGAGGAAAATATATATGTGTATATAATGGGAAGGCGCGGCGACAAAGGCCGCCATAAACTTTGAGGGCGCACCACGCTGCGTATACGCAATCAGCCTTAGCAAACATTCGCCAAAATAGTTTCGTCGTTCCTCGTGAATTATTTTTTTTCTTTGGGGTTTTGGTTTTGGTTTTTAAAGCAAAGCAAATGCTTAGCTCGGCATTTTATTAGCTGCTTGTATGTGAATTTAGTCATAAATCTGTAGACGCGCCGCCGAACTGTGCACTGCCGCATGAAATTGAAATATAGTGTGATTTTCACTTTAGCTCTGGACTCCTCATTCCCCCTTGTCGCCTTGGCCCTGGCACACCACATCTAACTGGAACGGAATTTAGTGCCAAAAGCTACGCAAAAGCCAAAATAAGAAGAAAACAAAACAACGGCGATATTTCTCCGTTGGCATGCTTAACTAGAAAATACCCTGCATTAAATTAACATTATTTTACAGGCAAAGATAGAAAATAAACACTACTTTATCAAGATATTTTAACAATATTTATTTTCCGCTCTTAAATAGTTTTAGGACATCATCGCTTTAATCGATGCATCCGTTGTTTATGATAATTTTCCTTACGCACTCAACCGCTTCAATGAATTTCTACACGTGTCTCTCTATGCTTAGATTTTCACATTTCCAAGAGCTTTACCAGAAACGAGGGGACTCCTTTTGCAAACATTTTCAACTGGCCAAATATAATCTTTGACTTTTACGTCAAGTCTTGCGTGTCCGTTGCGTGCAGTTTTCCAAGGGAAATAGCAAATGCAAAGCGTTTTCTTGCGTGTCTATCTAAATGTTATTATTTGTTATCAGCGCTACTTATTTCTAACTATTTTCGCTTCACATTAATGGGTTCTTTTCGTGTTATTTGCCATTTATTGGGGATTTTTGGCACTTGCTGTGCATATTCTAGCAGCCTTTTAGCCGTGGCAATTGCCAACGCTATTCAATAAAAGTCTAATAATTATGCATGAACAAATGAGATTAAAACTACCCAATTGAATGCAAATAAAACTCTATATATGAAGTAATCATACAATTCAGTGCAATAAAAGCCTTGAGAATATGCCGCAAAAGTTTGAAATAAGCTGCAACATAAAAAAAGAAGTTTTTTATCTTATTACTGGGAATAATATATATATAGTAGGCAAAAAATATCTTACCACATAATTTATTGTTTGTTTAAATTTTAGTGGTTGATATTTTATACCCATTCGGTAGTTGATTAATTGAAATAAAAATTAAATAATTTTTATACAATTTGAAACTGTAAGATAAGTTATTGTACATAATAAGCTTCTACAACTTTAATAGAAAATATAAAAGTATTTAGTAATTAGCGTTAATTCACATTGTTTGTTTATTTTTTACTAGTCTGCAGATACATACATATATTAATTCTACTTACTCAGTTTCGTGCAACTGTCATGGAAAATGAAAAAATATGTGCAACTAAATGGGCGTGTCAGTGTGTTCAGAGCTGGCATGTTCGTGTCATAATTCTAAAATTTGTGGTTGTCGTGCCAGGCTGCACTAAAATTATAGTTAATCTATATGTATTTATATATGAGTATGTGTGTATTGTGTATGTAATAAGATGTATATAGTTGTAAAATTATTTGAGTGGCAACCGCAACAACATACTGTGCCAGATGCTTAAAGTGCTTAACAAACAATTTTAATAACAATGCCCTTAAATTTATACAGGCATTTATCCAATCAAATACTTAAAGATATCTGTGGCTATTAATTTATAACAAAGCTTTACAATATTATGTCTAATAAAAAAAACTTATTGGTTCGATACAAAATTTAAATATTAAAAGATATCTTTAATGAATTTGAAGCATTTCTAAATAAAAAATAAAAATATTTGTATATTCATCAGAATGAATAAAAAATGTCTACAAATTTATTTTAAATTCATAATCTTTTCCTGTCAAAGTAAACTTTTAGAAGTTAAAGCGTTAAGCCCATATTTTCTGTTCTGTTTTCAGTTGAAATGTTAACAACCAGAAGGTACTTAGAAAACTGTTGAGCCATGAGGAAGGATAACGATAGGCCATAGATTGTATTCGATAGTTAAGAAATGTATAAAATTGTCGAATGTCAAATTTGAGTGCCTGACTGTCCGGGAAATAGTTGAAGTCATTTGTTAAGGCAGACGACACTGGCTGGAGCTGAATGAAGGAGTTGCAGAAGCAGAAGCAAAAACACTTTTTTCTCTTTTATTTTTGGCTACATAACAAATACACTTCAATCAATGCCAAATGGCCCTGTCGGCAATCATAGAACGTGTGCGTATATCTGTGAGTGTGTGTGTGTGTGTGTGCGTATTTCTGTGTGTTTGTGGGCGCCACAAAAATGAAAACAAATTTTGGCATGATTGCTGATTGTTTGTCTTTTCATTGTTTGGCAAGGTTGGCAGTGTTGCCGTTGCTGTTGCTGTTGCTGCTTTTGCTGTTGCTGCTGTTACTGTTGCTGTTAGTGTTGCCAACGCACGCGCACATTTATTGCTTACCAATTGGAAATAAAAATGGCGGCAAGCAAAAAGCCAGCCAGAATGTGAGGCAACTAGACAGGCACAGGAGCACAACTTGTAAGGCAGAGTTCGACAAAAATTGAAATGAAAGCCAAAAGGAACGATACCACCATAAAACGATAAAAATGAAACACACACGCTCTGATTTGACGCTGTTTTTTCTGCCAACCATTTACTACACCCTTACGCTTTCCTTTTACCCTCTACACCTTTCCTTCCCTTCTCCAACCCCTTCCTATGGATTTTGCTTTACTTTCCTTTTGGCTACGCTGCAAACATTTGCCGCTGCCGCTGATTAAAACAAACACAATGCGACCGTAATGACGACATATGTACTCGTATGTATGTACAACGCCTGTGGCCCTCATCGAGGCCCAATCTCAAAGCCTCTTTCCGCACAATTGTACAATTTCTGGCGGCAATGTCGTCTTTTATTCTTTCTTTCCCTCTCTCTTTATCGTCTACATTTTTACTTCTTTTGCTCCTTTGCCTTTTCCTTACACACTCGCACATTGATTCATAATTGATTAGCATTACTTTTGCTATTGTTCGATTTATACACCCACATACACACACACACACACACTCCTGCTTTTATTTGAAGTATTTTTGGTGGATATGTCGGCATGTGTATTGTTTAATTTAGCGTGGATATTTTTTTGTTTTTCTCCCAAATTTTTGATTAATTTTATTGCACAGCACAATTGCATGGACTGACTTACGATTAAAAAGTTTATTTACATAACTTAAAACTTCGGAGATAAAAAACATCTTTAATGGAATGAATGAACCTATGTATATGTGAAACTAACTTTAGAAAACTGTGAAATCATCACAATTACATCCTATTTTAAATTTTAACAATAACATATTGAAGTGTTCAAAATATGAAGCTAACTATAGAAGACTGAAATTAACGTAGAAACTTATTAAAGAGTTACTATTTAATTCAGAATCCTATGCATAAGACATTAATATTCAATATTGATTATCAGAATATTATCTGAATGTTCAAATAAAATTTAACAAACCATTTTGATCTACTTTACAATTACAGAATATTTCTTTAGCCAGTTGTTTTAACTAATTTTAATAACATCAGAATATTTGTTTGGGAACTTAATTGAAGATAACTAAATAACTTGTCTTAGTCCAACGTTTACAGAAATATTAGAGAATAAATTAACCTTACAAGCTCAATATGAGCAAATTTAAAGTTTTGTGCGCTGCAACTTTAAAATATGCATCAAATTGGGGTAACAAGAACATGGCAACATTAACTGCTTTTAATTAGACTTGCTGTACATAATCAAGTGTAAGAAGCTGATGGTCTTCAGAGAAAAGGGAGAGCTTTATAAGTTTGGTAAGTTCTGCTACGCGAACTTCAACCACCCCTCCTCCCCGCTCTTCCTTCCAGTCTAGGATGAAAGGTCTGCCTCGTCCAGGTTCAGGTTTTTGCCTTTCGGCAGTTCAGGATGTTGTAGCCATAAAGAACTGCAGCATGTTGCTGTTGTTGTATGTTGTGCATTTAAAGTTTTTGTAGCGTGCAATGCAGGAAATCATTTTAACAATTTTCTCCTCGTCTTCCCGTCAACTTCATCTCCTCTCTCACCCCCCTGGGGCAGCAGCTTCAATACAAGTTCAGTGCTCCCGCAACAGACACGCTATAAAAAGGCAACCTTTGTTATTTATTTTGTATATGGTATGCCTGTGTGTGTCTGTGTGTGTATGTGTGTGCGTATACTTTTGTATAGAGAGTTTTTCGGGCTACCTGCAGTGCTTTTTATTTGATGTTGAAGCAACAGCAGAAGCGCAACAGCATCAGAGTCTTTATGCCTTTTGGTAATTATGAATAGCCAGCGGGCAGAAAAGGTACAAAAGTCATTGACTTGCCTTGCCCGTCTTTGTTCAATTAAAAAACTTTATGCAAGCTATCTTTTTAGTTTATTTAATGCATTTAGCCCCAGGCACGTTTAATAAACTCACCTTTTGGACCTTGAGAGCTTAAAGGGTCTCTGATCTCAGTTCAAACATCTGCTTCCACACCTTGACACTGTTTAAATGTAACAGCGCAATTTCCGCTGTTCTTGCCAGACACGTGTCGCAATTTAAATTCAACTCTTTTATCAACAAGAGCACTATTACGCCCACAACAACAGACAATGCCACATCAAGCTGCCGCACAAATAAAACACTTAAATACGTTGCAACACAACAGAAACCAAACACACGCAAAAATAAATAGAAAGACAACTGCAGTCTGAAGTTAGGCCAAGAGCCAATAGTCTTCTATTGTCGCCTCGTATATGTCGTCCTCCCTTCCACAACCCACCCCTTAACCAATTTCCACCTGCCTGACTAATTGCAATGTAAAGTGTTTAAACACAATTTGGTAGTTGTAAGTGCTCGAGACTCTCTCGTCCTCTCCCTGTTTTTCTCTTTCTCAAATGCAGACTAAATTGCTCAATTAAATATGTGGACTGAGCATGTTTTGGGACTATTTTTAGTTCTATTACCATTCTGTATTGTATTGCATTTTGTACTCTGCTCCATGTCTATTGAGTCTGATGCCCATAAATTGGCTTTATAATATGCAGCACTTTTAGTCAGCTCCAAATACTATAAATACTTTAGAGCAAGAGTAACGTCCACGTCTTAAATAACTATCCGAATCAAACTTTGAAACTTTTGAAAAGAGCTGAATTTGAGATTCAAAAATATCCAAAGACTCTTCAAAATGGATTGAAAATTACAATCACAACATATAAGATATTCAATGATTTTGTCAATAATTTTTGCTTTTAATAACGCTAAAATTTTTAGCGATCAATAGCATTAGGAAACAGTGAATTAAGCAACGAAATCTAAACGAGAGTAGTTCTGATATGTTTGATTTCTTTAAGATATTTCATTTAATACCTATTAAACCAAATAAAAAAAATGGTTTTTTGTAACAATTATTTATTGAGCCGCCATGGTTTTCTTTATTTTTGTTGCTGAATCAATCACGTGCATAAAATGAAGATATCTCTTACTTACTTACTGATACTTTCAATTCAACTGCTGAATGAATAAGTTTCTTTAATATTTTAGAAAATATATTTCGTTTCAATAATGCCTTCACGAAGTGAAAACCTATCTTTTCTAGTCAACGGACGCTCTGACAAATAGCCGACCATCAAGAAGCCCACACTCAAAATGCAGAGCATCCCGTGTCCCGGTGATAATCGAAACGTTTCTCTGTGTTCCTCCCAATTTTATCTATGCATTTAACCCAAGCGCCCGAATAACGACTATCCAACAAACTTTGATTTATGACAATCTAGTTCATTTGATTATTGCTACTGGACACACACACTGGGTACAGTAAAAACTGGCCGGGAATGAGCAGGGGTCTTATTTTCGGTTGTGTGTGGAAAACATTTTCATTTTCAGTTTCCATTCAAATTCAATGCTAATCTACTTGCAGGACAAGCCAAATTTTGGTGTATGTGTCGTTGGTAAGAGAATTTGGGGAAAAGTTGCTCAGGCATCATTTATCATGGGGACGACCGACCCAAGAACCGGGAAGTCGTTTCTCAGGCTGTTGGGTGCGAGTATTTGTACTAGGCCAAGCGCATAATCAACACATAGGGTTTATCATTTTCATTCTGCGATACATTTAGATACAGTTGGGAGGTATTTATTTATTTTTTCTTTTTTTTCCTATTTTGTATTTTTTGGTCAGCACGTGCAGCACATTAGGCTGTGGCATCGTATTTTACAGTCCAAGTTGCATGTGAATTGTGCTCTAAAATGGGGAAAAATGGGGGAATAAAATTAGTTTTTTTTTTGGGTGCTGAGCGCTGGGCAACCGTGCGTATACGTAACCAGGCTGACCCATAAAACAAATTTTTCTATATGTATACGTATATATTTCGCGTAGTCGTCGTCAGCGTCCCAAATGAGCAGCAGAGTGAAATTTTAGTCGAGTCGTGAGGCACATTAGTTATGCGCAACTTACACGCCATAATAAAATAATATTACATTTCGTAGTGCTCTGCCAGAGATTTGGCCTCATTTCGAAGGCATCGAAAAGGGGGAGAAGGACCAAGAGAGGTCTCTGTTTTGGCCGTTTGGGCGTGCTCATTAAGTGTACTGCAAAACCGCCAAGCCTTTGAGCCAAAAGCACTTCGGCTGTCGCTCATTTCTGCGAGTGTGTGTGTGTGTGTTTTGTCTGCGGTTTTAATTTACTCTTGCTTCATAGGACTCTCAACAATGTTGTTGTTGTTGTTGTTGGTTTTCTTCCTACTGCTTCTCTCTTTATGTGTACACGTATGTGTATTTCTGTTCCTTTCGTTCCATCTGCTGCACAGAGTCAGAGTCAGTCAGCAATGTCGCCGACGGCAGCAGGTTAAGCTTCTACTTGAACTTCTAAGTGTTGACGTTACATGAGCTGAGGTGTTGTTTGGCAACTGCCTTTGACGTGTATATATGCTCACATGTGCCCACAGACTTATGAGTGGATTCCTCTCCTCCACGGCAGGAGAGGCATGTGTACAAGGGTATTTGTGTGTGTGGCATGTTTGTGTCTGCTTCATAAGGCCAGTAATTCTGGGTTGGGCGTGAACTACTTATTCTTTCACTGACGTTTTCAGTAACCGCCATGTTATTTACAGCTTCCAGTTATTAGGTTTGCTACAAACTAGAAACGCAATGCATTTTCCTCCCTCTATATCCTTTATATTCTATAGAATTGAATATGAGCGGTCGGTTCATAAGGAAGTAAAATGACGTTCACATAAATTGAAGTGCTTTAAATGGCTTTAAAGTAGGATCAAGAAAAAAAAACCAACGACGATAAGAAACAAACTTTGATGAGCAGAAAGCAATTAACAGTGGGCAAAAGCATAATAACGGTTGAAGAAGGTGGCAAAAAAAGGGAGACGAAAAGCTTTCACAGGAGAAATTGTGAGAGATTTACTAAGTAAATTAAAAATGTGAGTGCGTCTATGAGGGGGGAAAACAGAAACAGAAAATCAGCAAATATAATAGAGATTATCATGTCCGCCGACGAACAACGACGACTTAGGTATGTAATCTTGCCTCTCATTCTCCTTTTTGCACACAAGTGCAGGGTATTAAGTAAAAAGGAAAATTAAGAGTGATTGTAATTTATATTTTCTATATATTTGATATATGTACTGGACAAAAAGAGAACATAATTTTTTATTACATTTTTTATTGCATCTCTACTTTTTCTTCAGGAACTAACAAAAATAAATCAAATCTTATTCTAATTTAGTTTAGAATTAATTAATATTTTATTTAAACTAACTTAGCTTATTTACTTCACTTAATGCACTGCTTTTAAGAGACTCTTCTGTCAAGAAAACCAGCAACAATTACAAGAATATCCGTTATCTTATCATATCTGTACTGAATACATTTAGAAAATTTAAAACAGAAAAAGGAACTGGCTTGTAGTCAATTTTTGCAATCTTTGATACTCCTTAATCAATAATTTTAAGCAATTTCTAGTATAGTTTTGAGAGCAGTAGCTAATAGCTGAATGCATTCAATGGACTGTGGTCTTAAAGTAAATTTGAATTTTGGCATTAGACTCGGCCAAGAATTCACCTCAATTTTCGGCATGCGCTATGTAATTAATTATTTGCGTCACACTAAGTCGAGCCATTTCCATTCGTGGCGCATATAGTCGCCGCCTCCTTTTTGCATAATTCAACCACTTTCAGGCGGATCACGTAGACAACGCAAACGGCGTGATTAGGGTTTTCAGCTCAGTCAAAGAGAAAGAAAGAGAAAGAGACCAAAAAGTCTCGACCAAAATCCAGGACTCTGAATCCTGGCCCTAGACAACCACAACATGTGTGTATGCGGCTGCGGTGACTGTTGCCAATGTTGCTGTGGTCTTCAGCCTGATATTGTTGTTGTCATTAAATACCCAAATCAAAAATTGTTGTGTAAAACGGTTTAATTTGTATGCAAAAAGGAAATGTCAGGCAATTTGCATTGTGTGCGTTTATTGATAAGTATTTGTCGCTTTCTGTCTCTCATTATTAAAAAAAAATATAATATAGTAAAGCAATCTAATTTTAATTAAAAATTTTAATATGTTAAGCTCTTAAAAAATACATACAAATAATTAACTGAAATAACATTTGATGCCTTCCAAATAACGCAGCCAGATAAGCCTTTGTGGGCTTGGAAAATCTGTGAATTAATTAACTTAAAATGCCGCAAAATATTAATAATATTAATTGCATTTATTTTTCAGTCAATTCTTCTTTATGCAGTCGTATTCTGTCCTGTAAATAACTTGAATAACTTCATTCTCTAAGGCTTCATTAGTTGCCTGGCAACTGAAGCGTCTTAATTGTTTCATTAATGAAATGCAATCCGTTTGCTTGCTACTTAATTTAATTTTATTTGCTGTCGCCGCTGCCTTTGCCTTTGCTGTTGCTTTTGCTGTAGTTTTTAAATAATTGTGCGCAATTATTTCACCCAATTTAACAGTTGTTTTCAGAGTGTGTGTGTGTGTGTGTGTGTTTGAATGTTTCGAGTGAATGAGAAGGATTTTGTGCTTGCTGTACAACATTTAAATGACGTCATTTATATTCCGGCGGGATAAGTACTTGAATGTAAAATTACAGACAATGCGACGAGTTGAGGAGATGGGAGCGTGCTTTGCCAGAAAATAAAAATAAAATATTCAATTAAACCCGTTTCTTCGCCAAACACCGTTGACAGTGCATATTAATCTGACGTCATTTTTATATCTCTCCTCTCTCTGCTCAAACCCCAACTCCTACTCACTGTTATGTATTTTTTGCGCTGTGAAAATTAATTAATATAATTGTTGTTACCACACGACTCTAGTGCTGCAGGTTTACCCTCAGTCCACAGCCAGGCCTAATAAGACCATCAGTATACTCGTACCTGGACTGTACTGCAAGGGCACCCTGCCATAGAAATAGCAATTCATTATTTGCATAAAACCCAACCTCGAGCGTCACTTCAGCATCGGAGCAAGCACTCCAAACCGTCAGCCATTTGACCATATTTTCACAATTTTTTTTTATATTTTTAACCGCGCAAAACGCGTTGCTTAGCTATTTTTTTTTCTTTTTGAATTTGCGTGGCTAATACCCTTTACCCTTTAGGTATTTTTAATGGAATATTATGTTAGTTTCTGAAAACAAAATACCGGACGAAATAATTTATTGCGTGACGAACAAGTGAACTATTCAATTATAAATATTATTGTTCTAAGCATTTTAATATTTATTGAGGCACAAATTAATTAAATGTGAGTAGAGTGCGGACTAAGCTTATTCAGTTTTCTTGCTAGAATAAACACTGTTGAGATAGACTTGGGGGAATATAAATGAATCTTCTACAGAAAACAATGTAGTTAGATAAGAATGATGTCACCCATTCGAACATACATTTGTTGCATAGTATTTAAGTTTATCTTTTATATTAATTCAGAATTCAAAGAAGAATTCCTTGACTATAGGACTAAATTAAAATAACTTATTTAAGTATTTATATTTAGAATATTTAAATCATTGATTTATTCTATAATTTAAATAATTAAATTATTTTCTGACGTTTTTATTACTGTTATTTCTCTTCTACAGCCGTCATCCAGTACAGTACTCTCGCTCTCTCGTCTCTCTCTCTCTCTCTCTCTCTGCATACAGTTTTCTATTGATGTAAGGGTATAAAAAGTTCGGCAACTCCAGATAAGAACTTTTCTTTACCCCATTTTTGCTTAATTTTTGTGGTATATTTCTATATACCTTTTCATTTGTATATTATATACATACATATATACAACTCGCACACACAGCATGTATATAGTTTTGCGCTTGGCAGAACGCGAAATTTGTTTTGGCCAGCCAAAAAAGCCGCCATCGTCAAATTTGAGTGAATGACTGCAGTGAAAATGCAACTGCCAGTCAGTCAAACAAACAAACAGTGAAAGAGCGGGGAAAAAAAAGTATTGCTTACTTTTTAGCTGAAGTGCTGCGGCTGGCGTTGCGGCTTTTTGCATTCGCAAATGGTTAAAGTCATTTATTAGAAACAAATCATTTGCCATGCCAACTAGCACGAGCACACTTGGTAGACACTCGAGCATTAGAGATACGGGTAAAAAACAAAGAGGGGAAGAAACAAAACCAAAAACAAAAAACTGACTGACAAGTTAAAGCAATGTTGGATCATTAAAGCCAAGGGGGCACAACTTAAAGCCTGGGGGCCAATTTTTCAAAAGCACACGAACAAGAACTTTGAGTGACGCTTGTCGTTTGTCGTTTGTCGTTCCGAGATAAACTTTCCTCTGGTTCGAAACTTATTGAGGCGCAAACAGTTGGGCCTCTGAGCCTCCAAACAAATGTCTGTCGCATTATATGCAGACGACGATAATACGAGGACTGGTAGCCAGCCAGTCCACAGTCGACAGTCGACAATTTGGCACGCCTTTTGTTGTAAGACTCACGCCCTCGAAATATCAACCCACAGTTCAGTTGCCGTTGCCGTTGTATGATAAACTTTTCTAATTGTCAGTTTCAGCAAGTGACAAACGACAAAAATTATGTTATCTTATCAAAGTTGGCGCTACTTTTACTGTGCCAATGTGCTGGGTGTAGCAATTGGGAGAAAGGAGAGTATGGTATGTGTGTGTGTGTGTGCTGGTAGGAAAAGTCACCAACAGTTGTTGGAAATTTAAGAAAATTATCTTTAAGCATGTTGTGTGTACATTTGTTGCTGTTGTTGTTGGTGTTGTTGGTGACATGCTAGCTGTTACTTATTAACATTACAAAAGCGCGTGTTGTGTGCCTTTTGGCGTAAATTGAGTTATGCCAAATTGACTTCTGGCAAAGACTTCAACCCAAACTCAAAGAATAAAATATGTATTAAAATGCAGACGGTTTTTCTTTCAGTTTTATTTGATTTTCCTTGGTTGGTTTTCGTTGCCAGCACTTAAGGCAATGCCAAACAACAGCTGCTGTATATCCCAGGCCTAGTTTCTTCATTCGAAAACTTACCAGGCATATCATTTACAATACACATACATATATATATACATGTATCTGGTTGACTGACTGCAATGTCTGGCTGAAATTCGTAGTTGACATGAAAAATGCTTTTTGATTGATAACCGAGTCCGGCATTGTTTATTTAATAAACGAAATTCATGCATATACATTTTCTTTTATGGCCTGAGTAAAGCTTTTGTTTTACGAACAGCTCACAAAGCTGACATCTGCAACTTTTCTTTTTGGAACAGTTAACAATCAGTTTCCATTATGTCCGCACCAACTAAGAAAATGAGATCGAGTTTCCAGTGAAAAACCAACCAACGCATTGAGCTTTAATTACTTACCGCTGTGTCTTGGTTTCAAAGGAATAATGACTTTATTCAGAAACTTTATTTTATTTCTTTACTTATTCTGTAATTATTATTTATTTAGCTTCAGATGCTTTAAATTTCTTTATTTTGTATTATTTCTTGTATATTCGTATGCCTGTATTAAAATTGTCATTATTATTACAATTTATTTCGTTGGGTATTCTTAAGAGGTTTTAGTTTAGTTTATTTAGTTTAGTTTATTTTGGCTCTACAAAAAAAAAGTTAAAGTACACAATTTCCGAATTCAACGCAGAGAGGTAAACAAGAGTTTTTCTAAATGTCAGGTGACAGACAAACAATAACAGCAGCTTGAGCAATAACATGGTTAACAAAACACATATATGGCGAATTTGTAGTTCTTAAAGACAAACAGAAAACTGCAATCTGAACCAAGAAGTGGCTGGACACAAACCGAGCGAAATGCTGTCGAAAATGAAATAATAAACTCACACGACGCCAAACTGCACAAAATTGTCGTAGTAATACTATAAATAAAAAATAGGAAAAAAATATAGAAAAAATCCATGAAAAGGAACACTTCTTTTTGTAGAAGAAGTAGCAACAAAAACTCGCTCATGCTTGCTTATTTTTTACAGGGCGCGCTTTATGGCGTGTAGCGGAATAATTCAATCAGCGCAAAAGCGACAAAAAAAGGTTTAAAAAAATAAAAAATAAAGGGGAGGTCTTGGGCCAGTTGAGCAGCAGCAGCAGCAGCAGTTGAGTTCTGGATGGCGCTTAGACTCTACTGTCACTTTTCTACTGTCTAGCACAAAAATCCAAGCAATTTAAACTTAAAACGCTTGCACTGAACAGAGAAAGAGAGAGCGTGCGTGCAACTTAAACAAACCGGAAAAGCAAACACAGCATAGCGACACAGTTAAGGAAGAACTTCCTGTTGCCAAAGCATCGCTAAATAACAACAACACAAGCGACAGCTACTAAGGCAGCATATCCAAGGATGTGACAGAAGTACAAGCAGAACGTTACGCACTGCACTCATGTCCTGGGAAAGGTTCGGGGCTTGGACGGTGTGTTGCCATCTTAATTTCATTTATTTACCTGAAAAGCTGTTTATGTGCTTGCGAAATTACAAATTAAATTTTTAATCACGAATTAAAGGAACAGCTGGGAGTCCTCTTTCTCACATGTGTGTGTTAGTGTCTGTGAGTGTGTGTATTGTCTCAGTTGTCGCTCCAGTTCTAGCTGATTAACTGCAGCAAGCATATGGCTGAACTTGTACCTCAGTGGAAATAAAATATGCAGCCATTTTCATTTCACATGCATTTTGAAAACGGTTTCGTATTACGAAATCTCGAATGAAATGTCCAATTTTAAACGAACCTAATATTTTCCTATTTGCATTCCAAACTTCACATATAAAACTAATTTCTTAAAAAAATAAATATTATATCGAATAGGTCATCTTCTGAGTGCTTCAATTGTTTTTAAATAGTTTAATGAGGAATAGAACTCCTAATTAGTTATAATAATTTGAATGCTTATCGAATTTCGATAGAAAATGATTTTAAGAGCAATTGCGATTTATATATTTCTTGTATGCTTATGCGTCATTAATTTTTCGTTGCCGTTTACGCTTGTGTAGGTGCCAGGAAGATGGGAAGTTTGCTAGATGTTGGGCAGAAAGAAGAAAGAGAAGAGAGAGCGAGAGAAAGAGACAGCGAATTTTTCTCCTTTGCTCGCTGCTCGTTTCGACCATAAGAAATAATGTTGTTTATGTTGTGCAAACATAAAATTTTTCTTACTTCTCCCCTTTATACATAAGAATATGTATGTTCCATGGCTGGCTGCCGTACTATATATACTTACTTCCATATATATATATATTTATATGTATGTATTTATATATGTACATATAAGTATGTGTGTTTGTGTACGTATACAAAGCGAACATTGCCAATTTTTGTCGTTTCTCTGTGGCCTGTGTGCCTTGCCTTTGCCTTTTTGTACTCTGGCAATAAAGTTGTTGGAATTTAGCTGAACCGAAAATAGTTTATGGCGGAAGTCATTAAGTGGCTCGGTTTACAGCAGCCGCAACATGAAAAACAGAAGTGCCCGCCCCAGGGCCGTACCAGGACCTGGACTCAAACCCCGATCCCGGCCCAAACCCGACTCCGGATCTGGGCCGAAATACACTGCAGATGTATGCTTGTGTGTGTCGACTTTTTTACGATATTTTTATAGACGAATTATGGTTTTTATTTGGCGCTTTCCCTATACATGTACATATGATCCTTTATGCTGCATTTTTTTTTTTCATAGCATTCTTTTATATATATTTTAATTTAATTATTTTAAAATGATTTGTGCATTTTAAAATACTAAATGGAATACGCATCGCACACACACATTCACAAATTGCTTTTTTATTGAGTTAGAAGCGACTGCAATGCCATTCAATTAACATTTCTTTATGGCTCAGCCCAACAGCATATGCAGCTGCAACTAGTAATTAAGTTAGTTTCAATAATTTATTTGCCTTTTACATTTGCATTTCGATGCACGAGAATACATCCTGGCATCGACTGTGACAAACCGCAAGCACGTTCGTTTTCGGCAAAAATAGCTTAAAAGATCTGCTGAAATTTGTTGACTGTCAACTTTTCGGCACACTTTAAATTCTAATTTCATGCATTTTGCACATCAATAAAATTCCTTGACTTTTACTTAGACAAGATACTCCCTCTTCCTTTCGGCCCCTGGACATGATTTGCCGCTTTTATGACTATGATTTTTCCCCAACACCGTGCAAAACGTGAGCATATTTTACAGTCTCAGTTTAGGGGTTGCTTTTCGGGGGAGTAAGCAAAGCATTTGATCTATTATGTGGGAGGTGTAGTCCGACCTGTTTATAAGGGCACTGTGTTTGAATATATCAAGTGAAGGAGGGACACGGGCTGTATTTCATTTATATCAGACACTTGCCTATATTATTATCTAGTTATCTGCTGGAGTGCTTTTTATATGCTGTCTTATCTATGTGTTTATACACAGGCAAAAATAAGTGGAAAGTAACTTAAAAATAGCTCAATTATTCTTATAGTAAGCAATGTTATTGATTTGTTTTAATATTCTAATCAAAAAACTTAGCCGAGTATGGAATTTTTGTTGCTTTATTTGGTATAACAGAACTATAACAAGCATGACCCTAAAGGAAGTCCGAATCAAAGCATTTTCTAAGCTGAAACTCTAATTTAAGCCACACGTTTCTTTCTTCATGTCATCTTTATATGTATGCTGTATACAGCCTGACACGTGCGTGCACACAAAAGGATATACAAGAGCGTATATACACGCACATTTAACAAGTCAGCCGTACTTTCTGATTAGTAATTGTTGGCGCATCGATTTCTGAAATCGAAAGAGTATTACTTTATTTCGTTAATTGCCAACATAAAGTTATGTTTTAAGATATGCACTAAGTATAATTAGTTTAATTTCATCTTAAACAAATATCTCTTTTATATAAATATTATAATATTTAGTCTCTTCTTTAGGTGCCCAATTAATTTCCCTCTTACCATCTTATCTTTTTAAATATCTGTCTCCGAAAATCATGACCCATAAGATATACGTATTTACAAATTTACTTTTAAATCAAAATAAATATATTCTTACTCTCTTCCGATAATCCTTTCAACTAACTATAGAGTTGGATTTCCATTTGTTTTAATTCAATTAAAATCATATAATTTCCTCTCAGCTCAATCAATTTGCCTTGTTAAGCCACGCACGTGCAGATTTGTCAAAGAAATGCTCGCAACCATTAAAAATGCAGCAATAAATGGGAAGAAAATGTACTAATGATGCAGACGCCATAAAGATTATTTACTGACGACTGTTGGAAACTGATTGATGGCTCTAATTAAATCTACAGCAGCATAAAAACTTTTATTGAAAGCTATAAAAATGAAACTTTAAGCCAAAAACTGTTAAGAACAAAACAAAATGAAATGAAGTATGAAGAATGAAGAATGAAAGGCGAAAAGTATTTTATAACATTTATTTAAAGTTGGCGTAAACCACAGAATGGCTTTAAATATAGTACGTATACGTATGTTATAAGGAATGTGGCTGACGGTAAAGGCCATAGGGCAAAGTACTGTTGTTGTCGCCTTATCTGTGTGAGCAGACGACGATTTATGATTGCAGACTCAGCATAATCAATTCTTATAAATTATTGTTATTGTTGGCGGTTTTGTTTGGGCGTGGCAAGGCAATGGAAGACCTCAACACTTTGGAGAATGTAGTTGTGTGCGGGCAGCTGTTGACAACATTAAACAATCAGAATGACTTATGGGCACGATGAACCAAAAAGTCATACCCAAAAACTCGTTTACAAATTTAGTTTTAGCCTCTTTAAAATTTAATGGGCTTAAAGCCCGAGAAAGCGGTATGGGAAGCTGGTTGCTGGTACCTGACAGCCAGTATTTGCAATAAACAAAGTCTGGCACAAAAGATCAATGACTCCATTGAAGTTCAATAAAATGAAGGTGCGCCCCGGCATAGTCTGCGACACAAAAACCCGTAGAAAACCTATCGGATGTACGCCAATAACTGCGGTAGACTCAAAGAGCATTGCATGCATAAATAATGCGCTCGCTGCGACTCTGCTAACCAGCCAGAATTGGTATTGGAATTGGGTTCTCCTCGCCACAGTCTGCTCTGGCTTTCAATATCACGTTATGTGCAATATGAGAGAGAGAGAAAAAAATAGAAAAGAATCTACCCCAAATAGCATTGGGCACGAGCCCGACAATGCAAATAAAATCCTTTCCTTTCATCCGCTCTCTTTCTTTTTCTTCTTTTTGACAGTTTTCAAAGGTAGTCTTTTGCGATTGCAGGTGACAGTTGGACGCGAATGCCGACCTTAGTTTCAACTATTGATTTTTCTGCAATTCTTTTCCAATTTTTATTTGTACTTAAGAGTCTGCCGCGCATTTGTGTAATTTCTCAAGCCAAACGCGCTAAAGTATGCTATAGTGAAATTGATAATTGAATTAACCGTGCAATTGTCAATTGTTTGCAACTGCTGACAATTTTAATTGAATTTATTTAAGCCTTTGGCAAGGTTTCACTGTTTTTGATTTCGTTTTCATTTCCCAATGCCCAAAGCGCAAGTTGACCAAATCAAAAGCAAATACTAGCTACGCCAAAAGATAAAATGAGAGAGATAAATTGGAGTAATATTGTCAATATCATTTTAAATCGGAAAGAGCATTTAATCAATTTCAGCGTTATTAAATTGAATAAGTAGAGTAGTTTAAAAGAAGAATATATTAATTAATTTAATCACAAGCTCTACACATAATTTAGTTTGAACATAATGCGTACTTTTACATAAGAAGATACCTAGTATCAAAATCAAAGTGTATACATTGATTATCTCACTAGCATAATATGTGCGTATTTGCCTAATTACAGACTTGTAAACTAAAATTATAATTCGTTGCCACATGGTGAGCATTAGTTGGTACAAAGAAAATACCATTGCACTTTGTAATAAAATAAACCATACTTGTGCAAAATCCAACAATATGTTGGTAATAATATATATACTGATATACATATTACTATACAAATAATGTGTTATAATTCGTTAAGGGCATTTTAATGTCCGGAACACACACACAAACAACCTGCGCCTGACTCTGACAGAATTTGGGAAACTGTTGCATTAGCCAATACATATGTGAAAATCTATTAACACATTTTACAAGCAAATACCAAATGCCATAACAACAACTAACTGCCATGTAAGGTACTGATGCCATATACAAATACCATAAACTGACTTCCGGCCCATAAACTTGAGCACACAACACAGAGAAAACTGAACACCCTGTGACCAATTTGCTGCAAATTCATATTGAACATTTTCTTCATAAATAACATTTGAAAGTATTGATCGATTGAGTTGACTTTGCTTTCTAGCAAAATTTCCACAGACCCTGGACTGTAATATATAATGAAAATTAATTTGGCAAACGTCTTTGTTACACAGCAACCTTAGCTGAGACCTAAGCAAGCAGAAAGAGCATAATTGTGTACCATTCTCTACACGTGCTAATGCCTGAGCAAAAACAAACATCAATCGAGACGCATTGAAAATGTGCAGAGAGGGAGGGAAAGGCGGGGGCTTATATAAGAGAGGTTATATGAAAAATTCATTTCGTTGTCTATCAATCAAGTGATGAGGACCCACAAGGTCATCACCGTGGGTAGTTCATTTTTTTGTTGGTGCCTTTAATAGGACATGTAAAGCTTAGCTGTGAGTGTCCTTATTAACTGCCAACCATATTTCATTTTCGGTCACACAAAACTTATTTGATAACACACATACATATGTATGTGTATAATATACTGAGTGGAGATTCTTGCTCACGTATTGATAAATTTTGTGGAGAAGATGGCTGTCAAAACTTAAGCCATGCACCGTCGGATGTCCTTCGAAATCACAAATGTCATACACGCTTAGGTTTGTTTTGTAACTGCGAACATCAAGCGGTTCAGTGATGCCCCTCTATTCCCTCTCCTCTCCACACCCCTCTTATTCTATTCATCCTCCCCTTTCACTGTTCCTTATAGCTTTGCAAATCAACTCAAGCTTAGTGGAAGGCTCGCCACGGTTCGCTGCTCAAAGGAGTGTCACTATCGTTCAGCACGCATCCACATCCTTGTGCCATGATTGTGTCTGCTGGCGAGGCGACCTCGATATTCGTCATACACCGCCATACTATGGCGGTATGGTGTGGTAAGGCCCTATGTATGATGCAATGCATAAATGATAAATGACTTGTGTGCCTGAATGAGAGATAGTGATAAAGCAACTGCCGACCCGATCCGACAGAGCAAACTACTTTTGACAAATGGCTGGCCACCCTCTCCTACAGACTATCGCCTAGACAATGCAGCCGTGGAATTTCCTTTATTTCTATTTCTTTATTTATCCATCTCAAGCCATCTTGACTTTATTATAAACTCGCATAATCGCTGGCCATTTGGATGAGGAACCGGCAAGAGTACGGCTTAAAGTTGTCAGGAGTTGCTTAGTTGCCTCGTTAGTGGGTACATTTAGTTGTTGCCTGGCAACAGCTTTTATTGTATGCTTAAATGATTAATGTGCCACTGTCATACAGTCTCTCTTCAATAGGAATGCAGAATACTGTTGAGTTGTAACCAGTTAACTGAGCGCTTGATATGCCTTAAGCATTCCTTGTGACAACGCCTTTTCAATGACTTTCAATTGTGCACCGTTGGCTCAAAAGAACATGCAGCAAGTCAAAAAAGTCAAACCCAACGAAGCTAATGTCAGACCAAAACTTTATTACAGATTTCATTCCAAAAACACACTGTGGGAAAGAGAGAAGGGTAAATAGAGGAGAGACTGTAATTTTGCCCTAGTCTGATGGCTTTGACTACTGCATTGCACTTGTGTTTTTCTGGGTTATAACAATGCGGTACAACCAGAACTTGACTTTTAATGTTTCCTCAATTAGAAGGCACACAAAAGCAGAAGCCAAAAAGGTAAAGTCATGTCGCGGCTTCACAGACAAAAAAAGTTCTAAAAAAAAAACAAAAACAAATCTTAAATGCGCATTAATAACAAAGTGCAGAAGCAGCAGTAGCCCCTGGTTTATAGAGACCTCAGCACTCACCCTTTTGGTAAGTAGATGCAGCAGCAGAAGTCAACGACTGTCAACGACCACAACATGGCAACGGCCAACTTGCAACTTGGCAAGGGGCAGCATAACTCAAAAAACGTTGGCAACATACAGCGACAAAAATTTGTGAGCACGAACGGGTATAGAAAGAGGGTAAGGTCTAGCATCCGGAAATGGCAGCACGTTCCGTACACAGAGAGCTGATGCAGTACCCAACGAGTGCGACTGTCTAAGAAGATTGATGATGTTTAGCCACAGAGAGCTATAGAGGTGCTCCAGCTTTTGGTAGATCCTCACTCGGTCTACGACTCACCCCTTTTACCGTCCAGCTGCTTAGCCCGGGCTTAACTTTATGCTGACAGCGCCTTGGCACTTGCTAAGTGCAGAGCTTTCCTCTTGCCTTTGCTTAGCTGATTTGCTGCATGTTTGCTTAACCACAGTGGGAACTAGAAAGGGAATGGGAATGGGAATAGAAATGGATATGGATATGGGTATGGAAGAGGAAGGGGGAGGAAGACGAGTGGTGAGCAAGGACAACAGAGATGTCGTCTGGTTGCATTTATTGTTGCAGATTTTGAATTTGCACCTTTGTCACTATACACAGAGACACACACATATATCTGTGACTTTGACCAGAAGAATTCCTGTCTCAGCCTTTGGCATATTGGCTACTGGGGTTTGCCCTCCAACTCAACCAATTATTTGGGGTTACACTTATGACTAGTTTCAATGAAATGTTGATTGCCATTTGCGGTTTTAATTAATTTCATCCTGAATTACGACGTTGCTCTAATTGAAAATACACGGAGAGACATTGTAATAATTAAATTATATGTATCTATTTTATTATTATGTTTATTCAAACGATATGACAAAGATCAAAATTAAAAGCAACATTTATTTATGAAAAGAAGTATTTCATCTCAAATGTTTTAGAGGGTGAAAGAACGGAAACGTAAAACTTAGTTAGATTTTACAAAAGGTTAACTTTCACAAACTTAATAAAATGTCGAATAAATTGGCCCTATGTTCAGAACAATGTTTTAGCCAATTGAACTGAAAATGAATCCTGAATCAATTGCATATGTACATATATGTACATTCATAAAACAATTTCTGGGCAAAGGAAAGTGAGGACAGCTTAAATACAAATGTGGGCAATTCCTGAATTATAACAAATTTCCTAAAAGTAGCAAAAACTCGACCACTGCCAAGTAGAGCAACAAAGCAGTTAACCAGCTAACAATCTAACCAATGCTAACAACTTCCCCCCCCCCCCCAAAAAAAATACCAGATCCGAAATAAACTTGAAATGGCAGACACAACTTTGTAAAAATACATACAAATGTAAGACTCTTGACGTTAGGGGACTGCTTGCCGAGGAATGGAGTTAGAAGAAGGGGAGGGGGAAAGTTGAATGAGCTTATGTTGCAGGCCACTTGCTATGCACATGCCTTTTTTTGCCAGTTGCATTTACAGAAAACCAATAAACTTAAATGGAAAATCCGTAAACTATAAATCATGGCTTAAGTCCATTTCCTTCGTTGTCAATACGTTTCCGCTTTGTTGTGGGTTTGAAAATGTAACGCACACACATACAGACAGTCAGATAGTTATACACACTCTGCTGTAACTGAACTCCAGGCACAGCGTGTAACTGTTGCCGGCACATTTGTTAACCAAAAATAAGAGAAAACTGTAAAAGCCCAGTACCAGTTTCAGTTGGAGAAGAGGCTATGATTGGACTTGCAGTGCAACGAGTTCCTATGCAGAGGACACATGTGACTGCTTTACATTTTTTTGGCATGTCCATTTGCAAAGTCATTTACTCACACTCAACAAAAAACACAACTACGCCCTATCACACACATAGTCACATGTGTACGTACGACAACAACAACAAACGCCCGCCACTCACTCAATATCCAAGTCAACGTTCAAAAGTCGCCATCCACTCGTCGTTTGGCTGTTGGCTCTTGGCTCTTTGCTCTGACAGCCCCAGAGTCTGTCAGTCAATATATTTGCAGCTTGCTTGTTGTGCACCGCTTTCGACAACTCATTTTATTAGAGACCTATACACACACACACATCCATACACACTTCTGATGCACTCAATGCTGTCGCACGTTTGCGGTCAGCGTTTGAGAATTTATGTGACTTTTCTTCAATTTTTTCCTGTGTGTGTGTGTGTTGCTTCGGGAATGCAGTCAGAGAGCGATGAGCAATGTTTCTTGATTTCAGTTTTTCTGCCACAAGTTGATGGCATTGCAGTAACAGTGAAATAAGCTACGAAATATACGAGACGTTATATTGATTACCCAAATATTGATAATCCAAATAGTTAAAAACGCGAAAAAATAATTTATGGAAATAAATACACTTCGAAATGCTAAAATAAATCAATCAACTTATCTTGACACATTCACTAGAAAACAAAAGGTTCAACAAATATTATTTATTCGTAATTTAATAAAATACAATAAAAAGAATACTTTGCAACATTTTAAATGCATCGAATTAAGGAATTAATGATATCGAAATACATCAAAAAATGTATTTTATTTAAAAGTAAAAATAAATGGGCAATAAAAATGCGAAATATATATGTTTTTCAGCATGGATAATTGCCTTTCCTATATTTTAAACTATTTGATCGTAATACTTTAATAAGCTTATATTTAATTGTTTATTGTTTTATTTGACATTTTAGAACTCACAACAGTACGCATAAAAATTATAAATAATGAAACTAAATCAATATAAATTTTAAGTTAAGCGCAAATATTTTTATTATAAACAAGTAAATAAACAAAATATTATGACTAAATAACCATTTATTTAAAGAGTATGGTAGAATTATAAAAATAATTGACTTTCGTGTGTCTTAAGCAATGATACTTACAGATAACTACTATCAAATCAAAATGTCTCAAATGTTTCTCATTATTTGAATATGATGTCATACCTATTTTTATGATGGCTTCTTGTCAAATTTTTAAAAAATTAATATGTCAATGGAAATCAAGCTAATTATGTATTTTTAATCAGATTAATGTGCTATACTAAAACTTACATATAATTACTATGCAAAAAACATAAATTTACCTTTATTTCATTGTATTTACATATGATATCATCTCCAATATGTATAGCTTCTTGAAGTAAAATCATGTCAAGAATATATGCAAAAGCAAATTAAATTAATTATGTATTTTTAATCAGCCCAAAGAGCACCACACCCGTCACATTTTACGACTGTCACTGTCAGCATTCTCATACATAAAAGAAGTGAGCATTCAAGATTTACAGTGCTGACACTGGGGCAAAAGTCTGTCGGAAAATGCTATTTGCGTGAGGATACGAAAAGCTGCACCTTAATACAAGCCGAATATCTATAATAAAAATGGGCCACGTTATTAATAACAGTCGGTGGGAGACGTCTCGGGTGCTGATAAGTAGTGTGCCATTTCAATATCTTATGCATAAGCCGTAGTAGTAGTTGTTGTAGTAGAAGTAGAGCAGAGCCAATTTCATGACCATGGACAGTTCCAGTTCCAGTTCAAGTTTCGTTTTTAGGACTCGAGGACTCGAGGACTCGACTCGTGTATAAATACCACTGAGCAAATAAACACGCTCAGCGCACGGCCAAACAATATGAGATATATATTGAAAACGTGCATAGCGACCCGGGCCACTTAAGGCGACCCGGTGACGGCATGAAATGAAAGGCAAACTTTACACGCTAATAAAATGGCAGCACGAAGTGAAGACTAAGCCTTGAGGGCGTTGGAGGAGATCCCTTTCTTAATGGAGGGAGGGGGAAGTTGAACACAGCTGGGCGCCTTGGCATTTTATGTGGCAACACAAAAGGCTTGGCCTGGCCAAATATGGGTTTATGGCTTGTAAAAATCCATGTTAATAATATTAACAATAAGGGGCGTAGAATGGAATGTGGTGTGGAAATACCGGAAAAGGGTAACTAGTGACTCGAGCAACGTCAATGGCCTATCTGGATCTCAAGGCTGTAAGCCTGAGGTATGTATGCATTCTCTCCCTCTCCGCTCCCTCCGTAGTACACTGTAAACTGTAGCATTATATTCGAGGGTCTTTATTTTGGCTTCTTTGTGTGGTCGGACACGCGCCACTTTAAAAAATAATAAGAAAACAAAAAGAACAAGCCATACAGTGCTCTCTTGGCGAGTGTTTCAATAAAAGATACCCTGTAGAAAAAATCATATGCTGTCAACTTGTAATTTTCCACAAATGCTCCCTACTTACAGTTTATCCTTTTTATCTACTTTTGACTGCAGGGTATAAAAAGGTAAGCGCCACATCATAAGTGTCATGTGAAATAGCTATTTATATATATAATACGTATATATTTATTTATATATTATTGATATGCATAATAAATCAAAAATTCTTGCCAATAAATTTATTATTGTAGATTATCTGCACACGCCACACCTACAAAGCAGATGGTCGTACACCTTGACAAAAGCAAAGGCCAAAAAAAGGAAATAAAAAAGAAAACTGCCTTTGGTTGCCGGATTAACCCCTGGCAGTCAACAATTTATCAACAGCAGCACTATAAATTATCTAAACCACAATAATAAAAAACAGGTGAAGATAAAAACCTTCATGAAGTTACAAATACGCTTGAAGTGAATTTTAAAAAATAAAAAGGCAACTAAGACTTAAATTTCATGAAAAATATCAGAAACTTCTAAGAAAATAAAATTGCCTTATATTCGAAAGCTTAAGCTTTTTATAGACTTTTGATTGAATAAGTATTTCACGTATATCCTGTTAAATGAACTATAACTCGACAGTTTATTTAATGTAAATAAGATTTAAAATGTACACTTCCAAACCATTTTAATAATTTGTAATTAGACTCTGCCTATTTTATAAATTGAGTAGTTTTAGCATACAAATTAAATTACACAAGCAAATCCCTTAATAGTTCAACGTTTTTCTCTGTTAATTCCCGAGAAAAACTACAGCTATCCAATTGTCGTTCCTGACCCTTTTTTGTGTTTATGGAATGGGCTGCTGTTGTTGATTTAAAGGCAAGAGTTGTTTGGCGTTTAGTCGCCCATTTCCATTGTCATGCCATAATCAAAAGCAAATTAACGCCGCCTCGCCTGACATGGTTTAGTTTTTCAACGCGCGGGAAAATCGCGCCCGCAGGTTTGTTCCCCTTCATCCCCTCTTTGCCCTTTTCTACCGCATTGCAACTGTTGACAAATCTCTTTTTAAGAGCGCGCTTAAAACATCGTTTGAGCTTCGTTTTTTTTTCATTCTCTTTTCTCTCCGTTTTGTACTCGTTCTCTTGGTATCGTATCAAAGGCAAGCTAAAGCTAAACCAATCAATATTTAACACATTTAACCCTTTTTTGCAGCTGAAGCCGGCTTTAACGCCATCTCTCTTCCTTCCAGCCTATGTCACTCTGATCGTTCTGCGTAAAATTAGCATAAAATTTGAATTTTAGAGCCAAGTGAAGCGTATGCAGCGCGTGATTGACAGCAGTCAAATTCAATTGAAGCCAAAAAGGCCAAACGCAACGCAGCGCCACCATCACAAAATGAAATAAAACAAAATTTAATTCAAATAAAACCAATTTGAAGCGCTCCCCGCCACACATCTAACCTTTTGGCTATACTAGGTTTTTAGCGACCTTGCGGCCAAAACTTTCTGCAGGGCGGCAAAGTTTTAGCCTTTCTTCTCGCCCTTCACTCTATGATTGGATGGGTCCATAAGATTGAGCAGAGTACGCGTTCCCAACGTGTCGCAGTTGACAGCGAATGCGACGGTTGGACTGGGAGGGATTGAGAGGGACGGGTCGGAATGGAAGAGGACTCGATGGTTGGCTAGGGTTGCCTGACGCGTGGCATAGCGCGAAATTGGCTGCAGGGTCTGTGACAGCAGCGGCGTAAATCAGTATCGCCTGCTTTTGAAGATTTTCGCTAGGGAAATTTGATTTTAGAAAATGGCAATTGCAATCTCAGTACATATACTTGTAGATGTTACAAAATAAATCCTTGAAAGTAAGACAAAAACAAAAATACAACAGCTACTGACATATGTGACACAATGCGATTCGAATTTTATAAGAAAGAAGAAAGAAAATATGTTTTGTCATTCATTTACAATAATACTCTTTGGAAAATGTATAAGTTTTTGTAAGTTCTAGGGATAAACTGATTCTTGTGGAAAGCCTGTTTAACTTTATTATTCAAACTCTTAATTTATTCAGATTGTTTGTTGGCTTGAAACCTTAATAAGTCTCTGATTAAACTATATTTAAACAGTTTAATAATAATTCTTTTTCAGATAATTACTGTATCTCATCACATTAGCTACAACTTTTATAAAACTACTTAAATTTAATTTAATTTAACGTTACAGATATAATTACTTAAATCCCAACTACTATTTAGTAGTTAATATTACACTTTATTGCAAATGTTAAAGGATAACATTTTATGGAAACAAAGCACAGTGCAATCAGGAGTAAAATGGTGGAACACTTGTATGGTTAACGAATCCAGGGGGTCCAATTGTAAGATATATTCTTTTACAATTCAATTTGAGTAGAGAGGCAACGCATGCAAAACGCGCAACAGGCTGACCCATAACACTCGAGTCATAACAATGAAAATGAAAATAAAAAATAATCATATCGTATAGTTACGCATACGCAGTGTTGCAGCAAATTGAGACAAGCTGGAAGAACAACGACAACAATAGCTCGAATCGAGTTGAGCCTGAATAGTTAGAGAGAATGGTAAGCCAGTAAGGGGGAAACCGCAACAGTTGACGTTTATGGTTGAAATGACGCAGCACACAGCGTTTTATTCGATTGAACCTGATATGCGCTGCAGCCGGACTGACGCACAACTTGGCGTATGAGTAGTTTTTATAAGCTATGCAAATAATTGAGATATAGCATATGTATGTATGTATCACATGTACCACATTTACCAAACAGCTGTTACTATGGTTTCGCTCTAGGCTCAACATTTGTCATACAATTCATTTTCAGCGGCAAATTGCAATATTTATGTCCTCATTTGCACATATATCATATCGTTGCCGCATAAATATCATTGTTAATGCCAAAAGTGCTTTGAAATAAATTAGATTATATAATGGCCAAACACAAACAACACTGAAAATATTTGTTTTGCAAATCTGCCAGACTGTAAATGTGAAAGCATTTTTGAAATTAACTCTTAGCTCATGTTTTATAATTAATTTGCGAAATATTTTGTAGCAATGCTATACTGAAAGGCAAAAAGCTTATTAATTTTGCATAAACAAATTATATATTAATATATGCTTAGTTAATACATCTACATTTTATCTACTAAGTGTATGACAAATTCTTGAAAATTGCTTTCTGAATGACATTCCAAACTATTCTTCGTAATCATCGGTAAAAGTTTAGTGACTGAATGAATATGGAATTAACTTTAATTATTCAAATTTTTTCATGTGAAATATTGAGATAAATTTTTCATCTTTGACAATGTCAATTTTCCCTTTTTTGCAAACTGATAAGTACATTTATAGAAAAATTTAATATCTTTACTTTTGATCTGACGTAAATAAAAATTTCACTTCCCTTAATCTCTGTTAAAGGATGAAATTTAACTGTAGCTTAATGCCACAAATCATTTTCCATGTGGCCCAACAAATTAACGCACATTTTCAAACATTTTGCACACCTTGCCAGCGCGTCGCCCAAATTATTTAAAAGCGAAAGTGGAAAAATATAATAATAACAAGAACAAATATATAACAATGTAATGCATTTTGCGAACCCTTTTGTAGGGTTGAGCACGTCGGGGTTACGATCTTTTGGGGTTGAGGTCGGATTACAACGAGAACGCTTTAAGCAGAAAATTGGATTTTTCATCTTGAATGGTAACGAAAAACAATGAGCGCATACCACGGCAGCACGGCAATAACAGTAAAACCAGCAACAAAAAATAATAAGTAAACATTAAACGTCACAGCAACAAAAGTAACAAAGGAAAAAAAGAAAATAATAACAACACCAACAGTGGCAACTATAATAACCAAAAATGTTAGATATGCTGACAAAGGTAATACAATAAATACGAAATGACGTCTCCGTCATTGCTGCTGTTGTTGTTGTTGCTTTGTTATTGTTGCTGGAGGTGGTGTTGCCGCTGTTAATGTTAAATTTAACGTAGCACACTTTTGGGCTGTAATTTTTGAGCAGCCCTTGATCGGAAGAAGTCTTACACCCTAGCAGAAGGTGTTCTAACTTTGTTGTACAAAATGTACACATTGAATAATAAGCCAAATTCGAATATCAACAATATTGAAGGGTATTTATTCTTTGGCGTTTTTTATTTTTGCTTTACTTTTTCTGGAGTTCAACATTTTTCGTTTGTTGCTTGGGACACGCCAACTTTTCTTTAATTTCATTTGCCCATTGTTATTTATAAAACATTCGTTTTTATTTTATGAGCTATAAAGTGCAATAGCTATGTGAAGCTGAATTTTCCAAGAGTGAAGTCCGAGGAACAGGTGAGGAAATGTAATATTACTTCAGTTTATTTTACAGACAGACGGTTTTACAGCACCACTTAGCTTTAACATCTAGAGTAGTTAGACTTTATAGGTAGTTATTGACTTGTAGTAAATGCAAAATAAGCGTTTTATTTTGTCATAATAAATATTCAATAAACTTATTACTTTTCTTATTAATTAATATTGTTTAGAGCTGGTCGCTTTGAACTACAATTATATTAAAATAATACTTATTATACTATAATGTTAAAATATTTTCTTATCAAATAGGTCTTTACAAATGGAGCACAAAAGTTAGAATATGCGACGCACATAAAATAAAGCAGAAGTTAAGAAATTTACAGCTAACCAAATAATTATCTAATATTTCATTGGAAAAACATACTTTTGTTAGTTTGATGAATTTTAATTGACAATAATTTTAAAGATTTATATTTAATGTAAAACACACTGCTTTGATGTAATGTTGTTTCTGTATGCATACTTAAGTGGGAGTTTAGTTTACTAAATGCAGATCAGTTTGATGAATCAATCGGAACAAAAACTTTTACAAGGATATAGCAACGATAAATTGCACCATACGCCAACCGATTGCAGATTGTTGCCAGAGAAACGCGATAACGAAGCTTTATTGTTAGCCAGTGTTGGCAACTGGATGGCATATAGAACGAATCGTATGGACACCCTCGAGAGCGAATGGAAAAGAAAAGTGGTACACGCACACTGAAAATGCAGCACTTTTCAACGCTAAACACATCAAAATCCGATTGCCTGAACACCACTAAAAAGCACTTACGCTGCCAGACCATTTTGTTGCTACATATTGGCATTAGACTAATCCACACACAACCACGCAACAACTTAGTTATTGGCCACGTTCGTATGGCAATAGAAGCTGCCTCTGACTCTGCCTGACCATGCGTCTGTCCGTCTAGCAGACTGGCAGACTGGCATTCAATGCAACTGTAGATGTTGCTATTGCAATTGTTACTGTTGCTATTGTTGTTGTGCCGACGAAAACAGATGAAATGGTGACACACATTAGCTGGCCTTCTGTTTGCCAGTCCACCAACCCCGCACGAGGATGCGGCAGCTTTTAATGTTGCACCAACAAAATGTTGAACGTGCCCCACCAGATGTATGTATTCTTGTTCATCTTGCAGCCAATTTTGGCACAGTTCTCTCGTTCTACTAAACTGCAGTTTGTTGGCCATTATCAGCTTCATTATGTGGCATTAGCAGCAACCAGGCAGAAGCACAAACTCTAGCAGTTTTATGTGCCAAAAGTTGCATGCAATTTATTTGTGGTCACACAGAGAAATTTACACACACACACACACACACACACAGACACACACACGTGTGAAAAAATACCACTCAACTCATTTAATTAGCATAATATACGATGCTTAAGCTCATTAACTGGAAAATTTTAATGGCAAACCCAAGCTAAAAAGCTCATAATCAGCGCTTTTGCCTTATCAGTCAAGTGGTTGCCTCTGTGGAAATGAAACTCATCCACACAACTGCGTCAGCTAAGAGCAGATAATGCTCTAATAGCTGACAACCGCGCCGCATGAGAGTGTGCAACAACAGACTCAGATTGTGGCATCGCATTTCCAATGAATTTTTACGAATGCATATGGAAAAGTTTTTATACTGATACGGATCTTGAATGGATGACGTCAAAGAGAGCGTGTTGGCTATAATACTATAAACCAATCATATGATGGCAACAAACTAAAAGGCAATTGGTAAGTGGTTTGTCTTTTAATTGCACCGCCTTTAAAATTTATAACATGACTAAACGAGTGCTTCAAATGAATCAGCTGAGCCCTATAAATTCTATATAACATTATGTGTATTTGTATACACATGTTATAAGTGGAGGCGTGGTGACAAGTGCACGTGACGCTTGATAAGACCTCTACAGAGTACCTCCCGAGAATCGCTGATAAACAATCCACTTGAGACTTTGGCACAATAGTACAATTGATCAGACATAATGCCACCGCAAAACTGGAACGCACATTACTTAATTCCAATTGTAATCCATGTGCATTACACAATCTACTAATTGTGCAATCATCAGGTATACTTGGGTATTAGGTGTATTGAACAATAGGCCAGCAGACTGTGTACCTATGATTAATTGCTGAAATGCTATGATTGTTAATATCGAAGCGGTGCTATATGTAAACGATATGATAGATATGATTAAAATTAATATGTAATATATATATGAGCGAAATTAATATGTAAGAATAAACATGGGTTCCCCAGTCAAGCTTAAGCTTGAGCACAAGGTACACTACACCTGATTCTGATTCCTATATGGACTTATAAATCTAATAATTACTGGATACCATTTCTTTCGTTCCCTCAATTTGTGTCATTTATAGCGCAGTCTTATTATCGAAAGTCTTTGTACATACATACATATATACTAAATATCGCTTCATGTAGTCGAAATAATAAAATCATTTGTGTATGGTTGATTGTGCCACATTTATTATTATTATTGGATTTTTTATCGAGCTGCATAGAAACTCTTGAAATAATGGATTTTCCAAAGAGAATGTATTTTCTTCAGCTTTATCAACTAACATATGTCTTAGGTGTTATTCCAAAGCAAAAAATGATAATGATGATAATAAAAGCAAAAATAGACTACTCACTCCCAACCTTTCAAAAACTTCAAGATATAAGTTGTACACTGATAAAAACGAATCAATCCAAAATTAAGATTTTATTCTCAAACTAAAGAATTTTGATCTAATAATTCCTTTTAGAACCAAAAATACTTATAATATATTTTATCGGGTTTCAAAATATAATACATTTAACATTCAAAATTTAACAATTTCAAGTTTTCCGCCAACACGCTTTACTGGATTTTTAGAGCGCAAAACTGCCACGTTATTAACTTAAACATTTAGAAAGGAGCAAGATGAGAAAACGAATAATGTTAATAACTGTATATAAATATATAGTAAAGTAACATTTTCATAAAGTACGCTAAATCGGAAAGTTGAAAAATTGACGCTTAGTAATTTGTAGTATATATTTTAAATTCCTGATTTGAGACTCTGTTTTTTCAGTGTACCGACTTTTTTCATATATAACACTACGTACTTTTTAGTCAAGTCAAGATCCAAGAATTGCAGCACTCAACTACTTCAATAACGTTCTAAATTGATCGATGGTCTTATTTTCATTATCTTTTTTCAGCAAAATGCAATTTAGAGATGTCACATTTTCTTTTCATGGTCGTCACATGCTTTCTTAGAGTATTTATTGTACACTCATACTTGAAGAACTCAAAGGCTGTCAAGTACGATACGGATTGCAATCGAGAAACCCGTGCTTATGCTCAATCATTGATCCAATTGATATGGCTGTTAGCATGCTGAAGTGTTGTTTTATTGTGTTTCAGCTGTTGCCGATTGTCGTATCCCACATTTAGACCTGGCCTAGCGCATACCGTTAAACTTTTGATAAGCTTCCCGAACAACAATTCATACGTCTATCAAAGGCGTCGTCCGCTTGTTTGGCAACACAATCACATACAGAAATCGGAAAGTGTTTGCGTTGTAGTGTGTCGAGATAAAAAAGGCGCACAGATTATTTACACTGTCTGTGGGTGTGTGTGTGTGTGTGTGAGCCAAGTGTAGATTAACCGTTGTTTAATTGGCGAAAGCTACCAGTTCTATTGGCGCTAAGGTGATCGAACAGTGCACAGAGCGCCGTTGGGCTGGCAGGTCGCGAAGAATCGAACATCGGAAAAAAGAAACTGTTGCAAAATCAAATTCGGCTAAGATTACGGTTTATTGATGTAAGTGCGAGTGTCCTTGAATTTCTTTAATGAAATGTGGAAATAAAGTGCTTAAAAGTTGCCAACAATGAGTCAGAAGAAAAGCGAGAGACAACCTAAATTAAATTCTCGTGTTATCTTTAAGTTTATAATTGTTTAATTTTATCAGAGCAAAGATGCGGGTTAAATCGAGAAGTCAAGGTTATCTATGTTGTTCAAATTTTTCAGATAAGCAAGAACAGCATTATGAACGTGGTACAAATTAAACATTGTGCTACCGTTGATCTAGAGCACATACGAATTGTATAAGATTTCAAATAGTTAGAACAAGCAAAGATCAAATTACGAGTGGCCAAAGTGCACAGTGACCCATGACTAAAAGCAAGTATATACATAAGTTTCATCAATAGTTGAGCAAATTATTATCCTACTAAATGGATATAGACGTAAACTGCTTCAAGGCACTTACGAGCTTAGTAATGAGGCTCACAGGATAATGATGTCTCAAGCGGAGTTAGTACTCGTAATCTGTCTCATTATGTCCCACCCCCTGAGGCGCAATTATTCAAAGCCATATTCAAGACAATTACGTTAATCTTAATAGCGACATGTTTTGCGATAACATATCTTAATTGATTTTTGATAATTGCCCACCCATTAAACGTCGTCTACATCCAAATGCAAAACTATATATATAAACTCGATTATATGAGTTTATGTGTGTTGTGACGTCAGAGCACGTGATGGATCATGTGGAGCACATACACACACACACACACACACACGCAAACACGCACACACAAACACACACCCTTACATGGGTATAACTTGTTATACAAATTATTGTGTTACCGATAATACTTTTACGGCCAGTGAACGGATTTCTTAATGAGGCAAACACCGCAACGTGAATTGTTACGAGTAACCGTAGAGTACAATCCAAGGCAAACCGTAAGCCAGGATATAATTATGGCTTCCATTTACGAGTGCATATAGTATAACAAACGACTTGAGGGTGAATCCATACTGAATGAAAAGCCTAGAAAGCAGTTGTTAGAAGAGGTTATTGCGTGTCGTATTCGATATTTCTCGCCTCTGTAAACGATTTATGGGCAACTTTACAACAATGCAAAATGTCGGATAAGTATTTAAATCGCATTGATTTATCAATTTAACCTCAAGCCATCAGCAATAAATTAAACTATTTAGCTACTCAATCAACTAAATTGTATAGCCTAGTTAAATTGATTGTCATAGAAGTTTGTGACTTTTGATAGCTCGAATTTAACAAAAACCAAAATAAAAAATTGATTTGCAGTAAATGATAAATAGTTTAGAGCAGTAAGAAAAAAGATTATTTTGAAATAATTTTAATTTGCCTTTTTAGATATTTAATATTTGCAATTCATTTGGAATTTCTTATTTCTGGTGGGGCTCTAATTTTCATATTTGTATTGTTTTTGTTGATTTTAAAATACGTCCTTACTCTTTAAAGTTCAATCTCCGTTTAATGCATTTCTATAAGGTAATAAAAACTAAAACACACTTTATATATTAAATGAGATTAAACCACTTGAGTCGTGGTGCTATTAAAATTCAAATTGTTCAGTTTCCTGCAGTGCTAAATTATAATCTTTAAATCTTGACAAGGCTCTTTAATGCTTGGACAAACTGATAGCTATCAAAGGCAATTATCAAACCGGGCACAGACAGCCGCTGCTTATCAGCCACAGAGCCAAATTGGTTGAATCAATCATGTTTATTGCCAGACATGCGAGCGAGATAAAATCACAGCAGAACACTAAAGTTACCCTGCCATAAATATCTATAATCTCAAATACCAAAACGGCTATCAAGCAGCGCCATTATTCATGTGCCACAAGACACTTCTACTGCTTGTATCCTGCCTGTCCCTATTAAATGCTGCCCTCCCCTCACTCACTCTATATGTGGTAATATTGTAACGTAAAACTTCCAACTTACATACGAGTAGTATATAGACTAAACTGATTGCTCAGTAATTGTTAATAATTTCAAAATAATAAACGTGCCCAGAATTGATAGATAAGCTAACAGAGAAACAGGTAAAAGCGAAAAGCTGGCGATATCAGCTCCTACCTTGGTATCTAATCTGTGTATAGGCTGAATATGTACACAAATACTTCAGTTCAGCCAAGAAACACAGGGGATTGGGCTGAGGTGAGGTTCGCAGGGACTTTGCATTGAAATTGGGGCAATAAACAATGAACGTCAGACATGCTTAGATTGGATCATCAATAGCTGAACATTATCACAAATAAAACCCCATTAAAGTAATATTATAAGTAAAAGTTCGATAGCAACACAATTCTGATAGGCCAATTGAATTTACGAAAAAACTTTTATTATCAAACTTTTAAAATGTATATAATTAAATAATGTTATGATTAATTTAACAAAGTAATCAAAATATATTCAAGACTGTGTTTAAGATAGCGCATCATACAAATACGAAGAGAGAATGATAGAGTGAAATACAGATAGTGAAAATTTTGAAAAGGAATCTATTATATTCTTGGGAAAAAGTTTTTAAGTAAAACAACTTTTGTACCACAAAAATATTTGATATAGCAAAGAATACTATAATAAAAAGATTCTGGTTTTAAAAACGGTAAATAAGCTGAAATTTAAGAAAATTCTATCGTGAAAGTAACAGAAAAACAATTTTAAAAATACATTTTCGTGTTAAGGAGTCCAAAGTCTATAGGAAAACAGAATTTTAAATAGATAGGGATATTGGTTGTGTAGTTAAATTTTAAAAATTTGCAATAATTAAAGAATATAATCTACAAATTAATAATAATAAATTTTCTGAAATCTACTTAAGATTATTAAGAGTGGCATTATAATATAACTTGCTTACAAAACAATTGTAAAGCTTTGATAAGGCTATTTTTGAATTGCTCTGAAAATACAAATTTATGACACTAATTGTAAGAGTGTTGACTAATTTTCTTAAATATAATACCCACACTTTGAAGTAGTGTCAATGCTAATAAATAACACTTCATATAATCAGCAACTAATCAGATAGTAATCTGCAACTCATTTTGCTTTCAGAAGATAACAAAGACGGCTTCACGATGGGTGATATGTTCCGTAGTGAGCTAATGGCCCTGTGCCAGTTATATATACAGCCCGAGGCCGCCTATGCATCCATTGCCGAGCTGGGAGAAAGCGGTTGTGTCCAGTTCCGGGATCTCAATGATCAGGTCAACTCCTTTCAACGCAAATATGTGAATGAAGTGAGACGTTGTGATGATATGGAACGACGTCTTCGCTATGTGGAGAATGAATTGCGAAAGGATGAAATCAAGATGCCGGAACTAAGTCCTGAAGAGGAGCCCGGCGCGCCAAATCCTCGTGAAATTATTGACCTCGAAGCACAGCTGGAGAAGACAGAGAATGAGTTGCGTGAAATGTCATCGAATGGAGCCAGTTTGAATGCCAATTTCAGACACATGCATGAGCTGAAGAGTGTGCTAGAGAACACCGAGGGGTTCTTCTCCGACCAGGAGGCAATTAATTTGGATTCTAATCGCATAACTGATCCCAATGATCCAAATCAAGCAAGTGCACAACGTGGACAACTTGCCTTTGTGGCAGGTGTCATTAAGCTGGAGCGTTTCTTCAGTTTTGAGCGGATGTTGTGGCGCATTTCACGTGGCAACATCTTTTTGAGACGCAACGATATTAGTGGCCTCTGTGAAGACGACGATTCGGGTGGCAAGGTACTGAAGACAGTGTTCGTTGCCTTCTTTCAAGGAGAGCAACTAAAGCAGCGTATCAAGAAAGTCTGTGCAGGATATCACGCAGATGTCTATCCCTGCCCCAGCTCCCGTGCCGAGCGAGTGGAGATGATTAAGGATGTGAATACACGGTTGGAGGATTTGAAAATGGTTCTCAATCAAAGTGCAGATCATCGCAGTCGCGTGTTGAGCTCCGCTGCCAAGCATTTAGCACGTTGGTCTATCATGGTAAAGAAAATGAAAGCCATTTATCACATACTCAACTATTTCAATCCGGATGTCACTGGGAAGTGTCTAATTGGCGAGGGTTGGGTGCCCAATAGAGATTTGCCCACGGTGCAGCAGGCCCTGGCACGTGGCTCGAAGCTCTCAGAAAGCAGCATTCCGGCCTTTATGAATGTCATATCAACCAATGAACAACCGCCAACATATACACGTACCAACAAGTTCACCAGCGGCTTTCAAAACTTGGTCGACTCATATGGCATGGCATCGTATCGTGAGGTGAATCCGGCTCTTTACACATGCATTTCATTTCCGTTTTTGTTTGCCGTCATGTTTGGCGATTTGGGCCATGGATTAATCCTTGTGTTATTCGCATTGTCGCTTATTATCCAGGAGAAGAAACTGGCATCGATTAAACAGGAGATATTTACGATATTCTTTGGTGGTCGTTACATTATTCTACTCATGGGACTGTTTTCCATATACACGGGCTTATTATACAACGATGTCTTTTCCAAGTCGATGAACATCTTTGGCTCTGGTTGGCAGAATCAATACAACACCTCAACAATTCTCGATGAGGAAACCCCCTATTTGACAATGCGACCGAAAACAAGTAATTTCAAAACTTATCCACTCGGAGTGGATCCCATTTGGCAGCTGGCTGACAACAAGATTATCTTTCTGAACACCTTTAAAATGAAATTATCGATTATAATCGGTGTAATTCATATGATGTTTGGCGTCTGCATGTCCGTTGTTAATTTTATCCATTATAAAAAGTATGCCAGTATTTTCCTGGAGTTCCTGCCTCAAATTCTGTTCCTCCTACTGCTCTTTGGATACATGGTCTTTATGATGTTTTTCAAATGGATCGTCTATAATGATACAAGCACTCAGGTTCTCTCCCCTGGCTGTGCACCCTCTATACTCATTCTTTTCATCAACATGATGTTGATGGGACACCAGACGCCATTGGATGGCTGCGAGGAGTACATGTTTGAGGGTCAAGATACACTACAAATGATCTTCGTTATTGTAGTCGTCATCTGTATACCCTGGATGTTGCTTGGAAAGCCACTGTACATCTTAGCAAAGCGACCAAAACACTTGCCAGCACCAAATCAAACATCTGCACCATCTGCTGGTGGACATGGTGGTCACGGCCATGGTGAAGATGAGTCTACAGGAGAGATGTTCATCCAACAGGCTATTCACACGATTGAGTATGTGCTGAGCACAATCTCTCACACTGCATCATATTTGCGTCTTTGGGCTTTATCCTTGGCGCATGCGCGTAAGTGTCTTAATTATTATATTAAAATTATAATAAAATGATGTAACTTATTAAAACTATCTAAATTATTTAAATAAATTATTAATGTAATTTATTTAAATTATTTAAATTATTCAAATTATTTTAATTATTTAAATTATTTAAACTATTATAAAATTATTTAAATTATTATAATCCCCACAAAGGATGTTCTAATTTAGTTACGATAAAAGGCGAGGCATATCTCATGAAGTATGTCGTCTTGTTATTTTATTTTTTATGCTTTAATAAGCAAACAATATTTTCAACTTATAAGATATTTGAAGACAATTTAACAAAAAAAGGTTTTTACAAATCTAAATATTTAATTAAGTATAAGTATTTAGTTTAATTCAACAAAATTTTTAAAGTGCCAAATATGTTTTCTTCTTATGTTATATTAAAAACATATTGTTATTATATTATTTTTATTTATTTATATTATATGGACATATTTATTTATTACTTATCTTTTAATTTTCATTAATTATCTATTCATTTTATTTGATTTTTAGAACTTTCTGAGGTGCTGTGGAACATGATATTTGCAAAGGGTTTTATGTTCAACAGCTATGTAGGTGCCGTTGGTATATTTATTGTCTTCGGAGCCTGGTCTGGTCTAACCGTTGGAATTCTCGTCCTGATTGAGGGTCTCTCGGCCTTTTTGCACACATTGCGCTTGCATTGGTAAATTAATCATTTATCAATCCATATTATTCAATAAAATAAAATTCTCCTATCTTACTTTTAACAGGGTCGAGTTTATGAGCAAGTTCTATGAGGGCTCTGGTTATGCCTTTGAGCCGTTCTCCTTTAAGGTTATATTGGCGGACACCGGAGAGAACTAGGGCGCAGGACGCACTATCTTCTACGAGTGACCAAATCATTTGCAGGAATTTGTTGCTTTTCTTTTTGGATAATAAATTCGTTATTTCATATGCATATTTTCTATTTACTTTTGCTTTTTTCTGTATTTGTCAGCCGACAACGAAGACGATGTCGACAACGACAAATGTTAGTCAGATTTTTTTTGACAGTTTGCTTTGGTCAGCCATGTGGCAGATGCAAAGATAGTGTAACACATACATACACACATGTACATTCATGCGGTACGACTATCAGAAACAATCACAAAGCAAATGGCTTGGCTTTGGCTCTATTTATATTTTCTGTTCCAAAAAGGTTTTTTCCCCATAACAAGAAATGTCATATGCTGAAATTATGTTGTCAGTTGAAATGTCCATCGAGAGAATATCAATGCGACGTTTTGCAATTTAAATTATGATATAAATAATTATAAACGAGTTATCGCAATCTTTGCTGGTTTCTACGGATTTTCTGTACAGTTTTTGTCCATATGAATTTTCCAAGAAAGAAAGAAAGAAAATTTTGTAAAGAAATTATTTCTAATCGCATTTAAAGGATTAAATTATGCCAATAAATCTGTTGATGTAAAGTTTATTTATGTTTAATTTAAAGAAAAATGAGTTAATTTAGTTACTAATGATCAACAAAAAACAAACAAAAATATAAATAATTTATCAAGTAAGTAATATCTTATTTTGTAGTAGAGGAAACTTATTCTCTAATGAACTCAGATTTGAAAATATTTATTTACCATAGTTTAAAACAATGTCAGCGAAACTAAAACTTTGTTAAAAATAATATTTAGCTGTTCTTCATAGTCAGTCTTTGTTAAATAAAAACTGAAAATTCAGTAGATGAGATAAATATAAATATAAAAAAATAGTAAGCGCAGTAAGTGCAGTTAAAATATTCAGTCGAATAAAAAAGCAGAGAAATTAAAAAGCTTTGTCACAATTTATGCAATTGCTGGACAACCGCTTGAACTGAAGCTCCATCTCGCTGTCTCTCTCTCCCGCACTCTCTCACTCATTCTCTCTCTGTCTGGCTGTCTGCCAACCGCAGAAAGTCCAGCAATTATACTAATCTACATTTTCACTTTATCTAAATTAAATCCGCATGTGAGCACACGCAACTGGAAACCGACACAGAGATGGAGAGAGAGAGAGAGAGAGAGAGAGAGGGAGAGAGAGAGAGAGTGAGAGTTGGAAAGCGGAATAGCGGAAAAGCGGGCACACGGCGAGTGTGAGATACAAATGCGTTTTTCTACCAAAATGAACAGCTAAGGTGCGTAACAAAACACTTGAGCGTGTTACATAATTAACAAGAGCCAACAACAACAACAACAACAGCTACACAAACAGCCCGAAGAGCGTGAAAATAAGGCGGGAGGCAAACTATAAAATAAAACAAAGTGAAATAATACTTGTAACGCAAAACAAAAGCGAGAAAGGAAAACAAAACATGTCCAAATGTACGTATCAGCACACACTTGAGCGCATAAAAGCGTTTTTATGGCACTCGCTCACTGGAGATACCTGAACCTTCTGGGTGGTCCGGTCCGGTCCGGTTCGGTTCGGTGTGGTTCCTGACCAGGAAGGTCCTGGGTCGAGAGCCCTGAATAATAGTCCGCGTGTCACATTGTCCTTTTCCGGTAATAATTCCACATTTTGCGTGACCCCCGTGTGACTGTGCGGAAACATAACACGTTCTGCTGCCTGCTCAGCTAAATTAGCTGTGATGACAAGTCGTGCTCCTGGCTCTGGATGCCTCTCTGACCACCTCTCTTACCACCAGTCTGTCTACCTTCCCGGCGGTTATACCTGCTGGCTCAGCTTCGTAGCGGCTTAAGACAACCAAACGACGCGACTCCTTTCGGCCACGTTATCATTTATAATGAGTTAATTACATTTAATGCGCATGTACAACGGCCTGTTGAACATGGCGCACAATTAAATGTGACCCTGGCACGAAACACCAACACAATAAGCAAAACAATAACAACATCATAGCCAACGTTGCCAACAACACCAACAACTAGCAATAACAAGAATAATTGGCCATGGGGTCAACTGAGCGCGTCTGAGCTGCAGATTTAAGTGGGTGTAGGTCTCATACACTGTTTAGTAAGTACCTCTGTATGTGCTAAGTGTTCAGTGAGTATTAAAGCTGTCGACGCATTAAATTGTCGTCTTGAGGTTTATTAGCTGCCAACTGTCCATTGTCGACAGCCAACTGCCAACTGAGATCTAAAAAGTGCAAGCAAATTCAGTTTACACACTATTAGGCTGAAATAAAAACAGACTATGCATAAAATACAAATAGAATATAGGATTCGCTGCTAATTGTACTATTACGTAACACAACAATTATAAGATAAAACCAAATATTGAAAGATATCAATGGAATTTATTGTATTGAACTTTATTTTATGAATGCTTTGAAAGATCTTGTTTGTATTTGGAATCTGAATAAATATATATTGGACGTATAATAACAATAAATATCTAAGTGTTAGAAATTTGTTTATTTTTCTAATAGAAATGATAGAAGATGGTAATAAAATTTAATTTGAAAGGAAGTTATGTGCAATGCTTTGTCCTTAAAACATACAATGTTGTACAAAAATTAAGTTTAGTTCAACATACTCGATATAAAGCATCAATTAAATATTTAATAGCAAATATTTGAAAAAATTCAAAAACTTTTCTTAACTTTAATTTTCACACACTTGTCCCGTTGGGCATTTGCGACCATTTTACGTTTATTTTCGCCTTAGGTCATATTACGTATACGTTATATGAAATTCTTAGAAAACATGTAATTCATTCTAATTGAAAGTCACTCACAATGGCATTTTTCATTTGGCTGTTGGCCATTGCATTGACAAGCATGTTGAGACCGCATTTATTGTTACTACCATATAGTTTTTATTTTATATATATATATTTTTTTGTAAACCTCTTCTTAGCACCTCCTGCCATGCGGCCGGCTTGGCCCAAATTTTATACTCTGCCACTGACAGCTGCACAATTTGTGCGAAGCTCTTGTTCGTTTGTTTGACCATTCGATGTTGACTTTTGTGTATGCGTGTGTGTGTGTTTGCTTGTTTGTTATTATACCAAAAATTGAACACACAAAGCAATTGCTATGCAACATTTGTGCAGAATTGTCACATCGAATGAAAAAGTACAAATAAAATTGCTATGCAATTGAACAAGTGAACAAACACACAAAGCCCTGCGTAGGTGTATCCATGTTTCGGATTGTAGCAGTGGTATTTTTATTGTTGCCCCAAGGCGGGCTTTCCGACATTTTCGTTGCCTTTCATGTTATATGGTCAATTCTTTATTGTTAACATGAAGGAACAGCATCGAATCTCTCAACTAAAACATAATATTTCAGCTGAAATATTTACTTTCATTTGACCGGTCGAAGGAGTCTTGAGTAATTTCAAGCAATTTGAGCTGTCAACATCTATGAGCTTGATTAATTAATTCCCCACAGTCGGCTGTTAGAGTGACACCTCTCAGAAATTCTTGTGTCAGAGCTTGCATTTTCAATGACTAATTAGAGTTCAGGGATTTTGTAGTTTTGTTATTGAGCAAGAGACGGCGGCAACTAATGCAGTTGGCTGGTACTTGGCACTTAAAGCGATACTGTACGTATACGTTATTTATACCGAGATAAAACTCAGGACAGACAATGCCAGAGCTGCTGACCGACTTCATCAGCAAAAGGCGCCGCCTGGGGCGAAAATTTCAATGCGTTTGAAGCATTAAATAAATGTCCACTAAAAATGTCTGTGTGGCCGTTGTCATTGTTGTTGTTATAGTTGTTGCTGTTGCTGATGTTGTTGTTGTTGGTCTTTTGCTTTTGTCGTTGTCCAAGCGTGTGCCTTGTGGGCGTTGTGCAGCCAACCAGATCACAAAAGGCGCATTTTATAGCACAAGCAAAAAGCAAAGCTCTGGTATCATCTCTGCTCTGCTCTGCTCTGCACTGCTCTCCTTTTGTCTTTCTGTCTCTGTCTCGTTCGTGTGCCTATTCTCTCAATCATATACTTTCGCACTCTCTCGCACTTGCACACACTAATGTCTGTCTCAAGGACATGTTCGTGGCTGACTGCCTGACTGGCCAAAATCGCTGCAAGTGCTTTTAAGTCGTTGTCAAATGCAAAAAGCACAATAATTCAAATTTATGACGCGCAATTGTGTTCATCTACAAGCACAGCCCACTTTCAGAGATTTTCCTCCTACTTCTCTTTTATTTTTATTCACTCTCTCTCTCACTCAAAGAAAATGTATGCGTATGTGTGTGAGTGTCCTTTGAATTTCGGCATAAATAAAGTAAAGTTCCCTGCAGGCAGCTCGTCATGAAGTATGTAAATTTACTGCCCACGACTGAACTGACAAAGAAAGTGCCATAAAAATGTTATAATTTGTGGTTTTCACTGAACAATTATATTCTATGAGTGCTGTAGTTACCATCTCAAAATAGGTGTGTCAGAGTTCGCTTCTCTCTCCCTCACTCTCTCTCTCTCTCTCTAGACCCATGCATTGTGCGAGGGAGACGCTTCACTTTGAAAATTATCTGCTTTTGATTTAGAAGCTTCTCGCCAAAACGACTGTCGTAAAAATATGTGAATTACATTGAAATCTTCTTGTAATCGCACAATTTTGGGTGGCCTAACCCACTTTTAAAAGTGAGAGTAAAATGCGGTGGAAAGTTCATAGCAAATTGGGTTACTTTGTAAAATTTTATGTGATGATGCCACGGATTAAAAATTCTTTAAGTTTTATAGAAATTAGAAGTGCAAAATTAGGAGTTAAATAATAATTAAATCGTAATGAATTTAAGCAATGTTGCAATTATTTTAACACTAATAAAATACTGAAAATTTATTTTATTCTTTGCCTTAAAGTAGGCTGTGGTTTTTATAATTTTATTACCAAATTATTTTCTTTTTATTCTAAATTTGTGATTATGTTTTACAAGTTTCCTGTTTCCTTTGCGGCAACTTAATACAGTTTTATATTCAGAGGAAAGCCAACAAAAATAGGTCATATAGAGGTTCACACGATTTGATACTTAAACCTCACAATTTCATGTTGTATATTACATAATATATGCACATTATATACATCATTTAAAGTTCTTTTTCCGTCTTATTAACATTAAAGTTTACCCAAGCATAATTAAAAATGTACTATGATCAATATATAATTAATATGCTTAAATAATAAAATACACGGTTAACGGTTAAAACTAAATGTCCGAGAAATTCAGTCAGACTCCTATAAATACACTTAAAAATGCTATTCAAATTGACGCAGTTTATTTAATAGCGCCTTCAATTAGTTTCATATTTCGTTAAATAAACTTTTACATAAAAAATAAAAATTTGTAAATGTATTATGCAATTAAATGCCCGCGTGCTGCATATGTTAGGCGAATAACAAAAAGTAAAGAAGGTGAGTAGAACAATGACAACAACAACAGCCGTCTGGCCAGAGCAACAATTAAAAAGCAATATAAATTCGCTAAACTATTATTTAGAGAATCGTTCGTTGTATTTGCGGATTTATAAACAAATCCCCAATGAAAATCATCGATGCGCTGCCCCAACAACAAAAGCAATTTGATTTATGTTTATGCATTTGCAGACAACAACCAAATTCAGCGAAATGTTAGTAAATAAAAAACAACGCGCATTTAAATGACCAAAATAAAATGCAAATAATTGCGATGAGCAAATAAATTACAACAAAAACAAGAAAAGCCAGAACGACGCACTTGTTAGCCATAAAAAGTGCAGACATGAACGCGAGATACATTGATTAATACGAGGCCAAATGCATTAGGCCAAGGCCCATAATTTATGAGCCAACCCGTTCTTGTCTGTGTGTGTTTGTTGTATATTTGTTCAATGTATTTTTCAGGCATATTTTTATGCTGATCGTTTGAATATTTGCACATTTTTGCCAATGTGTCGCAGTATCACGTGGCGTATGCGCAATATTATCTATTCTCGTTTTTTTCTCCTTTTACATTTTTTGAATAGTACAACACAAACTTGACCAAAATGTCAGCTGTGCAAACAAGGCTAAACCCTGCCGCGAGGCCAAACAAAAACAACAAGAGAGAAGTCCACCACGCCCAGTTTTCTTTCACTTTTGCGATAGACATACGGGTTCAAAATGTTACCAGTTCGTTTGAATTTCCATTTTGCAGAGTGCGTATATTTTGCAGGATAGAGAGACGCATTTCACCTGACCAGTTCTCACCCAGCTGACCGTTTTGACCATTTGACAGTCCCCATTTCCAAATGATAGAAATATAGAAACAAAAAAAAAACAAGATTGTCGAAAAAGGTTGGAAAACGCGTTCAATTTTACCAGCTATCAGCAATAAAGGCAATAAACACAAAACGCAACCAATTGAGCTCGAATGCAAATATTTGGCAACTGCCACAACGTAGTAGACAACAACTGGCAACATCTACAACAGCAAAGACAACAACAACAACAGCTACAAAATGCTAAAAGCCTACAGCTCGAAATTGAAATTGAAAAGAATTTCGCGCCATTTAACAAGTTTGCAGGTTGCCAACCAGCGAACCACGCACACAGGCAATCCCATAAGCGTGTGGAGTGTTCCTCCAACTCTTCCTAAAAGCTTGCCCTTTTGTCTTTGTCCGCTTTTACTATTGCTGTTTGTAGGTTTGAGCTTGTGTTTGTATTCTGTTTGTACTTCTGTTTACCAGAGCCAACCACAGGAACAGCTGCAGCTGTACCCATTTGTGTATCCATTTTGTAGTAAACTTATCCCCAAAAGAATTGCAAGTGCTGCGGTATATCCGGCAGCTGGAAAGTCAACAGGTTTTCGTGGTTTCACGAATATGCTCTCCATCACTAACAAGTCAAGAATGCCAGGCTTGTAAATAAGGTTTAGATGGACTCAGATTGGACCACATCTCAACAAGGTAACGTCTTCAAAAGGAAAAATAGGAAAAAAATTAACAGATTTTGTAAGGAATTGCAAGATATCAAACTTAAATACAATAAGGATCATATTAGTTTATAACTAATCTTTAAAATTTTTAGTCAAATTGATGTTGTTAGTCAAATTGATGACAGATAAAAACATAAATAATATAAATTCAGAGGTTAATCGATCAGATTTCTGAATATTTTCTGCTTTCATGAAAATAAATCTTATAAAATTTTAATTTGAGCAATTACATTTTGATAACGACTAATCATTTTAATATTTAAATTCTTTTGTTGCATTTAAATAAGCATTGTAAATACATAAGTTAAATGAATTATTTTGGGAATTATTCGATAGTAAATATTTGAACCCAAGTAATTATTTTTAGTCAAATGCAATTAAATTACGATTTAAACAGAAATTTTAGTGATACATTTGCTTAATAAGTATTTCTTTTGATTGCCTTTAAAACCGAATAATTAAACATTAATATCCCATCACATCTAGATGTAAGTAAATACATTCCGATAAGTTCTTAAATACTAAATTCATTTGTGAGAATTCAAGTTGAATATGCTAAAGAGACTAACTGGAAACATTTAGCATCAATAGCCGCATTTTGCTTATATCAAGTCAAAGTTTCTTATCGTCTGTCCCAGCAGCAACTTCAATGACAAATTGTGAATGGCATTTGGGAAGACCAAAAGAAAGAGGGAGACAGCGAGAGCGAGAGCGAGAGAGTAAGTTGAAAAAGTTGCCACACATTTGGCTTCACTCTTCATGCCTTGACACTTCTTCTTCCTTTTATTTTTCTGGATTGTCGTCGCTCTACTTGGTGCGTCCCCATCGTTGTCACAACTTGCCACTTTGCACGTAAATTTTTGTCGTCTTCGTCCTGGCCGCCTTCCGCTTGCATTGATAAGAAAATTCATAAAATACTTGGAATTAGAGTAAGAAGGGCGAACCAAAAAAATCAAATTCGAGCTGAGAGAAATCCAATCGGATTCAACTCGAGTGTGTCAGCAGCCGTGAAAGTGGCATTTAAGCTCGACAAACTTTACCAACTTGCTAATCTAATGAACAATTGTGAAAGGGGCACCTTTAACACTTTTCGGGGGCAAGTGTGTTTTTGGGTCCTGCTGAGATCCTGCGATCCAGGGGTCCTGAGGCCAACTGCAATTGGCAGCTTTCAACTTTTGACACACACAAATGCATGAAAATTAAAATTCATGCCAAAAAAGAAGTCAGCTGGTAGTGTCAAAGGAAAATTTTTTAATCGAATTTGCCATCATCACGTGGCGCGTATGCGTAATGTGTATTAAGGAGAAGAAGAACATTTAATGCAATTTCAGCTTAAATTGCAAGCAAAGTTTACAGACGCCAAGCAAACTCAAACAAGCCAACAGTCAACTTAATTGTCATAATTTGTGTTTACAAACTTGACGAATTTACACCCACACACACACACACACACACACACGTGGAGTCATATGAATATATACGTTGAAAAAAGGCAAGGCCCAGAAAGAATATAAACGTGCATGGAAAATGGGCTGAGAACGAGGTCGGGCGACATGGCATATGTGGCCAGCCAGTTGGCAGTTGTCCGGTCAGTTGGTCTCAGCCTGAGCATTGGCCAAGGAAAACTTTTCCATACAAAACTAACAAACAAAAGGCCAAAGTAAATAAAAGTAGCGTAAAGCAGACAAAAAATACAAAAGGAATGCGGCTACAAAAAATTTGCTGGTTCTAGCGAAAGCCGAGCGCAAAAGCAACAACAAAAACAAGCGAGAACTCTTTCCAAATACCCTGTAAAAGAAATGAGGCAGGAATTAGAAGAAACTTCCTTTTAGGAATTCCTTAACAGTTTTTATGAAACTTTATTGCACAGCTTGTCGTTAGTTTATTTGATATACTACCATATGGTATTCATTGCACAGCTAGTCGTTAGATTACTTGATACACCCTATTGTAAATGAAGTATAGAGTATGCTAAAATTATCACACTCTTTTGTTAAATGCCGAGTGGCATGGGAAAAGAAAAAAAAGACAGCCAACTAAAATTGGATACTAAGAGAAGCTGGAGCGAGGATGACGACAAAAGACAAATAAAGGCTAAGCAAATAAAATTTAATAAAATAGAGGACACAAGTAACCAAGGAAAGTTGAGCAAGAATGAGCTAAATGCTGCCGAGGCAAGGCAATCAGGCTGCTGTAGTTAGATGAAGGATAACAAATGAAATAAAGTACTAGAAGTATGTTTCATTAGCGCAAGCGACAGCGACAAACCAGACAACAAACAACAGCAGCTAGACAATCAACTGCCAATGACACTGCCATTGAAATACCAAAATAACCTCTATATATACTCTACTCCACAACATACTCTTATTTCAACTCTGATTTAACAGAAGTAACAAACTTTAGCCTTGCTATTGACAAACTCTTTCGCTGTTCTTTTAACATTAGATAAAGTTTCGAATCGGGTGTTGGAGTCAGAAAAGGAAGAGTTTTATTGTTCACTCTTGAATCTATTTTTAAAGACGAGTTGGTTTCAATTTTATTATCACTGCGAGTGCATTTAAAATTAAAAAGATTTTTCTCTTTTTTAAATTACGCAACTCTTTAAATTTTAAACTACTTGCATAACTCTTTACGTATAACGTAGTAGTAAGTGATTATATTATTAGCTATTATGATACAATAAATAATTCACTTACTTACATTTCAGCATAGGCATAAGGACTTAAATTAAATTTGACGTGTTTTTATATTTATCTAATTATTATTTAATGCAAATAAAGTGCTTTAAATACTTACGAATGTCATACATGGCAACTTGTTTTATTATATTTAGAAATTATTCATTTGTAAAATGAATGCATAGGATTTGATCATTAAGACTAATAACTGGATGGCTCAAAGTTCAAAACTGCTTGGTATGAACATTTTTTTTGTTTTTTGAGCTCTTGGAACTAAACTCACACAATCTTGTAAATCGTACGAAAATTTACATCCTAAGTACATTACCGATGAGTTTGGTTAAGATAGCTTTAAGATCTACAAAGCTCTTCATACTAAAGATTAATTTTTATCCGATTGCTCCTAAGGCAGCTATATGATATAGTTCTCTGATCCAAATTAATTAAGGATGTAAATTGCACTACGAAATACATAGTCTGTGAGTTTGGCTCCGATATTTTGACTAGAAACTACTTTATAGCAAGGCAGGATAAACAATTTTTAAAGTGAGATTTCTAAAGAAAACTTCCGTACGCCGATATGAAGTAAAAATTTAATGAATAATTCTTGAAATGTGGTAAATATATCTCTTATCTTACTTTGATGCCTGGAAAATGAGGTAAGACACTTATTTGGATGCATTTTGTAATTGAAACTGGTTTTGGCAAATTATCTACCACAAACATTGAATTTAAATCACTTTTGGGCTCCAAGAGAGACTTTTAATAAAATTCAAGTACTAGGCAAGGAAAATGTACGAACAATAAATAAAACTCAGTGCCTTTTGTTGTTGAAAATCATTAAGATATATAATTTATCTGCTGCCAATGAGTGTGTCTGTGTGTTTATATGTGTGCGTGTGAAACTGCCAACTTTTTGACAAACTGTTACATTGTATTTCCGTGATTTACGAAGCGCGATAAGAGCATCAGCATCTCAGGGTCGTCATCAGATACACAAGTGTATCGTTATTTAAAAGCACACGCGATGCCAACACACACTCTCACACACACACACACACATACACACATACTGTGGCAATGTGCGTGTCGCACATGCAAAGTTGACTTACAATTACAGAGCGATGTGCGGAGTAAAGTATCTGTCGTATCTGCATTTGTATCTGGATCTGTTCTATCTGCTGGCAATTGGGCAATTTGGGCATTTGGCAAATTTAGAAACATTGCCAGGCAGCGGCATTTTTGTGTTTTGTATTTATTATTGCTGACACGCAAAGTTCAAAATGAATACAAAACAAAAGAAAATCGTCAAAAATTATGTATGTACTGGAATATATGTATGTATACATGAATATATATATTTTAAGAGAAAATGCCGCAAGTGCCATCATAAATTATGTCTAAAGTTATAATGGCTGGTGCGTCTAGTTTTCCCATTGTACTCCTCGTTCTTGTTGCTCTGCGTTTAATAAAATTTTATGTGCCGTGCCGCACAGTAGCGCCAAGTCACGATATTTCAATTATATGCTCCCTGTGAATTATGTGCATTGCTTGGCTGCTTCCTTAAAAAGGGGCGTGTGGCTCGGGCGTGCAGTATAATTGGACATGAAGAAATTTTATTAAAAACGCTCGCTAGATAAATTATATTACTTGTCATAATTTGAGATACATTTTTGATTAGTCGCTAAAATCGTTCTGTATGAAAAGTCAACTCTTTGTTAAATTTTGTTCAAATATGTAAGTGAATACTTTAATTTTAAATAAATATGGAATTTATTATAAAGCACATAAGAAGATCAACAGACTTTACAGACCATTTAAATAGTAATAAATTATAATCTAAGAATATCTTCAAAAGGATTTTATGAGTGAAAACTGGAATGATTAGCTATACCGTTTGTCAACATGAAATGTAGGATAATTTCCCGATTAAACCTATTCATTAAATACAAAGTGCACATCAAATTAACTCAAGCATATAAACTGTCAGCTAACAAGCACTTCAAACTGTCTTTTCCATAAAAAAAACACAGACACACACAACAAAATCAACATCCTCTGTTGGTGGTAGCGTTGTTCCTCTATATTAACCCATAATTAATCACTTTCTTCAAGAATTCACACACAAATCTATTAACAAGTCTGTTTGCGTCTCTGTCTATGTCTATACTTGATGCTGATGTGTCTTTGTCATAATTTTAGGGCATGATTCAAATGAAATTTCCAGCCTAAACTATAATTTGCATGAATATGAACTCAAGCATATAAACTTTATACATATAAATCTACGTGTATGGCTGTGTGTGTTTGTGTTTGTTTGTGTGTGCTTAGGCATATAGTTTATTATGAATGCTTGAATAAATTTTGGCTATAATTTATAGTCACAAATATGTGCCTAATTCGAAAATTACATATACATTTATGTATGAGATGTGTCAATTTGCTTTGCTCAGTCATTTATGCTATCCGCTACTTTTATTTGGGTTACGTACGTATTCCAACCTGTAAATAAGTTAATATTTACTGAACAATTTATGCTATATCAAGCGATTAATATGCATTGAACCACTTTGTGTTTATAATTAACTTTCAGAAGCTTTACGTTTCAAATACAACGTTGAGAATGTTTGTTATGCTTTCGTGCTCAATTTATTCCAGATATTTTAAATTTTTATTCACTTATCCCTTGAAATTTTGTGTAAATTTTCCAAATATTTGCTAGCTTTAGTTGTGGTGGCTATAATCAAGCGGACAACGATTTTAAATAAATAAGATCTGAAATCACGCATACGCAGTGTTGCGTGTACACATTGAGACAAAGCGAATATTCATTTCAAATATTATTGTGGATATGTATCGATGGCTGGCAAACTGCCACTAATGACACATCCACAAAATGATTTGGCCAAATATATAATTTTAAACAATTCCCTATCCGAAAAGCGCACAAAATGCCGAATGGAATTTGGCCACGAATGAGCAGCGACATCAACTGATACCAGCTTAAATGCATTAATTAAAACATGCAATTGCACATCCTCTTTTAATGCATTATATTGATATTGTCACACAATAATAAAACTTGTTTGTCTGATTCGAAAGTCAGCGCTATGCATAAATTACAAATTTAATGTACGCATAGACAACATATTAAAGAAAAACATCAACGTGCTGATAACAATTGTTAATAGACTAAACAAAAGGACCTTCAATTAAATGAGAATATATGATTATGATACTTTTAATTAAAACAGAAGCAGAAGTTGCTCAGGAAAATTACACTGAAATACGATTAGCCTAGGATATTGTTTAAAATCTGTAAATCATTTTAAAATCATGAATTTCTGATAAATGTTGAATATGTCAGCTTAAGTTTGTTCGAGTTGCACAAACATTTTGGCAGCCAAATGATTTTCAGCCCATTAAGATCATTAACTAAGAGCTTTCTATTTCAACATACATAAATAAAACAATTTAAAATTCAGTTAAATGCTGTTTGGTTGTTTGGCCATATCTTAAACCATTGCGGTCTCTAATGTGCTATATCGGAAGCGATCTAATTTCCGAAAATAAAACAAGCTCTTGGTGGCCTATGATGTGGAAAAATTGCACCCATTGTTATTTAATTATTTACTAGGCACGCTAGCTGGCCAGTAACTACATGGCCTAAATCTATAACAACAGCCACGGAACGGGAATCACAAATACAATCAACAACAAAAAATACACACACATGAGCACGCAGAGCCAGGCATGTTTTTACAGTTACATGATAAACTAAAACAACAACGCAGCAACTGAAAATGTCCCAAATGGGAGTAGAATTGCAGGCAGCAAAAGAAGGGAGGGAAGGGAAGGAATCGAAGCTACATATATGCTGTAGTGACAGTTAACATTAACACCAATACAAGCGTAAACAGATGCTTACATGGAACTAATTCGGATGGTGAGGGAGGAACTATCCAAAAAGGGGAGCTGCATATGCAGACGTTATAATGAGCCGCCGCTGCGTTGTCGTTGCAACAGCAGGCTGCCAATTTTAATTGAATTAGAAAAACATCCTCCAAGCGAGACACACACGCCATTGTTATTTGCATCTCCCGCCCCTCTCCGCCTTGTGCAAACCCACCCACAGTGGCAAACAAACAACCAGCCAAATGCCACAATGTCACTCAAGCAGGTACTAAAGTTAATTATTGCAATTTCCGTTGCAAATTGTTTTATGCATTGACAACATGTGGGTCGGTCGCACTTATAGCCAACGGGGCGGATGGAAACGGGAACGGGAGCGGTAGCGGGAACGAGAACGAGAACGGGGCTTTCCCCTCGTTTATTTCATTAAGTGCCGCTATTTTTGGGTTACAGCTATTTTTACAACCTCTGCACATGGCATGGGGTTATTTAGGGTATAGCCGGGAACTTAAACTAATGCGTTCTTATAAGTATGTACATTTATCATTTGACTAAAAGTTAACACACTATTATTGATTAGTTTTTGTGAACCAATTACTTACATTTTAGGTAAATAATTATTTATTAAAATTAGCAAAAAAAAGCGTTTTTGTTCGTCGGTGTGTTTATTGCGAATATTTACGATGTTGTTTTGTTTTATTTGTTGCTGTTTAGTTAATGGTTTAGCGTGTTTCTCTACGCTGTGGCAACAAATTTTTGTTTATGCGCCGCAAACATTTTCACCACATGCCCGGGGATACCCCTTGGCCATAAGTCCCTCTTTCATGTCCCTCCCATGTCGGCACAATTTCTGTGCCTGTTGATGGCATTAAATTTTATTTTACTCACTCAAAATTGCGCACCCATATAAGTATGCTATGGTTTGAGTTTTGGCAGTTGCCGTTGCCATTTTGCTTGCTGTTGTTGCTATTGCTATTGCTATTGTACATTGTTAGCTGCCCCTACTGATGGTTGCACATTCTACCGTATTTCGATAAATTGCAGCTCTAGCCATGCGAGTGCAGCACAAATTGCGCTAATTTGCTTGACGGTCTAGTTTCATACTTTGTATTTGATTTCACAGTTTTTTCTTTTAATATTAAATTGCAGCAAATTGTAGCGAGCTCACTTCTCAATTTCTATTAGGCAGAATTTTGGATAGTCATGCACAAAATAGAAATAGTTGCAGTTTAGCTATCGTTTTAATCCCATAAACTTGAATTGAACTGTCTTAACATTTCAAAATAGATAAACACATACATACACACAAGATTTAATAATTTTGTTGAGCCGTTAAGAAACAGCATGTAGCTTTGATTACACTGCATTGCATATGAAACATCTATTAAGCTATTACTAACCACAAATTTGATGGACATGCACAATATTGCAATTTACTTATCACTTTAATTAAATGAGTTCCTTCGAAGCAGTTCGACTCATCAAAAGGGTTATACACAACAAGAAAAGCTTTAGAAAAAGGGAAAGGAGAAAGAAGCCTATTACTTATCCATTATATTTAAGACAATTGTATTCTATGAAAAAATGATTAGCCAACAGTTTGATGCAAATGACAAAAATAAAAATTTAGTTATCACTATCAGTCAAAGAATTCAATTGATATCTTTTACAAGGCAATCAAATAATCATTGAAATATAAAATGATAGCTAAATATCGATAAATTTTTAAGTAAATGTACTCTGCGAATAAAATACAAAATGCCATGCAATCTAACAAATTTTCGGAAATTTAACTGAGCAAGAACTTAAGCAAGTATTAAGTCAATTGTGCATTAAATCATAAGACGACATTTGTACGGTATGGATTTTTACGGCTTTTAACTCAAGATCGTGTGTAATTGACCTTCTAGAGCCATCGATAAATCCTCAGCTGTGAAAGCAACCATAATAGCAGAAGGCGGTGTAGACGGAAACTGAAGCAAAAGCTGAAGGAGCTGAAGAAGCAAAGAAGGAGCTTAGCAACTTTCACATCAGTAAACCACTGAAAGTTGTTGACTTTATGCAACTTTTTCGTGGCCACAGACAACTACGTGAGCGACCCTAAATCCCCTTGCCCCCTTCACCCTTTCGCACTGGTTACTCGTGTGACATTGGCAAACAAGTTTGTTGTTATATGCATTTTTTTTTGCACTCATGCAACATTTCTTTAGCACAAATATAAACCCGATAAAGTGGGGGCGGGCTTAGCGACAAAACTGCTGGCGTCAGTTGCTTTTAACATGCTGGAAAAACAACAACAACAAAAACAACAATACTATCAATAAACATAGACACATACGAAAACAGAGAGTAAGAGAATGAGTGAATGAGAAAGAGAGAGGCTTACATTCTCACACATCCTTATATACATGGGTGACGACACGTGCTGCAATTGAATTTGTTCGAAAAACGCAATAGAAAACACCCACAGAACCGAATGAAACGAAGGGAAATACCAAAAAAAAAATAAAAATGGAAATATAACATATGAGTTGACACACTATAAGATGCTCTTTATGAAGTGAGAATGCGATGTTTTCTACCTTTGGAATGACCGACTTCACATCTCTATAAATACTCTATTATTAATATTATGGCATCACAACAAATTTAAAGCTATACAAATATGGTACATAAAGAGCAGCAGATGATAAAAATTTGCTTTTATTTCAGAGCATTGTTTTATGGGCGAACTATATTTTTTTACTACAAATCTTTTCTTTGAGATCTTTTGCAGAGGTGAGATTTTGTTTCCCATCACACGAGAGAATATCTTAGCGGAATTTAAAAACATTTACATTTTCTAGTAGCTTTAAAATACAGCTTTTAATTAATATTACAAAGTGTTATATTTTAAACAGCTGTTTTACAGTTACTCACATTAGTCGTATATTAAAGGTGTCGCTTAAGATACTACTATATTTTTCCCGCAGTATTTTATAAACAATATACCCTTTCAAGCGATCCAAACGCAGCGTATAACTGGAAACAAAAATACACAAACGCTGCAGATTCTTGTTGAAAAATCTAATGCCACTCGCCAGAGCACGAAAAAAGGACTCAGTCCGGGACATAAGCACAGACCACGTATCGCTGCAAAATTCTGCAGTTTGTCGTCCTTGCATGCACGCATGCTTCCGCAACAACAATAGCAACAACAGCAACAACAGAAACAACAACAACATCAGCAACCAAAACGCTTGTGGCAAGCACTTTTGAGGCATGTCCTCTATTGAGTGGTGGAGGAAGGAGAAGCTTTCCCAAGCTGTTTGGTCAGGTTACAGCCACCTTAAAAGCGATGGGCATTTTATGTAGATACTCGTAGCATAAGAAAAGTTGGCACTTTCTCGCAGCGTCTAAAACTTCACAGCGAGTGCATTTCATTAGCGTTCTTAACAACATCAAACTATTAATATTTAGTATGCTCAAAACTATAAACAAAACATAAACAGCAGTGGCAACAACAGAGGCAACAACAACAGCATCATCAGCGGCATTTGCTCGAACTTAGACAGACAAACTTTGCTTGCACTTTGGGCAAAAGCTAAGCAACAGCAACAACTTGAAAGCATCCTCAACTGGCGAAATTATTTTGAAATTAAGTTTTTCCTTCTTGTCGTTAGTGTTCCTGTTCTTGTTTGTTTTGTTGCTATTGCTGTTGCTTTTGGCATTAGATATTTATGACCAGCATTGCGTATCGATCTTTTAATGGTCCATTCCATCCCAACCCATCCCAACCACCCACGCACCTCAATAAAAATACGTACAAAAGAAACTTTCTTTAAATGTAATTAAAAACGTCGTCGAACTTATTTACGAGTGTTGTTTGCATAGTTCTGCCAACTTTCAGCAGCCATTTGCAAAATATAGGTATAAAGCTTTTAAAATAAGTTTATATTTTATAATCAAACCCAAAAACCAAGTAGATTGATAAGATTTTCTTTTAGTTTTTGGCCAATTAGATAAACCGTTTTTCTGTTGTATAAAATTGATGAATCACAATTATTCATATCTTTCCAGATTTAGGTTTATTATTTTTACTCTTATATAAAAAGATTTTAATTAAATGAAACGAGTGAGAATAAAAGAAGTCTAATAACTTTATTTTGAATCTATAAAAATACGATTAATACTTTGTGCAATCAATTCGAAAGTAAAATACAGCTGTGAAAACAGTTAGGAGAAGTATAAAGTAACTAACGAGCGTAAGCAAACACTAAACATTTTCACATTTCCACACACACAGAGAGAGCATTTCCCTATCTGATTTGATTCATATGAATTGAGGGGTATACAGTTGAAATCTTAATTCAACATCATTGCAAGTTAACATATGTATGTGTATGTATGTGTGGGTTGCAACTTGCAACCTTGAGCTGCTTTCAAATGCCACCGATGTTCATTCATTCGCACTTATTGCAACTTCAATTTGAAATTGCTGCTGAGCGCTTTGCTGAACTGAATACCGTTTTACTTTGTGGTCAAATGTAGCATGTGCATATCTGACCTAAAACTGGATCATGCCCTTACCGTTACACCCCCTCTCCACCTCCGTCAATGACCATCAACAAACGCTTTGCGGTGTGCTGTGAAAAAAAAATAAGAAAAGTTTTTTGATAGTTTTTCTCGCTGCTATAGAATGATGTTGTTGGTGTGTGCTTGTCGTCGTCGTCGTTGTTGTTGTTGTTGTTGCTGTTGATGTTGTTGATGTTGATGCTGCTGTTGTTGTTGCTGTGCACCCTTCTCCTCCCTTAAACCCTTACAGAAATTTATGTGTAGTAAATAACATTTTGGCGTAGTTTTCACGGTTTTTGCAGTTGTTGTAGAATTTTGACCTTGCAAAGATATAAAACTGAAAATAATGACATTTAGCGCTAAATGAACGCAAAGTTGTGGCATTAGCGAGTTGTGAGACCTTAAACGAGCCAAATAGATTTACAGGTGCGAACTGCGAGAAATTTGTTTAATATTTGTTACGAATTCTGGCACTCGAATAAAGTTGTGCAGAGAAGAATAGAACTTTGCTAAGTACCCTTAATTTATTTATTAAAGATAAAGCTTAACTGAAATTTAATGTACTAGTCACAATAAAGTTATCAAGAGTTTTTCCACTCATCAATGTTTTTCTGAGACTTACAAAAACCAATCATTTAAAACGACATTAGTTTGCTTTTAAGTTCATTTGTTGCAGCTAGAAACTAGCACACACTGATTGCAATTAATATTCCATTTGGAGTGTGTGGGTGGGTGTGTGTGTGTGTGTGTGTGTGTGTAAGATAGAATGCGTTTTAGTCCCGTTTTTGTTCAGAAAGCTGAGTATCTGTTTCAGTCGCGCCACAACAGCCACTAATGTTGATTAAATGGCTACGAGGTCACGCATACAGAGAAGAGAGAACACAAATTTCCACAATCTGCTACTCCATATGCAGCAGAGAGTTGCAGTTGAAGTTGCAAGTGCACTTGCAACGTCAGCACCAGCATATACAACGCTTATGCGTGGCAACACACCCACCAAAGCCCCTAGCACTAATGCTGATCCTGATGCTGATGCTAATGCTTATGCTAAGGAGAAGTAAGCAGGCTTCTGCTCTTGGCCAAGTAGCTTTCAAATAAATTGAATCTAAATGCACAAAAAATTGCAACCAGTGAATCTACTAAAAATAAACTAAATATATACAACTATTAAAACATGTTCTCAGTTTTATATTTCTTACAGTTATTTTACTAATAAGCATATAGTACATATAAATAAACATTTGTATAGTATTCATTATTCTTTACATAATTTTATTGCATGCTTCCATGCAAAGAGTCATAAATTCTAATTTCTAATATATGATCTGACTCCAAATCCAGTTGTAAAATATCAATTCTTTAATTTTCTTACTTGCTTTTAAAAATAGGATAAATCTTATTCCACGAAATTCATACAGATACAGATACCTTTAGATTTCTAAACATATTCCAAAAGGAAGGCTAACTTAAGTACCATTAATAGGCTTATATCAAATACCTTGACTAATGATCTCATCCAAAAATATAAGCGTCCACAAGCTTTTGACTTTGGTATCATTTCAGCCACTTGAATAATTTCAAGCGTAATATGGAAATACAGTCCGTGTCTCTTTCTTATATCGTCAGAGAGTGATGGGTACTTTTTGGCTTTCGAGGGAAAGAAAAACTAGCATAAGTTAATCAAATGAAATGCATAGCCCAAATTCATGATATGGTTTACCTTTTCTGATGTAAGCTGTCCAAGGCTCAGTTAGCAGCTGCCAACTGCCAGGCAGCTATAGTTGCCAGTTGCCAGTTGCCAGTTGCCAGTTGCCAGTCGCCAGTTGAAGCATCGGCCAAGTCACTAAGCATTTGTTATGCACATGCCACACACCGCACACACCACACACACAACAACGGCGAGTCGTTGGCCTCGTCTGCTTTACAGAGACAGAAACAGTAAAGAGCTGATAAAGAGAAGTGGAGGAGGGATTGTTGCTGCCGCGAGTACGTAGCACATTTTCTTTACAGCCATTTACCAGGCGATTTACGTAAATCTTTTATTTATACAGAAAACGTATAAGTTGCAATTTATCAAAATCTAAATTGTTTACCCGCACAAGTTATTCACTTGAAATCTCTACAGTACAGCAACTGCATACATACTGTATGTATATCTGTGTATTGTGCTCGTAGTTGGTAGCTGGCATTACGTATACGCGCTATAACACAGAAACCAACAGACCCAGAGGCAGCAGCAGCCTAGCCAGCAGATGTACAACTATGCCATGCATATGCTTAGTGGTGTGTGTGTGTGTGAGTGAGTATGTCTGTGTGTGTGTGTGTGATTGTTTGTGTGTATTATTTTGTGTTTTGCGCGCACAAATTGTCTTGTGACAGACAGTGAAAACTACAGATGCGGCGCCGGCTCACAACGAGAACTATGCGGCTGCATCCGTTGTTCTCCCCCTTTCGACCATGGTTTTAGTCAATTTGCGGTCGGTGTTGGGTGGATGTGTATGTGCGATTCTCTTTGTGCATGTGTGTGTGTGTATGTGTGTATGTGTCGCTATGTAGGAGTAAAAGTAGTTTATTTTCATCTTATCTCTTAAAGCCAATAATGCGCTCGCAAGCGCACTTAAATGCGCTGCCACCATATCATTTTATTTTGCTCTTGTTCGTTCGTCTGTTTTTGTTGCTCTAATTGTTGTTGTTGTTGCTTTGAAAAGTGTTGTTATTGTTGTTTATGGCACTGTCGTTGTGGCTGTTGCATAGAGCGCTTTAAATGCACTTCAATGGAGATGCCTCTGAACATTCACATATAGTATATGACGCCATATTTTAAAAATTTGCATGAAATGCCAACGTTGCAGCTCATATTTTTAACAAATAGACATTAAATAAAATGTCTTTTTGCCATTACTAAATAAAAGCGGGACATTTAAAGATATTCCACCAAAGGCGGCGCAAACGCTGATTATGCCAATAGAATATGTTCACACATCTTTCTCATGGTTGTAAGTATTGTTAACCGCAAACAGAGGGAACTAGTCTCAAAAATTTGACCATTTTAAGACCATCTATCTTAGTTCGTTAATTAATGACAGAAGATACAGAAATACCATAGCATAATTTGGTAAAATCAAGCTAGCCAGCTATCATTAAAGTGTGCAGTAAGCTTATAACCTAACTAACTGCAAGTTTATTAAAGTTACGGACCGACTATAACCAATTGTGAGAAGATTATTTCCTACTCATAAACTATTTCTATGCGAGTTTTTCTCTATGTAACTGTGTATTTGTCCAAAATGAAATGTTTAAATTTTTTCCTTAAATAAATAAATTTTAAATAAATTTTCAAGTGAAATCTGGAATGTGTTCGTTTACTGTTATCAATAACAATAACAAAAATATTCTCAAATAATATTTGTTAACATCCGTCAAAATTCCTGAAAGCCTGTTTGTCAAAACACGCACACAAATTTAACAAAATTCGGATGAACAGTTTATATTCTTTGGAAATATATGAAATTACCCATCAAATCCTCTTTCCATACATAATGCGCCTATTCAAAACGTTTTGAATAATTCTTGAAATGATTTGTTGTTCTAGCTAGTAGACGATAGCTGACAGTTGAAGCTAATGGACAAGAAGGATTCCCGAATGGGTAGCAAAGCTTTGCTTTGAAAGCTTTCAGGAAATTATATTGTATAATATTTAGAAGTTGATATAAGCGAGACATTTTTAGAGCGAAAGCTTATTGCTTGAAGAGTGGAACGAGTATAAGAGACAACACAAAGAAAGAGAGCATAAATGTGGGAAAAAATAAGAAAATCAGTTAAAGTGGGAACAGTTGGCATTGTGGCAATAAAAAAGCTTAAGAGGTTGGGATATTCTTTAAGCCTATCAAGTGTAAGTAAATAAATAAATAAAATTATTAAATAGGTAAATATAAAATGTAAATGCATTTTCCGTTATATTAAAATGCAGCACTTAAAGCAATTAATTAATTTAAATTGGAACTAATTGAAATTTATAAACATTTAATGCTACTTACAATTAGGTGTGTTACATTTATTTATTGCATTTTATCACTTATACTTTGCTAATATTTATTATATTTCTCGCGCGGCTTAAAATACACACACGAACAAGTGTATGCATAGTAATATTTTATACTAAAAATGCAAATAATATATCGATAAGTATCAATATTACAATATTACTCTCATGTTCAATACCTAAAATGTAATTTAAATTTAAATATTTAGAGTGACCCACAGAGAGTTCCCATTTATATTATAAACAAATGAAAATATGTACATAATTAGCTTGGCGACACGCACACACACAAACAAGATGTGTTAACAAACTAAATGCCAAAAAAAGGTATTGAAAAGCTGAATTCAGTTAAATACAACGAAATTGTGATACTCTTTAGTTTGAAATGTCAATTTAATGTTTGTAATTGGAAAAAATCAAAATGACAAATTGATAATCTAAACACTTTTATTTCAAGATATTTAAAAATTTCAAAAATTAAAAATAATTTCAACGTTTGTAAGTATGGAATATTTTTTCTGTTAAACTATTCGAAAACTGCTTTCATTTCGATAAACTAACGCTCACAGTCCCTCTTTTGTGTAAAATAAATTTACAATTAATTATAGCAAATGTCAAACCGCATGTACATAAATTTCGACATTGCAAAATGTAATAAATGTTAATTGATCAGAAAGCCACCAAAAAAATAAGTCCAGTAAAAATGATTATAATTATCGCAAGCACGAAAAAACCAATGGGATCAAAAGCTACAAAACCTTGAAAATTGTATGCTAAAAATGTGTGGACATATTGCGAAAATTACAACAAACTGAAATAGAGCCGACCACAGCAACAAAATAAGCGGCTCAATGTGGTTGACAAAACTGCAGGATTTTAAAACTAATATCAAAGCTCATTAGTTGACAAAATGTGTGGTGGGTGTGTGCGTAGTGTTTGTGTGTCTGAAACTATTTTTAATGGCATAAACAAATACACCCACACATACACATACACATACAAAGACAGAGAGAGAGAGAGTGCGTAATCAGCATCTAATAACTGAAATCCAAATTAGCTAATTCAGAAATCAACACGCACAATTGACAAATTATGCCGCAGCAACATTTCCGGGCAATTGACTACGTGAGGGGAGTGTTTGGGTTACAGTTTGTCCAGAATAGAGTTCACAGTTCATTTTTGGATCCGATATATATATGTACAAATACGGAGACCGACAGGTTGCCTTGACACGTGCGCTGCCAAATTATTATACTACATTATTTGTTGTAATTGGCAGTCACAAATGCTTCCATCGTTATCGTTGTCGTCGTCGTCGACGTTGTTGCTGCTGTTGTGTTATTCATTAAGTGACATCATTTGCACTCATTTTCCAACACTCATAAATAAAGTCAGACGATGGTTTAAAGTATCTACATATTTAGTGAAGGCAGAGAATGTCTCTGGTAACTGGTAGATGGTCGATGGTAGACGGTAGCTGGTAGCAACGTCCTCTTCTGACATTTCCAGCTCATTTACAGTTCAAACACGTCGCATGCATTAACCCCAGGCAGTCGCTGGCTGGTTAAGTGCGACGTAACTGTGACTGCGGTGTCGTAATTATTAACTAATAACATCAAATTGATTTGCAACAACATCAGATTCGCTCTCAGGTAACTAAGCCACCAGGTGGGGCGGTGGTTGGGGTTGCTCTCAGTGCGCCTGACTAGGCTGCAGTAATTAACATGCATTCCACATGATTGCGCCACGGGCGCATAAATCTTCGACATACACCAAGTACAAGTACCCACACACACACACAAATATATATATATATATACAAATATATATGTAGAAGAAACAAGCCAGCAATCAGTTTTGAGTAAAAGCCTCAACCGAGACGAGAAAGAGGAAATTAACATTGTAACATAAAACTGGCCATTGAACGGGCACTTAACTTGCTGCCAAGAACAGTCCACCAGCAGCAGAGTAGACCAGAAACGAAAAGAGGGAAAGCCCCAACTGACCTACGTCCGCTTTCTCTAATGCACGATGATAGATGGCATACGATACGTTTCAGCATTTGTCAGCTTGTCTTCGACGAAGCGCAACAAAGCCAACGCCAAAACTCGATACCCACACTTGGCCCAATCCCAATCCCGTCCCGTCCACAGCCAACTCTAGGCTGAATTGTACAAGTAGAAGAGGGTAGAAGGAGTGGGGGACAATTGGTGTCTGTAGAATCACGAAAAAGCATTTTCACGCTCACGCGAATGCGCAGAGTAACTTTTACTGCCAACTATCAAGTGACTCACACCTGACAGTGCCCGCCCCTAAGATAAGCACAAGACGCCAAGCAAAAAGACGTTTTGAATTTTTTACCGTCGTCAGAGATGGGTGAAATATAAAAAAAGAAAAAGAATTCGAAAAAAAGCAAAATGGAAAAAACTCTGAAACTGAGGCGTCTGTTGTTGTTGGCCAACAACTAAGGCTGGCTCCGGTTCCGGTTCGTTTCTTCCATCTTGCCACCACCTGTCGAGACCACGTCGCTGTCATAATTTATGTGGCGCTGTCTACGCCGGAAATGGGTTAATTTGCTATGATTTAAGCGTAAAATTATTGAATTATTGGTTTGCACGATTTGGTGGCATTTTTCGCGCTTCGTTATTTCCCCCAAAGAAGGTGCGACAGCTTCTTAAGCCGAAAGGTTGGGCCAACGGGTTGTATGAGTAATCTTTTTGTTAGGTGACTTGCCCCTGTCTGGGCCATAAATGCATTAAGCCAAATGCATACACAATTTATGAGTAAAACACTATTAGTTAGATTAGCCAACCCCAGAAGTTGCATGACCATCGATCATTAAATAATAATATTATATATGCCATCATTAGCAATATTTTGCATTATCCATTAGTCGTTTGTTTCATTTAGCTAATGCCTTGCTTTCTTAACAGTTTCAAAATATAAATTTATTGGAATTAGGCATATCCAAATAGACATGCAGACAAAGACAGTTTCATATTTTATCAGATACAAATTTCTCATATAATTTATTTTATTTCATATTGCTTTTCTACCTTAATTTGTGTGGAACTTAATTAAATTTTCTTTATGGCAGCCATAAAATTGAGTGCAAGCTCAAGGCAAAAGTTCAAATTCGTTTGTTGCCACTGCAAAAGCTAAGAAAATGTTCATGGCAATCATATAACTTAGTTCAAAGTGTGTACGATTTGAAAATATTCGTCAAGTTAGATCGAAGAGTTAAATACACTACCCAACAGTAGAGGAATGAAATGAGACGTGAACTAACCATACTTTCCTTAGTTATTTATATATTCTTTTAATTACAAGTATTTTACAATTAAAATAATACAATTTTAATTTCAATAAATAGAATAATTATTTCAGTTTTTAACTAATATTATTACCTGAAGATACCATAAAATATTTTCCAACTTCTCTTCGTTGTGGTTAATTGTAGCAAAAGACAATCAGTTATTTTCTACGATTTCTTACACACTCAAGTTGATTTCCATATCGAATGGGTTTACCAGAAGTTTGCCAATTGCAGGGCACTTGAGCAGGTCAACACAATCCTTAGCTTGGAATGGTAAAAGCAAGATGTACGCACACAAAGGCCAAAACTGAGCACTTGCCATTGCACTTTGCATGCCAAAAATATGCAGAAATGTGAAGTAAGCTTTTAGAAAATTACAAGTCAAGTGTTTGGTGTGGCCGTTTGTCTGGTTTTGCTACAATCCAGCATTTCAGCATACATACATTTGTATAAAGCATTTCTTAATGTTTGTGTGTATGTATTTTTGGAATATATTTGCTTGTTTTATTTATGGCCGGTGCACTTTGCTTTAGTTCTTGGCATACGCAATGAAGATAAACGACATGCAAAAAATGTCGCCAAATTTAAAGTGCAATAAATCAGACAGCCAGTCGTCCAGCCATCCTCACTCTACTCTCAGTCCGAAAGATACTTCATCGCCCTTCGCAATGCTCAGCAACTTGTCTGTCTGTCTGTCTGTCTGTCTGTCTGGCATTCAGTCTGTTGCGCTGTTCAGTTGACATTGGCGACATGCTCATGCGAAAGTTGCGCCATTTTTGCGCCGCGTGACATCTTCCGGCATAAGCATAAATGTCCAGCAGCCATATTTTTCACTTTAGCTCCGCCAAAAAGAAACTCACAAGCTTAAGCCTTTCAAGTGCCGAGAGATTGCGGTATTTTGCAGTGAAGCCAATTAGCTATATAAAAGTGAACAAGGACACACCCCAAGGAGGAAAACGCTGCTCCCTCTGCTGCTGCTGCTGCTGCTGCTACTGTGGTTGCTTTACAACTTTTCTTGTGCGTTCGTCCGTCTGTCAACATCTTTGTATCTCTCTCACTTTTTTTTATGGCAGCATCATTGGCATGTCGTAAAATGTGAGTGACGTCGCACATGGCGTGAAATATTTCATAAGCTTGTGCTACATTTGACGGCGATGCGCATAACAACAAGCCAATGCCACCGACAGTGTGAATTTTTTAAACACGCCCAGGAACGGCTCAGACAGCTGCAAGGATTGTAAACAAGTGTTACACACAGACCTCTACATAGCCATATCATAATCGTAATAATAACGAGGGCAGCCACAACGAAAATATCGTTAGTGAGTATATTAAAAATTACACCACGACATAATTCCCTTTGAAAATTCATGTCACAACTTCACAGCAAATTTTTCAAAGTTTTTAATGTACTTCAAAAAATAAACTTACCAAGTGTTACGGGTGTGAATTTAATCACCCTCGATCAGAGTTATTTTATACTGCTCAGCTCTATTAAGCAGTCAACTGAAGTTATAAACTTAAGCAACTTTAAACATAGAAATTAGAAAATTCCTTTTTTAATTCAAAGCAAGATAAAACTAATAGCTCTAAAATTAATTCATTCTTTGTCGTTTTAATAAGAGGCAAAATATTAAGAATCAAAATCAAAAGACTACTTTTTGTTGTAACCCTCGTATGATGCATACTCATTACAGAAACCGACTTCTGATTTGAGTAGCTGGTGAAGTTGTATGTGACAGAGAACTAACCAAATGACAGCTTAGGAAACGCTATTTCCAAGACAATCAACAACTAGTCTCAAATGATTGATATACACTAGCACTCGCAGGAAGAGATGTAGGGAACGGGATTGTAAGAGGGAGACAAAGAAGACGAAACATGCTGTCATTCATCATATAATCTTCACGCTTACTCTATTAGGGCGCTGCACAGTATGCTAAAAATATTTTACGCAGGCACAGTCTTTATTTCAACATCTCTTTATGTGAGTGGGTGTGTGTTGTCGATGCCTGCAACAGGCTTTTTACTCCAAGCGAAAATGCAACCCAACGGCTATTCATTATAACAACCAAACCACAAAACCCCAAGCCGTTGCTGAAAGCCAGCTCCTCCAAATACCCAAACCAACAAACTCCCACACTCACAACATATTACAAAAAGTTCATCGATGCGGCTGCGGAAATGCATTCATGTTATCCCTTGTTATTGTTGTTGTTTTACATTTATTAACGTATTTTTCCTTTTCTGTTTCAGGTATATCCAGAGTGGAAGATAGAGAGAAGGCGAACGAGATAGAGATAGAATATGAGAGAGACTAATCCTTGCTGGCAGCAACAGGATCATGTATAACGCACTTCTGTAGTTTTTTTCAAAAATGATTCAATGGCTTTTATAGTGAACTACAAAATAAGTGGCTATCTAAGTACACTTACGACTGCATGATCCAAAGATAAGTGAACTGATTTTTTCTTCTAATTAGTGTAACGAATTTCCTCTCAATAATAACCATAAATAACCATATATTGGTAAGCAAAAAAAATCAATAAAATGAATTTCTAACCAATTCAGAATGCACAACTGTCTCTTAGCACGTAATTATCCTAATTATAAACATAAAAGTAATTAGTATTAAGCAGACCGCTTACCACTGACAATCAACAGTATAATATTTTTAACAACTTTTGTGATTATTATCTTCAGATTAAATAAGTAGCTAATGTAAATATTTATGTGTAGTAAGCTTAAAATAATATTTTGCATATTTCCTATCTTTATTGGCATTTCTGTTTTATTCATTGCGAAACGATCTCTTAAATTTCTCTTTGGCTTGGGCTGGCTGTAATTTTTTATCATGATTATCCTAACATGTAAAAGATTGCTACTTTCCTCAAATTATCTTTTAAATATTTTAGAATACCATTCTATTTAAATTGCAGCTATAGAAAATTGTTGAGCTTCCATTTAAAATAAGTAGCATCAAGCACTTTATTGTCAATGCTTGAAATGCCTGTGGATTGCTTACAGCCAAAGATCTAGTTCATTTTCGGCTTTAATGACATTACTTAAGTTATTATTTTCAGTACTGAAATGCTATGCTTCTGCCAAGGACACACAGCTGCAACAAGAGTTCAGTTGAAGAAGTAAAAGAGCAAATTTTCTTGCAGCAAGTAGCAGTTGCAAGATTGCCCTTTCTCAGTGCATCTGTGTGTCTGTGTGTGTCTGTGTATTTGTGTGCTAGAGTGCGCGCAAAGCGAGAGCATTTCATGTAATGGACTTTAATGGAATTACAGTTTTATATACGAGTATAAGCACGGGAAGTTGGAGGTTGCTCGTATTTAGTTACAAAGTTTACTTCAGCTTGGGCTATTATATTTTTTCTTAAGTGCCAGCGATGTGCGCACTTAACAATACCGGAAGCACTGGCTACCATATACAAAGCAATTTGGCTAAAATGCAACTTAGATGGCCAAGAAAAGGTATTGACACTTTGAAGCTCCATTCAAGTGGCATAAATCAATGGCCAGCACGTAAAATATTTTTCTCTCTCTCACTCTCTCGCTCCCTCTCTATCTCTGTTTCTGTATCTCTCTCGCTCTGTGCTTGGGGTCAGCACGTGCCACTCGCCCATCCTTAATCTTCGTTACTTTTGGCACTTTTCTAAAGCTTTGCATGCTAAGCAAACAACATACAGTGCCTCCCACGCGAAACACAATTTACACCCACCACACGCATGCCAACCACATGCCAAACACGTCAAAAGTCTGAGACATGACATTAGAGACATGGCATCTGGCCTTTTTTCCTTGCCAACTTGGCTATTTTTACATATGTTGAATTCGAACTTTAGTAGCAGCAAAAGAATTTAAAACTTACTTTTACATTTACATTAATAAAATATTAAAGCTAAAGGTTTACTTTTTAAATGTTAACTTATTTGAAAAATTAATATGTAGGAAAAAAATATAGTCAATTTCATTCGATAAGCGTCCTCGTAATAGTAAGAAATAAATTAAAAATTAAAAAAATTTAATAATATCTCCAAGAATATCGAAAATTTAAAACTTAGTTGAGACATTCACTATACTGAGTTAACTCTGTAGATAATTGTTTAAATGTTAACTATTTTTGGAAAATCAATACGAAATTGTTAAAATATATTCAATTTTATTCGATTAGCCTCCTCATGATAGTAAAAAATAAACTAAAAACTATCTACAAATATCCCTTAAGAACATTCAATTGTATCCACAAGAATTTCGAAAATCTGAATATTTTAAAAGTTAATTGAGATATTCGGTATAATGATTAAACACTTTAGATAAAAATATATGTAAGTGCATTCCATATTCACAAAGAACGAAGCATAAAATTGTTACTTTTTGATCTTTAATCATTAGACAAAACAAAAATCAATAATCTATTTATTAAATTATTTAAGAGGAATATAAAACAATTTCAATAAAATTGTTACTTTTTGATCTTTAATCATTAGACAAAACAAAAATCAATAATCTACTTATTAAATTAATTAAGAGGAATATAAAATAATTTCAAATCACAAGTTTTTAGCCATATTTTTTTGATTGATAACAAACATCTTTAGTAACTTAAGCTTAGCCAACTCTGAAAAACAAAATGTATGTGAATGTTTCTTGCTTGTGAGTGTGTGGGTGTAAGCATAAATGCGTTTGTTTGTGTGTGTGTGTGTGTGTGTGTGTGTGTGTGTGTGTGTGTGTGTGTGTGTGTGTGTGTGTGTGCGTGTGTGATATGCATGTAACTGCTGTCAACGCGAATAGCGAAATATTTGTTAGTCTTGCCAGCCATCTGCTTAAAATGCAACAACAGGGCGAAAAGTGTCACGGGTTGCGGAAGTGAAAAGGAACGGAGAGAAAGAGAGAGGGAGAGAGAAAGAGGTATATCCTCGTTTTCCCATTCGTCTTTCTATTCGCACCCATACTCCTAACGATTCACCTCAAAAATGCATGCGTGCTGGATTTTTCCTATTTTTTTCTTGTTGCAACATTATACATAAATGCAACAAAACAAGCTAGCTGGCAAACCACCGCGCCCAAAAACTATGCAAATCAGACAAATGCAACGAAGACCGTGCCACATGCAACTCTTTGGTTACTTGGCCCTTTCTTCTCTCTTTGGCTTTTTACACATCTGGGCCATTGTTTCGCCGGGAAGCATATGCCTTGTAACTTTAACAATATGCGCAGTGTTTGAAAATTGGCTGCCTTTCTTACGTTGTATTTTCTTGTTAGTTTTCACAAGCACATGGGTATGTGTGTGTGTAAATGTGGCCCAAATGTCTATTATCTATAAAATGCCCGCAGGTACTTTTCCACTGCTTTTGGCCATATTTCAATGCGAGTGGCTGCTGATAGCAAACTGCAGAGGTTCCGTTTCTTCTCACCTCACTTCACTTCACTTCGCATCGGTTCGCTTCGGTTCGGTTCGGGTCTGGTTCAGTTCGGGTTGGGGCTCGTATTGTTGTAAATTTTGGTAATTCAAAAGTCCACCCACACACATCCATAGTATATGCTGGCAAGAACTTTGAAGTGGCATTAATTCGTTGAATTTCAGATGCACAGGAACCACTTGCACAGAGATCCAGACACAACCAGCTAACAGCCATGTTGCTGTCTTTATCGCTGCCATTGCCGCGACTGTTCCCTCATGGATGTCGGTCGGACAGACGGACGTTGGACATTCGCTTCCGTTTGGCACCATTGTTCTTGGGTTATGGCACACAATGGTCCCATTTAAATTAGTTAGCTTTTTGGGGCTAACAATGTGAGAGAGCGTGTGTAGTAAGGGTGTGTATTTGGGGCTGACACAATTCACGTTTCTTGTCGATGCCAGTGTATGCTCCTTGCTCCTGTTAGCCAGGTTTGGTCCTTCTTGACACACTCAAGACTCACGTTCGACTACTAAAGCTTCAAGTTAGCGAGACGCTGCGGTTGCCATTGTTGATATAGCTGTCGTGATTTTCAACTATCAAATTAGTTATACTCTTATGCACATTGATGATATCGGGCATATCAACTTAGCAGAAAGTTTTATACACAAGAATGAACGATAATCAACATCATAAGTCTATTATTTATATTGAAATTCTAAATTAATGCTAATAAAATATATTATCAACGAGTGTATTTCATGGCTGTTTCTAAATAATATTTAATAGCTTATTTTAAATAATTAATTCTTATTAGTGACCATCGACTACACTTCTGTATCTCAAGTTGCATACTTAAGATTTAAACTAAGTCACTATTGATTTTTACCTTTTCAAAACTCACATTTGATATTAATCAAATTTACTCTCAATCAAACAAAACCCGAGCACAAATACCTCGCAATTTTTATTAACAAATTATTAATTGAATATATTGTTTGAAGATAGAGTATTCAAAGTGATCATAGCGCGTTTTTGGTTAGTTTCGCAAGTTTTGGCCATCGAAACTTTTGGCCATAGCTTGTTTGGCTGCCTGCTTTGCATTTAATAACATTTAATGTTTGCCTACGGATACTCATTGTTTGTGTTCTTATCGTGGGCGTGGCATGTGTGGAACGAATCCGTTCCGTTCCGCTTCTTATAAATATAAATGAAGTGCAGCAGCTGGTTTTTGGTCCTTTTGTTGCGTTCACCGCATTGTTTGCCACGTGTTGTGAAGCACGGCTAAAGTTTGGGGCAGGTTATGCATATATAAACATAAGAATATACGTGTTATTCTATGCTTGATTGACTGTCAAATTGAGTTACCAAGTGAATGGCTTGTAAAAACTCAATTGTTCGCAGATGACTGCATTTTGAATGAATTGAATAGACAAGCGGATCAAGTGATGTCTAATTGAATTTACCTTATGAGCTCCTTTTCAAAACTGATTTGGGCAATAAGAATAGGGAGACGATGTAACTGCTCGGTTATTCACTAAATTAATATAGTGTTTTACATATTTAAATTAAATTATGAGAAAAAGAAGAGCTTAAAATCAAGTACTGAATTTCAATTAAATGATTTCTATTTCCTAGAACAAAATATTTTCTTATTCAATTAAATGGGAGTGTAACTTTATTTTGTAATCTGCAAGTGCATAAGACGTAGTCTTTAACTCAATTAACATCAAATTGAATTTGTCGCAGTATTTTATACAAAAATAGTTTTTATAGCACTTTATTTATTCATAATCATTTGAATTTTCTTGATTTTAATGCAACCCATTAGGTAGCACATTGTTCTTGGCACGTTACCCACGATGCCATTCATTTAGTAAACTACTACATTTACTTTTAAGCGCGTTGTCCAATTCAGTTGCCAAGACTACACATCTCCCGATAGTCCCTAGTTAGTCTGGTCTTGTCTGGTGGAGTCTGAGCCACCTGGGCCGCTGGCCATAACCACTTTGCTGCAGCCGGACTGAAAGGCAGCAACAGGGAAAAGCAACAGCAACATTTGTTGATTGCATTTTGAATGAATAATGAAAATTAGCTGCCACAACTACACACACACACACACACACACAGAATCGCATCCACAAGGCAGTGAACAGACCGCTGAGTTTTCTTTTCACTTCATTTTTTGAAATTTTTTCTTAGCCAAGTCCGAGCTAAGTCGAAGGTGGACTGTTGGCCGGGGGGGTTGAGTTCTTCAGTTGGGTTGTTGGTGCAGGGCATCTCGTATTGTTTTTACGTATTCAGCGCAGCTTTCAAATTGCTTTTGCTTGCGCATTTTTTAGCAGGCAGCATACAAAGCCAGTTCAAGTTTCAGTTCCAGTTCCAGTTGCTGCAAGCTGCTTGGCAGATAGCAAAATTAAATAAAAATGTAACACAATGTTTGACGCTGAGGGAGAGGATGTCGACGATTGGTCTGCCATTCTTGTTTGTACACATTTCTCTTTCTCCGCTTTTCTTTCTTTTCTTTTCTTATCGTCTGTCTTTTGTTTCGATTTTCTCTTTTTTCCCAAAACGTTTTGGCGTATTTGAATTTGAATTATGCTGAATTAAGAATGTTTGTTTTGCCTTGTCTCTTGTTATTCCTCATGCCATTTGCAGCAAGCTTCATTTCGATATGCAGAACTTGATTAAAGTTTGCAGTTGTATGAAGACAATGCCAGCTGCCGTCAGATGCATAATTCATTGCAGTTTTGCCATATAATTAGTCTTGGTAAGACTTGATAAAAAAAAGAGAACCTAAAAAACGCATTAAACTTTCAACAGTTGCAAAAATTTCAAACAGTTTCTCTAGTCGCCAGTCAGTTAACTTCAACCTTAAGGACAACGATTCCCTCTGACCCTCCCCTCCTTTACCCTAAGCATCCCCAAGACCTTCATAAATCTTCATTAGTGCAGTGCGAGGTGCAAAGCGTTGAAAAGTGAAAATGCAGCGCTCTTAATGAGCACCGTTGAGTAATTAGCCAACATTGTGTACGGCTTCCTGCTCACCATCTCTCTTTCTGACTCTCTCTTTCATTCGGTATTTCTCAATCTTTCTCCTTGGCTGAATTTCTTGCTCCCAGGTCAGCACTTTTCGCCACATACATTTTGTTAGCAATGCTTTATCAATTATTTATTGAAGTCGCCTCGTTTTTTCTAACAATTCCACAAATGGATGCCAAGAACAAATAGCTAAAGTTGTTTGGGTTTTTAACGCACTTGACTCTAATGCTGCACTTACCAACTCTGAACTGGCAAGAATTGTGAGCTCTGAGGTGCACCGCAAATTGGCTCATTAACTATTTTGTTCATTTAATTTTTAGTAAAAAGCCTTTTAATTAATTAAGCTAATAATGCGAATGTGTGACTCCTATCGATGCGTGTTTTAAATGTTTTTAAATCACAAGATACATTTTATTTTATAAAATTCTGGGTTTAAATGGACTATTTGTCACAAAAAGCATTTTAATCTGCTCAACCAAATAAAAGTTGAAAATAAAAATGCATATAAATGCACAGTAAAGTCTACTTAACGTGAAAAGTCGGGCTGTCACTATATTTTTGATCAATTTTTTAATCCTGTGAGGGATTGATGGATTTTCATTGAATAACGGCAGATTCTTTGTTCTTTGTTGTGCGTGTTTTTAACTAACGGCAGCCAATTTTTTGTTTACAGCATCTGTTCGTTAGCAAAGTTAGCACTGTACATGTCTTTTGTATATTGTGCCTTAAAAACCAACAAAAGTCTCCGTATATTTATTGACAGGCACTCAAAAATTGGTATGCTTTTCCATATTTTGGTTGTGAACACACTCGTTTGTATTGATTAACAACAATTTTGATTTATGAAATTTGCTGGATAGGCACACATACATGCCCGTTTGAAAAAAAATACGCATACTCATGTATAAAACACGAAAAATGTGTACTAGCACTGTGTGAAAAAAATATTGGAAGAGACTACAGGGGAGAGATCTCAACTGTAAGAGAACCTGTGTTTATTCTGTAACATTCATAATTTTACTAAACATATAGTTTAGTTTTTGAGATTTCAATCACACAAAAACTATTATTATTAGGATTTCAAGGTGCCTACAAACAAATATTGATGTTGCTGTTAATTCAGAGCTGTTAAGCTTTGCTTATAAAATTTTCATGAATTTTATATTAGACTTCTAACTTGCATAACTTTGTCGAAGCTTAACCGATTTGAATGCGAAGTGTTAAATTGATCATGGTTTATTCTATAAAATCTTTAAAAATATGCATGGAAGATTTCTATAAATTGTTTAAAAAGAAAAGTTGAAATTTGTATTTCTCAAATTTTTTAAAAAAGATAGATAGGGAGGATATTTTGAATTATGCTGAAAACAAATTTAAAATAAAATTATAAAAATTGTGCCTCATTTGGTATAAAACAACACTTTATATTCGAGTTCACAGGTTTTATTTCGTTATAAAAAGTCATGCCATAAGTGACAAAACATTGAAATTTCTTAACATTTGTGACAAGTTATACTGCAGCTAGGTCCTTACCTGATCATGATCGAATAATAAACTATAAAACAATTTTGGGAATCTCTTTTGACAAACTTAAGACATCACCCATACTTTTTAGGTACAGGGTCTAGAATATAGTGGGAAAAAAACAATATAATAAATACCTGATAGCTACAGCATGTTGGAAATTGTGTGTTGTTGCATGTATCAGTGTAAATAAAATAAAATTGATTTTTATTATTATTATTTTTCATAAATTTTATGAATGGCTGACTGCACGTTGTCTGGCTGACTTGCTGGCTGCGCGACTGAATGGCGCTGCTCGCCAGAAAGAAAGAACTATTCACATTGAATGAATAATTGACAAAGAAATTATTTTTAATTGAATACAAATTCACAGTTGAACGAGTGTCCCACCTGAATGTGAAGCAGTCATGTGGTAGGAGCGAGAAAGCGTCCATCGCATATCTATGCATATTGTATCATTGTTTTAAGCGCCAATTGTGGTGCTTTATTTAATTGAAAACTTGGTAGCAATTGGCCAGGATTGCAACCGTTGCAAGCAATAGGCGCTTGCTCTGGCCAGCTTATGGCCATGATAGTCAAGCCATGACTCACCCAGTGCCATTCGAATTTGCCGGCTTAGAGAGAGCTTCGAACAACATAACAAACAATGCAAAAGCCAAGTGCAGCTGCTCAATGACCAAGTAAACAGGAGCCAGACCAGTCCCAAGCAGGTTCTGTTTCTGTTTCAGTTCCAGTTTGAAATTCAGCTACTGGTCCTAGTTCTGGACTTGGCCCTGACTAGGGTTTTGTTACCATAACAAAGCGGCAATAAATGCCAAATGCAAACCGCTTGCATGGTCCAAAACATCTGCCCCTCATACCAATCCGAAGAACGAGGCAATTCTAATTCCAACAGGATTCGGTTTCCCAGTCAAGTTGTAAATCTCTGATGCAGTCCAATGAATTTACAGCTGAGCGGCCAATTAAATAGTGTTGCTCCTTAAAGTGCATTTCTTCTGTTTGTTTTCAACTACAAGACAAAAACTGATCAAATGAATCAAATGTAATTGAATAGTTACTAAAAGGTAAGTTTCAATTATTCAGGCATAAGTAAACTTCAATAATTTTCAAAATAAATAATTTACTCACTATAGTTTCAGTAGTATTTACACCCTGACTTACACTTTCATTCGACATAAACAAATATAAAATATAACAAAGTAATAAGTCTGTTATTAATAGCTTTATTATCCTTTATTATTATAATTTCTTATTTTTTTATCCAAAATTCCATTTGAAAACAAATGTACTATACTCACACTTTAAAGACAATTTAAGGACAAAAGTGAATGTCCTTAAATTCCCAGAGTACATAAATGGCTCGAAAGCGAAACCAGAAAAAGACGACAAAAAGGACCCTGGAGTGCCTGTACGAGTATGATGGCACCCATATGTTGCAACTTGGCAAACACATTGTGCCACATGTAAGCCCCATAATATATATCGATAATATTTCATTAGTCTTCCGTGTAAGTAACTGTGTCTTTGCATTTGTGTGGGTGCGTCGAAGTGCGCACATAAATTTAGCGAAAGAAAATGCACTGGCAAATTGGAAAGTTGTGCCACTTCAGGAGTTGTTGTTGTGGTTCGCACTCTCGCCCACTTTGTTTGCCCAGAGAAACCAATACGCAGTTTACTTACAATGGAGCTTAATGCAATTCTCCATTTTCGAATCTTAAAAATGGGAGGCGCTAGGTGCAATTTCTCACGGTAAAAAGTATTTCTACATTGCGCTTTGTAGGTCGTCAGGCAGCAAATGGTAAAAAAAAATTATAGAAAGCAGGCTGACTTTCCTGTCTTACGCAGACAGAATGCAATTTGCTTGGCGCATGTTACGGGGCGTATACACGATGTCGACATTTGCCACTCTGGACCTTGCTAATTAGCTGCAAGCAGAATCTCTCAAAAGCTTGGCAATAGTTGCAAGTCTTCATGCAACAACTACAACAACAGAAACAAGAATACAAATTGAATGGCACATGTTTCGTCTCACTCTATCCTTCGCTTCTTTTAAGTCTATCTCTGCTCTCTTTCAATCTTTTTTTGCTCGAGGAGCACATAAAAAATCGCTTAAGTTAAGCGAAGCGTCAAGTCGTTTGGTTAGCTGGCTTACTGTCCTGTCCCACCACAGGGGATTTGGCCAGTTAGCCACTCAAGTGATCCGCTCTTGGCAGGTTAGAGATGAGCAGAACTTCTATGCAAATATTCAGCGAATATTCATGTCCTTAGCAGGTGAGACAGTCAAGCATAGCAGATTTTTAGGAACAAACAAAATATAATTTATAGTAACAATATCTGAAATTGCAAGTGAAATTAAAGTGAATTTTGAATATTAAACTAAAAGGCTAAGTGTAATGTGCGCTTTTTTGAAATTATTCGTCAAGATTAAGGATTTGATAATAATATATCTCAATAAATATCCCAAATCTTCGAGCTCACTGAAGCTATAAATAAAATCATTATCTTCATTACCATTAAAAGCTGTAAAGCTCATGTAAATATTTAGGAAATATATATTTGAGCTTAGCAAAAATTTTATTAAATTTATATGATATTCATATTCACAATGCTAAAGCTCTACTGACCTAAATTTTACTTTTCAGAACTTCATTCGGAATAAAATGTAGTTTTTATTGATTTGATAGGCTGTTTTAAAGTCACTGAAATGACAGTCACTGCTTAATATTGTGACTTTGAGACTCATCATTCGTTGCAGTCCAGTGAAAAACTAACCAACTGAAATGTTTTCTTTGACATGGTTGTGTCGGTTTATCGCGCCGCTTGTCAGCAGAGCTTCTGCTCCTGCTTCTGCTTCTGCTCCTGCTTCTGCTTCTGCTTTAGCTTTTCTTCCATTTTCACTGTTTGCTGTCTCAACTTTCAGTACTTTTATGTAGCATCTGCTGTTGCCTTTTGTTGCATGTCATTTACATTCAAGAGAAGGGGCCAACGAGACGGGATAGCCGCAATTTATTTGCACTTAGATAGCGGACTGAAGGAGGACGTCGACGGGAGGGGTCAAAAGGTTAACAATGCATTCACAAGCTGCCAGATGGCAGTTGCAAGCTGCAAGCTGCAACCACGCTTATCTCAAAGCTTAGCTTAGTTGTGGTCTCTGCTCGGCATGCCACACCTGTGGCCACAAGAATCTGATTCGCTTAATTGCTTCAAAATGCGAAAGTAATTGCGGGACATGCATTGTAGTAAAAGTTGCCGAAAAGTACACAGAGCTACAAGGAGCTTGACAGCGGATATCATCGTCGTTGCTGTTGCATACCAAAGTGCAATGTATTTCCATTATTTTCAGTTGGGACAAGAACAAAAGTAAAAGTTAAAAGAAAACACACGAAAAAACGCAATTGCATTTAAACGTTGAACGTTGAACGTTGAACGACAATTGTCGTCTCCGGCTCAGATCCCAACTCCAACTGCAATTTCTTCTCCGGCTGCATCTGGTCTTAGCCTTCTGGCATGCAAATTCAATTTGGACCAGCGTGCACTGAAAAAACAGCAACATGCGTTCAAAAGTCGCGCGTGGCAGGTGAACAAAAAAAATCATTAAGCTACGGTGGAGCAAGCTCGACAGTAGGAGACCCAGTACTTTTTGAGTGTAATGCGATTACTACAGATTGTTTCAGTTTCAAAAAATTTCCATAGATGGCGCCACTTCAGAGATTGATTTTGCCCGTAACATTCTTAGTTGAATAACTTCCGCGTTTATCATCCGATTTGGACGAAATTTGCTGGATAGGTTGGAACTATAGTATGTATTATACGTACTAAAATCAAGGCGCTAGCTTTAAAGGTGCTCTTGTAGTTCGACTTGGAACTTTAGTATTTTAATTTGCTGAGGCGGAGGGGGCGTGGCAAAAATCTAAAACAAACTCGTTCAATGCAAGATATAGATGTACATACATGCCAAATTTGGTGTCTCTAGCTCTTATAGTCTCTGAGACTTCAGGAACTCAAAAAAGGGACAGACAGACAGACGGACAGACGGACAGACAGACAGACGGACAGACGGACATGGCTATATCGACTCGGCTTTTGATGCTGATCAAGAATATATACTTTTATGGTCTGCCACGCCTCCTTCTGCCTGTTACGCACATATTTTTTTGCACAAACGTAATAGACCCATTTGTACTTTTTAAAGTACTGGGTCTAAAATATATAAAAATACGAGAAGTGAAAAGAAAGATCGCAAGGCCAAAAGCAAGAGGCACGGCAAAAAAACCTTCACAAATGACGGCTGCAATTGTCCCAGGAGCAGCTTGTGCATCCTTGCTGTCAGCTGCATTGTTGTTTTTATTGTTGTTGCTGTTGTAGTCACCGCCTTTGGCCAATGTGAAGCGGTGCAAAGTTAAATATTCACACCACCGCACACACCTCCACCTCCTTTTAGCCCACCCAGCTCAGCCAACAACAGCTGCCTGACGTTTTGCTTATCTGCAGAAAACCGTTACAAGCCCTTTTGGGCTCTTTAGGCAAATTGCGTTTGCTTTGAGCTACGTTGTGTGTCTGCCTCTTGTGTCCGCTTTGAGCGACACAAAACGACCTTTCTCTCTTTGAGTTGTTATAGTAAAAATATATTGGGTCTTTCCATTCACATATCTAATATTAATCTCTATTCGATCGTAAGTTTCACTTTAAAATTATTTTTCAATAATACTTATTGGAATGTCATAAATAGGTTGCTAACCTACTTACTACTACCTTTTGACAGCAGACATGAAATTAACTAATAGATTCATTACTTTCTTAACTCACAAAAGAATATTCCTCTTGGTTATTATTTTCAAGCATTGCTATTATCAGAAGTTTGTATTATAAATAACTTTTCCCTTTAATAAGAGTTTAGGTGAAAACGTTAATCAAATCTATAGTCAATTTGTGTACATTCTTTTTATATAATTTTTAGTTTTTAGCAAAGTAAACTTTAATTACATTTTCTTTCATTCGATTTTCATTTCTTTAATTAGAAATGCATTTAGTTGAGCCACAAAAGCCAAACGCTTTGGAAATCTTAGAAATGAATTGCATGAAGAAAGAAAGAAAAATGTAGCATGAAATTAATGTTGCGTAAGGTATTTCCAAATCATTGATTAAGCAGCATTCAGTTACGTTGGCAACTTTGCAGCGTGTAACGCGGCGTATGAGTGCTGCGCGAAAATTTAGCCAGTCAGGCAGTCAAAATGACAGCTGCTACAATTGCATGGACGCACAATTCGACTTGGCTATAGGCATTTTTGTTGGCCAATATGTTTGTGAATGTGTGCGCGTGTGCGTGGCTGTGTATGTTTGTGCAGTCGTGTGTTCTTTTGTGTAAATTATATTACCAAAAGATGCAAAATTAGCCAAATAATAGGTGCCTAATGTGGTGGAAAGCTGGCAAGCAAATTTAATGGCAAATCCTTTCCCACGATGAAAACATAAAACGTGGCGAAGAACTGGCAACATTACATTAGCAAATTGTGGGCGGTTCGCAATTCACTAATCAAATATAAGCTGAATATTGAATGGGGTCTCATTGTGTGCATTGGAAAATTCAGGAAATAATGTAATAGCTACTTATTTTCTTATTGCCTGGATAATAGAAATACCAGCCGGTAGTCTTTCCTTTCGTAACGTACAACTGGCAAATGAATTTAAGCAATTCTACTTTTTATTTTTTTTTTTTGACTTGTTTGTTGAATGTTTGGTTTTGTTTTCGAACCGAGTATAAAGTAAGCGCAACAGCAGCAAATTTGTAGTCAGAGACAGTCAATAGGACAAATTTATTGGCAATTTTGGGGATTTGCCGACTGTGCTTCAGCATTGATTGTGCGAAATTGCAAATCAAACATGACTAAGGGACACATTCTAACACGGACAAGCTACACACCAATACGTAAAGAAAGACATACTACATAGGGAGTGGGGGTGAAAGTGGGAGAGAGAAAAAAGAGAGGACAAAAAGAGCCGTATACACAAACAAATAGGAAATGCAAATAAAGAACACAAAACTGATAGCAAATTGTGCAGATGGAGTGGCGAATTGGAAAACATGCAAAAGGAAAATATTTTACTGCAACTCAACGAAAAAATGTAGAAAAGCTTGTTGTCTTTGTGGTTGTTGTTTGTTTTGTTTTTCTTGATGTTGTTGTTGTTATTGTTGTTACTGCAACACACAGCTGTTGACTCCCTGAGTGGAGTCTGGCTTCTGCTTCTGTTGTTGTCTCTCTGACTGCCTAACTGATTGTCTTGAATGCAAGCACCTAAAGTCGTTTTATGCTCTCATTGCTCCTCCCACTCCATTCATTTATATATATATAATCATTTTGTTAAAATATTTATGCATAATTTATAGCATTTCTTGTACTGCTTGTTGTTTATGCAAATGAACAAACAGATTTTCGGATTGTTAAAAGTCATAAAACAGACTGCAAATTTTACCAAAAAATGTTGTGGCTAAAACTATTTGTTGGCAACCCTTGAGAACACTTCAGCTTGAAGAGAGCTTGGACTCTAGAACCACTTGTAGTTATGTACGAGGGTCAGTTATGAAGTAGATGTCTTTGAAAAGAAGATTAGCATGATTGATTAATCTATAGCGATATATATTGAAGTAAGAAGAATAAATAACAAATATAAGAAAAGATTTAAAAATAATAAACAGATTAATACTTTAGTTAGAATTTTATAAATTAAATTTTTATAATCACAAAAAGTTAAGTCTAAAAGTATTTTTCTTCATTATGTCTTAAAGTGAAGTGTATGCAGTAATATGGTTAAGCTTACCAAAAGCAATAAAATTAAAATTTTATATAAACAATTACTGTACCGCAACCTATTAAAGTCATTAAAACCATGAAATTGGCAAAAAGCTTGGAGCTCTACTAGAATTTTAAAAGTGTTGTGACAAACTAAATCGAAAGTTTACCAAACTTTATGTATTTATAAATTCAAATACAGAATTTCTATATGTGCTTCATCTCTAGTTTTCGGTATTTATAAATACAAGAAGATTTTGTATAAGCTTACGAGCTTTTATAATCTGTAGATCTTAAAGTTAATTATCGTTCAACCCTCGCTATTAAATCAAGTACCTTAAGTTGCTCCTAACTTACAAAACTAACATATTTATTTTATTGTAACATTAAATGGCTTATTATTTAGATGGAGCTTCTCTCGCATTAAATATTTTAATTGGTGGTCGGTCACAACTTAATCCGCTTAAGTTGCCACAATTCCTATAAATACCCAATAACACAAGCTTAGAATGCAACTTACACGTGCTAAATTATACAGCATTAACATTTGTATGTAAAACATTGGAAATAAAAATGTTTCTGCTACTTTTATATCATTAAGCCTTGCATAGGTTTAATGATCATTCAAAGTGTACCAAAAGAATTAAATGAAATAAGCAGATTATTTACCTGAAACTTTAATTCATGTCTTTACAAATTGCGCCTCAAAAGTGAAATTGTATAAATTAATCTTAGAATAAAGAGTTTAAATCGCTATCGATTAATTTCGCTTGAGATTTAAATTATTAAAAATTTAAGAAGGAGATTCCAACCAACTCATTATGTGCATTTGTTTACTAATTAGCCAACTACACTTAAAAAAACAAACACACATAACCCGAAGCGCTCAAAAGTGTGCTACACTTATCGCAAATTCTAAGTTTGTTTTGTGCATGCGCACAAAAATACATAAATTTGTTGTCAATGTTAATTTTACATATTTTTTTTAAGCTTAAAACATATATTCAAAAAGGGAGAGCGGAAAAAACATAAATAAGATGCAAAGCAACCGCCCGCAAGCAGACATAACTAACAGTGAATAGTGAGCAAGTATAAAAAATAAGAAGCGAGAAGAAATAGAACCTCCGCAAATGATGGAAGTGTACTTGTTTGTGAGTGTGTGTTTATGTCTGTGCATACATTCTTATAATATAAGTAAATATGCAAGTTTGTGTGGCAGAAGCCCTTGTGGCACATGTGTATGTATGTATGTTTTTCATGTGCATGTAAATTTTAGCTTGCATTGTTGCAACGTGGATTTGTGTAGATTTTGTAGCCTGCAGCACAACATTTGGGAATTAAGCTTTGTGCTTATTAAGCGCCATTTTTCTCAGTAAGAGAAGAGAATGTTAATTAGCATAAAATGTGTGTAATTTAAGAATTTTAAGTTCTTCAATTTACTTTAAAGTGTTTTAAACTTTAGGAAAATGTAAGACATAGTATTTATTTCAAATAAATCGAGTGCCCAAAGATGCCTTGATTGAAGAATAGTTATTTTTAAAGCTTAATCGAGTGAGCATTAGCATTTACTTTTAAGATCATACTACTTACTCTAGGGATAATCGAAATTTAATTAAGTATTCATGAAATACAGAGAACACATATCGTTTACCAAATTTATAGCATCCAGACTGCAATTTACCTATCAATAAAAGTTCGAGTAAATAGTTAAGATAAACTATTGCGTGCACATTCATAAAATCGTCAAGTGTATCACAGTTCAAAGAACTGCAACTTATCGTAATCAAAAGCAGAACTGTAACCCAGGAATCTGTACAATTTAACCTGTATGCTGAATGCATTGAATCCACACTGCATTCCCCACAATACCCTGCCATCAGCCACCCTCCCTCCCACTTGGCGCCAGCATTCACATTAAATTTACCACATATTCGTATTCGTATTCATATTCACAAACACACACACACACACACACACACACACACATTCACAGCTACATTTTGCTGGTAGCGCAATTTCTTCTTTTATTTTATTGCATTTGCATTCGACATCCGCTTTCTCCTTCTCTTTTTCTTTCTCTCTTTCTCTCTTTCTCTTAGCTGCTCCTTCTTCTCCTTCATGTTGAAATGTTGCTTCGACAAAACTCTCTCCTCCGTACTTCGTCTGCGTCTTCGTCTCTCCATCTTTCTTTCGTCGCATGTGTTTTGCATTTTCTGTGGTTGCATTTACACATGCGCTTGCCTGTGTATGTGTGTGTGTGTGGCTGAGTATTTGCCAATGGCAATGTGTAAGTAAATATATGTGTGTGTGTGTTTGTTTATGCGCATTAACACATTATTGTTGTTGTTGATGTTTTCACATGTACGCTAAAAACTTAACGAAGCGAAATCTTTTTTTGCTTGTTGCATTTCATTTTTGCATTTTATGCCAATTTTTCCACTGACTCCTTGCTCTCATTCATCTTCATTCTCTCTCTTTCGCATTTTGCTTAATTCTCAACGCGCGTTGCTTTTGTCTTTTGTTTTGGAATTGCATATGTAATTGTAAATTTTGTAAGAGCCACATAAAAAAACACACAAATGAGCGTGCAATGATCAAAGGACTAGACTAGGATATACCCTGTAACCAGGTCTGTAGTGGAGGTTTTGTTAAGCCACATTTAATGTAATTAAATATTTGAAAGTTTAATGACGAATCTAATCAAAAAAAGGGTTTAATAATAACAACTTTACAAATAGAATCTAATTGAATGAAGAATAATAGTTATACTAAAAACTCTGTTGACACTTCACAGTTTCGTATATAGCAAGGTTTGAGTTAGAATTTGAACGAATGAAGAAATATATTTATAATTTCTTGAACATTTCTGAATTTTTTCCATTTTATTTATTTAAATAATTACCGATCTCAGATGTTTACTTGTTATAACTTTGAGCATTTAAATTTATTTATTTCATTTATACTGCTTATACTTTTACCTACAGGGTATGAAAATAATGCTACAAAAAGTGCTACAGCTTGTTTAGCAGCTAATATTTGTTGGGTTTGACAATGTGTCGGGTCGGAAAGGTAGCTGAAATGTAGTGGCCACAAACTGTTATCCAGGCAATGTATGCAAGCAGCAGGAGCATCAGAGCAAAAGCAGGAGCAGTTCGTCCTTCCAACAGTTGCCGTATCCAGTTAAATGGAACCGCTTCAGAAATGGAAAATTTCAAACTAATGTAGACAACTTTGTTGTTGTCTATGTCGCTTGTGATTTCTTTTTGCTGTTTTGCCGCATGTTTGGCTTGTGGTTGTTGCATGCCCCATACTTGAAGTTGACCACGCCCTTAAACCCATTCCCTTTTCTCTTCCCCTACTCACTACCCCATTGCTTACTTCTTTCGCTTCCTGCTGTCAGGTTTGTTAGTTTGTTGCCTTTATGTGGATGCCACTCTTAAGTCTCTGTCTCTGTGGACTTTGATTGCCTGCCCCACCGTTGCCTCATTCAAGTGTCAAACACAAGTGCATGCTAGTTGCAAGCATTACAAGGTGGCAGCCAGCCAGGAAGCAAGCATTCCCAGTCTAAGAAGCAGGTAGCAGTTTAGTTTTCTACTGCGTATTTTCTACATGTCCAGCTGTGAGCTGTCAGTTATGTTTTTACAGCTTTATGCTTTGTTTTTCACATTGCTACTTTAAAATAAGTACCCACAATAAATGTAGTGTGCGTAAAGGAGATAGGGTGGTATTTACATAAATAAATTGTGCATATATATTGCAAAAGATATATGACATTTAAAAGTTGACCAATTTTTATGTGAGCAAAACAAGACTGATTTACTTAAGAAAACACGAATAGTCGACTACTTAATTACCTCTAATTAGACACCTCTTGACTCGTCTAGCCTCTAACCACTTTGTTTGCTTAGGTATAATTATAATTAACAATAATTCATGATTTTTTCAATCAATATTAAAAAGTAATAAAAATCAGTGCCAAGTAAAACAGCAAAATGTTTCTGCAAATATTATTTCAAATATATTTCATGTTTTAAATATAAGGTATAATTCAGACTTAACTGAATTCAGACTGAAACTTCAACATGTAGACTAAATTGTTTATATTTATCACTTAAACAGAAAAATCTGACCATTTCTGACCCCTTTTTATTAAATACATAAAACTGTTGTTTTTGCCCCCACTTAATCTGACAATTTACAAAATGCAAACAAAAATGGATATTCAATTATGAATTATAAAATCGAATGCAATGTTTAAGTAAGTAATTATAAAAGTTAAAAATATTCAAATCAATATCGAAAATTGTGAATGAAATATAAATGTTGTGAGACTGTTCTGAAATACATTTTAACATAAATTTCACTGAAATAATATTGATAAAAGTTAAGAGAAGTTCTGTAATTATACGAATTGTCAACGAAAATGGAATGCAGAATATATTCGCATATATTTTTGGTCGATTTGAAATGAGCTTTGTTTTGACCCTTCGGGCAGTTTTGTATGTGCATTTAAGGGCTCAGCGATTCTCAATCACAATCAATAATATATTTGCATAAATATTAAATGCCATTTACTTTATATCGCATTTTGAATGACAGCAATTTAGGGTTATTCAATGAATGCACTTAATGCGCTTTAAGTGATATTCAAGGCTCTAACTGTGTGTAGATGACGCCATCAAAGCTAAAAAATGTCAAACGCTTACACAGACAAAAATATGTAAGTGTACGTATTTTCAAAAGAAAGCATAATATTATTTTTAAGTACTAGTATCTGCTGCAGCAAGGTGTAAACTGTATAGCTTATGTATATACGGAAAGAGCGCAGCGGCGGGTGATCGTTATTGCCTCTATGTCCACCTCATCGACCTTACCCACATCCACATCCACATTCACGTCCTTGTCGTTGTCGCTGTCGTTCTCGCCAGGGTTTGCTTAATGTCTTCTTTATTATACGAAATTTATCACCGAAACTGAAATTGGCCTGGTTGGCTTGTCGCTTCTCCTTTCCTTGCTTAGCTGAGCTGCGACTAAGGCAAAGCGAATTGATGGGAAGAGCAAGAGGAGAAGTAAAAGGAAAGAAAAGCTTGCACTTTTTTCTGCAGCAATGTCGCAACACCTACACATGTATGCACACATTCACACACTCACAGACTTACATACACACACATACGAGGCAGTAAAAACATGGCTTATATCCTTTATGGTGACAAAAGCAAACACTGAGACACAAAAGTAGACACACATGCTTTTTCACTCCCTCAAGATTAGCAGAACAATCATACACACACACACTCCCTTATAGAAAGACACATAGACATACTTACATATATCAAATTAATGTGTGGGTTTTGTGCTAATGAACGGCATCTATGTATGTACATGCATAAAGAGTATCTGTGTGGGTGTGTGTTGGCGCTGTTTTTGAATTATAGCATAATTTTTACCACCAAAGCGGGTGGCAACATTTCTTTTTTTTAATGTTTGCCCCTAAATTGCCCTAGCAAATTTATACCATGTACAATATATGCCAGCATAAGGATTAAGTGAAAAGAGAATGAAAAAAAACTGTATGCAAAAAAAGACTGAAACAAAAACTATGCAAATATTTGAGCATAGCAATTTTTTTGTTAACATCTCCCTTTTACTTTTTTTAACTTAGCTAGAATTTTATATTTTACCAACTAAATGTTTTAATAAAATGTGTTAAGCTTATAATGGACAAGAGGCAATATTTACTTTTTGCTGGCGATGGAGGCAATATGAACCATAAACATGCAAAAGACTCATGCAACACGCACGATGAACAGCTTGACCAGCGCCCAAGGGGAAAGAAAGCGGTAATTATCTCTCCAGGAAGAGAGAAAAAGAGTACAAACTATATAGTGTAGTCTACATAATCATAAGTGTTCTTTGAATCTCTATCAAGCCAAAACCAACGTTATATCTACATATATTCTTTGCTTTCATAATCGTTTTTTGATTGAATAAAAAAGCAAAACATATATAATCAAAAAAGGTATGCATCTTTTAGAAAATATTTAACATTTTATCAATTTTATTTACTTTATCAATTTCATTTTCCCGCTAAAGTAATGGTCGTCAAAATACTTTAGCCCATATAATAAATCCTTTCATTCAAATTTGCAATTAAGCTGTTAAATGTTTTAATCTGAATTATTCAATAATTAATTATTTGTTTTGTTGCTTAATATATTCAAATGCTGGCGGCCTTAAGAAGTATATTCATATCAAAACCTATTTATTATAATGACGCTTAGGTGTTCCTTTGACTTTACCCGTGTATTTCCAGCTATACTTTGGATTCTGTGGAACGTTGAGGTTTTATTAAGTATTCCTAGTTCTCATGTATCAAGGAGCATCTCAAATTTTCCTTAATGTTTTGGCTTGCAATACACGAAGCTTGTTCATGTATGTCTTGCCTACAATTTCCAACACTTGAACAGATTAAAAGACAATTTAAGCTAGTATAGAATTTCGTATATTTTAGTATTGTGAAACCTTATTTTTAGACGTAAGTAACCAAGACATCTACGGAGCCGAAATGTTTCTGTCAAATCTTAGACTCCTGTCGAGGGTGATACCCAAATACTTATAAGCTGAAGACTGATTTGGTACTGTTCCGTTGTGTGTAGAACCAGAGCAGCTGCTCTCGACGGCTAATCCAATATCGCGAAAAAAAGGGAGACAAGAGTCGCGCGACTATACTTAAGACTTTTTTGAAGCATACTTTTAGGCTTTTGTGATTTCTGAATGACGAAGCGGAGTTAAAATCCGACGGATAGATAGATAAAGCTTTTTTGCGCTAATATGCTTCCTCACTGACAACAGCTCACTGATATGAAATCAAATGCTCCGAAACAATAACGGTTCTTTGGATCCTAGGTGGAGCATTTATGTTTCGCTAAAAACACACAAAGCACAAATCGAAATTCAGTTGAAATTGTTTATTAGAAGAAGAACTTCGCCTCTTGAACACAAAATATTTATATAAATAAATTTGGCGCGCAAAGTTGTTTAAGGTTTTACCTATGAAAAAAGTAAATTGAAAAATAAATAAATCAAAACAATCAGCGAATAAAATTTTAAAAACATGGGAAATGACTGTTTGCTTAAACACTAACCGTTGTCTCATTCAAGAACTAACAAAAAGGTATCGCTCCCTGTTGTCGACTTGTAGAACTGAGCTGCCGCCCCCTGCTGACCACTTGCAGAACTACTGGTAAAATCGAGCCATACGTTTAAAAAACCGATACAACAATATTCAGTACTTACTGCTCACCACAGCTGAGATTTTCCGTTCAATTTGCTGAATAAGTTCAATCGATAATTTTTGAATCGTGATCTAAGTCAGTCATTTAGTTCAGTTTTCTAACTCGAAATAAAAGAAATCCGCTTTAAATTTTTAAATTTATAATTAATTTGGTTTGCTTTAATTCAATCTTCTGCTTTTAATAAAACAATTTTATTTATTTGTTTTGAAGAAGTTTAAATGAGAATCTATCGATATCGATATATCAATATAGCTTTAACACCCTTTTGTAATAGGTGGCGCTTTATTTTAAAAATTGAGCAACCGTTAAGCTTAAAAATATTGACTTGATTATTCAATTTAAATTTGTGCTATGCCGTTTATTTTGGGTGGGAGCATGTCTGTCTGTGTGTTGTACGTTTGAACTTGCAAGCGGCAACAGCACTAAAAAACCGAAGGCTCTCTAAGCAGCGCTCTAAGCAGCGCTCTTAAATTTATTATTATTTAAAAAGAAATTACAACTCCTTTAAGTTGTGCAGCAGCAACGGTTGACACAGCATTTATCCGGCAAATGATGCAGCGCAGCGCTTAACATTTACCGCGTCCAAATTCTTCGAAGGCCAAAAGCGCACTAATGCTAGTCTGGACGGAAAAGTGGCTGGCAAGCGGCGTACACGTAGACGAAAAAGTGGGTGGCAAGCGGCGAAAGGACCTAGAGAGTGTGCGTGTGTATGTTCGCTGTTGAACAGTTGAGAGTGTGCGTGTGTTTGTTCGCTGTTGAACGATTGAGAGTGTGCGTGTGTTTGTTCGCTGTTGAACGATTGAGAGTGTGCGTGTGTATGTTCGCTGTTGCCAACTGTCTCCTGCTGCTTAGAGTGCTGCTTACACCCATACATATGCAACGTGAGCGAAGCTCTTTTTATGCGAGAGCAGGCGTTGTGAGTGATCCTAGTTTCTTTCATCGTTTGCCACCCACTTTTTCGTCTACGTGTACGCCGCTTGCCAGCCACTTTTCCGTCCAGACTAGCATTAGTGCGCTTTTGGCCTTCGAAGAAGGTGGACGCGGTAAATGTTAAGCGCTGCGCTGCATCATTTGCCGGATAAATGCTGTGTCAACCGTTGCTGCTGCACAACTTTAAGGAGTTGTAATTTCTTTTTAAATAGATTCTTATACATTTGTTGGTTTATAATAAATTTAAGAAAACAAAAAGGTTGAATATCCTTGCAAATAATTCAATAATTTTAACTCTTCTTATTAATTTCAGCGATGTCGTGTTTGCACAGATTGTGGATCAAGAACACCCGGCGCAGGCAGTTCATCTCGATGGCATAGTCATTATACGATCTGTGACTCGTGCTATCAGCAGAGGAACAAAGGATTCTCTTATCCAATCTGCCAAAAGCATATCGAGCAGCAGAATATAAGGAAATGGTAAAATGTAGCTGGTGTCACAAGTAAGTAAAGACTTTTGAGGGAATCAATGAAATATATCTCTAATGTGTGTTTACCATCTCTTTCAGATTTGTTCATAGCATTCGTTCATAAATTCGTTGACGAGCAATCGACTAAGCAAAGTATTCGATATAGTTAATAAAATACTGAATAAGTTCATTTGTTCATTTCGATAACGCGTTCATTTGAACTTATTCAGAACGAAACGACCCAACTCTACTGCTCACGAGGTGCGGCAAATACATAGAAAAACTGTTTAGTTTAGTAAAAAATATCCAATGAAATAAAAATAAGACAAACGCAAATGTTGTTAGAAAACATGTTATGTTAAAAGTGAGAAAAGGTGACAGTCCTAAGTATTTTAGTACGTACGCCCTTTATAGGTGGCGTCGTTGCGCTTTGCCACGCGCGCTTATTTAAAAATAAAATAGAAAATTCTTTTTTAATAACACACCGAATTTTTTTTAATTGAAGATTCGAAATTATCTTAATTCCATAGGATTCTTTTGACATATCTTTGGTCATTGTAGCCTTTCCAGGGGTCTAGTTCCTTCAAATGAGTCCCAAAAAATCTGGAAACTTCAGGAAAACTAAAGAAATTTCTACAAAATATCTATGCAAAATTTCAATGATTTTTATTATTCGAGTGAATTCCTCGAGTGTCCACTCGATTTCAGTGACCAGAGTTGTCAGGTGTGTCCAATTTTGGCGCCATCTCTTGTTTGCTAGCGCCTCTTTTTTAGAACTACAATTTTGTCGTGGTGTTGGTGTGTTTTTAGCGTAAGCGAAGGGACAACAACAACAATCCACACAAATCAAAACAAATTAAAGCGAAAACAATAAAAAATCACAAAAAGTCCTATAAAATGTCATCAGCAATATATTTAGAAAACTATCTGGATGGTATGTAAAAGAAATTATCAGGGATTTGCAGAAAAAGTGATCTAGTTTCTGTTTTACCAGGATTGGAGTCTCTACCTACCGAATTGGAGCGTAACTTCAAGCTGATGAGGAAGTTGGATGATCGGGCGCAAACTGCAATGAAGAGCATCGATAGTCATGCAAAAGATTTTATGCGCAAACTTACCGCTGAGAATGGTGCGATGAGTGAGGAGGACCGCAAGGAAAGATTGGAGGACATTAAGGCACTGTTTGGTAAGGCCAAGGAGTATAGTGACGATAAGGTGCAGTTGGCCATACAAACCTACGAGCTGGTGGATAAACAAATCCGTAGATTGGATAATGATTTGGCGCGCTTCGAGGGCGAGATACAAGAGAAAGCTTCATCTACACGGGCCAAATCCGAGGAAGCCGTAGCCAAAAGTACGTAAATCACTATCGAGTGTTTTAGAATAATCCAAATTATGTACTTGCAGAAGGTGGTCGCAAAAACTAAGGACGCGAAGGCGTCGGGTAAAAAGAAAAGAACAGCCTCTTCCGATGAGGAAACTGGGCGTGGTGGTAATCATTCGAACAGTGCAAGCGGTAGTAATCTTAATGCCAGCAGTAGTGCTGGCCAAGGTAGCAAAAAGAAAAAGTCCAAGGTAAATCAAGAAAAAGAAACACGCAAGGGGGGCGCACAAAAGGTAAATCACCATCATGAACATTACTTCATAATACATATTTGTTCTGTTACCTTATTCTATACTATTTAGTTTGTTTGCCTAGTAGAAAAAGCGCTGAATATACGAGAGCTGGTAGAGCTCCCAATCACTCTTCTTCTAACGTTTAATCAATATACAAAGTAGTTACGTATGTATGTATATTCAGTGTCTTTGAAAATAGTCGGTTGTGCATCTTTCATTTACATTTCACCTCCTCGCATGAACCATTATTAAACCAGATATCTTTTCAATCAATTAATCATATGCATTTTGTTGCGATTGCTAACACAGAAAGCTGCTGATGTTGATGATTCGGAGAAGGAATCTTGTCACACGGCGGCAACACATCCCAGCGATGTCATGGATATGCCTGTGGATCCCAATGAGCCCACATATTGCTTATGCCACCAGGTTTCGTATGGCGAGATGATTGGCTGCGACAATCCAGACGTAAGATTACACAATTATTCATATTTAAAGACAAACATATAATACCATATATATTTTTGCTTTGCTAGTGTCCCATCGAATGGTTCCACTTTGCCTGCGTTGGCCTAACCACAAAGCCAAAGGGCAAATGGTTTTGTCCCAAATGCACTCAGGACCGTAAAAAAAAGTAGATCCAACGAATTGCGTTGGATAATCACTGCTACAATCACTGTCGGTCTATGTAAATACCCTGTAACGCCACATAGTTGTTAGTTTAGCATAAGTATTGAATATTTTCAATAAATATCTTACAAATCTACAATTCAATTGTGTAAATTTAATATTTCAAAAGCAAATTAGATTTGGTTGAACTTTTCCAATGTACCTTCAAAACTAAAGCAATTTGCGGTCAATTTATATAACTTTAATGTATATTCAGCTAAATGATAAATATAAATACTTCATGTTTAGTTACAAATATTTTCACATAAAGCAGTCAATTACAATATGTCAATATGTTAAAAAGTATAACTAGATATATTACAAAGATATTGTGATTGGTAAATTAAGCGAATTCCTTGATAATTAATTCAATTTTCAACAAAATAACTATAAATATTAAATACAGTGTTAAATCATGTTGTGAACCAGGAACCAGGGTTAAAGGAATGGCGTGTTAAATAAAGATGTAGCAATTAATTTCCTTCCTCTTCGTCATCGTAATGTGCGTTCAGATTTTGCTATACAGCTAGTAGCCTACTTTTTGGTCATGATCTTCAAATACTCAAGGGCATTTTGGGCTGCATGCCGTTGAGCCTCCAAAGCTGTTGATCCCGTGCCATGACAAACGCCAACTGGCAACGTGGATAACTGGACCAGACACTGGAACTGGCCGCTAAAAGTCCACTCCTCAATATCCACGTAGGTAACTTCGAACTGATTCTCGACAGCAATCTCCGAGAGCAGTTTAATATAGTCAATCTTCGAGTTCTTGAGGCAAGTCTTCTGAAAGTCAAAAACAAAACATAAGTTTCCATAAAAATAAACGAGATAAAGAAAATATAGATTGTATTTGATGTTTTATATGGCCTGTACTAAGCGAGGCGATAGCTGCATCTCTACTATAGTAGAAAACTTAATTTACCTGTAATTTAAGCCCGTCGCATTTTTCAAGGTCCTATGGAACTGCTTTACTTTACTTTTACTTTATTACTGTGCTGCGTGGTCAGTGTTGGCACAGTGATATCTTTCAAATCACCATAATAATTATCGTTAATGCGGGGCTGTAAATAAGAGCGCAAGGTTTTTGTCAATACGCAGAAACTCTCACCACTCAAAAATGATGAGTTGAAACATATCACTAAGAATTGTTTTTTTTTATATATACATATATAAACAAATTGTAAATGTGCACCACCAAATACTGATGAAGTAATTAATGCAACTTAAATAATAAATTAACTAATTAATGCTTTCACACATGTCAAACTATGTATTTTTAGCACCAACAAAAAGCATCCGATCACATGTAACAAAAAAAAAAAGAAAATAATAATAAAATGAAAAATAAATAAAAAACAATGCATTTTTTTAAACAACTTATTAATTTTGATTATTAAAAATAAAAAAAAAAGAAATATATTATTTAAAATATGACCACAAACAAAACACCTTCTATTTAGACACATTACGCTAAAATTAAACTATTTTAAAAAAATCATCTAAATAAATTAAAATAAAAGAAGTTTAAGTTTAAAGTGCAAATTTTAAAATATTTAAATCATTTTTATTCATGCTATTTAAAATTCCATCTCAGTCATTAACAGTTGTTAGGCATTTTTCAATGCATAAGGCACATTTTAAAAATTACATTAAAGCTACAGTGGAGCAAGCTCGACAGTAGGAGACAAGAGAGAAGAGATAAAATTCAAGGCCCTAAGATAAAAGGTGGTCTTTCGTAGGGGCGTGGCAAGATTTTAAAACAAACTTGCAACAAACTGTGCAAGATATAAATGAACATACATAGGATTGGAATGGATTAAATCTTTACCAACTACAGTTTAAAACGGAAACTACACAATAACAAAGAACTAAAGAGAAAGAGAAAAGAAATAGACGCAGGAGGCGCGGAAATTATATTAAAAGTTTTAGATTAATATTTGCTAGATTTAAATATCAAATAATTGTAACTCAGGTGAGATGCGCTCATAATATGGACTTGATGTTAGAGTACTTGAGATATCCGTCTCGCGCACTTTATCTACAAGCGAAAGTCTACTCACATCGCCCTCCAGTTCACTACAGATACTGTCATTGATTTTAGCAGCATCGATGGGCGTCGCCGGCAGACGTGTCCACATCTTGTGGGCGGCCAAACGTTTGGCAATCTTCTAGCTCTTGCCCTTGCCCACCTCCCGATAGTTCAAAATGGTGCATGCTATGGTGAAAAGTCGCTCGTGTGGCAGCCCCACCTCAGTCTCCGTTTCATAGGACGGCGTTGGCCAGCGACGTTGCATGCACATCTCCTGAAGCCAGTCAATTGGATTACCCACAATCTTGTCGCTGCCACTAGTAACAAAGAGAACAGAGAACATATCTAAATAAAGGCTCCAATTCGAAGAGAGAGATAATTGGAACAATAATTACTCGCCACTGCCAGAAACATTGGCATTGCCATCTCCACCGCTGCCTCCGCCCATAGAGCAGTTAACAGCGGATGTTGCGGCTATAGTGTCCTGAGATGATTCCAGCTGGACGCCAATTAACTTATCGATAAGAGCAAGGGCTGCCGCAAGTTTAGCCTCCTTTTTGGAACGTCCAGCGCCCATGGCGGTAAATGGTGTGTCCTTATCCTTGAACGAGACTCGAAACCGAAACGTTGGCTCATGTATGGCACCCTCAATCTGTACCAATTCATAGCCAGGCGTAATCCCACGACGACTCAGCAGTTCCTGCAAGATGCTGACGGGTGTCTTCATTGCCAACCCATTGGCATCTGTATCATTGACAAACTTCAATGTGTCCTCAGGTGGCAACAAGTTGCCGGTGCTGCAGTGCTTAATTCCGACAGCTGTTGTTGCTGCTGCTGCTGTTGCTGCAATGCTTGTAGTTGTTTCTCCTTCTTGATTTTCGGTCGCTGCATCACAGTTGTTTTAGCTGTCGAAGACTGACCATTGGCCAAACTGGCAGCTGCTACTGCAGCTGATGAATTGCCCATGTTGTCATACTGACGACGAGGCGCAAAACCAGCCTTGCATCAGTTCTTGTTGTTGCTGGTGCAGTTGTTGTTGCTGCTGCTGCTGGAGTTGCTGCATATGAATTTGTTGATCGTGCAGATGTTGCTGCTGCTGCAGTCCATGATCATGATAGTTATTCGGCTCCATTTTGAATTTAATTTATTATTAACTTTGTACCGCAAAAAGTAATACGCTACGTTGCTTGAGAAAAAATCAATATAATGCACGTTTCTTCTACAAAAAAAGAAGGTTGGTGTTTGTCTTATTGGCTACTCACATGAACTTACGGTTGGTTGGTGACTTTGACTGATTTTTATTTAATAATAATATATTAATTTATTATTAATAATTTATTCTTAAATAAAAAATAAAACAAAATCCAGACGCACACACGATATCTGCGTATATTTGTATTTGTGATGCTCTTGTGTTGCCGTATTCATTCAATGTGACAGCTGACACAGTGGCAACTCTGATTTGGCTTACACAAATCTGAATGACAAACGATACGAAGAATCATCGCGCCAAAATATAATCGATATATTTGTTTTTAAATATATTTATTTCAAATGGCTCTTGCCGCATTATTCTTGTACATAATATATAATATATTTACTTTTATTTAGTTTGTATAGTTAATGCACGGGAAACATTCATTTAATCAAATCAAAGGTGAATGCATCTGTATGGGTTTGTGTGTTTGTTGATTTGGGTGTGGAATTTATAGATTTCAAATGCGCGACACTTTTCGAGCAGTTTGTTCCCGAATCAACAACGAATTTACGTTATTTCTATGCATATTTTGAATACAGCGTGTGCTTTGGATAGCTATCGCATCTAATCATCGCTCAGAAAGTCATCATCCAGATTTACATCCGTCGTATCAATGTTATCATCCAGCGTTATACCATCAATTTCCAGATCTAAATCATCATCATCGTCGTCCTCACTGACTGCAGCTGCAGAAACAACGGCAGCGGCGACCTTTGTGCTACTTGCGGGCACAAACGCTGGCTTTTCCTTGTCCTCGAGCTGTCCAACTCCACTCTGTTGCTCTGCTGCATGCAATTCCTCTAAGGGATTGCGATCGCTATTCAATGGCAGCTGTCCGGCGATGCGTGCGGGCGCCTTACGTGCTCGCTCCTCCTGCAGATGTTCCTCAACGCGCAGAGCATCACCCAGACCCGGAAAGAGATTTGTATATTGCGTTGGATCCGCCAGCGATTGTCCGGCCTTTTCATTAACCTTGCTCAACTCCTCGCGCCATAGTTCCACCACACGTGACATCTGGCTGGGCATGTAGGTGCGTGCAAAGAACGCCGCCTCGGGCAGACGGTTTGTCTCGATGAGAATCTCTAGACAGCGCTCAACATCAGAGCGAAGGAATGCGGACAGGAATGCAATATTATGACGTCCCTGTGTGGAACTAGTTGCGCCCAACTCCTCCAGCATTTTTGCATCACCGGAAGCGGTCGAGAGCAGCAACAAACCACTGAAATCATTTGCCTTCTGCATGCACTCCTTGACCAAGGCCATATTGTTCTTGCGCGCCGCCACATCTGCCAGCTGTGACCATTTCTGTGAGTTCTCTGCCTCTCGGGCCAGCTTTAATGCGATATCCAGTTCTCCAGTTTGCAATGCCAAGTCAAATTTATGATCCGCATCGGTGGATACCTGTAGCGCCTGCGTCTTAAAGCCCTGCTTCTCCAGGAAATGTGCAACTCGTGTGCGATGCTCCTTCGGTATGGTTGGCAGCACAAGATCAGCGCGTTCAAAGTCGCGTCGCATTACGGCCGTTTGATATTCCAGTACGGAGAGATGCAAGCAGAAGCTAATCACATTTAGCTCCTTATCTCCCAAATACAAGCGATTGTCCTTGGGCACATAGCCCAGCAAGTACATGGTGCGATCCAAGTGAGAGATGGTCACAATCTCTCCACCCACATAGTAGTTAATGCGATTCACCGAATTGGTGTAGATGAAGCAATCGCCCACCCAGAGACCAGTTTTAACCGACTCTGAAACCTCGCCTGGAGAATAAACAAACAAGGATTAAAGGTTACTAATTGTTACAAAACTAATACCAAAATCTTCTAGAAATGCCACTGTTTAATAAGTACTATTGTTAACAACAAAGAGATGATGCAATTATTACTTTATTTAGTGCAGTATTATTTATTTGAGATAAGCGTGATTCATAATTCACATTCAACAAACTTTTGGGAATCCCAAAGGATTGTAGACTGTAGACTGACTCAATAAATAGTATCACTATAACTGTATCTAATAACTTACTACTATTAATAGATTTCCAGTTATCACTGTTCCCGCATTACTGATAAAAAGTTCTTCACACACTCGCATATTATAAGATAAAAAGTTCCAATTTCTTTGAAAAAAATCATTGCACATCTTTAACTTTCAAGAGTTTCCTTTTCTTTTACTAATTTTAATAAACTATTCTATCTAATCTCTTACATTTGCATTTAAAATAAACAAGGTACTTTAATGGATTGTCAACTATTTCTAATGTATTTATTAAAACTCCCTAGAATAAAAATCCACTATTATGTTAATATAACCTATCCAAAAATTGATAACTTTAAAGAGTTTCCTCCTATTTAAATAACTTAAACATGTTATTTCCTTTTATCACCAATATTTTTATCTCAAGTAAAATGTTGCTAATTAAATCATTGTTAGTTTCAAGAAAACTTCCCCTTATCAGTTACAACTATCAATCGACTTTTTTACTTTTCTAAATTGTTTTCCACTTACCGAGCACATTGAAAGCACTTTCTACGCCATCGTCCTCGAGTCCTTCCTTACTCTCCAGCACATTGGCGATTTGTGCCGTATCCACGCCCAGAATGAAGTATGAATCATCGGTGGCCAGGCAAACGAGACTGCCACTTTCATTCCAAAACACATTACGTGGCTGCACTTCGATGCGTCGCACCAATTGCAAAGTTTCCCAATCATAGAAGGCCAATCCCGAGGATGTCTTAACACCAAAGTAGTAGCCACCATAGATGCTCTCAGCGCCATACTCGGGTGTGAAACTCTTGCGTTCCTTAAAGTTGCGGAACAGGCGAACAGTGCCATTATTCTCACGAATGGCGTACTCATTACTCTCCAGTGCCCAGACAAACTCTTGAGCCGACCCAAAGGCCTTGTTACGCAACGCCATGGATGTATAGATTATGTACTCGCCATCGCCACAGACAACCACAAAGCGTCCATTGGGATTGTGTGAGATGGTCTGTGGATAAATTTCACAGGCACCCATATCCTTAACAGCAACGGGCAATCGTTCACCGTCCTTAATCTCGGTGCCATCGGCAATTGTTTTAAGATTGACCTTCAAGAAACAAAAATGAGATTAAATTAATTTCAATTCGAATCTATTTATTATTTATTAAAATTTATAATATTAAACATCCCTATTTGGCAATCTATTATGATTTCGATTTGATCTTGCATTTTTAAGTCTTTTTATATATTTATATTTTATGTATTGTGTAATTGGCAAAGTCTTATATATCTTAAAACTCCTTAAACTGTCATAGGAAAAATCGCTTGCTCTGTATTAATCTTCGACATGTCCAGCGGAGGAAACATGATTTAGGTTTAACAATCTAGCATAATTTTTTGCTCATACTGATATCGAACTCTGTATCCAAATAAACCCTGATTAAATCAAGCAGACATATATTATAAATATTGCAAGTGCAAAAAAAATTCTAAAATTGATTAAATCTGTGCACATTTGGACACAGGAGACCGCAGAATGCCTTTTGCTCAGCCAATTAATTTTATTTATTGTTCAACAATTGAAACTGAACAAATATTTAAGAAGAGAGATGCTAACGAAACAGAAAACCAGAATGACCAGAAAACCAGAATTGTTGACAAATCCATAAGTAATTATTTTCCGAATAACAGTATGTCAAGTAATTGAATTGAAAAACATTTTTCCATTTTTAGTTTATTCTAAAAATAGATTAATCTAATGAAAGTATTTATTTTTCTTTTCTTTCATTGTTCTAAGAACCCTACGCAAATATAATAAAATAAAGTAAAAAGAAATAAAAACCAAGAAACCGTATTTTGTTGTTGCAAAATAAAATATGTGAATTTTTTTATATATTCAAAACTATTACTTGACATACTATATTTTAAAAATGCTTTGGCTTGTAGCTTGGACTACAGTCCATAGTGATCAAATAAAACCTTGACATACTGTGTATTAAAAATCAACACCTTTAAGAAAAATCTATTTGCCCTACATGCTGTCCTTTTTTTTAAGATTTTATTGTTTTTTTTGTTGTCATTTTTCGGGTCGTTTTTTTTCGGGAGTTATGTAGCCAGTAGTTGTCATCACTGTTCAGAGGAAGGCTTAGATTCCTCGCTTACCTGTTGCATTTCGGAATGTTTGGCCCAAACAATTTTACCGCCCACCACATCCATAGACATGGCCGGCTCCTCGCGTCCTACTTTGATGATAATGGATCCCTCATCATAGCCAAGAGCAACATTGTTTGTGCCACGCATGCTGGAAATGGTCCAGACGCGTTCGAAGCCATAGTTTAGACACGTCTCCAGGCGATACGTGCCCGAATGCCAAATGCGAACGGTGCCATCTTCAGAGCCGGTTAGCAAAATGGGTAATTCAGGATGGAAACAAACGGCCGAAATGTTCTGTGCATGTCCCTCCAAGGTTTGTACACAGGTTTTGTTCTGATAATCCCAGATCTTAACCAAACGATCATCGGCACCAGAAATTAAATAAGGCTTGTCACCACCATGATAGTAGTCCACACAATTGACGCCTTTCTCATGACCCTCCAGCGTAAAGTTGGCAAAATTTGAGCCCAGTTGCCACACCTTAACAGTGCGATCCAAGGATGCAGAGGCAAAGGTGTTGTTATCCTTGGGATTAAATACAATCTGCATGACATAGTGAGTGTGTCCCTCAAAGACGCGCTGACATGCCCACATTTTCTCCCAGTTCCACAGTTTGATAAGCATATCATCTACAAAAATATTGATACGAATTAAGATAAAATTTAACGAAAATATTTCATCATTCATTCGAGATTTTTGATATGTGATATCTGCATATTGGGAAATTGAGGTCATCCAGAGGCAAGAGCATCTATCAAAAATCTCTGGAGAACGTGAAATATGTTTGGAATACCTACCACTGCTAGTGAGAACCAATGGCTGTGTGGGATGCACGGCAATACAGCGGAGGTAATCCGAGTGCGCCTCATAGGAATGAACCTTCTCCAGAGTGTTATAGTTGAAAATACGTATTTGCATATCATCGGATCCGGTAATAATCCAATTTTTGCGTGCCACGAAGCGAGCGGAACGCACTGGCACGTCGCATACCTCGAAATCTTTAACCAATTGCTGGTTCTCATAATTCATGATGTGTACGTGGCCATTGTATAGAGCACACAACATCCATGGTTCGGCCGGATGCAGATCAACGCACTTGACACGGTCAGAGCGCGATGTCAGACGACGCTTGATGTCCAATTTAAGGGGCATCTTTCTGATGTTTGACTCTCAGTGTTTAACAAGTTTCTAATACCGCTAATCAAAATTATTATCCACTATATATATAAAAAACTTGCTGCCGTTCTGCTTCTTCTCGGTCTTGTTAATGTGTCAGAGTTGAGGGGCAGTGTTGCCAGATGTCGCATTAGTTAAACAGCGGTGTATTTGCTATTCACTACGATACACGTTTACACGTAACACTTTTTTTGTTCTAATTAAATTTAATAAAACCTTAAACTTAAGTATGGAAAGATTTAAAAGCTTTAATTTTTGGGGTATACAAAAACAATCAGTATTACAATTGAATTAAGAAACGAAACTTGCGTATTGGGCGTAAAAGACAAGTGTTTTTTGCGATGTGGCAACGCTAAGCGATGACGTTTTATAGACCTTTTCTGTTGCAATTCTTGTTTTGGTAAACGAAAAAGATGAATTATTCACAAAAGTTACACAAATTAAAGTCATTGTTGCAGTAGTTATTTGCTTTAATTGAGCCTTAAGTGTAGGGAAAACACCGTGTTGATTTAACGTTGTGGTGATTCAGTTATTAATGTGTGGCACTTGTTGCCGATAAAAAATTTAAACTTTTTTTTGTAGAAAGGAGGACATAATAGACTTATAAGGGATTTTAAGAAAATGTTGCGAGTAAGCTGAAAATATAGCTGATGTTTTCTATCATCAAACGCGGAAAAAAGCATTCTATTTTTCAAAAAAGGAAAAACTCCCACTGAAATCGGCTCTCTTAAATTTCCCACAATTTTATTTTGAAAAAATCTAGATTTGACGAAAAAAAAATTAATTGACAACAGTGTCTGATGCGCTCTCTCTCTTTTATCCTGAGCTTATCAGAACTTACTCTCTTATCCTAAGCTCGAATTTTCTTTGCATTTCTCTAAGCTAAGGGGAAAAGCACAGGTCTAGTAAACTGCCATGAGTGGAACTTGTCCCCCAGTGGATCTAGAAAATCGAGACATATTTTGAAAAAATCTAATTAATATTGTCCAATTTCGAAATAACTTATTTTTGAAAAAAAAATCATGGTTAAAAGATAAATTTCAGTTTTGTCGCAAATTTTGAATACGCGCCTGTTTTGTTAGCGCCGCCAATGGTTAGATTTGAAACTACGAACCGCCATCCATTGTCGTTTGGACAAATTAATTCAAGTATGTTTTGGTTTTTACGATAAGAAATGGAAAACAAATATTCGATACACATTTTAATTTTAACAATAATGTAATCGATAGTTCTTCACTTCCAATTGTTATTATTAACAACCAAAATCTGTGGCCTACGGAATAAGATGCCTTGCTGGTACTATGACAAAAAAGAGCTACGTGAAACACCTTCAATCCTCGATGGGATTACCTACGAGACAGAGCGTCGCTATAGGAAAGAGGGCGCACGCTTTATCATGGAATGTGGCACCAAAATGGGACTCGGTCACAATACAATGGCCACCGGTGTCGTGTACTTCCATCGCTTCTACATGTTCCACTCGTTTAAGAGCTTCCCACGCTACGTTACCGCCTGCTGTTGCCTGTTCCTCGCTGGAAAGGTGGAGGAGACCCCGAAAAAGTGTCGGGACATTATTAAAACGGCGCGAGGTATTCTCAATGACAATTACTTCTACTCGTTTGGAGACGATCCTAAAGAGGAGGTAATGACCCTGGAACGCATCCTGCTGCAGACGATCAAGTTTGATCTGCAGGTGGAGCATCCATATACGTTTCTGCTCAAGTATGCGAAGTGTTTCAAAGGCGATCAACAGAAGCTTCAGAAAATGGTCCAAATGGCATGGAATTTCGTCAATGACTCGCTCAGTACGGTCGTCTGCCTGCAGTGGGAACCAGAGATTATAGCTGTGGCTTTAATCCATTTGGCCAGCAAACTGAGCAAATTCACGGTGCTGGATTGGCTGGGACGTCAGCCACAGCATCAACGTTGGTGGGATATGTTTGTATCAAATGTTACCATGGAGATACTGGAGGATATTTGTCATCAGGTGCTTGATCTTTATCAGTCCACGCAAAAGGAAGGCCAGGAGCCCAACAGTCCGCCCCAAAAGCCGCCCAGTCGTGCCGACAGTCCCACAAACGTTAAATCTCTTAACCTCAATTCCAGCCAAGTCGAGTGCCAACCGCCACCTCCACAGCCCAGTGGCAATGGTGGTGGTGAGCTGAACAACATACAGACCATCAAGTCGCTGGCCAGCGCTGTTCCCGTTGCTGTTGTCTCCATACCGCCGCCTAATGACGCATTACCTCTGGTCGCAGCGAATGCAGTCGGCGCTCCACTGCCGCCCAACAACCTGAACAGTAATGCCAACTATCACATGTACCATGCACCGCCGCCGCCTCCTCCTCCCGTTGTGCCCATGCCGCCATATGCAGCCAACGCCTGGGCACAGCAGCCGCCGCCTCCAACGCACTACAACACAGCAGCACCACCGCCACCCGGCATGGGACCAGGGGACCGGGACCAGCTGGTGGAGGCCCACCTGGCTACTATAATGCCGGACGCCAACAGCAGCAGCAACGCTATCAATAAATTGGCCTAGAGCATTTATCGTCAAAATTTGCACCCGGGCGAGAAAGCTTTTCTAAGTGCAGAATTTAATCGAATTTAAAATCCTGCCACGGAATATGTGTGAGCTTTAGGATTTTATCTCGCCCGGGTGCAAATCTTCATGAGCATTTGCCTAAAGGCTAAAAATGTTGTAGAAATCAGAATCAGTTGTCGAGTTGTTTAGTTAGGAGAAGAATAACGTGAATAATAAATAATATTAATAAAGCGTAATTTTATTAAAAACAAAACGTTATTCTCACCGTTGCATTATTTGCGAGGAGATTGGATTTGGGTAGGATTTGGAGTCCACAATGTTGAGTTGGGGGTTGTTCACGAAATGTAATGAGCAAGTGTGCGTATATGTGGCTGTGATTATTTTGTAATAAAGTCATTTATACGACAGCAGCTAATCGTGATTTCAAATGAATTCAATATTAATTAAATTCATGAATTTAATGTATATTTTAAATATCACGATTAGTTTCGTGCCGTGTAAACGCCGAATGTTTGTTCGAGTGTGCGATTTTACTTGGCTACTTACAGTTTATAATGTATTGTAGTTTTAATTTAGTATACAAGCTAAGCTATATACGCTATACATATGTAGTATATATATTTATTATATGCATACTTTATATTGTGATATATGTATGTACGTTACGTGTTTGGGCGTGGCTTGCACACGTATATGGTTCTATATAAATATTGCAAATTGATTAACGGCTATTGTGAATAACGTTATAACACATACATAAAATTCGCGCACATCTGAACCCCTCCAAAAAAAACTCCTCATGCATCCAGTGATCCAACTTTTTAACGTTTATGCGCGGCCGCTAAGCGTGAATTGTAAATTTGTAAATAGGCAGCGTCGGCATACAAATGCAATAAGAATATCAACTTTTGTCTGTTCCAGCTTTCACAATAATCAACAAAATGTAAGCTTTTAAATAAATGTCAACTATTTAAGCCAATGACAATTGCTAAAGTTATAAATTTAAATGCATTTTTCAGCCAATAAACGATATTCAAACCAATTCTGCTATAACTTATTGAAGCGTTAAAACAAACAGTAAACAACAACATTAAAAGGTAGAACAGTATAAGTAATGAGATTACATAGATCTTAAACTATATGACAGCTAGGTGATATTATGCATAATTACTATCTTTCTTTCAATATGCATAAATTAAACAGAATTGGCTTGAATATAACACAATTATTATAAAACATGCTAGTGTCATCAGTTTACATATTTAACACAAGTTTCTTTGGTCGAAAACGAAAGCGGGAACAGATCGAAAGCCATTGCAATCTTGCATTCAATAATCTCTCAATTTGAAAATTAACAAAACGCAACCACGCATAAACATTCTGTGTAATGTGTTTGATTTTGTTTTGTTGTTGTGTGTGTGTGGTGAGTTAAAGTGTTTGTGTGTGTGTGTGTGTGTGCGTATGTGTGGCAGCTTCTAACATTTGCGCGTCAATGTTAATTCACCACAGGCATAATACTGTGGTATCATTATAAACTCGGGCAGCTCGAGTCGAGTTGATGAGATTGAAGTTGATGCTGCTGCCGATGCGGAAGTGGTTGCTGCTGTCGCCGGCTGTTGCTGTTGCTGTCGGGTCTGCCGCACAATGTGTCCAATTTTACCTGAAATCGTATTTATTATAAAAGTCCTCGACGAGTACTGTAATTCCAACACTTACCTAGCACGTTGACGCGATGAAAACGCGCATCCAATTGCCGCAGCACGTAGAGATCGGGATGGCGATTCCAAGCCGCCAGAATTTCAGTTACCTTTACGGGCACCATGGTTGCATTTTCAGCGTTGCTCTAAAAAAGAAATAGTCAAGAAAAAACAACCTTTTATAACCATGGTGAGTTTTGTAGAATTTTAAAACTAGATGAACTTAGTTTCTTTAGACTTAAGTCTAGATTAATAATATTTTATTTTCTAACCCGCTTGAATTGCACATTGAGCTGTTGTTGTTGTTGTAGAGTCTCCTGTTGCTGCTGCTGAGTAATTAGCTCGATCAGCTTCTTGAGCTTGCGATGATTACACTGTCGCTTGGAGACATGCAACAGCAGCTGCTTCAGATCGCCAACATCCGTGTCGTGTTCTGACGGAGCTGACAGCTGCTCAAAGTAGCCGTGCAGCAGGGATGCATTGTAGGAAACGTGAAGTTTGTCCAGCGCCTGCACCAGATGTTCCTCACTCAGTTGCGCCGTGGACAGGCGTGCCACCAGCGGTTCAGTCGAAAAGCTTTGCTTGAGCAGCTGTTTTAATCCAAATAAAAGTAAAAAGTACACGATTAAAACAAGATCTTTTGACAACCAAATATGAAAAAATAGTTGGAATAGTGTTAACCATACGCCTATAAATACATTTGGGTTAACGGAATAAACATAAGTTTTATTTTTTTTATACTTTCAGTTAAATTGGCTACCAGCTGGAAATAACGTCGTGCCTCTAGCCAAGATCAGTTTACCTAGCACACTTTACTATATAAAAATTAACCAAATTTAGAAAAGTAAAACAAGGGAACCTGGTTTTAAGAGACCCTGTACTTATTCTGTAAAAAGCAATTTGTATATTTTCGAGTTTCTAATCCGATCGTGATAAATTATGCGTGGCAAAATTGCAAATTTACAATTTTCAGACAGCTTAGAACATAGAGGAACCTAAATACTAAGTTTGGTACAACCAGATATTCTAAATCTATAAATCTGTAAAATCAAGAAACAATTTTGCATATCGCTTTTAAGAAACCTAATACTTTTCAAGTACGGGGCCTACGAATCGAAAAGCGTCTCGATTTCATTGTAAACATTCCTTGCCTAACCCACATTGGACGTTATGAGCTTGGAGTACTAACACAAACAATGAACTTATGTTTGAATGTAGACTTTTTTAAGCGGAATATATTTAAGCTTGATCACAAAGATATAAACAAAAAGCAATAGGAATCTGATACCAATTTGTGGCAATTTAAATTATTTAAAATTGTAATTAATAAATAAAATGTAAAGATAAATACGTTTTTCAATTTGTTCAACTCACCTGCACGCCGCCAAAATTATTATCACACGAAATAAACCTTTGGTTGTAATGACCCATATCGCCGGCGCCACCCGCCACCGGAGAATTGTGCCAACTGAAGAGACCGCCAAACTCATCCAAATATCCGGGAGAGCCGCTGCGACAACGCGTCTGTTCGGCACGAGTATAAAGAGAGAGACTGCTGCCACGGCTGCCAAATCGTCGTCGACACTTGGAGCAGCTGCTTAAATCCAGGGCCTTGCCAATGGTATTGGCGAGGAACTCCTTTTCCAGGCAGTCCAAGCAAGTCTCCTCGCCATTGCCCAAATCAAACTGTGTCGAATTGTTGGCCATGGCTGCACTGGCAGCGACAACAGCAGCTACTGCCACAAGCATAGGTGCCTCATCGGATTGTTGTTGTTGCTGTTGATGTTGCTGCTGGTGTTGTAAGTTGACAGCACGGAAATCTGTGCAGCTATAACAACGTTCATCGAAAATAGGCTGGGAACGGCGTGACTTGGAAGAGGATGCACAGCTTTTGACAGCGGAAACTAAAGATGAAGAATTGGAGAGCGTGCTCAGGCGTTTTGGCTTCGCACCCGTTAGCTTGGAATTGCATGTTTCCTCGACTGTATGAGCATGTTCGCTGGGCACACTGGTGCTGCGACTGAAGCTGGTGTAAGCGAGTGTGCTGGGCAGCGAGTGTGCAAGCGTTGTGGCATCTGGAGCGGCAACATCTGTGTAATCCTCATCATCTTTGCCACCACACAACAGCTCATCTGCATCCACTTCGGAGCCAGCATCCGCATCCGCTTTGATTTGATCCAAGTTGAGACTAATACGTGCAAATTTCTTGCTTAATCGCTGCAGTGCCTCCTGTGGCGGTGGCAGAGGCAGCGGAAGCTCCTCAATTGGCGAACTGTAGAGCTGGCGTGTCTGTGTGGGCGTGCCCATGTGCCTGCCACTTTGCAACTGACTGTAATCGCGTTGCATGAGTAGAAGATTAGCATGTCCCGCTGCGGCAGCTGCCTCCTGTGCAGCAGTGGCCGCAAACTCAAGCTCCGACGAAGGATCCGGCTCAAAATCCATTTCCAGAAAGTCTGTCTCATCATCGCGAACCAAACTAAAATCCAAATTACGTCCACCTCGTCCTGTACTGGCATCCAATGCGGCCATATCAAAGTCAGCGGCATCGCCACGATACGCATAGACACAATCGTCGGAGTTAAGGGATATCTCTTCAGCATCCACATCATCATCGTCGTCGAGTAAGATGAGATCGTCGGCATAGTAATTATCGCTGGCATAGCTCAGATTCTCTGTGGAGTTGTTCATGGAGGTGCGACTGGAGCTAAGGCCGCCAACGGCCGCGTCGGTGGGCGAGAGTGCGGAGGCAGCAGCAACTGCTGCTGCTGCTGCAGCCAAGTCGCAATTAAGTGGCTGCAGCGCAGTCAGCGTGTAGGCAGCGCCGATGCCAATGTTGATGCCATTTAGCTGTTTAGCATTATTACAAAAACAGCAAACAATAAGAGTGAGACAAAGAAGAACCAAAATAAATAAATAAATAATGACAACAAAGACATTCACTTGCCTTATCACTGGTGTCTTCTAGGCATACGATGGCTGCAGCAGCGCAGTCGCCGTCATCGTCGTCGTCCGGTTCCTCTCCTCCGCCCTCGTCCTCGATGTGTGCAACACAAGTGGGCGTAACAGCAACAGCGCCTATTGTTGTTGCTGTCGTTGTTGTAGCTGTAGCTGTTGATATTGGTGTTGTTGTTGCTGCTGCTGTTGTTGTTGTTGCTGTGGCAGCTGCTGCTGCTGCTGCTGTTGTTGTCTGTTTTTGTTGTTTCGCTTTTGCCATTGTCCTTTGCAGTTTTGAATGCTCCTCGCCATCGGGGCTAGTGAAATTAAGTGTTGAGTTGCACTCCACAAGATTGTTGTTATTATTTAGGTTTAGTCGCCACAAGCCATCGTGTTTTAATTTATTTATTTTAATTTTATCTTTGCCAAAACCAAAACGATAATCGTTATCGCTCATGTCTATTAGAGCTGTGTCGTTTCGCTCTGAATAGGTTCAAATGAACGAGTCATAAAAATGAGCGAATAAACTTATTCAGTAATTCATGAACATATCGTTCACTTTGTTTAGTCGGTCTTTTGCTCATTTTTTTTGAAGCTGTAAACAAAAGAGATCAATTAAGCAGCAGATCTGGGTGAACAAAAATGGCTCCAACTACCGTACAAATTGTTTCCCATTTTTAAATACTTTCCAGAATCAATTCGCTCAAATGTTTTCTTACTCAAAACTGGGGCTTTAAACACGAAACACATACTAATAATTCACCTTATTTATCAAATTCATAATTACTTTGGTTTGATTCAATTTGATCTTCTCTTTTAATAAAACAATATTATTTACTTTATTAAGTTTAACAGTAACCTAACAGAGACGGTTAGTTTTACAGAGGCTTCAACAGTGCCAGTGCCGGCGATAGCCGTACAGCATACAAAACAGAACAATTGAATTCAAATAAAGGACACAGTGTTTACATATTCACATGTTAGTTTGTTTAATTAGACTAAGTCTTTATTCATATAACGAAACTAGTACTACAACATAATCGATAAGCAAAATATAATTAACGGTTAAATATAGGAACAAAAGCATAATAAAAAAGTCGTGCTGACATAACAGCTTAAATAACTTTTCCAAAAACTTCCAAGCTGTAAATAAAATATAGATTAAAATGTATATAATAATTATGCACTTTATAAATTTACCCATAGATGCATGTTGTATTGGCGCCATGATTTGAAAGGAATTTAACAATCAAATTTTGTATGGCATTGTTGTTATTGATTTTATAAGTTTGTGTACGTTTCGTAGGCGCATTATCGTATACCCATTGACCCAATAATTCTTTTTTACCGTTTGATAATAATCCCTGACAGTAAAATTATTGATAAAATAAGCACGAAAGTGGATGAAAATATTAAAATCTTACGTAAACTTCAAAGTCCTTTGGTGCATTATTCACGCATAGCTGGGGCGTCATCTCCTTGGGCACATGGGTTAGGGCTATTTCTTCCATTATTATGACTTTGGCTAATCGAATAGACACCGTCGCGCTAGAGCCAAGAAATCCGAAACACGCTCCTGGAAATAAGCTTGAGCGCAACATATTTATCGGAGGATTAACATTAAACTCTAGACCCAGGATAGTCTTTAAAAAATTTGAGCCTGCTATAGGCTTAGCGTAGACATGATTTATCCGGGCGCCCAGCTCGTCCGCAGCAAAGTTTACTCGACTATCTGTTATAGCTTTTGGTTTTATGTTAGAACTTGACTGAGCAATACATTGGAAGCTCATTAACTGTTTTTTCAGATTATACACTTCATCCTGAAGGGCACTAAGCTTGGATTTCACAATGGAATCCACATAAGCGTACAAATCTCGCGAATCACCTGAGATGCAACCGAAATCGCTTTTACCTTGGGAATCGGGTGCTATTTGTTTGTTTGATATCATTTTCTGAAATATTAAAAGTTTAACAACCAATAATTAAATTAAAATTATAATAATATAATCATATTTACAGTTAGGCAAGTAAAATCTTCTCTTAGGCGACTAAGTGATTTACTGTTATTTTTGTTGCTAAAGAGCAGGTAAGAAAAAAATAAAAGCAAAATCACAAACGTTACAAAGTATATTAGGCAGATGCGTCTAGTGCCCCTGTTTCTTCCGTTGTCCATTTTTTTCGTTATTTAAATTTTTTTATATTTACAATTCGAAGCGTTACTGAATTCTACTGCGATTCAAAAAAATGTGTATACAATATCGATATTATTGTTATTAAGCGACATCATAGGCGGCGGAGCTAACAAAATAAAAAGTGACGCCACTGTTTTGAAACGTGTGGCAGCCTTGTTTTACGGAAATGAGTGCATTCAAAATGGACTACTACTTGTTTTTGCTACTAAAAGCATAACTATATTTTATCAAATTTATAATTACTCTGCTTTTACTAATATAATCTTTACTAATATAGTCTTTCGACGTTTTTTTTTATTATTAATCAATTGGTACAACTATAATAAAGGTTTAAAAAACCGCCGCCTTAACAGAAGTGTTAAGCAACAGAGACTTGAAAAAACTGTTAAAAGCACTTGCTTCACCGCTGTTAGGTGCGGAGCAACTGCAAAAGCATCGATATCTGCTGTTAAAGCAATTTGTATCGATTAATCTGTAATTATTCGACAACTTTAGAGTGTTGCCAGAATTTCAAGAGCTGAAATAGCTTAATTGTTCCAAGAAAGTAGTTAGAAATAGCTAAAAAGGCAGCACTGCATCTCTAACGAAAACAGTCAAGCATTTGCGGAGTGTACACAAAAAAGGAAAGGCTTTCTTTTCAGCCAGCTGCAGCAGTTGCGCGCACAACAAACGCTGGGGCTGCAAAGTAATATAACGAGCTAAATTTCTACACTTCACATATAATTTTAAATTACCTAAGCTGTTCAAATCAGAAAGTAAATAAAAAAAAGTTGCTCAAAATTTGAGTGCTAATTAAAGGGCGCAAATTGGCCCGTGTGTGTGTGTGCGTAAGTGCATCAAAGAAGTGCAATAGAAAATAAAATAAAAATTGATTTTTAACCAGTGTCAAGTGTGCCAACTACAACAACAACAGCAACAACAACAGCAACAAAATGGTGCAAAAATTTCAATCTCCCGTTCGCGTCTACAAGTATCCCTTTGAGCTCGTTATGAAGGTGTGTATCTTATTTGCAGTAGGCGTGTCGCACGCCCACCTCCCCACTCGCAACCACACATCCCATGACTGACTGACTGGGTGTGAGTGTGTCCATATGTGTGTGTTGTTTGTGTGTAGGTGTTCATGCGCCTGACGCATGCCTCTGTGTTAATTCATTTCATATCGAAATTGTAAATTATTTCAAGTTACATATATTAATTGAGAACAGCTGTCATTGAGTTGGCTGCATTTCCCCTACCCAATCATCTTCAATACAGCACACAGCTGCTTGCATCTTCCGCCTGCACTTACCTTTTCTTTTAACTGTCAGTTATCGTCGCACATCGCATGCAGCAAATAAATAAAATTAACCTTGACTCTCCACTTCCCCTCTCCCGCTCTCTGTCTGTCTCTCTTGTTCACTTTGCTCTCGCAATTGAATAACCCGCGTATGTAATTTCATGAATGGAAAGCCGCCTTTCTAGCCAGACAACGATGGGTGCAGAGGGGGAAGAGGGAGACGGTCAGCTGCCCATTTCGTGTTTTGCATACCAGATTCCGCCTCATAAAGACAGACAGTGACAGGAAATAAGCGATTATGGGCAATTGTGTACAATAAAAAACAATCAGCAAAGAAAGAGAGGCAGATAGAAAGAGAGGGAGAGGTAGAGCTAGACATAACACATGACAAAAACAAAATAGACAATGCAAATAAATTAGAGCTTATCTCCAGTATGCTAAATATTAAATGCCCTCACTGACAGCTATGACAGCAATATGATATAAGCTATGATATGAGACCTATTCGTTAAATACTATCAAAGTGGAACGTTATCAACTTATCACTTAAATTGGGCTTTATTTATTTTGAAGAAGAATGCGAACAATAAAAGGATTGCATAAAAGGGCATAAAAGGGTCTCTTTGACTTAGAGTCTCAGGTAAACGAAAATGTAGAAACAAATTTAACATACAAACCAGACTCGTAAATTGTAATTGTTATTATTTGGTTTTTAACTCAAGTCGAAAGTACATATCTCATGTCAGGGAATATAATGCTATAATTTAAAATACAAAACAAACACATAAATTATTATGCACAATAATTTTATTCATTTCTAACAGAACTTAACTGTAAAACATATTATGTATCTCATATCAAAGTAGATATGTATGTATTCTTAGAAATCTTAAACATAAGACTAGGTTCTAAAATTGTTATTATTATAATTTATTTCTACCATAGAACCCATGTAATTCTTATAAGCAATAAAATTATAGCTCATCGAAAAACCCCTAAACATAAACTTGATGTGTAGTATTTTTGATCTTGTTGATTGATTACAAATATTTGATTACTATCTATTATCTACTTTTAAATAGTTTAGACATTCAATTTAGGATTTGTTTTAATCAAACATTGTATTTCTATAATAATTCTACAATAATTCCATATATTTATAATTTTTTATGAACTAGAAATGGGTTCTATCTGTTAGATCCTCCTCCCTTTGTCGTTTGGAACACCAAGGGTGTATCCCTATCAGACATCTGATAACATTACGTTGGGTTATTTCTGAGCTATCAGCTAATTGGGTTTATATTCCGATTATTTGTATGCAAAACTGCCTGACAAACATTTTATTGCTATCTATGTACACATACATATATGTACATGTGTACATATGTATGTGTACATATATAGAGGTGTACTTAATTAAATTTTGCGCTTACATTGATTGCACGAACAAATGGCGCATTAATTGAGTGATGCGCAGCAGCAAACAAATTAATTTATTTATTATTATCAATGGAATTAATTTGCTTAGTTTTGTTATTGGGTACAAGCCACATGTCATTGACTTTACAATAAATAAAAAAAAAAACAAAATAGTTAGTGGCACACACACAAACACACACACACACAGACGCTTTTACCAACTGTATGTCAAACTAATTGGCTTAACAGTAAAAATAATCGCATTACTATACTATATTCTCTCCCATTGAAATAATATGGTCACGTTTTGAGGCACTCGTTGTCAATTTGCTTGATAAAACCGGAAAATCTCTTGCCTAAAGTTGTTGTATAAAAGACTTAGAATTGAAAGACCTTAGATAAAGTTATTGTGAAGCGCTCTTGGTAATCAAATTTCATACTTGAAAGTTAAGGAAATGTTACTACGTACCATAAAAGTTATGTCTGAAAGTGTGATTCATTATGTTGATAATATAGACAGAGTTTTATAACGGAAGTCACAGGGAAGCCTATATCTTTAATGCCAATGAATTAAGTCCATAGTTCAAATAGTGCTTCAAGTGCGTATACAGATAAGGTCTAGTTAAATTACTTGACTTTTGGATTTATCTACTGACGGACATCTATTATGGATATAATAAAGATTGAGTAGCCCATGGATTAAATGTGATATCCTATAACTTTCAACGTATATTTTGTGCACAGGATTTCGTGAGTTTCATCAAGATATCTGCATAGAATTTCTTTATTTTTTAAGGGGCACGGTTTGTTTTAAAAAATCAGAAACACGCTCTTTCGTTTCACTTGAAATCTGCAACAAAGGAAAAGAAATGCAATAAATAAAAGATTCTTTTGTATGAAGCAAACAATGAAAAGTAAACGGACACGAAAACACAGTTATAGTATAAGCAAAACATTTAACTACACTTTACAAGGGCACAATGAATTCATCTAGAATTTTCTGAGCTGTAAAACATTTGGAATATTTAAGATGACCATCATATATAACAGTAAAAGATATTGATATCAAAAAGAAACACTGTCTTCGAAAGTATAAAGAAAATTCTTGTTAAAAATGTATTTGATGAAAAGCACAATTATAATCCAAAGATGTGTTTTAAATGTCAGCTATTTTTAGAAATTATTATGAGAAATTGCAAGCGTTTGTAATGTTGTTGCTTTTGTGATTGTGACGTAACAGCCAGAAGGCATTAGGGTAAATGCAATGCTCAAGGCCAACATCAACATCCACATCAACATCAATTTCCATTTGTTTTCTGTGTGTGTGTGTGTGTTGGTGAGAGGCGTCAATGGGATCTGTCAGAAAAGTTATTAAGTATACGTCACTTGTGTCAGAGAATTCGCATAGTCAAAGCTGCAAGCTGCAAACCAGCAACGTTTTCTAACGGGTAATTAGCATTTTATATGAGCTGGCAAAATGCGGCAAGCTGAGCAACAACAACTAGCAAACACAATTTACAACACAAGTGTCAACAGAGTCCAGGCCATAAATCTGCCATTCAGACATGTTCTTAATGCGGCTGTGGCTGTGGCTGCTGTGCTTTGGCTTTTCCTTTGGTTTTGGCTTTTGCTATGAAACAAGCTCGTAAATATGTATGTATGTAGTTCAACTGGGACCTCTGCTGAGTACAACTCAAGTGGCTGTTCACACGCTCCGACCACTAAATAATTGAACTCAATATGGAATATATTGGCTTAGAGGAGAGACAACAAGTTGTCAGCTCGTTTGTCTTTTCCCAGACAACTGGCAACACGTGCCTGGGCACGTCCTCACACACATCTCCCATGAACCTTTTTAAATATTTATTATGGCTGTTTTAATTAGCTAGTAGCGTGTGAGGAGAATCTGAAATGCCATAGTGTTGCCTTACACTATTTTTGAAAGGACACGCGTTCAAGTTCGTGTCCTTGTCCGCTGTTGGAATTTTAAAAATGTATGCACGAAAGCTAGCTTTTGCCTTTAATAACATATATGAATACCCCACAGATTTTTCCCATACAAGTTATAAAATTTATAATACTATTTGTTTATGCATAAAAAAAAATCAATGAAGTCGCAACGTGAGAAATTTCTTGGGGCACGCAACACATGAGATTAAATTGTATAACGCCTCCCGGAATTATTTATGACCATTTACTGACACATTTATTTGGAATTCTGCGTAGAAAGTGTTTTTTTCCCGCATTTGTTTACGCCTTTTATATAAAGATAATTGGTCCAGAATTAGGCAATAATCATAAAGAACAAAAGAAAGGAATGTTTGTGATAAGTTTTTTTTATGGAGGCTCTTGGTAAATACTTAAAAGAATGTATAAATCTTATTGTGATAAGTTTGTTTTGGATGCTCTTGCTTAATCGGTGGAAAATGCTTAGAATTTTGAAGAATTTTTAAGTATTGAATTCTTATTTTCTTTTGGATGCATTTTATATAAATAAATAAAAATAATGCATTAAGCTACGGTGGAGCAAGCTCGACAGTAGGAGACCCTGTACTTTTTGAGTGCAAAGCGTTCACTACAGATTGTTTCAGTTTCAAAAAATCTCTATAGATGGCACCAATAAGGAGATATCAGTTGATTTTTCCCGTAACATTGTTAGTTGAATAACTTCCGCGTTTATCATTTGGATGAACTTTGCAGGATAGGTTTGGACTATAGTCTGTATAATACATACTAAAAATCAAGGGGCTACCATCAAAGGTGCTCTTGTAATTCGACTTGGAAATTTTGTATTTTAATTTGCGGGGGCGGAGGGGGGCGTGGCAAAAATCTAAAATAAACTCGTTCAATGCAAGATATAAATGTACTTTCATGCCAAATTTGGTGTCTCTAGCTCTTATAGTCTCTGAGATTTAGGAACTCAAAAAAGGGACAGACGGACAGACAGACGGACACGGCTATATCGACTCGGCTGTTGATGCTGATCAAGAACATATATATACTTTATAGGGTCTACCAGGCCTCCTTCTGCCTGTTACGCACATTTGCACAAACGTAATAGACCCATTTGTACTTTTTTAAAGTACAGGGTCTAATAATATTTAACAAAATCTGACTCTGCAAGAGATACAAAATATGGCATGTCGAATTTTGGTTTGTGGTTTTTCCAAAATTGTTTATCTGCAGCAAAATAAATATTTATGTCAATGCTAAGTAGACTTATATTTTTTAAGTATTCGCATACAAAAGAGACGCTTAAAGTTTGCCAGAATTTTCGTTTACCATCTATAAATATGTCAAAAAGGCACATGCGATAATATCAAGCCAAGAGGTCGATATTATTATTTATTGTGTATAAAGATTCCTTTGTTTAAGCCAGTTTGCAATATTGTAGACTTGTATCTTGTAAGTTCAACTTGCAATGGAATTTATATTACATATTTGCTGCTCAAGTAGAAATTCCTTTGTTTGGATCCATAAGAATGTTCGATGTTTAATTTTGGACTTGAAATGAATCAAGTGGGTTTCTCTAAACTGTTTTGCTAAAAACGGATGCAAATAAAGGAGGCAGCTGTTTTGCAAATTGGCATTTATTTTGGCAAATGTCTGTCGCGACTGCTGGTGCGACATAAGTACTTGTTTGTATCTGTATCTATACCTACTTATATCTATATCTGAATCTGTGTCTGTATCTGTGTCTGTATCTGTTTGGGTGACGACCATGGCCCTAGGCCAAGTTCATGTCATAAATTGGCTTCTGTTCAAGGGCAATGTCATTGGCATCAGCAACATTCGGTTGTATGTACACATGTGTGCTTTAAGTGTAATTAATATGAAAAACTTGTGTATTTTATCATCATTAGGCCTACGAGCGTCGCTTTCCCACATGCCCCCAAATGCCCATAGTGTTGGACTGTCAGGTGATCAAGGACGAGTGTCTGGAGAATGGGGCCAAAAGGAATACAAGTCGACGCTGCAAACTGGCCGTTGATGCACCCTACATCTTTAAGAAATTGATTGGCGTCGATTTTGTGTTCTTTCTGCAGACCAACTATCTCGATATGACAAATCGCACACTGAGCATTGAGGCGGTCAACGAGAGCTTCTCGTCACGCATTGAGATCTTTGAGCGTTGTCGCTATTATGCGCATCCGGATAATTCGGAATGGACATGCTTTGATCAGACCGCAACACTGGATATTAAAAACTTTTTTGGCTTTGAGCATTCCATGGAGAAGATGGGCATGAAACAGTACACACAAACGACACTCAAGGGTAAGGAGATCATTGAGTATTTCATCAGTCAGCTCGAAGAGGAGGGAGTTACGCATGTGGAACGTTGGGTGCCGCCATTGAATGCACCCAAATCTCCAATCACTGGAGAACATCATGATATACTACTTGATGGTGATTTTATAGCACGCAATTTGGGACAATTGTCACCGATGCAGGAGTCCAAACTGTTGGAGCTGCGAAAAATGCTCGATGGTGTCGATGATCTGGAGCGAATGCCCAGTTATCAGACCATCTTGCGTTTCTTGTCAGCACGCGACTGGCATGTGAGTCAGGCCTATGCCATGCTCTGTGATTCCCTCAAATGGCGTCGGGAGCATTGCATCGATTCCCTGCTACAGGAATACAGCAAGCCATCCGTTGTGATTGATCATTTCCCAGGCGGATGGCATCATCATGACAAGGATGGTCGACCCATTTATATACTGCGTCTGGGTCACATGGATGTCAAGGGTCTGCTCAAGTCCTTGGGCATGGAGGGTCTATTGCGCTTGGTCAGTTAACTACTTAATTACTTAAACCATAAACTTAACTCAATCATTCTATTCTTATCATCACTTTCACTTTCACTTTTACAGTCGCTGCACATTTGCGAGGAGGGTATTCAGAAGATTAATGAGTCTGCCGAGCGTTTGGATAAGCCCGTGCTCAACTGGTCTCTGTTGGTCGATCTTGAAGGTCTCTCGATGCGTCATCTATGGCGTCCTGGCATCAAGGCATTGCTCTACATTACCGAGACTGTTGAACGCAATTATCCTGAAACCATGGGCCGTGTGCTTGTTGTGCGTGCTCCTCGTGTATTTCCCATAGCCTGGACTATTGTCAGCGCTTTCATTGGTTAGTTGACTTTAACCAGAGCTGTAAAAGATTGCAATCAATGAAAGTAAATGGTTCCAATCGAATTGATTGTAATCTTCATACATTGCACATCGTTGCAATCCTTTACGCCTCTTAATCTAACGTTTGAAAACCAATTTTAATGATTATCATTTGCAGATGAACATACGCGCTCCAAGTTTCTCTTCTATGGCCCAGACTGTGAACACATGAAAGATGGACTTGCTCAGTACATTGATGAGGAAATTGTGCCTGATTTTCTGGGTGGTCCCTGCAAGGTAACATGATTTGTTAATTAACTTGTGAATTCAAGTGTACTTGTCATAACCCGACATACACCCGAATTCAGAATCGAGTCTGTAAAATTGGTATACATAAGTATTGTATATACTCAAATACTTTGTTATTTATCGTAAATTTGTTTATCCAATCCCTTGAACATTTTGGGCGATCCTTAGACGCATTTATCGCATGTGGAACAAGTTAATCAAAAATACTTAACGCATTGTTATTTAGCTCAATGCGATTGTGTAAGCTGCTTCAAATCTCTAATCCCTCATCCACAAACTCAGCACAACATTGTCCATATAAATAAAAGTGCCGTTTGTTTTAGTCTTATTTTAGTTTGTTATACTTTTTGTTATTGTTACTGGTACACTTTGTTCTACTGTCCAATGCCTTTGTGTTGCGAACTATGTCAAGTCCATAAATATAAACATACATAAACGTTTCGTTTCGCTGCCTTGCTGTCTGTGTGAGACATGAAACAAAAGCTAACCCAAGCAAATGCCAAACACACAATGCACTTATCGATTATGGTTACTGTATAGTATGTTATGTCTTCCTTTTATACTATAATAATAGACAATGATCCATGAGGGTGGCCTTGTGCCCAAGACGCTATATAAAATGAACTCCCTGGAGGATCATGATGATGAGACGCCAGTTGCATCACGTGCTGCTTCTGCCTCTGCTGGCGATGCTTCTACTGAGGGCAAACGTTTGTCTGCTGCCCATCAACATGATCACAGAAATCTCTATAAGACCGTCGAGTTGAAGCCAGGTTTCACCCATGAGCTGCTCATACGTAACTCGGATCCAAAAAGTGTGCTCACCTGGGACTTTGACGTAATGCGCAACGATTTACACTTTACCCTCTATCGCGTCACCGAAGAGTTGCCAGATAAGAGCGGTGCGTCAATATAACTATTTACTAAATAGATAAATTTAATCTAATCCATTTCCGTATACCCCACAGATGCGGCCGTTTCATATTTTGATCTACAGGACTTCGTTGAAGGGGTTAACTATTTCAGAGAGGAGCCAACACTCATCTGTCGGCACAAGGAGAGCGTGCAGGGATCACACGTAATGCATCACAATGATAGCTACCTAATGCATTGGTTCAGTCCAACGGGTGCCCAACTGAATCTGTTTTATGAAGTGCTTAGTTCGGCTAACTACAAGGGATCCATGACCAGTCTGCAGTCGGCGTTCTCATCGAATTCATCGGCAGCAAGCTCCTGCCAGAGTCGATGATATGAGCAGAATGGCCAGAGTGGCGTTGACACCAAGGCGACAACGTTGCCCTGTGCTCTCGGCGTGAATGACGAGCAGATTGACGTGGATCTACTTTCGGGTACACTAATGGAGAAGAGTTTAAATCTATTCGATACTCCAGATATATTTTTTTAAGCCTACCAAATTTGCAATCTCGTATAATTTAATATAGTTCAGTTTAATTTAGTTTAGTTTAGTTTAGTTTGAATTTAATTGTATTTAATTAGCACCGTTTTGCCGTTTATTTTTGTCTTTGTCTTAATAGTTAATCAATATATGTATTTATAACAATTTTGAGCCAAACTAAAGTGAAACGAAATTTGTTAATTAGGACTTTTACAAAGATACAGACATATACATACGTATGGTTGTATCAGAAGATTGAAATTCAAAAAACACGCAATATTCACATTCATTTCGATGCGTCAATTAGTCCATTTTAGCAAGTATATTATATTATATATAGCAGCTAATATACATATACGTACATATAAATCATTATTATATATACATATATATATATATATATATATATAATAATCATAATATTTGTAGCGCAGCTAATTTTGTATGGCTTTTTATAAACAAAAAAAAAGAAAAACGAAACGAATCAATGCCAGAATCAATGCTAGAAATCAAACAATGAGATTTACAAATATCTAATCAATGACTACATGTTACCTAATTAGTTTAATTCCGGGATCTAAAACTAATAAATTCATTATTTAGGATATTGAATTGATTTAAATAAAAATTTATATAAAATGAAACAGAGAAAACAAACAGTTAAGCACAATATCAATTAAAATTCTGTTTAGACTACGAAATTAGTGCTGCAAATAATTAACGTTAAATATTTAGTATTAAGCGCATAATAATGATAATCAATAATACAAACAACAATATAGAGTTTGAATTAATTAAATAGCCAAGCAAATGCCGTTACCTAATTGTGTAAGTTCTAATAAAAATGCAATACATTTCAAACCTAAATCGAATAGTTTTCTAGTGAATTTATTCTTTGGGTGATGTGTATTCGGTGTGGAATATGGTGAAGTTAAGAGATTTATAAGCATATAAATAAAATATCAAAGTGTTGCTGCTTGGGCCGCTCACAGAAGAGATAATCCCTGACTTTACATACTATATGTGCGACATCAGCGCTTGCTTTAATTTAAATTTGAATTACGCGCTGTCAGTGTGACCATTTCGAAGTGTGTTTCTTGGTACACTTTCCAGCACTGCTCCTATCAACAGCTGATTGATTGGTCAATTGATTTTTGATTTTGGCTAAAAATAAACAGCTAGTTATACACAATTATAGAAAAAAATTAAGTTGGTCAATTCAAACGTCTTATCATGCGGCTTATCAGTCGCAGTTGAGTATACGCGGCTTTAGTCTGGTGTACGCGACAACAATAACGAATCTCCTCTGCCCACATTAGTACGTAGGTTCGTTGGTGACGGGAGTTACTCTTTGTTTTTTAAGTTTTATTGTCGTAACAACTCAGAAACGGATAAGCAGCAAGTTGCGCCATCAAACTATTGTAAATAACTCGACTCAATTAAATTTGGAATCAGTTTAAGCGTATCGCTGACCGTTAACGGATCACAGTCAGTCAAGAAAACATGGTTGCATTTCGGGGTGCCAAGTGAGTACATTGATGAAATACAGTACTTGAAATTGTACTAGTTGTTGTTTGTAATCGCAATGGCAAACACACAAGAAGCTGCGACTAACTTAGGCAATATACTTAATTCCGTTGCGGATTATTACAGGAAGGAGGAGAATGTCGAGGTGACGAACATTTATGAGGACAAAAAGATCTTTCCGGACTTTCGCAGTGGACCTTTGGACGAGTATCGCGATAAGGCGAGTTTCTGTTACAAACGTATGAATGTACTGCTTGAGGGTGAAGAGCACATACGACTAAAGGTAATTATCACAACATACATTTAATTGTCCGCAATTTAATTACATTGCACAAAATCCGATTAAGTTAACAGCTCAATCCCGGTACAAAGTTCAATGTACTACAATCCACTACTCATAATTCACATAGAGAAAACCTGTTTAACTATTAATCCATTATATTAGTTTTTGACCATTGTAACTAGTACTATACTTTTGCAAATTTTATTGGATGTCGATTACTTGAGTGTTTATCAATTGATAGAAATCTTTGAACCTCTTCAGTTAAGCCTCAAAGGCAGGTGTTTCTTTTATTGATTACGTGTTTGCTTATCTAAAGCTGTTCGATAGCCATTCTTATCTAACAAAATATTCTAATCATTTTTTCACTTCCTTAACAAACATCCACAGCACAAAGTTTGGCAATGGATGGAAAAACATCCAGATTTCCAAAGGGAACCGGAAGCTCCAAGTCTAGAGCGTACAAGAGAGTTGGCAAACAAGCGTCATCATTTGCTTTGGGAACAGAAATTCTTTGATATCGAACAGGTGAGTAAGCTACTGTAAACTCGATTAAATCATAAATTATTCTAACTTAACAACTGCTTTTAGTTTTTGAAATCGCCCCATTTGATATCAGCCTTTAGCCAGGCCATCTTCAGCTATGACTTTAGTTTTTCTGTCAAGTTTTCGCTATCGAATGGCATGTTTCCCAGCACATTGGTCTCAAATGGCTCTGAGCGTCTGGGCAAATACGTGGCCAAAATATCCGATGATCGCATATTGGGTGCATTTGCTCTAACCGAGATATCTCATGGCACAAACGCAAATGGTAAATAAATATATTAATTTTAATTGTATTTTATTTTAATTTGATTCATATTTTTTTCAATTTTATTCAAATGACTATAACTATAATTAATAATTTAATATTTTGAGTGATAAATTATAAGTTATTGGTTTCTTTAATTTTATTCAAATAAGTATAGCTACTTTAACTATAATTATTAATTTAATATTTTAGGTGGTTAATTATAAGTTTTTAATTTAGAGAATTCTTATTTAATATTTAATATCTTTAATGTTAATTTCGTAAGTGCATTTATTTAAAATTTGTTTAAAATGAATTTATTATTATCTTTTTTTAAACAAGGTATGCGAACTACTGCCACGTATGATAACAAAACGCAGGAGTTTATCATACACACACCGGACTTTGAGGCTGCCAAGTGTTGGGTGGGTAATCTTGGCAAGACTTGCACCCATGCCATTGTCTATGCCCAGCTGTATGTGCCTGATGGCAAGCATCAGGGTCTGAATGCATTCCTAGTTCCAATTCGCGATGAGCTTACGCTCCTAGCATTCCCTGGCGTTACTGTAGGCGATTTGGGCGAGAAAATTGGTCTTAATGGCATTGACAACGGGTGCGTTTCTATATCTTTGGTATTGAACCTATTGTAATAGATGAATCTTTCCTTTTTCAGCTTTGTCATGTTCAATAACTATCGCATTCCGAAAGCCAATCTACTGTCCAAGACTGGCGACATTGATGCACACGGTAATTACAACACGACCATTAAGGACGTACGCAAACGTATGGGAGCCTCTCTAGGTGCACTGTCAACAGGTCGCGTTAATATTACAGCCATCACCTATGTGGCGTTGAGCAAGGCTATTAGCATTGCCACCCGTTACTCGGTCAGCCGACGACAATTTGGACCCGCCGACAGTAAATTGGAGTGGCCAGTGATTGAGTATCAATCGCAACAGTATCGCCTATTGCCACATTTGGCCAACGCCATTGCACTGCGCGTTGTAACATTGTGGATTGGCAATGCCAACATGGATATGACCCTCAAGAATTTAATGGGCGAAGATACGTCAAAGGTGGGTATGGAAATACATGCTATATCTTCAGCACTTAAGCCCTGCACCACTTGGGCGGCTCGTGATGGTATCCAAGAGTGTCGTGAAGCTTGCGGCGGTCATGGATATCTCAGGGCATCGGGTTTGGGTGATCTAAGGAACGACAACGATGCCAACTGCACCTACGAGGGAGAGAATAATACACTTATTCAGCAAGCATCCAATTGGTTAGTCAGCTTACGTCGCAACAATGCCAATTTTGTGGATGCTTCGCCGTTGCAGACAGTTTCATTCCTCAGTAACATGAACGCACTGCTTCAGACACAGGCCCAGGAACGTAACGTTGGAGAGGTTTTGGATGTGCACAGTGCGTGATTATTTTAAATGTTAACACACAAAAGGCGAAATATTTTTAAATTATTTAAAAAATCTTTTAGATTTGCTGAAGGCTCTGGACTGGCTAACCGCCTGGCAACTTGATGCAACAGTCAAGCGTTTTGAGCAGCTGCAATTCGCCGGAAAGGATGCGTTTGAGACTCGCAACAATATTCAAGTGTTTGCTGCCCAAAAGCTGTCAATTATCTATGCAGAGGTGCGTACATATTGTTATCGTTTAATTAGCCGATTTAATTAATATTTGATTTTACTTTACGCAGCGTACCGCTTACTATATTTTCTACAAATTTGTAACCGAGTTGCCAGCCTCAGCTGAGCAGCAGGTGCTGTTGAAGGTGCTGGCATTCTATGGCGCCAATATGATTACAAAATACTCCTCGTTGTTCTATCAAGGCGGCTATTTCCGCAATAGCTCGCATGTTGAACTATATCAGCAGGGCATTCTTGATCTGCTTCCCGTGCTCAAGAATGAGGCAATTGGCCTTGTGGATGCCATTGCACCTCCAGATTTCATTCTTAACTCTCCACTGGGAATGAGCGATGGCAATGTAAATAGTTTCTGTAACATTTCTGTAATTTATTTAATTTACTTAATTTCTGCTTTATTTAACAGATCTATCAGCATTTGCAGCGCACCATTGTGTCCACTCCAGGCGTTTATGAGCGTCCCTATTGGTGGCGTGATGTCACCTACAAGAATTACCTGCAGCGCGCCAAGTTGTAAGATGACAAAGGCACACAAAAAGATATCATTGTAATGCTTATAATTAAGTTTTAACAGCTGAGTGCCTTTGAAATATCCATATATATGTATGATCTTAATTTCTTTTTAGAACAGACATTGTACTTCAAATAGCTTTTTATTATGCGTGATATAATAGTGCAATATTTGTTGTGATCATAGATCAGACTCTTATACATTTATCCAGCTTCGCTAAGCAATAAAAAACTCTTTTTACTTACAAATTTGATACATTTTTTGACATGTTGTGTACAATAGGAATGTTCAACGTTGAACTCTCGGAGGTGCCATAATTTGTAAAAGATTTTTCTCCAAGCACATTGTTTTTGAAGGCTCTCGGAAGGTTGTGGATTGAAAAAACCAATAAGACATCAAGGAATATCAGTACATTTGGAAATACAAACACACTTTTGATTCTCAGAATATTAACTTTTTTATTATTGTACTTTACTTAAATATTGATAGTCTTATTTCACAATATTTAGATTTACTACGAATATAAATCATATACTGGTGTATATATTTATATTGTTAAAATAGTTCTGATTCGATAGATGATATTTTCGTGTATTTTTATCGATTATTTGTGCGTTACGTTTCTATTATGCTCTTTTAAAGCAATTTGTTGTTTACAGTTTTTGGTTAAATCTTTTAACTTAAATACGATCACAGTCTGGCAAACGGTTTTGTTGTTGAATAAATTATAACTATACACAGAATTGATGCTAGCACACATAATATACAATAGACAATTTGCTAATTAGATTGAGAAGCCATTGGCTCGAGTGTCAGGGGGATGCATTGGATCCAGAATCCATTCCCGAACCCGTTTCTGTCTCATAGAACTCTGAGGCACTATGCGAAATGTGCGGCTGCAGCTTGGCTAGCTCGCCGCTTTCGCTCTCCGTTTGGATGAGCATTGGTATTTGCTGGGGTAGATCGCTGGTGGCCCACAAATACAAATCCAGCGTCTTCTCCGTGCAATCGGCAATGAATCGAACAAAAGGCCGTATATCACCTTCGTTGGCCAGTTTAAGGAAATGGTAATATTTGCTGCGCTGTTGCTTTGGGATGATGACAGGCGGATAGCCAGCGCGCATGAGCAGCGTGTTCATAAGAAGACGCGAAGTGCGTCCATTCCCATCAACAAAAGGATGAATATGCACCAATTTGTAATGGGCGAGGGCTGCATAGCTGTGGAAACAAATTGAAAGCATTAGAAATGCAATTTGCTATAAAATCGCTTAACTCACTTCACGGGATGCAGTGAGTTGCTGTGTTCAGAGTTCAGCCATCGCTCGAAACGTTGCATTAGAATTGCCAAATCACCGGGGCCAGGTGGCACATGTCCACCCACATAAACTTGATTGCGACGGAATTCACCACCTTCTATGGGATCGACGTGACCAAGCACACGACGATGCAGCTCCAGAATATCTTTAAGGGTAATTTCCAATCTGCAATAAATTATTATTTACAATACAAATTTAAAATTTTAATTAATATATTGAAGAACAAAGAAAGTGTTTTGTGATTTCTCAACTGAAGGGACTTACTTTTGTACTAGACTGGCATTAATGTATTTCATGGCCAAGTCTAAGCCCAGAATTTCGTTGTGCTCATCTATGGACTTTCCATCAACAGCCATGCGGGTTTCTAAAACGGAACGTGTCTGGGCCAGAGTCATTGTGTTGCCCTCAATGCCCACTGAGTGGTAGATGTGCTGAAAGTAGGCTTCCTTTTTGGCCCGACGCAGCGCTGAATTGGCCTCGTGGATGGCAGACAATGCATCCCGCTTCTCATCCAAAGATATTAGACGACGCTCATCCAATGTTTGTACAACATCGGCAGTGCGTTGACGATTCGCCAGTGCCTCGGAATTACTCGGACTGATGCTAAGTGCTTGAAAGTAAAATTGATCTGCCAGTACGATATTACGTTGATTGTGCTCCAAGAATTCCCCATAGCGTAGCAGGACCTCAGGATGTTTGGGCGCCAAGGCAAGAGCATGCTCAAATAAACGTGATGCTTTGTCATCCTTACCAGCCATATACATCTCTTGGGCCAGTCGCAAAGCACCCATAGCCTCTTTAATATTGGTCTGCTCTGCCTCGGAGAAGCTGACACCGACACTATCACTGATGCTCTTGTCATAAAACTCCTTGAACGCATTCAGCTCATCCACCGAGTACACAGCAAACTCATCTCGTGTCTGTAAATAATGCGCCGTGGGCAGATGATGCAACTGGCGCAACTGAAGCCTCCAGCCCAAGAGGGATCCAGAAGAGGCCAGTGCATGAAATCCAAAGGCTGTGAAACTGCCAGCAATAAAGAAGAGTGCGAAGCGATATGTTAACTGAATCTTTGGAGTCTTTTGTTGTGGTTCTTCTTTCTCTGTACCCTTCGCCATTACCTGTGGATACCATACGATTATTGTTTATCCCCATTTGTTTATCAATTGTTTACCAATTGTTTTCTAACTTCCTTTTAGTTAAGAACCTGTTTCCGCTTTACATTAATTCTGAACACTTTGCAACGCGAATACATTTTAGGCTGTTTGTGGGCGTTTTATCAACAAAACCACCACGTAATTTTTATTGATACCATGGCATTTACTAGTGATGGTCAGATGATGCGATGTGTAATTCTCACGAAACATACGATAACTATTGCGACTGATTTATGAATTTTGCTAACAATTTACTAGTGGTATTCCTTTAACGGACGGTATTAATGAACGTATCTAAAAGCTATTGTTTTAAGCCTACTAAATAAGTTTTCTTTCGGGATATGTTATTTATTTTATTTATTTAAATATTAATTCTGTAAATTTAAACATTACAAAATTCTCCATTTTGAAATTCAATATAAAAGACGTGGCCGCAATGTACAATGTGACCGCAACGTGCTGTGTGGTCAAGTAATTTACTTGAAGATAAAAATGACATCCAAATCAAATTAAAATCTGCTTGAAAGCTTATGATTATAAAATTGTTAGTGCGACCGAATTTCCCTTTTTTGTTTTGCGCAGCTGAGAACAACTAAAACTTTTTATGGAATCCCACTAATGTTTTATTTTTCTTGGCGGGCAGAAACATTTTTATTTTTCGAAACTAGATGGCGCTAACAGATCTTAAGTTAGTCAGTCATAAGTATAATTGTTAAATATGTGCCAAATAAAAACCGGATATTGCTAATTAATTCATTTGTTTGTATTATAAAAATATCACATCTATATTTCTGAGAACACTCAATATGAGTGACTAACACACTTATTTATTTCAACGTATTTTCAATGTAATTTATTTAGATATTTGAACGAAATTATTGCTGTCACCTGTCACTTTAACGTGTTCCAAAAATTATTTCTTAGCTAGAGGGGCATGATTTATGGTTATAATTTGAGATAAAAACCTATAAGAAAATTCTCTGTGTACAGGGTAGTACTTAGTTGGTCACTCTCGCTTTTGTAAGGGACTGGAAGTTCGCTAATAAATTAGTGGTTACCAATGAAATGAACGAGTTCTAAATTAAAAGGTAAACATCAAATAGGATGTTAAAAACTATGCATATGCATGGTATTTCCCTAGAGGTTTCAAATTCAATTGAAATGATAAAATTTTAGACTTCTGCAAGGTCAGTAAAATTTGCATATATGCAAATCGTACGAGTATCTATTTTCTTCTTAATTGTTTTGAATCACTTTTAAATACTCAAAATATTTGTGTCCCCCACGCAAATGACGCGCCTCCTTCTACTGTTGCTGCTGCTGTCATGTAAGTGCAACTCATGAGCTTATATGAGATCATATATAAATTTGTAAAGAGTTCATTTATTTTTTGAAAATTTTTTTTTATTTTTTGATCTATTGTCATTTGTTGTCATCGAAATCAAAGCGGTCAAAGCTACCGGCTTGTGAGTCAGAATTGATGTTATGAGCTCATTAGAAAGATCCCATACCCCCTTGCTATACCGGTTGTTGTCTTTAAACTATGACGTTCAATATGATCTTTAGTTATTATTAGTAACTTTTCGTTGATTTTTTTCAAAATCTGCTGTTTCATTGATAACAGTACGACGCTCTCTTTCGAGAATTCTCTTTGCCTCTCTTTTTCTCTGCCAAACATTTTCTAATAAAAGCTTTACGCTTCCCGCTCGGCTGCCAGTTGCTGTTCGGCAGCGCAACGAAACGCAGCGCATCGTCTTGAGATCGGGCAAAACATCGGTAATATCGAAAACGAATCGGAACGGATTGGGAGCTATCCTGTGAACATTAATCAATTTAATTAGTCGCGTGTCTAATATAATAGTAGAGCGCAATTATAACGCGCGCAGTGCGGTCTTAAGTGAGAGTGAGTACAAAACATATCAAAAAAGATTGAAAGTTTACAATTCAAAACTGCAGTTATTCAGTTATACTTAGTATAAAGCCATCCAAAAATAGACACCGCCTGCACTCTGGCCAACCTGCAGCGGGTCCAAAATTAGTTGTTCCAGAAATAAAATAAAGTTCGGGACAAAACACAAATGTGACCCAAATGGAACATTGTTTTGTTCTCCTTCAAAGTGTTGATTGATGGTCCAATACTGCTGTCGTAGAACTAAACTGTATAGCATATATTGCATATTATTTTTTTAGTTTTACTAAAATGAAATCCCCACGTCGTCATTAAAGACTTATCAACGAACACATCACCATCTCACCGGATGGAAGACGAAAGAATTTAATTTGCTGCCAAAAAAAGACAAATACAAATACAATAAAGAAAATTTAAATGAGACATTTATAATAAAAAAGCTGAAAAAAGCTGCGTCAAGTAGCATTATCATTATCGGTTGGCTAACCTCTGCTGATCCTTAGTTCAGTGATAATCCAAATAATATACATTGAACTAGATTTCAGTTTCAAGCACTTATCAACGTCTCGAAGCAGCCAAAAACTTTTGAATTTCGAGTCGAGCTTTTCAGGCACTGTTATTTAAATATAGTACATAAAACACTAATAAATATATTACAATTATTAACCCATTTACTATTTATGAATGACATAGTTTTTTCCTTTGATCTACGTTTTAGTTAGACACCCCCCAGAATGAGAACTCTGGGTGTGTGTGCTCTGCTTTTGGCAACTATCGTCAGTTGCCAGGGCTACAGCAGCTACAGAAGCAGTTACCGAACCAGTTCCTCATCCTCATTTGGTGGTGATGGACAATCACAAGCCTTGGTACAGCCAACTCAGCTCAGCAGCTGGGCCTACAGTCATTTAAATGAGGTCAGAGAACTTGCCAATCGCTTGACTCAGGAGTACAATGCGATGTCCTCGGGAGGCAGCAACAGTCTGGGACATTCCTTCACTTGGAGTGGTAAGTACGACTCATGGCCATGGCCTACAAATAACCCCAGATAACTGCCGATAGGAAAGAGCTACAATTGAAGAAGAATATTTATGGCTTCCGTTTGGGAAATTCTTTTTGGTATTTTAATATTTTTTCTTTAATTGCAAACAAGAAATTAGTTCAGTTAGTTTTTCGTTAAATTGGATTCCTGTTGGGCACGTAAATTCATTTAATCTATAATACATTTTAAATTATTTCAAAAATATTGAAATTATTAATTTCACTTTTTACCGGACGTTGTCATCTATCAGAACATCGTGATAATTTTAATCAGTTGCAGCTAAACGGCAAATGCGGTTCATCAAGGGTTCAACATTTTTTATTCAATCCGCCCAATTCAAAGTTTTGAGGTCAAACTAACACCTTAATCGGTTCACTTAGAGATAACATAATTAATTGAGGAAAAAACATGACCATGTTCAACAGCTTCCGAAGAAATGATTTTATATATGAGTATACATTTTAATAGGCGTAATATACATTTTAGAGATAGCTTTAGGCTGACGATTCTCAAATAAATCGTGACATCATTATTTGAATTTAATGATTTAAATTGTGGTTGCCACATCGAATCGCTTGAAATGCCCGGAATAATCAACTTTCAGAATAAGTAAAATACGTCCATGGTCTAACATTATAGAAAGCATAGATAATTTGCATAGTTTTTAAAACAATTAACAATATGTTGAAAAACTCCGTAGGTTTTGAAAATGAGCGTGTCGCAGCTTGTTAAAGATTAACTTAAATTCTTAGGCTTCAAACTCTTTTTACAAGCGTTCCATGATTGACTTTGTATGAATCTGATTATAGACAGATTATTGAAAATGTTTTTCCGCTGTATAAGAATTTCATGAAAATTTTTTCATACCTTTTTCTATTTTTCTATTTTTCTATTTGTAATAACATTATCAGGGAGAATAAATATGTATTATTTATATAGTTAGTTGTGAGCTTCGTACCATATATAGTTAAAAAATTTGTTCTTGATTGCGAATTTAGATACATTTTAATTTGGAGATGCTCCTCTACCCTTCGTTGTTCAGTTTCAATAAAAGCAATGTATTATAATCGGCAAAGACAGCATTTATGAGTATTCCAAGGCCTCATTTTTATTGTAACTGACCTCTTTTTTTCCTAAGTAGTATAATCTCTAAGATTGTGATAATCCAAAATCAAAATAAATGAATTATGTATAAAATTCAGTTGTCTAAAAGTGTAGTCATTCCATAGTCTAATACATGGGGTGAATTATTATAAGTGTAACTGACCCTGTCTCTGTTTTCCTAATTTAATCTCGAAAAACAATTTGGCTGACATTTGTTCGTCGAACGATTAGTTTATTTTTAAACTTTTAAAAGAGGGTGCTATAAGAGGCTCTTCTTTATTCTGCTGTTATCATTTGTTTTCATGGAATGTGAAATACCCTATATGTAATTTAGTTAATTCTCAGGAAATAAACCGAATCATCTATCGATTTACTTCAATTATTTTTATTTTTTTTATACCAGTTTTTGACCTGATCCAAGTTTAGTATCCCCCTTGCGAGGTTCGAACAAGTTGGGAGTTGTAAGCAACAAAAACAGAAAAAAATATGCAACTGAATAATGTCAAATATATACCAGTTTTTGACCTGGTCCAAGTTTAGTAGCCCTCTTGCGAGGTTTGAAAAAGTTGTGAATTGTAAGCAACAAAAACAGAAAAAAAATATGCGACTGAATAAATTCAAATATATATGTATCTTTATAGCTAGCACAGTCTCTTCAATAAAATAACTAATTTAATTTATTTTTATTGCTAGCAAATATCCAACAGCTGAGTGGGAAGAGTGCCAGTGAGTTGGATGCACTGTGTCTTCAGATTAGCCAGCAGCTGGTTAATGATATGCGACAAGGACTCATAAGCTACAATAACATTGTGCAGCCGGCTTTCTTCGATGCTAAGGCAGGAGAAGTCCTGGAGCGTTATGCCGGTAGCGGAGGAGTACAGCAAACTGTTGACCTTAATCCCTTCCAGCCTGTCGATTTGAGTGGCTTTGATGAGGTGAAGAACTATGCGTATCCCGCCGAGGTTAAGGTCATCGATGGCAAGACCTATGTGGTGCATCGCAACTGCACTGAGGCCACAAAAATAACCAACACCTATGGCAACAATGCTGGCCAGGTTAGCCATAGCTATTACTCAGCTCAGAAACCAATCTCTCTACCCTCCAGTAGCAGTAGCACCACAACGGTGAATCACAAAGCATCTCTGCAGGATTGGATTAGAGAGCGTATGGAGCCCTCGGTTATGGGTTACAGATCTGTTGTCAGTGTCGATGATAGCCGAAATGCCGCCTTCAATGCTCCGTCCTATAGTCAGATTAGTGCAGTACCCACCTTCAATCAGGTGAGCTCTCCCAGCTCCAGCTCCACGGTGACAGTTAGGCGTTTCAATAAGACAATTACTACACACTCGGACGGAACTAGTTCTGTGGATGGTTCGGAATCCCAGCAACGTTGGGTGGATGGTAAACTTGTCTATGATAATCAGCAACCCTTTGGTCAATCTTCAGTACCACGTGATGAGCAATGGAAGCGGGAGGAGCGTGAGCATTTCTTCTGGTATTTGACTTCCCCTCAACGCTTGGAGGACTGGCAACATCAGCAGGAGGATCGTCTGCTTGGAGTTGTCCATCGTTATCAGACTACTTTGCCCACTTTGCAGGAGTTCCATCGCCGTGAACTGGCCCGTTATCAGGCCTTGTTGGGTCAGTATCAGTCACAGGTTCAGGATGCCAATAGCTGGCAGCGTCAGGAGCGCGGTCGTCTCGACTGGTTGGTCCATCAAAATAGCTTCACGACTCAGGAATTCGATCGTTGGCAGCGGGAGAATAGCGCCAAGTTGCGTCAGTTGGCACAAAGGTATGGCATCCAGCAGGATCAACTGCAGCAATGGCAGCGCCAGGAACTGCAGCGTCTGTATGTCCACTTTAACAACATTAATGATTCACTTGGTCCAAGTCATCAAATCCAAATTCCAATCCAAGCTCCGTCGATACCAGACTCTAGTTCCTTAATAGCTGACAATGCCCAGGAGCAACAGCGGCTGGATGAGCTCATTCGCCAGCATAATGCCACAATTGCCCAGCTCCAGAACTCCATTCGCACAGATCAGCAGCGTCTGAAGGATTTGTCGATCAAGTATCAGGGTGACATGCAGAGCCAGACACAATGGCTGCGTGGAGAAGTTGCTCGCATCGGGGATTTGATCAAGGAACAGAATGAACAGGTGTCCAGGTTAAGTGCCTGGCAGAGTTCGGAGCGATCTCGTCTAGAGACCATGTTGAAACAACATCGAGGCAGCATCACAGAGCTGCAACAGCAGATGGCCCAGGATCGCAGCTATGTCCAGAATTTGGCAGCTAAATACCGAGTGGGAGTCGATGAGCTGGAGAAATGGCAGCGAGAGGAACTTCAAAGATTGCAGCTGGTTGGACAGCAACAGCTGGAGAGTCATATCAAGGATTGGCAGTTGGGAGTGAGCCAAAGTCTGCGCAACATCATTGCCCAGAATCAATTGACCATTGAGGAATTCCAGAGCTCGGTTATCAATGATCGTGCTCGATTGGAACAGTTTGCCCGCACCTACAAGGTGCGCGTGGATGAGATTGAATCCTGGATCAAGAGTGAGTTTAAGAAATTCAAATCAGAGGGTCTCCTTAAGGATGTTCAACAGGAGCTGGTCACATGGCAACAAAGGGAACGCGAGAGGCTCCAAGCTCTAGTGCAGCACAACTCGTTGACTGTGGAACAACTGGAGGCTAAGATCAAGAAAGATCAATCCCACTTCTTTGACCTGGCTAACACTTATCAGATCCAAGTGACGGACATTCAGGATTGGTTGAAGAAGGAACTGATTCGTCTGCAAAGCGAGGGTCTTCTTAAGGCTGAGGCTCTCAAGGATTGGCAGCTGGCCGAGCGTCAACAGATCGCCAAGATCGTTCAACAGAACAGATATTCCATTGATGAATTTGAGAGGAAACTCTTGGCTGATCGGGCTCGTCTTAACGATCTCTCGAAGACCTATAATGTCCAGGTTTCTGAGATCGAGCAATGGATTCAGTCCGAGGGTGATCGTCTGCAGCGTGAGGGACAACTTCACATGGAGACGCAGCTCAACAATTGGCAGAAGATTGAACGTCAACGTCTGTTGGATCTGATCAACAAGAACGATCTGTCCATTGAGGAGCTGGAGACAAAGATCGGCAAGGATCAGACTCATCTTTACAGCCTCGCTCAACAGAACCAAGTGCGTGTGGAAGAGATTGAGCTATGGATCAAGCAGCAGATTGAGAAACTCCAAAAGGATGGTCTTCTCGAGATGCAGAGACTGCAGAACTGGCAACAGGAATGGCGTGGTAATCTTACCAACATGGTCCAGGAGCGAGACTACACCGTCGAGGAGTTCCACAAATGGTTGCTCGAGGATCGTGCACGTCTCCAGAGCCTGGCAATGCAGCACAATGTACAGATTGAGGAAATTGAGCAGTTTGTCAAGAAGGAGGAACAACGTTTCATTGGCATGGGTCTCCTTAAGCCAAGTGAGCGTCTGACCAACTGGCAGGAAGTGGAGCGTTTGCATCTGAAGAACCTTGCACAGCAACAATACAAATCCACAGAACAACTGGAAGCCCGTTTGCGTCAAGATCGTGAGCTTCTCGAAAAATTGGCTCGCCAATACAGTGTACAGGTGGAGGAGATCGAAAGCTGGATGAAGCAGGAACTTGCTCGCATGCGGGACGAGGGACAACTTCAGATCGATAATCTTACCTCCTGGCAATTGGCTGAGCGTGAACGTCTCGAGACGTTGCTCAAGCAGAACAAGCAATGGAATGCCGAGGATCTTCAAGCCGAACTCCGCAACGATCGTGAACACATGCAGACTATGGCCTTCCAATATCACACATCTGTGGAGGAGATCGATCGTTGGGTGCAGTCCGAGATTGAACGTCTCAAGCAACAGGGCAAGCTCAACATTGAGCAGTTGACAGCCTGGCAACAAACCGAGCAACAACGCATTCTCTCTTTGCTTCAATCCCAGTCCAACATCACGTTGGAGCAGTTCGAGGCAAAGGTAATTTAAAGAGGAATCTATCAAACGATCTTTGATATTTAACTTTTGGTTTCTTCTTTCACTTTACAGGTTCAAAATGATCGCCGCTTCTTGCTCAACCTGGCAGATCAGCATCATGTGAGTGTCGTGGAGATTGAATCGTATGTGAAGCAAGTGATCGAGGATCTGCACCAGAAGGGCAAGTTTGAGGTCGAGCAGCTACAGGCTTGGCAACTGGTGGAACGTGATTACATCAAGTCCATGATTGCCGAGTATAAGAATGGTTTGTCCACGGCTGAATATGAACAGAAGCTGCTCTCCGATCGGGCTCATCTGAATCAATTGGCTGACCAGTATCGTTTGAATGTGGTGCAGATTGAGGAGTGGATGATTCAGGAACTCAAACGTCTTAGAGGAAACACGGAGAGTTCGTTGAAGACGCTCAGTGAGTGGCAGGTTACGGAGCTGGAGCGTTTGCAGAGTCTGGTGAAGGAACAGACCCACATCAGCTATGTGGAGTTTGAAATGGAGCTGCAGCAGGAGCGTGAGCGCCTCCAGAAGTTGGCCAATCAATATTCCGTCAATGTGGAAGAGATTGAGCAATGGCTACGTCAACAACTGATCAATCTGAAGACAACGGGTAATGCCAAGGTCGAGAATCTAACCAAATGGCAAGTTGCCGAACAGGAGCGTCTAATTGAGTTGCTCTTGAAGCATCAGCAGGATGCCAGCTATGAGGAAGTTGAGCGTGAGTTGACCAAGGATCATAAACGTCTTGAGAGTTTATCGCAAACAAATCATGTGAGCATCGATCAAGTCGACAATTGGCTCCGAGATGAACTGAAGCGTCTGCAGGACTCGGGACTTGTTCAGTTCCAGAAACAAACCCAATGGCAGCAACAGATTAGCAGTGGCTTCAACAATTGGCTGAAGCAACAACAGGATTCGACCAGCTATCAGGAGTTTGTGGACTTCTTGAAGCGCGACAAGACGCGTCTGAATGGAATTGTTAACGATTATCACTTGACTGTGGAGCAGGTGGAGGAGTGGGTACAGAAGGAGACGGCAAGGCTCTCCCTCATTGGTGTCATTGAGAAGCCCCAGGACAACATTAGCTTCGAGGAGATTAACATCTGGAATCAGCAAAGTGAATCTCAGCCTTGGAAGGAGTACTTGACGGCCCGTCTCCGCAGCGAGACTCGTCTGAAGCCCATGACCTGGCAGGAATTCGAGATGTATTTGGTTCGCAATCGTCCTGCCCATGAGCGCCTGGCACTGCAATATCACATCACTGTCGAGGATATTCATTTCTGGCTACAGGATTCAGCCAGACAATTGGCTAAGGAGGGACTCATTACGGGATCCTTGACAGTCGAAGAATGGCAGCTGAAGGAGCAGCAGTATATCCAGGATCTGATCAATCAGCAGCTTCGCCGACGTCAAAAGTGGACCATTGAGGAGCTGCAGCTTAAGCTGCTCAACGATCAGAAGCATCTTCTCGATGTGGTACGTCAGTATCAAATTAGCATTGAGGAACTGAAGGTCTGGTATAAGAACGAATTGAAGCGTCTCTTGGACTTGCGTAAGATTGAGCAAGGATCGGGCTTGGCGTGGCAGTCCAAAGAACTGGAACGCATCTATCAGACCGTCATCCGTCATCCCATCAATCGCAATGCTCTGGAACAACTCCTACTGCGCGATGTAAATAGCCTGGCGATGCAGTACCATATTACAGTTGAGGAACTGCGTGTGTTTATCCACGAGAAGCTGCAGAGATTGGCGGATATGGGTCTCATTGTGGACGGCACCGTTGTGGGCAGTGATTGGAAGGAGCAGGAACGTCAACGTCTGCGTCAGATTGGTGCCAGCGTGATCATCACTGATCAGGAGCTATTGGAACTTATCTCTCTGGACACCGGCTATCAGAATGATTTGTCACGTCTCTATGGTGTTGGACTGCATCAGTTGGCGCCCGTGCAACGCATCCATGTGGGTAACATGGCCAAGGAACAACTGCTCGAACATCGTCGCCTCAATGTGCTCACCTCCTGGCAGCAGAAGGAGCGGGATCGTCTTTACGAATTCATTGGCACCCAGAACATGACATTGCGTCAATTGCGTGATTGGCAGCGTCAGGATGAGGAGAAGCTTCAGAGATTGGCTCAACAATATCTGATTTCCCTGCACGAGTTGAAGGCGTGGCAGATCAAGGAGTTTGAACGCATCATGGCGGTGGCTAATTACTATGGCATGAATCTCACTGAACTGCAGCAGTTCCGGGATGATGAGCTCCATTATCTAACCTTCTTGAATCATCGCAAGCTCTTGACGGAGACGGAAACACAGAGTTGGGAAACTAAGCAGCACTGGAGATTGCAGAAGCTACAGACGAAGTACAGTAAATATGGTCAGGAGCTGAGCATCTGGCGTCGTACCTTGTACCTGCTCAGTCAGGGATTAATTGATTTACCCACCACTGATAATAATGGTGGATACATTGTGGATCCGGGTAGAGCTGATGCCTCTGCTGTGAATAAACCAGTCTTCTCCAAGGATCGTGGTGATCAACCCCCTCATGTCTATGAGGAAGATGACAACGAAGACGAGGAGCCCGGTCTAGAGGGTGAGACCCCTAAGCCTCTACCTCTACCTCAGCCCATGCCCATATTGTCCACACCTGCTCCTCTGCCCTATCATCGAAGCTCACCAAGTGGTGGCTATGAATATCGTCGCACAGATTATACCATCAATGTGCCAGTTGGCAGTGCATCTGCTTCGGCCAGCGGTGGACCAACTGGATCTTCGGCAAGTGCCAGTGCCAAGCTGGGCAAGTGGAGTCGTGCTGCAGGCGATGAGCCAGGATTGCAGCAGCAAGTGGAGGTTGAAGATCTGGGACAACAGCAGCAGGTGGATTTGGGCTGGAACGAGGATGGTGGACAGCAACAGCAACAGGAGGAAATTGATTGGAATGCCAACTATCAGCTGGGCAGTGATGGTGGCCAGCAGCAGCAACAGTTGCTGCAGAATAATGAGGACTTGGGACAACAGCAGGTTGAGGATTTGACGGGTCAAGGCTATGGACACTCCTACGGCTCTAATTATGGTCAATTGCACGATCCAAAGCCAGTTGAAGCAACGGTAAGTTATGAATAATATTTAGTTTAATAACTTTCACTAACCTCTGTATCCATTTCAGACGAAACCCAGCACCCTTGATAAAATTAAGAATAAAATAACCGACATCTTCGGTTAGGATTCAAAACAAGAACTGCCATGAAAGACTTGAATCCCAGAACGACTCCCCAAAAAACAAAAAAATTCACAAATGGGGAAAGCACAACAAAATTCTACAAACGTTTCTTTAATCTGTTAGTTTAGTCTTAAAGGAAAAGTTGTAAGTTTGTTTTTTTTGTGGATCGGGTCACAGTTGACCTCATCTACTACTACTAAATATACATAGATACATGTGTAATACTTGCTCTATAAGGACGTACCTTTGTATTTGGTTTTGCATTTTGTCTAATAAACTTTGAAAATATATAATTAGCAACTGTATTTTGATCATTAGTCAACCAATTCTCAACTGCATTTAGCATAAACATTTAGAAACATAACAAGCATTGTTTTTGGTTCAAAAAGTTTTTTTTAAGATATGGATTTGAAAGGCCTTAATTTGGGTTTAATTCTTATAAGAGAGGGGAAAGCAAATTGAATATGTTTTTTTTTGTCAGGCACTTAAATTGCGCTATAACTTTGTTAGAGACTTTTTTATCGCACTTATAATCGTAGACACCTTAAACATAACTTAAATTTCTTATGGACAGTTAGAGAGAAAGTGATTTGTTATTTTAATACAGACTCTACATATTTGAAGAGTTTACAGATAAAATATTTTAACATAAAATTTTTAATATGAATATGGTCTAAGTAAATTTTTGGGAACACACCAGATTATATAACTTAGGGTGGTGGAAAGAAAAAACGAAATATTTGTTGGACTCTAAATAGATTGGAAATGCTCCGAGAAATAAAAACAAGTTTAGACCTATTAAACATAATACTTCGTCTGATAAAATGTTCTCTGCAGTTGGGCATTGCATAAGATAACTTAAAGTTCCATTGAACGAAAGAGAGATGGATTTATAATAACTTTAAAAATAAATAAAATTTTGCGTAAACTTTGAAAGTTTTGTATAATTTTAGCATCTATATGTACATGTAGATACGCATGAAATAATATCAACCGTAAAGCATTGGAGGATAATTATTTGCTTTGCTAGAACTTTGAAAGTTATTTTTGAAACACTTCTTAAAGGAAAGAGGGAGCTGCATATTGTTTCAACAAATCAACCAAATTCTGTAGAAAACACATTTGAAAGTTTTCTCCAGCTGTTCGTTAGTTTCGATAACTTAAAGTAAGAGGGAAAGAAGTCTTCTCTCGTATTTTTCCTAGATTCTAAAAATATTGGGAGTGTTGATTGAGATTGAAAGATGATAAAAATCATCTGGAAATTTATAAAAAGAGTATTCCTTCACTCCCAAGATTCTATCCAGTACTTTTAGTGGTAATTATTTTAGATATCTTAACATGCCTCATAGGTCTTTCGTAGGTCTCTCGTATGCTATGACTACGTTTCTATACGACTTATTTACATTAATTTTGCGTCAATCAACTTATGTGAGCCTCCAGCTCCGTTGCATTTGCCACACCAAAGTGGGATGCACGAAACTGTAGTCCTTCGGTGAGCTCCTCCACAGCCACGCCTACACCAATGCCCACAGCTGGAGCTGCACCCATGCTCAAACCATCGCCTGTTTCCTGGAGGACATGATGCTTGAGTTGTTCGATTTGATGGAGCAGCTTGAGTGTCTCCTCATCCAAGTTATCATCCTCCTGACGCAGTTGACGCTGCTGTTCCTGCTCTGCATCAACATCCCATTCGAGTGACTCGGGCGTGGATATGTGGGACCAGGAGTTTTGTGTGGAGGAGCAACAGGATGTCCGCGTAAAGGAGCCACCATAACGTTGACCACCCAGTCGAGCCTGACGAGTCACTGAATGATAACGTCCATGGCTGGCGGCCATCGATGCTGCCGTCGTTAATTGGTCCAGGGAAGCGTAGCGTGGTTGGGATGCCACCATGGGTGGGGTGTCTTGCAGGGGCTGCTGATGTTGCTGCTCCTTTTGCTGCCGCTGCTGATACTGTCTCAGTTGGGAGTACTCATGTTCCCATTCGAGATCAAGAGATGAGCTGGCCCTTGAACTCGCCAAGCGGACATAGCTTTGCAACTCGGTCTCCTTGTTGGGAGTCGTTGTGGCATTGAGCAGTTTATGCACGTCCAGATTCTGTAGCTGTATATCCGTCAGTGCACTGTAAAGAAACGAGACAAAGTTAATAGGGTCTTCCTCTTTCCGCTGGACAAACTTACCTGTCAGTCTGCAGTTTCGCATAGCTGGGTTGCTGTTCCCAATACCTGTCCAGGAACTGTGGGCATTGTTGCTTCCGCTTAAACTTCAATATTCGATAGACAAGGCCACGTCGTTGGCAGCGTTCACTGGTAGTCGATAGTAGCTCCACTTCCGGTTCATCTACGGCAGCTGCTCTCGCTCTGCCCCTTGCTCGGGGACGCCTCCTAAAAGGGGAGGGCAAATGCAATTAGTTTGTGGTGCACTGTGTGTACACACTTATCCGGCATATAATGTAGTTGGCAGTCTCTTTGTAACATGTATGTATTGAAAATAATTATTGACATCATACAGCCTTAGGTGGTTTCTGTATGTTTCAATTAAAAGGATATACAACAACACTGGGAGAAAGTTCTACACAAAAGCCATCAATTTCAAACACATTATCAGTTCGAGCAAAGAAAAAAATTATAAATGATGATTATAGTTCTATTTTTATAAGCATTATCGTTGAAGGAAATCCTTGCAAATCGTTTATAACCTACTACAGAATTTCTAAAATAGAGCCTCAAAAGAATATGTTCCCTAGATAATAATATTATGTTGTTGACTTTTTTTAAGTCAACAATTTAGTGAAAGATTATTCTCCTGAAATTCCAATTAATTAAACAGTCAATTTCAAATGATTAACAAACAATTCTATTTAGAAACAATCAACGTTGGTAGCATTTATTTTTAGAAATGTCCATTAAACTGTTCTAAATATTTGGTCAATAACCAACACATAATAACAGTTGCATGTTGGCAAATTTCATGGAGGGTATCAAATGGGTGTCACAACGGAAATGCCTTTCGTTTGAGTTGTTGCTTATGCTCTCCCCCTATGCATACCATATATAGGGCTAGTGAAGCCCCTTTCGGGCATTGTTTGTGGTAGGCAACACGCAGTGAAGCGAGTTTTACTTTTAGGCTGTTGACCCTGCCAGGTGAGGAGTGGAAACTCACAGTTCACGCTGGACACAAATTATTATATGTTTTGCAAAAGCAATTTAAAGTTAAAGGTGTATATAAAGAGGAACGTGCATGAATTGTGCTAATTAGGGTACCTCCCCTTTCCCTACCCTTTCCCTTTAGACTTCCCCTTTTTAAGCTGGTATTGATTGGCGAGTCAGCAACACGCTTATTGGATTTGCCAAGGCATAGCATACTTTTGTGCGAGCCAAAGCCCAAAGTAAACAAAATGAAATTTTAATTAACTGTGTATGTGTCTATGCATGTGTAAAGTGCTGTGGCAGGTGGCAAGTGGCAGGTGGCTGGTGGCAAATGCCAGGGGCACGTTGAGGCTTACCACAGATACCAGCTGTTGGCGGCGGCCGTAACGCAGGTCGTGGAGCTGGCCGATGAGGAAGACGATGAGGCTGTCGAATTTGAGTTGGAGGCGGAGTTGGCGGCGGAGGTGGAAGTGGAGGTGGTGGCAACACAGCTGCCGAGACATGAACCCATGCTCCTCGGCTGTTGCAAGGCCGCCAATTGTGCCAGAGTTTTTGTTTAAACTTTCGCTCCTTTTCATGCGCCAACAATTTCACGTTGTTATACTACTCGTAGTCCTTCCAGTTGTGTGGATTAATTGACTCGCAGTGGGCGACATGACACGCCTACCTTTTTACTACAACTTTCTGCTTCTTTTTTTGTTAGCTTGCTTGATTCTTTTGTTTGTTGTTTGTTGCTGTTATTGTACTTTGTATTTGCACTTGCATTGGTTCAGGTCAAGGCTCACTTTGTCACTTTTTCCTTCTTCCTTTTATTTTGGCTATTGTCTGGCTTGAGCGTTTTTCAATGTTACTCCATCCACACACACAGAAACTCACACTCACTCTTACACTCACACTCTCAAATGCACATGCACATAGAGAGCGAGACACGCGTAACTGTTTTGCCTACGTGCGAACGTCACTTGGTGACGCACCGCATGATTCCACTCTGTTCCATTCGTGTGTAAACTGAAACAGTCGCAGCCAAGGGACTCTAAGTTTCTGTTGTAGTTCCAGCTGACATATATTTTGGCGGAGGTGGGGCGACTTTTGACAGTCAGCTGTTTGGGTATTCGTTGTTTTTACCGTTCGCTTTTGAACTGTCACTTGCTGAAGTCAAAAAGGAAGCGTCAAGTGTGTAAAGCTTTCTTACTTACTATGTAAAGTCATAAAGCTTTGAAAGCTGCAAGCTCAACTAAGTTGCTGTTCAAGCATCTATGAAAGCTCCTGTTAACTCTTAGGGGTAATAATGGTAATTTTCTAGAGTAACATCAACTAAACTGTTAGGGGTGTGTAGCTAACATAATACTGTTACTGCCTGTTTCCTGTTGAGATTTCTGTAACGTTGACTAGGCTTGGGGTAAAGCTGTTAGCCCAACAGAGAAAGAGATTTTTTGAATACTCTGTGAAATTTACTGTAATGTTATCAATTCTGATGATGCTAAGGGACTTCCTGCATATTTTGCTTAAATTTTTTTAATACTTGTATATTTAACATACATATGTTCGTTTCTTGCTTACTTGTAAATTGAATTATTTATGCTCGCAATTAATTCGGTTGATAGTAAAGGAGGTGGTATAAGTCTATATACCTTGTATACTTCCATTTATCATTGTGATGTTAAAAATGGTGGTGATAGTAAAGGAGTTTATACTTATTCTGGATCTTCGTTTTGTGTATTTTCTGTAAAATAAAAACTTATTAAAGTCTTTTCTTGCTTACTCCCATGATATGTTTATCGTTTTAAGCTTTAGATTTTCTACATATTTCACTCACATGTAAGCTATAAATTTCGACACGCTTGTATCATAATATTTTGCTTAAAATATCTTTCAAAATCCATTTAAATTTTAGTAACGCACTGGCAAAATTCAAAACAATTTGAACGCCTTCAAGACCCCAACGGCTATTAAAACTAACATGTGCATGTTAAATGCAAAGACGGAAATGTTAAAGCCCTGCAAAAACAATACTTGTTTACGTTTTGAATGCCAGACCATTTGCTAGACAGACATAGGAAAATGATCAGTCAGCGATTACTTCACTTGTCCACATTTTGATGAAAGTTTTTTTCCCCAAACGCTGATCTCTTCTATTTAGACCCGTAGAAGGGTGAAAGCATAAAACGAAATAAAAACAAATGCACTCTAGATGTCTGCACATGTGCTGAATGTGTTGTGTATTACTTGAAACTAATGTGGTGGGGTGCAGCACAACAATTCCCATAACATACAGATGTCAAATGCATACAACGAAGAAGTTAAAATTATTTAAAAGTTTTCGGTTTATTTTTAGAAAATCCTATATTAAATTGGGAGTCAACATAAACAAACTTTCAACAGAATGCATAACAACAGAAGTTTTATTAGAAGTCAGATCTGATTCTTCATTTGTCCATAAGGAATGGAATATGAGAGTCTATTGTGTTTGGAAATTTTAAGTAATAGGATAATGGATAAGCTACAAAGGATTAATAATCAAGGTAGAGACGAATTTGTGCAGCATTATATGATTTCTGTTCTATTTACGGAAATGAATGAAAAGTGAATTACCTTTCAAATGGAATAATAGAACACATGATGCCATCTGCTTATCCAATCGTATTTTACTAAAACTGTATTGAGACTAAGCACCTTGATGAGCCTCATCCGAAGCGACGATGCGACGAAGACCAACAAACGATGCTTTCAGTCTGCATTTTTGTCTCGTGTCCGTTTCTGGCTTCGGGTTCAACTTCGGATAATGGTGATGCTGCTGTTGCGTTCGGTTGTTTTGTAGTTCGTTTGCTTCGTTTCAGTGCCAAATCGGCTGTCGTTGCGTGCGGTTGTCTTCCACATATATGTCGCTCTCTTGTTTTCGGTTGTGTATGGTTCGGTTCTGTTTTGTGGTGTCCTTATAGACGCGAATTTCGTTGGTTGTGTTGTTGTTTATATGCAGCGGGCAACAGGAATAGTAATCATAATATTGTAATAGTAATTGCAATTGAGATTGCAAGCTGCTTCCCATTAATTAATCATTCTGTTATTTTAAGCACTTGCTTTTCAATCTCTCCTATCTCTATCGCTTTCTACTTGTGGGAGAGTGTGTGTGTGCGTTATAACGGCGTATCTGCCGGCGTCGGCGTCAATGTGTCTATGTCTATCGTCTCTATCGCGTCTACCTAATTAAGTTCTTGTTCAAATGTTGCAAAATCAGATCAGCGACAAAACATGAAAATGCGTCGAGCTCTCGTCTCGTTTATCTATTTATAAAATAACATTATTATCCGGCTGCAGACCCCTTTCTTTCTCAAGACACTGACACTTGGTGAGTTAACAAAAGAAATTGAAGGGGAAAAGTCTAAGTTAGAATAAGTAGAATTGCAATTAAAACAATATAAGTGGAAAAGGTCAATGATCTTTTAAGATCACACACATAATGCGTATATGATGTAAATAAGATGATATGTGAAATTTTTGTGAAATCCTAAATTAAATGCCAAATTGTTAAACCAATTTTTCAGCAACTCGGAAAAGATTGTAACTTAACACGATGTGCTGAGAAATTATATAAAAGACCTCATTTAAAATTAGGTTTTTATCACGAGTGCCACAGAATGTCGAAATATGTAGATATTAAAATAAAGTACAAAAGTGAAGCTATAGCAAATTTGGACTGTTAACTTAACAATGTTAAGTATACAGTTGACTTAGGGAAACAATAAGTGAATTGCGTTTATTTGTAAGTTGATCATGGGTATAAATTTAATGAGGATCACCATGTAAGGACATTGTGTCTACAAAGAACGCTAGACACTGAGAGAAAACTAAAGCAAAAAATTTTAAATTTGGTTAATAAGAAAGTACATCAATTAAATATATATAAATCTTATTCCCATATTATTCCTTATTATGGTTTAGATTAATTTAAATACAGAAAAAGATTCAAATGATTTACAACATAAAAAAGCTAAAGGGTAATACAGTTGAAGCATAACGATTAGATAAATTAAAAGCTAATATGTTTATTGTTCGTAATCATGCTTTGAAATAAGTCAAATCAATCAAATCCGTCTAATAATTTTCAACCCGTTTGTATCCTCCTTCCATTAAGTACTTGCTTCATCGAAACAAATCAACATCAAATAGACAGCAAACAGCTGCTGTTGCAGATGTTTCTCATGTTTGGCATCTAGTTACTTATACGCCCATTTGCAGTTGTAAGCATCTTCTCCTTCACCCTTCTTCACCCCTTTGCCCACAGTGAGTTATTAAACACTTTTGCTGTCTGCTTTGTTTATTAATGCGTGCTGCACCAAAGCGCTGCAAAATGTTGCCTTTTGTGCATTGGCATCGCTTTGTTGTTTATGTGCAGCTTCCGTTGCCGTCACCGTCTCCTCCACAACTTGAGCAATCTTCACTTCGACTTGCCGTCGTCCTTCCCTTACCAAAGCACTCCCTTTTGTTGTTTACACTTTGCTCCCCATGGCAATACCATCGTATTAAACTCTTTAGCAAGTTTTACTACGTCTGCGAAAACTATTCGCATGAAAAATCACGCATTTCATTTGTCGAAAACTTAATGCCAACTTCGCTTTCAACAAATGTTTCAAATTTAACACTAGACTAGCCACAGCATTAAGTTCTATTGTAAGTGTGTTACTTCATAACTTACATATTGCATTGTGGCTTAATTGCAAAAGGAACAGCCATAGTAATTATCATTCTTATTGCATTTGGAAAATTGCATTTTGTCGAGCGTTGAAGTCAATAGAATTTTTAATTGAGCATTGAAAACGGATTCAGAGATTTACAACAAGTTGTTTGAAAATAAACAAGTTTCCTACTATAAAAAAGTTACAAATGTTCTGTTTAACTTAAGAACAGTAAACCCTAATATAAAGCTTCTAATTTTTAAAGTTTTTACATTTTCAAATTTGTAGACTTGAAACTGAGATAGCTTTCTTAAATCTGTACCGATATCAATGTGTCTTTATATATTATTTTTGTATTTGTTTTCTCGATATTAATTTGTAGCTTCTTTATTGAAACTTATAGTTTATAGAACTTCCAAAATTTTGTAGGAAACAAACTAACTTTATCGAGGAAATTAACGCTCTAAGATTGTTTTGTTGCATATCATTAAAAAATAAAAGTTACATGTACTTCAGCGAGCTCTTTAGTTTCGTTTATAATAAAAGAAATCTATTGTATTTTTTTTTAAGTTACTCTTTCCAATTTTTTTAATTCATATAAAACATATAATTAATGTCCTAAACTTTGAATTTTTCAGAAATTAGTATTACCTTGAAAACAAAGTGGTTCTAATTTGCGAACCTCTACTGTATCTATTTCATCCTATTTGTTGACATTTGTACATTGCAACTAAAAGTTTGAAGAAATTGGGTTAGAATAGAATTTAAGCATGCTAATGGCTTTAAAAATTTAAGAATATTCATTTACTTTCAATATATTTCCTGTTATTCTTCATTGCATCACAATATAGCATTGTCATGATTGAGCCATGATCTGGTAATGGGCAACTGTTGATGTACATCAATGATTTTGCATAATACCCGAATCACTCATTGTCCCGCTCCCTCTCTCTCTCTCTTTCAGTTTCTCTCTCTCATTTTCTCTGGGAACAATAACAACATTATCTGGTATTTAACATATTTTATGCTCATTAAGTGTCACTTTAAGTGCAAACTCTTCGACTTTTACCAAATGGCCAACTACCGGTGTCGCCAGTTCTCATGCCAACTTCCTGCCACTGCTGATACCCTGTATCCACAGAAAGTGTAAAAGAGTATAAATAACTTATGCAGCCTATGTTAAATGCTAGTAAATTGAAACTACTTGAAGATGCTAGTAATACTGTTACTGATAGTTGGGTAACTTTATTTACACGGTATCTTCAAGTCGAACACTTTTAAAGTTTGAATTGTTCCATGTATTTCTTGATGCTGCTGCTGCTGCCGTACATTGATGGCGATCAATTCTGGTGGCTGTGATTTAAGTGCGCGTAAATCTCTGCGGTGAAAAGTGGTGCCGTCTCCTCTGCTTCTGCCTCTGTCTCCGCCTCTGCCTCATTCTGTGCCCCTTTGTCCCGTGCCACTTGCAGAACAGTTGCTACTGCCTCATATACTGCAACGTTCATGGTTTGTTGCCGTTATTTGCATTTCATTTTTGCGTGTGGCGAGAGAAAATGTAAATTGATTTATTATGCACAAGCGACTGAATGCAGAACTTGGCAGGAGGAAAGTCCTGCATACGCATTCCCCTCCATTCCACATAACTTCTTCTTGCTTTCCGGCTTCCTGGCCTCGGCCTCGGTCGGGCGTGCATTTTGCCAAAGAATACAATAAGAACAAAATAAAAAAATTAAGAATAAAAAAAAAGAGATGAAAAAGAAGGTAAATCTTCAATTGGAGTTGCCGGTTGCAGTTGCATCCTCGCAATTGCCTGCCTGTGGGCGTAAACATAGCTATTAATATTGATTTAAATGCGCTGACTATGTGGATCAGGGGGTGAGTGCGAAGAAGAGGAAGTGACTGTCCCCATTACCCCATCTGTCTCTTTCTACCATTACTCACTGTCAGTGGCCATTCAAAGCCGACGGCGCTGCGTTGACTTTTCGCTATTAGCCAAATTGCAAAAATCACGCGCTTAAACTTCTTCAAGCAAACAAATATAAAAAAGTCAAGAGAGATAAAAAAAGAAAGAAGGAAAATGGTACAACTTTCATCCAGCCGCAAAGTATCCAACACAAAGCGAAATATATGGAATGCCACGGCATAATAACTTTTGGCAATAATACAAAAAGCTTGCTGCTTGCTTCCACTGAGTGCATGTGGGTGATCTCGGCCAGGACTAGTTGGTACTGTGGTAAGCTGAGCTAGGGATGTGTATCGGCATGAATATGTCAATATTTATATGGTGCAAAATATCAAATGGTACATCTTCTTAGATCTCTTATATATTAGTATAGTATAGTATAGTATAGTATAGTATAGTATAGTATAGTATAGTATAGTATAGTATAGTATAGTATAGTATAGTATAGTATAGTATAGTATAGTATAGTATAGTATAGTATAGTATAGTATAAATCTGTATCGTATCAATCATCAATAATATCGATATTAATTAGTTAATTTATTAAAAGATACATAGTTGACAGAATATTAAGCTTTTCTGGATTAGCTGAAGTATAGAAATATTAAATGGCCTTATTAAGAATTGAAAAAAAATGAAAAGATATAACAAATTTGGAAATCCATCTAAATATAATTAAAGTTTAACATATAATCCTAACTAAATAATAGATTTGATTTTAGTAATATTAGTATATAGAAATATTAAATGCCCTAATTAAGAATTGAAAAAGAAAAGATATAACAAATTTGGAAATCCATCTAAATAGAATTAAAGTTTAACAAATAATCTTAACTAAATAATAGATTTAATTTTAGTAATATTAGTATATATGTAAATATAATCATAGGCCTCAAATTAAATTGATTTGGAAATAATTTAATCACCCAAGGAGATCAAGGAGACCTGAAAGATCAATAAAAAGCAAAGCGATCTAATTTAATTCAGATAACTTAATATGTTATTGGGGTCTACTTTAGCCACTAGCGTGGACTGCCGTCGAAAGTTATTTCGTATTAAATATTAACTCGCACTGAGTTTTCAAACCTAAATATCGTTCCTCTCTAAGTTGAGCCCCCAAATCGTTGGATTGTAAAAAAATATGCAAACCACTGGAGTGTGTACACTGTACAGGATGAGGTTGATACATATGAGGAGGAGAATAGTGTGCCTGCTCTGGCGGCTAATAGACATGCCACACATGTAAACATGTTTCTCTTTTACATACATATGTTTGAATACTTTTAGGTAAATTGCCAGTTTTCAGCGGTGGCTTTAAAAGTCGAACTGAAGGGCGTGAAGGTAAAGTGTGTGCCCAAAATTCAATTAAGTTTACAAATTGATTGCAATAACTTAGACGAAAGACAAACAGAACACACATCGACAAAATAAAATAAAACTAAACAAGAAGAAAACAACAAACAAACAAACATAGCGGAAAAACCACAACAGCTGTTGTTAAGAAAGCATCGCCAGAATTTTAATTGAAATGCATTCATATTGCAATAGGGTGAAACTTGCAATGAATGGGAGGAAATGGAAATGGAAATAGGGGGAGGATGTGGATGAGAGAGGCTGAGGAGCAGGAGGAGTCTACAGGAGGCTACAGCTGACAGAGCAAATTGCTTTGCGCTTATGACACGAACAGACATAAAAGAAAATGTCAAATAAGAAAACTGCAGTTCAAGTTAATTGACTTTGAGATACTCTTTCAATTTGGAACATTTCAAAACCTGCCCCCTCTATCTCTTTCCCTTCCACTCTTTCCATCTTTTTTTTTTGATACAACGTTTATTAGTTTCCCTCCCAAGCGATTGTCGGAACTCTCTTTCTATATAAAGTATTTAGGTTCATTAATCTAAGATTATACTTGATTCTCCAGGACTTATAAATTGTTAAAAGAAACTATAACAATATTTGTATTTTTCTTGTACATATTCGTATTTCTATTTATTTATCATATAGACAGTTTTAAGGCGTCAATTTATGTTATTAATTGTATAATATATATATAATAAGTTAATACTTTAAGAGAGTCGAGCTTTTTCTTTTTTTTTTGCTCACATTTACTTGCCTTGTCAATTTACATGAACATGAATATTACTAATCCATATTTTAGACAAATTCCACGCTTAGTGTTATAAAATGTCTTAATTTTTTTTTACAAAAATTGATTTATACCTTAATGTTCTTGTTACAAACAAAATAAGTAAAAAAAAACAGATTTATTTCTGTGCCTTTTCGCTTTAGCTTTTGAAGATGATTTTGTAATATTTTCTACATTACGTTTCATAAATCTTCTGATTTATGATCACAGAAAAGTATTAATCTTATGCTTTTACATCGCTCTAATACATTATCGTAATACCCCCTCGGGTACAGGGTATATATGTATATGTATATGTATGCATGTGTAGGGCCAGCTTCACTGTAGCATCTCCTGTCATATATGCAAAGGCTAACGGGAAAGCAAAGCAAATCAGAGCGATGGCGCCAAGAGACTATGGGAGACGCCTGACGAGGGATTTGATGATGATGATGGCCGTGGCATTTGCTTGGCTTCAAGGACTGATGTTGTAGTACCTAAGGGTGAGAGGGTGTTTAAGCGTTTCCCAAGTGCTGGACAACCGACCAAGTTATTGGCTGTGGGTAGCTGTTGGACAGCAGTTTATAATGTTTTGTACTTGGAGCTACATTTACCAGCAAATTTTATACAGTCAGCCGGTTGATTAGGTTCCACTTGAGGTGGCAGTTGAGGAAATCAAAAAAAGGTAGACAACTTTAAAAAAAGTTAAATATTATAAAGGAAAAAATGGACTTGTTAATTGAAACGGATTTGAGCTGAGCTTTAAACCACGACTTTAGCATTCCATACACGCTTTGATTTCACAGTTAGTTAAAGTAATTACAGTGGAGTCCATTGGAGTTATAGGGTACGTGTCGGAAGTTGCTGGGAATTAAGCCAGCAGACAGTGTCTGGCAGGACATAGAAGAGAATCCTTTGCCGAGGCCCTTATCCTTTTGTGTATGTGCTGACTGCCCGCTTTCCATCAAGCTGAACGCTTTGGCTTTCATTTGTCTGCTGCGTTTTTATGACTTGCCCGTTATTTTTGTTTTATGCTTCGGTTTATTATTATTTTTGCTTTTGTTTTTTTTTTATTTGTCTTTTTTTCATAGAATTTCTTTTTAATCCGCTTACGTCAGGCGAAATTCAATCAAGAATTTGCACTGATTTTTTCCCATCCTTCCCAGTCACTCAGTTGTGTTTGTCGGTTGGGGAAGGGAGGGGAGGGGACAACAAATAAATAAGCAGAGTCAGAGCCTTTAGTCGGTTGTATATTAAATACAGGCAAATTGGAGCGTGTCCTTTAATTTAACAGAAAATTTATGTGCGTTATTGATAAAAATATGCCATCATATTTAATTAATTCTTTTCCCGTCTATTTGCAGCACACAGCACAGCAAAAAAATGATCAATTAAATGTGCAACATTTATACAAAACCGAAACATAAATTGAACAATTAAAAAACGATAAAATACAAATTAAATAAAAGTGCGATGGTAAAAAGTGCGTGTTGATTGAAATAATTTGAAAGAATAATCACTAAAAAATTGACACATTGTGGTACATACTCCTTTCATTTTTTTTGGCAACATGTTGAATCATCTTTATGGCATTCTCACAATTCTTCTCGTATCCGAGACATTGAGATCTTTGGCGCTGAGCAGCGACGGTGGCGTCAGCAGCGTTGGAGGCTCCACTGCCAATAATGGTAAGTTAAATAAATGTATAATAAATGTAATTGCATTATTATGAAAATGATGGCTAACCAATGTCAAAAAGTATGCAAATAGACTTTTATTTAACACGTGAACGCCAACTAACTAAATTAATCGAAGCTCTGACAGCGTCATGGCAATTAAAACGTGACATGGTAATAATTAATTGGCTGTGTGGAACAACGTGTTTTAAAGCAATGTTTGGTCGAGTTAAGAACTGTAAAATTAAGTGAAAACCTCTGCGATTATTCAACTATTTAGCGACGATCCATGAGTCGAATATATTAAAGGAAAGAACTATTAGTTCTACAATTAAATCTGAGCTGGGACTCTTTTGTAAAATACAATTATACAAAAATACAAATTATACAAAATAAAAACAACATATTTTTAATTAAAATTCGAAATTTAAGGCAATTGAAAATAAGTTAAAAGATAAGTTGATCTATCATCAAACTTATTTTCATGGACTCAGATCAGAAATATATCGAAACTCACTTGAATGGTTTAGGAACATTATTCACCCTGGATCGTAATAAACATATTTCTATTGGGAAGAGTTTAAAGAGAGATAAGTTTCCAAAACTTATCGATTATTGCTTAACAGATTTTTCTTTGTATCGCACTTATTACGAAATCAGAACAAATCGAATTATTTAATCCATTAATTTTTATACATACGGTCTCCCATAATTCCAACTTACAAACCTTCCGACCAAAAATACTTCCTTGAACAAAATTGTACTCATTCTTGGACAGTTGTAAAATTTGATCAGGTTTCAATGTTTTTCTAGTACAGTAATTAATTTACTTTCATGACCTTTTCTTGTAGACATTTAAGCGTTTCCCAGAACTTTGCTGAAGGCAATCTCTCTTCGGTATAAACTTAATGAAACTCTGCAAATTAAAAAGAAGATTATAAATATACTTGTTCTTTAATAGATTAGATAATTTATCTTTGAGGTGACCAGCAGAGTCATTAGTTTAGCTTATTGTAGTAATTAAAATTATCAAGTATAACTTCATCTTGTGGCTCGTTCACTATTAAAATGTAACTAAAGATAAATATACCATTCATAACTCAAATGCCAAGTTTTGGCCACTTCTTCTTCTTGTTCAGGACGATTTCTTCTCAATTGTTCGTCAAAAACTTAGCTCAACTGTTCGGCCATTGAGAACTTCATTAGCCAGGATGGAAGTGGTGCTTGGCTGCTTCTTTGACTTCTGTTCGTACCACCTAGCAGGAATTGGCCCGAAGCTAAATCAAAATCACACCCATAAAACTTTCTAGCTAATAAATGGCATGAAAACTTTTTGGCCGCTCGTTTGTCATTTTGGGCCAGGCCAACGAGCGAAATAATTGTCAATTTGTTTTGTAGGCGGACGGGACAATGCCTGGCAGCAATAAAATTTATTTAAGTGGCCTCATAATTGTTAACAACAACGAATACAAAGTAAACAAAAGGCAGCTGCAAGTGAAATGAGCAATTATTAAGCCATGAAAAATGTAAAACAAAAAAACAGAAAAGCACAAAAAGTCAGGGACGGAAAAAAACAACAAACGCAAGTCAACAAACATCATAATCAAGTTATTACTCTGCCACATATATACTGTGGGTGGAAGGGGGTGTGGCAGCTGGAAGGCATGCAAAATGCTCAACAATGAAAATATTAATAACGTTAATGAAATTCTCATTTGCCCGCCGAGAGAGGAGAGAGGAGAGCGTAGAGCGGAGAGCGGAGAAAAAGGGAAAGAGAATTCTACAGAAAGAAACCAACAGAGACAAACAAACAGTGAAGCCAGGCAATAATGCTAATGAGTAAATGTGGCAAGGGAATGCCAATAGAGGCAAGAGGGGCGGGGGAAAGGTGAATAAAGGGGACCCATGATATGCTGGGGTTAAGTTAAATCCATGCCAGACATTCACAGTACTCGTATGTGGGTGAGTGCGTGTGTTGTCTGACAAACCAAATATTTGCGCCGCTAAATAGGCAACAAAAACTGAAATCCTGTAGAATGTGTAGCATGTGTGTTTGTATGTTTATGGTCAGCTTATTTGTATGTAGTATTTTGAATATTTTTAGAGTCACTTCCTAATGAATTACTTATATGACTTTGATGACTTTGTGTGTGGCTGTGTGTGTGTTTATGCATTCAAATGAGCTTGGTAATTACGCAGCCAAGTGGCCAATGTAAAGTTGCCAAGTGCCGACCAATTGTGAGTAGTTTCTGCAAATGCACTTAAAGTCTAAAGTTTGTTTGCCGTTTGACTTTGTGATTATGTTAGTTAATAATTTTGACTTTTACTCTCAGAGGAGAGAGTAACTTATATACCAAATATAATAATCCTGTAGACTTTTCTTAAAGCTATGGTTGTTGTGGCCTTATTTGACAAGAAGAAGGTCAAGTTTGGAATAGTTGTCAAATAGAAAATGATGTAGAAAATTACATATTGAAGAAATTATAATTCCCAATATATCATACCAGACTATAATAATTCCTATATACTATAATTATCGACCTTTTCTCTTTAAACATCGTTAAACAAAAGATACTTCTTACCAATGAAGCCATTTCGGCTTAAAAAAACAAATATAAAGTCATTTAGTCATGTAATTTGAATACATTTTTAAATGCGAATTAATCAGAATAACAATCAGCTGTAATTATTTTGTTACTCAAATAAATATTTTTAAATGTTGTGTATTAGGTTAAGTAGGTTAATTAATTACTTAATCCATTATAAATGAGAAATAAATGAACATATAAAATGGAATCAATACTCTTTGAAGTCTGTACACATATATAGTATCAATTTATGTTACCTTGAGAAAAAAGATAAAGTAATATTATAAGATATTTAAAGTATCTCATACTTATAGAATAGCATTTCACTCATGTATTATTAAACAATTAATCCTGAAAACTATTTCATGATCACTTTCATGAATGGCTAAGAATGGTTTGAATCCCTGATCATAATACATACCGTAGATATGTAATAGATCTAAGCTTTTTTAACCAGTAGTCAACGTCTGCTTAACTATCTTATTACTTCAACTTTATGCAAGAGGATTTCCTAAATTAGTTGATAGCCAAGCTAATTGGCCACATAATTTTACGAGACACTTAAAATTAAAATCATCCATTAACATTTGCTCACCTTTGAGACGAGCTCATAAAATGTTTTGATTGAATTTTTCAGAGAACTAACATGCTGACGTCACTTCCAGTTGAGTGTATCCTTCATAATTTGTACCAATTACCAAAGTCAGCAAACATTCGTTCTTCTCTCTCTCTCTTCTTTCTCATCCCATTGAGGGTTTTGCTTACTCTGTCACACACTCACACATATGCAAAATGTTACATAAACAATTACAAAACAACAACAACACGAAGAACACTAATGACAGCCAGGGGATGGCAAGAATTCAGAGAGAGAAGTTGTCGGGGAGAAGCGGAACAGGAAGCAAACTCAGTCAGGAAAAATCAAATTTGTCAAGTGTTGAAGTCAAGTTGTTGTTGTTCTTGTTGTGTGGCGTTGTAAACACAATAAAAATTACACTTAATTTGGCATTTAAGTGGCGACAACGTCGAAAATGTTTTCCTTTGTTAGCGCAAAAGCCATAAAAAGGCATTTGGGAGTGGCTGTGAAACATCTTCCCTTCCCTTCCATTACATTCCCCTCCAATCCTAAATTCCATCCTCTTCTCTCTGTTTCAGTCTCAGTCATGTGTTGAGTGTCATTATGTAATGTGACATTTAAACAAAGGAAACGCGTGTGAAATGTGTTGATGGCTTTGTTGACATGTGAAAAGAAATGAAACTGAAAGAATCCACAACAAAAAGTGGCCCCAAAAAGTCAAGTGGTTATAACTACTATATGTATGTGCAAGGGGGTGTGTTATGCGAGAAAGTATTGAGAGAGTGCCAGAGAGTGAGGAACAGATGTCAGACACAATGCGACTTATTTCCATAAGCAGAGATCATTTGTCAGTCCGCAAAAGAGAGGACGAAATCAGTTTTTTCCATTATGAAACACTCAACTGTGACAGCTGGACGCGAGATAAGCTATGCTCCAGAATGATGCAGGGCTTTAAAGAATTCTTTCCCCTCACTCTCTCACGGCATGGTTGAATGGCCATAAAAATAAAATGCTTTCCGCTTCACATAGTCACTTAATGGCTGGGAGGATTGGGATGGGTAGGCGGGTTTTCCCTACGCTTTATCTGTGCTGATTAGCAATTAGCACGTGTCTTTCCGCCAGGCTAGGACCACCACTAACATTGAATTATTATGCTGAAGGTCAGCCACGTGGCTGGCATTGTCAGCCGTCGGACAGCCAAGTGCGATGTACCATCTACTATCTACCAAGCTACCAAGCTACTAGGTGGCAAGGGACAATGTCGGGCATGTCCCGCATTGGGCCCAGATTAATGATGTGCCTGGCCCGCCACAGGCGGTGGCATTATTAGCGTTGCTCTCATGAATTCTCCCTTGAATTGTCTCCAAGTGTGTCTGACTCTGTGTCTTTCTCTGTCTTTGTTCCCTGTTCCCTGTGTGCAGCCGCATAAATCAAGTAGATTATCAGGTAGCGATAGTCAGGGCCAAGGATTTGCATATGAAATTTAGTTGACAGCCACAAGCAGTTACGGATTTACACTTTTTGTGACCCCAAAGACAGTAGTCACTGTAGAGCGTATGTTGCACGTTTATATCTTGAGAGATATTGTGAAGACCAATTAGGCGATTGTCTAATCAAAGACCATGCTGTGCTAAGGACATTAGGGTTATCGACTAAAAGGTGCGAATGACATTTCCCTTGTAAGTGTTGTGAAACGCTCCGATTAGTTTAGCATGAAATTTGTTTAAATCTTGTAATTATGGAATTTTAATTAGGAACATTTACAGAATAGAAATTAGTTTGAGCTAGTAATTTCTCAACTATTTAAACACAATTATTAATAGTTGACAACAAATTCTTTAAATGACATGTAAATATCTTAGTGTTTGAAATAATAGTTTATATGGATCTGAAACATACCAAAAGACTTAAAGAATAAAATAAGTTTGAGTTGTTGAGATTAGCTAATTAATTAGTTAATTTTCAAAGTGAACGAAAATTGAGATTTAAATATATATTTGTAATTTGTAATAGTTATAAACTCAATCATTCAAATTTCATTCATACAGAATGACTTAAAACATTTTATATCATCAAAATTAAATATGGAATATTAAAATAAAATTTAATAAATATTATAGTATTGTAAATAATTAAAAACGTTTTGGTTTTTGATAAAGAAATGATTAAATGAATAAGATGATAATTTATTAACAAATTAATCTTTATTCTCAAAAACAATTGAACTATGTATTTTCTTCCATTCATATTATAGTAATTGAAAAGGAAAGAACAAAATATTTAATGAAGTGCTTGCTGAAAGTTAAACTTGAATTTATTACTAATAAATCAAAGTATATAAGATGTTAACAATTGTCTATAGACAATAGCTTCGATTCACTTATCCTTATTATTACTCGACTAAGTACTTATACGAATAGGAATTGGAATGTATGTATGCGCTCCTCAGCTTGTTCATTTGGTAATAAACAAACCAATTTATAGTCAACTATTGTTGCAACATAGTGAACCACTTAGACTTAGGAGGCGACTCTAACATTTGCTGCCGCGTTCGCAACACCAACAACAAACAAACACATGCACAATGCACTATGTAGAAATACTCACACCCATACACTTGCAGTCTAATCACACCCACTTCAATTCACTAGCACACTCACACTCACACTCACACGCTTACTCACACTCGCATTCATACCCATTGCCATATATTCATGCATTCAACTTAGTCACTTCGTTGCACGCTCCGTCAATGCACACAATGGAGCACATTGTGGGCGTCACTTTGGTGCGTGGCATAGGCGTGTAGGCGTCTGGGAGTGTGGGAGTGTGGGCGTGGCACTAAATGACGCTGAGTGCACATTGCCACAATTCTTGGGGCATGTTGAGTATTGTTGCCGTTGTTGTTGCTGTTGTTGTTACTGTTGCTGTTGGTGGCATAATTTACATGGCAGCAGCACTTGGAACAAACCCATTGCGTACTTGCAGGCGTACAAAGGCCACCAACTAAAAGTTGAACCTCAAGCGCACTATGGAGTATTTTTCGAGATTTTCGGATTTAATATACAAGAAAGAAACAAAATCTTTTGTTTGACAACTGGAAACAATGGCTTGAAACACAATAAGTATGAAAATTCTTTTTGCTTTTCAAGATATCCGTATTAAACTTCCTAGACATGAGATGTACAGTGAAAAACTTGAGTCTACGAACCTTCTAAATTTTAATTTGTAACTTACTTTATATGGTTTTATTAACAAAATTTAATTTAAAAGAAAACTGTATCATTTTATTGACTGGCAACTGGACTACTTAGAAGATAAAGAAATAGGCTTGAGTTATGTAGACATATGTGTTTCACTGTTTTATGATGTTAACATATATTAACATAATTTTCAAGATCGCATTGCCATATCATTGTTTCAGAGCTGTTAACTTTACAGCGTGGGCCAATTTTAAGTTCTGGTTATGGAAATGCTTAATTTTAGTATTTTCAATGTATTGCCATCAAAAGTTAGCTAATTTAAATAACTTTGAATGTTAAATTCATTCCACATAGAAAAAGCAAGTACTCCACAGTGCACGGTTGAGCTAGTGGGTTGTGTGTGTGTGTAAACATGTATGCTTTATGATTAGCGCAATTTAGTGCACTTTAAGATGCTTAACCAAGGCGAATACGTAATGCCTAATTAGCGCCGGAGAAAAAGTTTTCATTGCAATTGCTAACCGCAGGTCATACAAAACCAACACACAGACAGACAGACTGACAAACAGACAGTCAGAAAAGGACAAACAAAAATATATAGAGTACACAGAGACAGATCGACAGGCAGACAGACAGACACGAAGCCAGCTCAATGGTGCAACTTCAAGCTACAAATTTGTTTGGCTTTCGGTTTTCTCACAGACGCCAACGGCAAAAGTAAGAGCAACAACAACAACAACTTCTACATAAAACCACAACAACAAGTACTTTGATAGTGGGTGGGTGAAGGGAAGGGGTTATGTGGTTGAAGGGGAGCAGATTCAGAATGAGAAGCTGACTTGCTCGTGGGATGCAAAGCGCGATAATTGACCTGCAAGCGGGCGAGCTAGAGTATCTATGTTTGTGTGTGTGTGTGTGTTTTTGTGTGTGAGTGTATGTGTGTCTGTTGGCCGTGCAACTGTGCAACAACTTTCGCTTTGATAAAGGACCTTGGCGTCAAGTCGAGTCCTTTCGGTGGCAACGAGGCGTGGCTTCTGCTGCATGCCACCAAAAACTACATAAAAGGAGGCACCCGCATTGCACTTGCCCCAAAGCATGTTATTTAGATGCTTTAAAATTTATTTAAAACGTGTTTCGGAAATCCTTTTTCCTTTTTCCTTTTTTTTTGTTTTATTGCTAAAGCTAATCAGGGAATCAGTATCAGCTAAATGCATTAAACTATTTGTTAAATCAGGTAAAAATTTAAAATAATAACAAGTCAAAAGAAATTCAACTTCAAATACACCTGTAACTCTTATCATAACGATTTCAAAAAGGTAAAGCTAACAAAATAGATACTTAAAAAAAAACAAACAAGAACAATGTTCAGCTTAAGGCTAAGAGGATATCAGAAACAAAATAACCTGCCAAATGCTCAAACAGAAAGAAATCTCTCTGAAGAAAAATAAGAGAAATGTTAAAACAATAAAGAAAGCAAACCGTAAAAAAAGAACAAAAACAACAAACGAAATGCACAACTCATTCAAGCGCATTAAGCGAAAAAAATAAAGTTTCTTTTTACAAAAAAATAAAGAAGAAAATAAAAAATCTGTGCTTGTGTATGTGTGTGTGTGTGTGAGTATGAAATCAAAAGGAAAAAACGAACTAGATAAAGTAGCTAGGAATGGAAAAGGTTCACTAAGCGTCTGAAAGAAAAGGATTTGTATTGTGAAAGTCCTTTCAAAATTAGTAAGGCAATTTGCATAAGCCATAAAACAAAGCTTAATATTTTTTGGGTAGAATTCAGATAGAAATAAAAGTAAGCTCGCGTTTTTGTCCTTTATAAATCAAAATACTGAGTTATGGATATCATGTAAATCGTATAATTAAAGACTTTAAATAAAAGATTTCTTAATAACTTGATAATAATCCTGATTCTGTGTTACTGTGATCACAGAGATCTGAGGGAAATCCGTAAGGTATAAACTTTTCTTAAGTGTAAAGTGTTTTCCGTTTCTGGTTAGTATCAAAACATTTGCAAAAGTTTTATTTTCTTTATATTGCCTTGTTTTTTATAGAGCCATTTTATGAGGCGTAAAAATAACATTTAAATGTTAACACGCCATTTAAACCTAAATTTGCACAGCAAAGCTCTTGCCTACTTTTGGGCGCCTTTAAAAGAATGGAAAACAAGTGAGAACGCTTTGGCTGAATTTGCTTAACTGCGCGATACCCTGTGGTGACGTTTAAGATATTCTGACAAGTATTTCAACATAAAGAAATGCATATTAAAGCATATAAATCACTCAGGACAAAGAGGTAAAAATTTAAATTGGATTATTGAAAAACTTCTGACTTCTTCTTATTATCCGTGCGTAATGAAATATTCAATGAAAAAGGAATTTTTTTATTTTGCTCCTTGTATATATTGTGTATTAAGAACTTACTCTGTTACTTCTATTCAAATGCATTTATTTACCTATTCTATGTATTTGTGTTTACGTAGTTATTTAAAATATTTTTATTGTTGTAATTGTTTTTCTTAAATTCAGTAGAGCAGGAATGTGGAAAGAAAAATTTAAATAAAATCCATTTATGTTTGGTAGGAGCTCACTTAAATTTGTTGCTTCTAACTATTATAATTTTCTAATAATAACTAAATAACAGTTGAATTTGACAATGAACATAGTAAATACTTTATATCTTTATTGAATATTAAAGAAATAATCAATAAATTTAATGCGGAATAATGAAGCTATGCCAGACACAGATCAGGGTCTACTATTTCTTATCACACATAAATAAAATAGATGAATACATACTTTATTGAAAGGGAGATTTCTTTATTAGGCTGTGTCATACATTCTCCAGAAAGTTGAAACCTTTTTTGTCTAACAACATGGGCACAGGGTATAAAAAAAGCCAGAAAACTGTGGCATACCAACAGGCGCCTGGTGTGTGGTTTTTTCTCTGGCTGCTCGGCAGCTAAATGGCAACTGAGATGGGCAAAAAAAAAACTTGCCCCAAATTTATTGACGAAAACAAAGTCAAGTGGCGAGAAACCCAAGCCAACTCGTGGCTACGGCTACAGCTGAGATTGCAACGAACGATTCTATGGATATTCATCGCAAGCATGTGGGACCTTCATGTGTTTACGAGCTGTGATAAGCTAAGAAGTATCAGCAATGGCAGCAACCCGACGAGTCCCATTTAGTATGCCACACGTTGCGCGCTCGTTGCAATGTTGTCGCCGACGACCACAGAAAACAGAGCCAACTATAAATCTATCATGTTTACGCTGAGTTTGACGAGCATGCTCCCGCAGATTTCAGATTCTCAGATTCCCAGACTCTGAGACTGCCAGATTTCCCAAAGAGACAGAGAGAGAGAGACAGAAGTGAGAGAGCAGACGCAACTACACAGCACTTGAGCACAATTTGTTTATGCATGTCGCAAGTCGAGGCTGTGAGCGAGTAAACGTTGCTTGAATTATGGCTTTGTTTATCCCAAGTCGTACACAAAGAAGGCAAAAAAGAAACGGGAATATCCCAAGATACCACCCAACTGTAACTGTTGTAGCCGCGGGGGTTCCAAGTTTTTCTTTTTTTTTGCCATCGCAAACGAAAAACTTTGCCCCCGCATTGCAACGGGGTGACTTTCTTTCTTTTACCCCAAGGATAGATGTGGAAGGTTGGGGGAGGGGGTATTGATATGTTATAGCATCATAACAATTGATTTTATTCTCCTCGTTTATTGATATCTCGTGTGTTATTTTGATTTTATTCCTAAGATCATAAAATGAGGCTACGCTGCACGTCCCATCGTTATCTCCACAAATTTGCTCTTTCGAGGCTTTCCACTTTGTTATGCTATAAATTATCATTTAAAGTTGAGCAGATTTCAATAAAAAACGAGAAAATGAAATGATTTGATTATTGAAATACAAACTTTTTAAACTCTTTTTTTTTGGGGTTGGCCTCCATCAATTTCCATTTTCTCTATTAGCATATTGTACATATTTATAAACTTGTTGCAGCCCAAAATTCTTACAGACTCTCGGACTTTGGAGCAGCAACCCCTATCGATATTTACCCCCCGCTGTCACTGTCTGAAAGGAGTAAACTTCTCAGCTTATTGATTTGAGTTCCCTTCCACAAATACTTTGACACTTGGTGCTGGCACTTTGACAAGCCGCAAAAAGTTCACTTGATATATTTATGAAAATGTTTTTGACACGTTTTTAATAAGGTTGTTTTGCTGTTGTTATTTCTTGTGTATGTTGTTGTTGGTGTACCTGAGGTTCGTGCAACATTTGCAGCGTCTGCGGTTGACAATTCGGGTTTTTAATTTAATTAAAAGCGTCATTCATGGGCTCTACGATAGGCCAGGTTGCATATGGCAGTTTCTGAGTTTGTTTTCTTTTTTCTTTCCAACACAAAGTTTACAAAGTTGTACATCTAAGTGGCTTCATTAGGGTATGAGAGGGTGGGTGGGAAGTAAAGTGACTGTAAGAAAGTCGATAGGGGATTAAGTATTAATTAAATTTGAGTAAAATTATTTCTGCTGTTTGAACTAACAATTGAAGGCATTTTTATGGAAATTTCGATAGACTCTAGATTTTTGTAAGTGCAAGTTGAGTTTAAGAATAACCCTAAATTGATTTTAAAAGAAAATTGAGTTAAATAAAAACTTTCTAACTACAAAACTGACAGACTTAATTATTGATAACTGCTCTTGCTTTGCAATATAACTGGTAATGAAAAACAAATGGCCCAGGTCAGTTATTTTCAATTGAAATGCCATTTCAAATGGCCTTGCCTTGATTTTATGTAGATCAATCAAAATCTAGCAATGCCTTTCATAGACGAAGAATATACCCAAATGACCTGCAAAGCCAATCAATATAAATAAACTTTGAACTTTGAGTTTTACGTTGGCGTTTGCTGGATAAAACTTTTTGTTGGTCCTTGCGTGGCCCTATAATAAACAAAATGTTTTGGTAAATAAACTTGAAGGCAAAGTAAAGACTGGCAAATGGCAAAAGAAATGAAATCAAATAATGTGAAATAAAAGTTAAAATAAAATGTGATTATACGAATATGTTGGATGTGTTGCTGCTGTCCAACAGCAAACAAATACGTGCTCAGATACAAAAGTAAACTAACATCGAAATCTCAGACTGGCGGCGCGGTTGCATTCAAGCTGTATAACAACCACAACAACAACAACTACGGCCACAACAACTACGGCCCCAACACCAATGGCACTGACAACAACAATGTACAATGTGAAAAGTAGAAAAATTCATTTTCACTGGCAAAAAAACGCATATGAACAGGAAAAAATAGCGATAACTCAAATTGAATGCCAATAAAGTAACATATGCGGCCCTCCAACAAATTCACACACACTCACACACAACACATTGCGTATACGTAACCAGTAACTAGCAAGGCGTTTGCTGAAGGACACGCCATGGGCAACGTGAGGCGCCCCGCCGGAAGTTGGCAACGCAGCGCAGCGCAGCTCAGCTCAGAAAAAAAGCGAGAAAAATACTGAATCGGAATGCCGAGAGCAAAACTAACGAGCTTCGTTGTATTTAGCACAGGCATCTCCAATGGCCCCAAAAGTAATGCCAATCTAAAATAATACAATGTGTAGCATGTGTTAGCTTCGAAGGGGAGGTGCAGAAGGCGGTGCCACAGAATAGATGGGAGGCGATAACGAACTGCCACAAAACAAATGTACAACATACAAAAAAACGAAAGCCAAATACATAGAAAAAATGAAATAAAAAAATGAAATAAAATAATAATAATAAAAAAGGAGAATACAATCACTGTGAGTGAGTGGGAGAAGTCGTACTACTTTCTTTTTTCTCTCTTTCTCTCTTTCTTTTTGTATTCGGGCTATATGCGAAGATGTCAGCTTAGCAGATGGGGACTGTCAACATCGTTTCGTTGACAACTATTGACACTAACATGATATTACTTATGCATAAAGCCGTAAAGTATGGTCATGCAGTCTGAGTGATGATGAGAAGAGCGAACAAAGTTAACAAAAGAACAGTTATAACTAAAGGAAGTTAGTGTGTGAAATATTAAGATTGAAATTGAACTTGAACAACTCTTTACTTTATATCCAAGATTAACAAATTTCACTTAGAATATGTTTTCATTATTTTAGTACTATTGCCAAAGGTCATATTATACAGAATGTAGAAGCAAAAAACTAAATTGAATTAAATAAGTAAACATTTAATCAGACTATTTGTATCTAAGAATTATAGTATTTATACATTTATTAATTTCATTGATTTATAACGCTACAGTATCGCTACTTTTACATTAAATACAATAATTAACAAATGATATGAGACGAGCTATAGAAGTGTAAGTTTAAAATTAATTTAATTTTTTATTTTTAATTACAAGTTTTTTTTAGCTTATGAAACATTACCCAAAAGTTTATCGAGCAGGAAAATAAAAATGAATACAATTTCAGTTGATTTTATAGTTTTACTCTTCTATTTGCATAGTTATATGTATATGAAACTTTGTTTTAAATTTACAGAACGTTCTTTTTTTTTGTTTTACTCTATGTAAATGCAACTAAAAATAAGTAAATAAAAATGTATGTGTAGAAGCTTTTCTCTTGGTTTTCTTTATGATATTTAAATCATTGATTGAAGCTGTTTGACACATCATTGAGGCCTCGAAGCCATGTGGACACTCGGCCCTTCACATCCTTAGAACAGAAAAGAAATAATTCTTACAAAGATGCTTCTGCTGTTGGCATTGTTGTTGTTTCGTTCATTGTTATTTTTGAATACGTTATGTATATTTTTGCACAATCTTGCATTTTGTACTTTCGAAGAAATTGAACATTTTTGAGGGCAACTAAAAATGTTGGTCAAAATGTTGCCAAAGCCCGTCCTTCTTTGTTGGCCTTGGCCCTAAGGCAAGGATTTTGTTATTGGACGATGGCTTTTTATTAGCACTTGGACATTTTCGGCATTATCATAAGTCTATGTATATCAAAGTGTGATATTCATGTGGGTGTGAATGTGAGCACTCATCTCACCATTTAATGTTCACAGGGCAGAGTTTGAAGTGCAATTTTTAGTGAATATTTGTTGAGAATTTCATCATATTCGAAAAATTCTGCTTAGACAAGCAACTTCTTGCATTTGGCTCACCTGAAGGCTTTTCGCAACAAAATGTATATTTTCTTTATATTTTTGTGCAAAGTATTTTCATGTTTATTTTACGGTCAAGCTGGCCGAACACTTATCAAATGTGTTATTCAGTTTAAGTTATGCAAAAGGTTCAATGAATTGAATTTTCACAACATATTTTGGCTTAAATTACATGCCGATATTGCATTTTAAAAACCAAACCATTGAAATGTTATTTTCAGTCACAGCAATCAAGTAATGAATAAAATAATATTTATTATTAAGGGAAAAAGTATGGTTTTAAAGCGTGGTCTTCAATTTCTTTGACTTTTATGCATCGTAATGAATATTAAAATATTTTTGAAATTTAATTCATTTGAAGTTTTGACACTTGATGTATGTACATTGTACAATACAGAAAGAAAGAGTATTTCACCCCAGTTTCTCACTTGTTAAATTGTTTCCCTTCTGCAATTGTTTTCAATGTTTTATTTTGCATAATTTACATCGTGTACCTCTTGCTATTGCTTTTATATTTATTTGTATTTATTGAGGCATGCACACAGACACACACACACACGTACACTCATACAGACCTACCCATTTACACTTACACCTTCATTAATATGCCATGATATTTTGAGGACCAAAGTCTGTCGAGTTCACTTAAGTGTAGAAGGAGAAGTCCATTTCCTGTTCTCAAACCCATTCCATTAGGCACCACACACAAATGAGTCCAAAATATGGTACAGAAAGCACGGCTTTAGCTTCAAGGCGTAAACAAATACGCGACTGCCACGCGTCAGTCATTAAATCAGGAATTCTGGAACACACTCAACCCTCAACCCTCAGCTTTTGAACTTTACAAGCAGAAAGCAGCTGCTGAGGTGTGTGGGGTTTATCTGGGGTTTACCCCAGATTATGTGGTGTGGGTGACACGTAAACAACTCAAACTCTTGGCAACAAACAGTCTTGCCCAAAGTTTTCGTAGCTAAAATTGCTAATGAGTAGGCCTTCTAATTAATATAAAATCTACACGCGTTTATTACGGAAATTGGCAATTAAACAGTAGAGAGTGACAGAGAGAGACCGAGAGAGACAGAGAGAGCGAGAGAGAATCGAGTTCCTAAAAAGTTAATTTATAAGCGAGCACTTGGGGCTCTTGCAAAGAATTGGTATCATAGGCAGTCATCATTCCCGGCTGTAAATTATCCACAGTATATAGCCGTGTTGCCAGCACATTCATGCAAGATAATTTGTCCAACGGTAATAATCCAAAACGCGCAAACATTTTTGTATAGCCATCATTCAAGCCGGCTTGCTAGGAATAGAGGAAAAAACTACAATTAGAAAATACAGAATTCGATGAAAATGTAGATGCTATAGTTAAATATTTAATAGAAAACTCTGTATAAAGATAACTCATCTATCTTTTGTCGGCTAACCGACAGTCAATCAAAATATCTGCAGTTTAAAATCTTTGATTCAAATTGCGTGCTAGAAAAATTATTCGATAAATGGTTAATTATAGTTATCAAGCTTATCAATATCGAAAGTGTTTCTATTTTTAAAGCTCTTTTTACTTTTTTTGTTATTCACAATACTTTTTTGTGTGTCGCAAAAACTTTCTCGTCGTTAAATGATAGACTGTATAGTTGAAATATTATTATATATTTTTTTTTAGATCTGTTTCAATCTCATTTGAATAGTCTGAGATAAAAATGCAAATCATGATTATTCTGATTCAAAAAATTCATCGTTTCATTGCAATAATAACTCACCAGAATTATTTTATATGACACCATTCGATAAACACTTTTTGGGGCTAGCACATAGCCCGTTGGAAGATGAAGTGCTACTTCGGTGCCTATATAAAATTCCCGATCCATCTTATGTCGCTGCACACAAAATCTTATTACAGAGACGGATTTTCGTGAGGTACGAGTTTGTGTCACTCGTAGCTCATACTTTATATGTGTATGATTTTGTACATTCTGTAGATTATACTCATAGGAACATCTCACTAGGAGTTCTCCCAGTCCGTTGGCTTTAAAGTTAAGTGTTTGATTTTGTGCATAAAGTTGAACTTCTTGGGCTATCCATTGATTCGCTGCATTAATTTTTATCGTTTGCCTCTCACTTATTTTGCCCCACATTGAAACTGAGAGATCTAGTGGAGGAGCATTCTTTGGCGCTCGTAAATAATTGTAAATGGCTTGTCTGGCTATGAAGCATTCAAAGCAGTTATCCTTACAGCTCTCTCCGTAGAGTCGAGGGATTAGCCATTTGTAGATCTCAAACTGTGGTACTTTCCTTTGCATTATCTGTCCAGTGAGGATTCGTGCCGCGGTTTCAATATTACGGCGATGTTGCGACCAATTTCCATTGGTCTGTTCGGCGGGTGGTATCCAAATTGGAATATTATGGGCACGTTTTGCTTCCAGATGATAGTCACTGTAGCTTTTCAACTGATTGCTTATCCAACCATGTGATTCTTGTATGCGAAGCATTCGAGTCGACATTTGCAAGACTTTCAGCACATCGAGGGACAACTCCAATTGAGTGAGTTTTCGTCTTTGTAGTGTCCTGCATTTATCCATAAATTGTATGTTATTCGGACGGCGACTGAGCAGAAAATTCTCACTTAGAGTTATTAGGCGAGGATCAACTTTTATGGGAGTCGATTGCAGAAAGTGCAACACATGCAATCCATAAGCTGTCAACCAGGTTGAACTACAATTAGATCTTGGCTGTTCATCGTAGGTAAAGCTTCCATCACGTCCTCTCATTCGTAGTAGAGATTGGAATCCATCATTCAACTGATCGTCAAGAAATTGCCGCCAGCGTTTAGTGATCTGATACTGATCCTGCATATAGTCCCACAGATAATAGATAGACAACAGTTTAGTGATCAATTGCTCTCCATTGTCCATTCGATCTATGGACTTGAAGCTCTGTATATTTGCAGCTATCATGTTTCCAGTCAGATAACATTTGACCCCATCTGTAGTGTGTTGATGTGGCAGTTTCAATTCAAAATTTGACTCCATATGGCGCCATTTTAAAGTCTCAAAGGCCACCACTTGATGGGACATCAATTGACAGTTGTGCAGAACTTTGATTTTACGAATCATCGTATTGCTCAGAGAACCAGACATAGCCGTAACATTAAGATCAACTGTGCCAGCTTTAATAGCACGGAAATGAACGATTACAAAATTTGAACTATTGCTCAATACGATCAGATGTCGTTCAATGTGTTCCGACTTGGGAAAAGGCTTTTGATCAGCGTCTAATAGCTGGAAGTAAGATTCATTTTGTTGAATTCTGATGGTGACTTGGAGTTTCTCGCTCAAGTAATTGAAACAGTTTATAGGTAATACCAGGATTTCATCTAATCCGGAAGAGATATGGCTGGTAAATATTAAATACAGTAATTGAAGGTCAATCGTAATTAATTCTTACCAACTTTTATATGTATGGGTACACTATACTGCAAATACAGAGGCTGGGTGCTTTTAATATTTATAAAAGGCTTGTGCCCAAGCAGTGTGAGTCCCCCATGAGGGTCTATTTGTAAAGCTTTCAGTCTCCAAGTAGTTATTTCATTAGGGACACGAGTTGTATAGTTGCGCCAGCCAGCCTGGGTACTAAACAAAAACTAATATCAGCGGGATTCCAATACAAATGATATTAAGAGTTCAGTGATCTTGAAAGTTTAGCACCAAAATAACTTAATATTTTATATATAAATATTCAGTTATTTTTTTGAATAAAAATATTTTTGATGTTAAGCTTATGTTAAGAGTTTAGTGATCTTGGACTTGAAAGTTTAACAGCAAAATGACTTAATATTTCAAATATAAATATTCATTTATTATTTTGAATTAAAATAAGAAAAATGATAGTTTAATAATCTAAGCCAATTGATTAATTATTATTGATTCTAAAAATATATTGTCTCGTTATTGCTCATCATTATTACTTACTCTTCTATGCTGTCGAATATCCAAACATCGTTAGATTCTTCACTCAATGATGATGGAAGATCACAGCATCCATGGTAGACTGCAGCCTTCCAAGGGGCTGATCTCGGGAGAGCCATTTTTATACTTGAGTTGTGGACTTGAACTTCAGTTTGAGAACGAATTTTCCGGGATAGAGTCTCTGCATGTGAAGTCGGTTTTTTATCGTTGAAGTCAAACTTACTTAAGACATCAGATTCAGGTTTGTTGAGGATGTCTCCATGTGAAACAAACTATTAACAAATGACCGTTGGTTAAAAGTTAACATACTTACTAATTTTAACATCAGAAACAGAGCCCGCGTTTGTCATTGTAAATAGGCCCATGTTAAAGGCTGTCTGAGTTCCACCCAACGGCTTGTTTACATCTTCAAAGAAGTTTAAAGAGAAATCATTATCATCGTCGTCGCGAGAAACGCGACTATCGACGGCAGTAAGACCTAAATAGGAGTGTGGAACGGCTTTTATTCGTAATGAAATTAATTCACCAGGTTTGACTTCGCTCGGAACTTTGATTTCCACCTTGAAATTCAAATCGATCTTAAGATATTAAAATGAATATAAAGTAGCATACTCACAGGATCATGTTGCCATCGCTGCACTTCAATCGTGTGGGTTGCTACATATAAAATATTTGAATTTGGTTCCATTCCGTAAATAAATACGTGTACAAAGGGCCATACTTTAGCTGTTAACTCTATTTCTACGCAAAATGTGTTGGATTTGTCAGGAAAAATCTCTCTTGACGCCAATACGAGTCCGTTGAACATTATCACACAAGTGACATAGCTGAGCTTATGGTCCAACTGAAACTTTATCACCTCAGGTTTGCCAATCGGCGTACCATGAAAAAGTTTAATTCTAAATAGAACGAGAGATTTAATTATATGAACGCACTAAAATCTTTTCTATTTCACTTACAAATTCTCATTGTTTTTTGACGCACAACCATGACCAAGGCCCCGATCTCGAGTACGAGGCATATTAGTACGAGTACGAGTATTTCTATCTATTTCCTTTCTAGTTTTCTTTACAACTGCTGGAGATCTCTTGGCGCGATGTGGCCTGTTTAATTGTCGATATTGATGATAGACTAAGGGTCCAGACAACTTTTGACTAACCAATGTTAACTTATTTCCATTAATTATATTTACAGAGGGAATTTGAGTCTCTTTAACAAAAAAATTTATACATTTTTCTGCGACAAATGGTCCATTCTTTGCACAAATTCGCCAGCGTCCGAGATTTGGAGATCGACTTATACGTAAATCCGATTGGAAAGCACCTTTATGAACCATAAGCTGATTATAAGTCTTGACATGATAGCTTTTTCCATCCTCAATCCAGATGGACGCTTTATACTCTGGATTCACAACATCCATTGTCTCATTGTAAAAGACCACCCGAAACTGCAGCAATTCTCCGGGTCGATAAAGTGTTTTAGGTATTTGAATTTTAACAAAGTTCTTCAAGTTATGCCAAGTCAATTGTGTTTTGTTTGTAAATTTCATACCACGCAAACTGTTTACGCTCAGCCAATACTTTCCCCTCGTTAGTTCCGGAAGCTCAAAAAGATACGAGCTGATTGGATAAAGTGGTGTCAGATGCATTTCAATGCTCATGTTGATGCTGGGACCCCTTAGAGACACCTCACAACTGCAGCTGGCTTTGCTCTCAAACATGCCCACAACGACACCATATGGACGCCCTGAGAAGATGGTACCAGATGCTGATACCATATAGTAACCATCCTGATTACTGCTGGAAGATCACATTAAATTGGTTAGACGGATCTACAAAATTATAAATATTTTTCAACAATCATTGTTGCTTTGAAAAACTTCACCTTTAGAGAAAAATTTTTAAATCAAGAAATTGTTTATAATTTCAAGAACACAATATTCTCTACGCACTTTTTAGAGATATTATCTTACAATACTAAGAACATTTTGGTACGTTATAACATTGTTTTCCTATAAGCTATGGTAACACTGAATAAAAATGTATTGTATACATATAATTAATATAATCAGGCGTTACAAGTGTGAAGTATTGCTTAACGTTGATTAGAGTTTTGAAAATTAGCTTCAATATAAACAGATACTTACTATAAAAAATCAAATTTTATATCATTAACATAATAATTATAATAGAGATGAAACTCAATCTGACAAATTTAATGATATAAATATGTTGAACATGATCAAAAATGTCGAATGAAAGACAAAAATTTAAGAATTTCTTAGAAGCAAGTCTCACTTTCCGTAATAAAAATATTGTGAAAACTTTGGCTTTATACAATTTGAGCTTTGACTTGAAGAGATTAAAGCCCACTAATTAAAGCCAATAATAAGAGTTTGAGTGTTTATATCTTTTCAGGTTCTATTTTTAGCTTCATTTGAGTTTCTGTATTTGAGAAACGTTTTTGTTGTCAATTTGCAACGCGCTGCTTTAAATGAAAAGTAAATTAATGGTCGATTAGCTAGTTAACACTCAACACACGTTGCACTCTACTTTGGTTTCACTTTACTCCTGTTAAGGATAATACTCTCGCATGGATGTTTTTGCTATATGCTGTTTAGAACTCGAACTTACTCCTCGGCATTTCCCACTGATAGCAATATTAATATATTCACAATATAACAATAGTTTTCCCAATAGGGTTTAAATACACTCATGGCTAGAGCTAGAACTGAACTGATCGTTGGGCCGACTTTAAGTAGTTATAATTGGATTGAATTGTGTATTTTGCATGTGTTTCGCTTCATTTATGACCATGTCATTGGCCATTTAATGCTTCTAATGCGATTTGGATCTCGTAATTTAATCGGGCGGCATCGGATAAAGTGCATAATTGAGGCAGTATCTTGGAAGTCAACTATAGATACTCTCTGGGATCTGTTCTGTTGTTTTAGCTGTTTGTTTGTTTGTTGGTCTCTTGGTCTCTATGTTTGTTGGTTTGTTGGCTTGTTGGCTTGTTGTGACCGTCAAAAGCACTCGATGCCTAAGTTGTTGTCGTTGTTGTCTCCCGGTTAATAAAGCAGCACTTAGAGTTTGATGAAGGCAAAGTCAAAGCTATGAATGCTTTCATTGCCATTTCCAATGGCAGAGCAGCTACTTAAGGCCTTAAATGTGCTCGTCTGTGTGTGTGTGAGTGTATGTGGGTGTGTGTGGGTGTGTAAGGATGTGCTCCTCGTGACTGTGATGCAGTTATGCGCATTTCCGCCTGAGTAGATTCCATCCCTGGCTTGCTTTGCTTACATTTAAGTGCATATTCAGTGCCAGAGTATGTGTGTGTGTAGTTAGTTATGTGCGTGGGTTGTAAGAAAAGTAGTCAAAGTAAATATAATTACTTTGAAGCAATGTTTAAGAATAGAAACAATTTTAAACTCAAGTTTGTTAGTACCAAGGATTGTAAAATGTAAATATTGGACTTTTGTAAATTCGAATAATCATAGAATAATTTTTAGCATGCAGCATTTTTTATTTGCATTCTCAATAAAATTTATAAGAATTTAATTAAAATGTTTCTCTCAAAATATAATGATTGCTTAAATTTCAACAATTTTATAAAACTCAACTCGTAGCTAGTATTTTTGAGCTTACAAATTATTTCCATTTTAAAATCATATGTAACATATGTAATATTTCTGTATATGTAGTAATATACATATAAGTAAATTTAAACAAAATTAAACTCCCAGTAATAGAACTGGACCATGAACCAAGCCTTTAAAAATATCTAATGAATGAAATGGATAAAATATAAATAATTAAATCTAAATGATAAGTGAAAGACTTTAAAAAGTAAATATTTTTTATTAAAATGACGAATATGGGAAACAATTTAGGTTGAGTTATTGGTCCGCGAAATGAACCAAAATCTTAATTTTTTTATAGTTTCTTTCTTTGCTAAGAACAAGGAAAATAGCGGAAATAGGGTTTAGATTTATAACTTTTTAAGCAACCCACTGGCATTTACAATAGCCTGGACTGTAGTGAAGACAATAATAACAAGAACAACATAAACACATATACACTCTCACACACATAAGCACACACACACACACACACACTTGCCACACACTGTTGCCATGTCACTCATTCACTCAGTCAAACTGTCAATGCTGGTTTCAATCTTTGTATTTTGTGCTTTCGCCTGCAATTGGCAGTCGAGGCAACATTACATTTGCTTGATTGAACTTCTGCCCCTACTCAACTCTCCCCTTTACTCCCTCTATCGCCGATCTCCTTGGTAGGTAGTTGTAGTAGTACTAATACAAGTAGTTGATGGTTGTGTTTTGGGTTTGTGTGTTTTTGGTATTTCTGGGTGCTATGCTGACAGCGGCCAAAATGCTTGGCAAGCGTTTGGGAGCAGGCCAAAAAAATCCTTACCAAAGGCCAGTTTTGCAAAAGGCAAAGCTAGTGAGTTACCTCAATGGACGAGACACGTTGTTAAATGCATAAGCAGCAACCCTGACCCACATTCGATGGCAACTATTGCAAAACTCAACCATAGACAGAGACATAGACATAGACGAGCAGTTGTAATCTTTTTTGTAGCATAGTTCACGGCGAATGCAATTTAAAGTGCACTTTTCATCAGCAAACCTAACGAAACGAAACGAAACGAAAAGTAAACTTTAGTAAAAAATATATTTGTCTAGTTTTTTATATGTTTATTTGCCGCTTCTCAACTCATCACTTAATCCGCCAACTAGAAACAACGACAAAGCTAAAAGCAAGACAAATTTTCCATACACTCTTCCATACAAGAATCACATTTTTTTGCTTTCTTTGTGTAGCTTGTATAGATATTACTTAGTTATCAGATCTCTACAAAGAGCTGGAATATTCTATAGATATTTTGTTGGTTTTCTTGAAAATTTCTTAATCTATCGAAAGGCGAGTTTATTTACTTTAGAGTGTCGTCGGGTTCGGTTTGGTTTTCATCTTTTGGCTCAAGCGACGTTCAGTTGCATTTATATGGCCCATACATCTCAATTTGTGCGACTTGTGAATTGGGTTAAAGCTTGAAGTTTGGGCCAAGTAAGTGACTGTGACAGCAATAAGGAAAGATATCTGTTGAGAGAAGGAATATTAAAGTTAGCTTAGCTCAAATTTCAGTGACTGACTGTGATGTCTGTTGTTCTTTCCGAGCATATCAATTAAGTTAGCATTGACTTTTGTCTGTGGTACCAGTCAGCTTATCATTTGCATGGAAATTACTCAATCCACACACAGACCACTGACTCCAATTCCCACTCAATGTGCAAAACTTTACAACTTTAAACAGAATCACAGCTTGACGAAAACAATGTAAAACGCACAAAAGCTAAAACCTTTCACCAACGAGTTGAGCAATTTAATTTTTTTTATTTTATACTTTTTTCTTCTTCCTCTTCTTGTTCTTCTCGTTTGGAATAAAACAAAAGTTTTGCTCTTTTAAATTCATTTAAACGCTTTTAGCGTTTTTCACGCCAAACAAACCAGAGAATGTCTCCTGCTCGTCTGCAGCTCAGCTTTATGGATGGTCGACATCCTCTCTCATCTCTCATCCTCATCCTACAAAGTTTTGTTTCGGTTTTGTAAAAAATATCTAGCGTTGGTGATGATGGGAAAAAATTGCTAACTTTTGCGTCGCACAAAGTGAAACTATCCGAGTAATACGAGACTGCAAATTCAGGCTAACTAGAGTTGAAAATATCCTCTACATTTTGGCGAACAGGGCTCGTAAACAACTGGACCAAGTTCAGTTTATTAGGATTAGGTATTAGTTAGATTCGGCTTAAGCACAAATTTGTTATGGCTTAAAAAATTTTACGTATAATATACATTTAAAATACATAATATTTAGTAACCTTTTTTGTTTTCTTCTTATTCGCTCTTGCTTTTTAATGCTATTTTTGATAAATTTTCTGGTGTTTTATCACTTGCTCAATCAAGTAATGTGATAATTAAAATATAGTTAAAGTCTTAAATAATTTATTTTTATATTTGTAAACTATTAACTATTAAATTAAATTGTAACAATTAACAACATGTCCCTAAATTTTTTGTTGTACTTTGTTTTGGAGGAAATTGAAAAAATTTGGCAACTTGGTATAAATTTTTATAAATATTTATAATATTTCTTATTTTTTTTTCGGGGTTCTCTTTAACATGATCCATCAAGAACTCCCATTTCTAGTTATATATTCTTAAACAAATTACTAATACAAGTTATTTACGACGTACCCTTACATTTTAAGCAAAACCCTTCACTGTAAACTTCAGTACTTTGTTTTGGACAAATTTAAAAAAAAGTTGACGACTTGAACGGTTCGTCTTTGTTGTTGACCAAACTCTGTCTTCAAATAGCCAGCAGCCCATTCATCCGCATGCGTAGCGCATGCCAATTGTGCAATTGTTGGAAAATTTCTTTTACTAAAAACTTGTACGTTGTGACTTTATCTCTCCCCCTCTCTTTCTCTTTCCCTCTTGCTCTGTCTCTCTCTCTCTTTTATTTTGTTATTCTGTTGGCCATGTCTCACTTTTTACGCTTTCTGTAACGCCGTAAGCTTTGTTTGTTGCGGCTAAAGGGGCCTTCAAAGAGACCCGGGGGCGACTGTGGACTCCTTTCTTAATAGGTGTTGGCAATCATGAAGTTGCTTGCGGTTGCTGTACGCGAATTGGGCCAATAAATGGTTAAAGAAAGACCTAGGCGAACTTTTGTAGCCCAATGTGCGCAATGTGTGTTTGGCCATTAGTCGCTTTGATCAAATATTTAAAGCTAATGAACAAAATGGGCACACAGCCAACTTCTAATAGAACAAAGAAACGAAAAAGAAAAGAACACAAAATTAAATGAAAGAGGAGAAAAACTAAACTGCAACAAACTAGCTTGGCATTTTCTATGATTTAAAGTCGATAAAACGTACAAAAACCAAAGAGGACTTACCATCAGCCCACCTGACCCAAAAGAGTTCAATCAACCTGACAAATTTCAATCAGGCTGCGGCTAAAAAGAGACTAGAAACTATCTCTGTTGGCTAAGGGATGGTGAAGGGGAAACAAGGGGAAGAGGTACAACTACAGGCACAGAGTCACGCCATGGCACAATTAGGATGCTGTTGAAGTTTTGTCAATGAATGAAAAGCGTCTGCAACTTTTATTTAACTTGTGAGAGGGTCACATGCACACACTCACACACAAAGGTACAAACAAGGATACACACACACACAGGACACACAGGTCACATATAGAGCTACTGAGCTTGGTCAACAATTGCTGTCTCGAACGTGCACTCACGTAGAGGGTGACCACACACTCACACACACTCACACACACTCACACAGAGTCACTCACATACAAATGTACTCTAACTGATAGTTAAGCAAAGGTAAATGTATAAACCAGCTTCTAGTGGGTCGTTGGTTTTTAGCTATTTACGGGAAAATCCATTTGGGTTAGTACTACGTTCTGATGAGTCGTACTTTTCCTACGAGATAGTAAAATACACGAAAACTTGAAATATTAAATTAATTTATCTCTCCTATTTCCGTGTTTGTTAACAATCGTTTATGCAATAATTGTAAACTTTCAGTTGTAGCTTTAAGTCTTAATCTTATATTTATATTAAAAGCCAAGATCCACAGATAAAACATTTTTTAAGAAGTCTAGTTACGGTGATTCGAAGCAAAGATCAAGATTACGGCTTGCTTCTTAAACCAGATTTTAAAGATTTAATTTGATTTAGCAATTTGTTTTCTATTCAAAGGTTCCCTTTTTTTCTCTCGATTTTAAGAAATTAACCCGTTAGGTAATTAACGTTATAGTTACTCTACATAAATGTTTCAAGCCTTTATATAAATTTAAAATTTATTGAATTCACTTTAAATAATTAATAAAAATAAACAATTAGAAAAAATAAAAGCGATTGTCGGCTAAAAATCTAGAGCTTTGTGGAACACCCCTGATAGTTAGACTTTGAAACAACCTACTTAACAGATTAAAATTAAATGCATCAATTACGATTAATTTGTATAAAAGTTAATCTATATAGCATTTGTTGTTAGAGTAGCTTGAGCACAGTTTTTGTTATCAGATGTTTTTATGATTAATAGGGATATCTAATAAATATAAACATAAACAATTAAGCTGTGCGGTATATACGATTTTTTTGATGGTCGAAGTAGGCGCAAAATATTATATATATTTGTTAAATGATGAGTGTCTTCCAGGCGGTTTTGGTTTCCATGAATCACCTTTGGTTGCTCTAGCAACTTAGTCTCTTAAAGTCTCTTAGAATGAGGTACTTGTACAGCCAGCCGTCCAGTGATGTGAATTTTAAATTGGCTTTTGGTTTCGTGGTTTAGTCGCGTGCCAGCAGGGATAACCACAGCATTTCGCTCAGTGCAGTTGCAGTTGCAGACGTAGACTTGGTTAGCGATAAGGCTGAGGTTGTTCATTCATTTGATTCAGCAGCTGTCGTCGTAATCGACAAACCGACTGACCCTAGTGCTGAACCACAATATGAACGCTTCCAGCTTCGGGCGTCCCCTCCACATCCTCCACTCCATAATCAGGGAGCAGTTACAACGATGTTTACATTGCGACTGCAATGAAACTAACCCATAATGAGCCGCAAAAATAACAGCTGCCTCTTTAGTTGGTAATTGGAAGTAATCGCGAAATGTTCAATTTGTCGCTGTTATTTTGGTTTCCATTGTTGTGGCTTGTGGCCAGACATGTGGCAGGGGCATCGTTACCCAGGCTAAATGCCAAAGACTATCAGATTGACTTTTTGCGAGCCGTTGCCGAACTGGCTGAGCAACGGGCCGAGATAAGTCTTAACGATTATCTACAACAATTGGAGAATGATGTCAGCTATGGCAACTACAGTGGGCAGTTAGCCTCAGCCCGTGCCTCACATAAGCTGCAGCCGAAGGTGTTGCTCATCAAACAGCTTCTGGATGCTCAACACCATTCTCAGCTCGATTTGGAGCACACTTGTGTCCTGCGGAATTTGGTGTTCCTCAGTCGCCTCAATCAGCAGATTCGCAGTGCCAAGGATTCAAGTGCTCAGGAGATTCGTCAGCTACGTTTGCATCGACTTTGTCAGCAGTTTGAGCGACCTCGTTCCTCTGTACAACGAAATGATCGTTTAATTAACGATCAAACAGTGGGCGCAGCTCTGCAGCAATTAAATCTCACAGAGACCTTAACAAATGGAACGAACCTTAGTCTAAATGACTTTGGACAGCAGCTCTATGAGCGTGTCAAGCTTTCGGGATCTGAGATTATTGACAACTATGTGCTAATCCTGCGTGGTCTGTTGCAGGACATCCTGGATGCTGAGCATGTAGATCTGGCGGAGAATTCTGCACAGCTGGAGCAACTGTTACAACAACTAAACAAAATGTTGGACATTTCGGACTTCTTCGAAAAGCGACAGAGTGTCTATTTCTTTCTTGAGACTCATCTGTCATCGCAACAAACGCGCTCAAATCAAAATGCGGAGCAGCATCTGACAGAACATTTACTGGATCAACTGAAAGCCAAGGGCCTGGATCTGTTTGTCATCTTTCTGTTTAGCAACTTTGAGTTCCTTGAACAGGTTCACGAACATTGGTCTCAACTCTTACCCCAAACACCTAGTTTACTGTACGATGAGACCAATCGGCAGCTTTATGACATCCAACAGCTTTACGAGAGCTTCAAGCTGGATACAGAGAGCTTTGCCAAGTATGATGCATACTCGCAGGCATTGAGACGTCTTCATGATCGCACTGTGGAACAGGGACAACAAAATCATCACATTTTCGAGATGATTAACAATGCAGCGCAGAATGTGGGAAGCGTTACCTTCAATATGATCAAAGCCAAGTGCAAAGAGTTGCTTTAGAAAACGATTATAAATATTTAGAAATAAAGTGAGAGAACTTTTCTTCAATATCCAACTACAATATATATTTTTTAATACACTTGTAGAATTACTAAATTCGCTTTTACCTTAAGAGGTGTTGATTAAATGTGGCACAGCATGTTTAAATTTGATCAAAACCAAAATATAAAATAAGAAGATCTTAATTAAAATGCTTGAATAAATATTACACTGCTAAATTACATTTAATTTTATTACAAATAATTCATATTTTGATATAAACTTCCGATGCTGATTATAGAAATTTCTTCAAAATGTAACTAAATTAAACACAATTAAGAAGAAGTTGGTTTCAGAAATAATGAAAAGTATTTTATAATAAATTAGGCAAACTTAGACAACTTAGTTGTTGCCTTTCCTTAATAAAATATTTAAAAACTAGTAAATATTTGTGTCTCTAGCTGACTAGCTTTTTTTCTTAAATTAAATAAAATAACTCAAGTTAATATACCTTGCTTTAATATCGGACTAAACTACGTATAATATTGCACTTGGAGGTCCTTGGAGTTCAAGCTTTTTCAAAGAATATTTCAAAAATGTGAGACTTTTTAAAAGTATGTTTTATTTTTACTCACTGTCAAGTTTAAGAAGTTTCTTGAGTAAATGATTATAAATATATTTGGAAATAAAATAAGAAAACTTAAGCTGTTGATCATTAATAACCTTGTTGTATATAGTTTCTCAAGAAAATGATTGTAAATATTTAGAATTCAAATAAGAGAACTTAAGCTGTGGATCATTAATATACCTGTCTTCAATATCCAACTAAATTATAGACAATACTGCGAGCCTTTGAGGCCAGCTTGAGAACTTTTTATAAAATGTCACACAGCTTAATTATATTTTGTTTTTCCATGTTTTTGTTGTCTTTGTTGGTGTTGTTGTTGTTAGTGCTTTGTAATATCCGTCACGATGCCGGGTGCTGCATCGGATGTCGCTTTAATAGCGCTCCAGGCACTCTCAACTCCAGCTGCATCTCTTTCTGTCAAACTGTGCAGCCTGTGCAGCCTGGTTTGTCCTTTGCCGCATTATGCTGATGCTGATGTGGTTGTTTATCTGATGCTGCCAACGGGAGAGTGTTTCTGGTACCTCTGCGTCCTCCTGCCCTCTGCCCTCGTCCTGACTGCCAAACTAATGACTGTTGCTGCCGTTGTCGTTAGCCCAAGCCAGCTAATTAATTGCCGTCGTTGCAGGTGATTAGAACTTAAATGAGTTGCAGTAGCAGCGGTGGTTGGAACATCAACAGTAGACCAGAAACTAGCCCTCAAGAGGAGCTGTACCAGAACCAGAACTCGAAACCATAATGATTGGAAAATATGTATAGCTGTCAGTTTGTGCCCTGTTTTGGATGAGTCCAAATGGCATTACTCTGACTGGTAATACAATATGTTTGAGCTCCACTCGCTTGACTGTCCCCAAAAGCATTTTGTATTACATATGCGCCAACATGATTGAACCTACCAAGAGAAACGCGGCAAATGCGTGGCAAGAACATGACAATAATTGCATACATGTCATGTCCATGTTCACTTCTTAATTGGACGATGGGTGCTGGAAGAGGTAAAGAAATTCAAGAGTCTGTCAAAGTTGGGAAAGATAAACAACAGGAATTGGAGATGGTATTTAGTAACATGATTGATTAAACAACCTGAATATTAACTTTTGATGGTTATTTACTTAACAATTTTCACAATCAAAGAAAGCATCGTTAAAGACAGAAATACATTAATAACTACATTATTTGTCACAGCTTGAAATTCAAAAAATAAAAATAAATCGATTTAAGAGTGATCTTTAATATAGACTGTATAATTAGATTTGAAAATTTGCTAAAAGTTCTAGTTTTCAAAATAAATTTCCCGTTTAAAAAGCGGTTATAAAAATGGGTTTGGCACTCTTTTAATTAAATATTATTAGATGGTAAAGTACACTTTAAAATTAATAAGTTATTTTGTTCTTAATTTCAGCTGGCCGATTTACCTATATTAATAAACATAAAAGAATCATTTAATATTTAATCGATACTTTAATCAATGAAACATGCTATGATGAATTAAACTATAAATTATACATAGATAAAATTGTAAGAACTTAAATAGGACATAAGAAAATGTAATATTTAATTGATATTATTTCAACTAAAGCTAGGCAACTACATTTCATTAAATGTAAAATTAAATTATGTCTAGCAGTGTAAACATTGACTTAAGCCTGAACCAAGCATTCAGAATTGTTCAACTTCCAAAAGTGCCAAACTGTTACAACATTTATCACCTTTAATGCTGGCCAACAGGAGCAGCAACTTCAATGGTGCCCAGGGGTTTGGTAAAGCAAAAGGCCATAACAAGTGGCATTTACAGCTGCAATAATGGCAACAGCAAAAACAATGCAACCAAATGCAATTTCACACTAGGCTAAGCTGCAGTAACGGAATCCACTTTCGACCCCATCCTGATCCAATTGTCGGACAATGGATCGAGTTAAATTTCAAACATTGTCGACATTGGCATTGGCTCTCAAAAGGCACAGGGCGTGAAATTTAATTATGATTTATTGTTTTTGTTAGCCTTATCTATTGTGTGTGTGTGTGTGTGTGAGTATATGTGTGTGAGTGTGGCACCCATTTCCAGAGTCTAAACTTTTATGAGCACACTTAATGCATATTTTATTGACAGTTTTCTGATCGTCTTTCTTTTCTTTTTGTTGGCTGTCAAAACTTTTGGTAAGCTGACGAGCTAATCGCTTTGCATCGCATCTTTATAGCTGTTAATTCGTAAGTGCCTACATAAATTTCACTGTAAAAATAACACACAATTCCAAAGTATGCATATATATCACATCTGAAAGTGAGGGTGAAGCTATTTATAGGCAATGTCTATATGGAAGGAAATAGAAAAGGAATGGGAAAGCAATTTGAGTTGTTGTCTTAATTACTTACTTATGTATGTTCTTTTCCCCTCTCATTTCATTGCAGTTATTCTGGAAGATCCCGAATTCACGGACGTCATTGATAACATAACAGTTCCCGCGGGACGCAATGTCAAATTGGCCTGTTCGGTGAAGAATCTTGGCTCGTATAAGGTAAGTTGATAATGAAAGAGATAATTGTATATAAATTAGAAAAGCTAATTAAGCAGGCTGTTCACTGGAGCATAATAGACAAGCAAATACCCTGTAAAACAGCTGTGTATAACAATATTAAATACTGCAATTTTAATCAATTAAAATCGTTTTAATCATTAAGTTAATAATGACGAACTTAACTGTGCATAAATAAGGAAAACCTCCTGTATATATAAGAAAATATTTAAAAAAAATAATAAATTCATAAATTTCCATCAAATCAAGTCAACTTGAGTGGGAGAAAAACTTGAAGTCAACTGAAGTTTATTGACTTTTAGATATATTCAGCTGACAGACATAAAATCTAGTAGTAAACTAATACGCCTCTGTATGATGTGCAACCCATCTCAGGGGCATTCAACAACAACAAAAACAACAACAACAGACAAGCCTAACCAAGTCAAGGTCCAAGGAACAACAACAGCAACAGGCAGGACTCCCTATGGCGGCTGGACAAGAAAGGCCAACGCATTGAACTTGTTGACTTTTTGAGCTTCGCTCAACACTTGAGAGTTTGCTATGAGTAGTTGTTGTCATAGTTCTTGTTGTTGTTGTCGTTGTTGTTGTTGCTGTCGTTGTTGTTGTTGTCGGTGTCGTTGCTTTTGTTTATATGTACGTAACATTGTGCGCTTCATGTTTGCCCTTTGCTCAGCGCTTGACAGCACAGACAAACAAAGTGCATAGAGCTCAGCTCAGTTAAGCTAACATTTTGGCAACCGCTGTAGAGTTTTGTCTTTAATTAAGTAATTTGTGCTAAAGTCTCTCTAGACTCGGCTTGGCACAAAAATCAAACTAGCCACAATAGCACTATGGGAAAAATCCATTCGACTATTTAAAATAAACCAATATTTCATTTAAATAATAAATATAAAGCTGAAGCTTTAAAATGCTTCCCAAATGTTAGTTAGACTAAAGCAGAATTTATAATCCTTTGTTTGGTCATATTTAAATACAAATTCAGCCCCTGCCGTAGTCGACTGTGAGAATGGAGTTAAATTTTTGAAAATCAAATAGGTAGATAGATAATTCCTTATTATTTTTTGTTTTGATTGCACTTTTAACAACTCAGTATTTCAAAATAGAATAAATAAATAAAAGCTTTAAAAATAAAGCGAGAGATTTTGAATTTTGCACGAACTAAAGTTTAATTTATAATTGTCTGTTTGTGTTTAATTATAATACTCATGTACATGTTTCAAATGCGGTACCAGTTATAATGGTTTTCAGTATAATTTTAGTTCTCGAAAAAGAATTATATATTTGTTTTAAAAATCTAATTGACATTTAACTTTCGTAACGTATATTCAGTGTAGTGCAGTCTATGCAATATGTTTGGTTCATAGGGCTTTTACTTTTCGAGTAAAATTTCTGTATTTCTTAGCCTTTATTTCGGTAAAAAGATTTTTTTCCGTTATAATAAAAATATTTTATTCGGTTACGGTTTTAGGTGTGGTTAGAAGTCCTCATATTTTGATATATGATTTAGACAATTGCCATTGTATGCTACTTAGACAAAAGCCAAATTTACAACCAAACTGAGGCAGTATGTTAATTTTTCCCATAGTCCAAAGTACGTTAATCACTTGTTGGTGGACAAAAGATGCGGTTTGGGAGCCACTGGGAAATGTCACTGTTCAATATTCATTGAATGTTGCATACTTTTAGGCAATGTCTGATATGCATACCTGCCTTTGTGTACGTCTGTGCGGGTGTGTATGTGTGTGTGTGTGTGAGAGTCTGTTTGTAGGTGTGTGGATAAGCGTATGCCCGGCAATTTAAATTTGCATCCAATTGAATTTCCATAATGTGCGTCGACCGAAACGTGCATAAATTTCATTTGACACGATGAGGCACGAGGCTATTCGCCTCATCTTTTATCTGTCGAGCGCATGTTATGTGCTCGTAATAATTTTTATGGCCCTTAAGTTTGGCATGCAATCGCTCTCGCTTCCATTTTCTTTCCTCTCGACTTCTTGCCCCAACTATTCAACTACTTAACAATGCCCCCGATCCGGACACCAAGTGTCGCCGCAGGTATGCTCAAAAGTTAACCAGTAGCAGCAACAACAACAACAAGAGCAGCAACAACAACAATGGGAGAATCAGCAAGAACAACGCGTAGCTGCAATAAAACGTGACTTTGCATGCAAAATAGTTGCGTAGCCGCCAGCAGGCAGGTTACATTGGAATTGATTTTTATATCCTTATCCCTGAGTACATGAACTTTGTTGCCAGATTCGACAATGCAACAGTAGATAGGAGTTTGTTAGGGATATGGTTCGCCACCTAATGTATCACAATCTAAAATTAAAAATCTCATAAGATGTGGTAAGAAATGAGAGCACGATTTGTCTTGGTTTGATTCTTAAATATATAATTATTGGTCTTTTCATAATATATTCAATGTATAATTATAGTGCAGGCAACTGCGAAAATATACTTAAAATAAATAATGAGAATAAATCATATTAAAATGTAAATATAAACCCTAAAAGTATAAAACGATTAAAATATTGAAAAATGTAAAACTCTAGGGGTATTTAAAATATAAAAATAGTAAATGATCATATATTTGTTGCGAGAATTGGGAAATACATAAATATTCAATCAGTTGTTGAATTTTGCCTATAATTTTATATTTAAGCTATAAGTTGAAAATAATCATAATGTGATTTAAAAAATACGTTTTGAGCTAATCATTTTAGTTCCTTAATAGAAATTAAGAAAGCTAAAGCGATACACTGCATTTAAAAATAGAGTCCTTACGTTAGATATTTCTTTTAGGTGCTGATAAAAACTCTATTATTTCGTAATATTAAAACGATATTCTTGAATCTTTCTCCAATTCTAAGTTCAACTAAAGAATTTGATTTTTCCTATGTATAAAATTATAGAAGATCAATATCATTCTTATCATTTTATTTCTATGTTATTTATTAAAAATAATCTTAGTTAGTTATTAAATTTATTCAATGATCTCAATGAATTATCTTCAAATGTTAGATAGACTTTCTTTGTAAGAGTATTCCTGCTTCGGCTTCGAAACGATAAGTCTCGTTTCTTAATTCTTTTTAACTGCTGCTAGTATTCTTGCCATGCAAATATTTGAGCTGCGTGTAAATTAACTCGCGTAGTTTCTTCGACGGTCTTTTAACACGTTTACGCTTAAATTGTTAATATTTCGAGCGTTGCTTTTGCCATTTAGCGTTTACCATTTACCATTTACCATTAGCCAGGGCTGCCAGAGTTCCTGAATCTGTCGACAGTAGACTGTCGGGCTTTTATTCTAGCCATGTTCTTGTTTGTATTTCAATTTTGCAACGCCTACACAAACAACCAGCTATAACAACAACAACAACAACACACAACCAACATGAGCATAAGTTAAGCTTTGTTATTGTTTCTGTTGTTGTTGTTGTAGTTGTTACTCTTGTTGTTGTTGTTAGCTCCGGAACGAACCATAAACATTTTGAGAGGCATAATAAAGTGTGTTTATTTTTGCTCTGGCTAAAAGTTTTTTGTAGTTTTTGTTTCTTTTTTTTTAAGTTGTTGTTTAAATTTTTATGACTTCATTTAGTGGCCCATAGTATAGTTTTGGCCCAAAGTAAGAGCAATAGACAGAGAGACTTGTGCCATTACGCAAATTGCAAATTGGCCATTCTCTGTCTCGTCTATCGGCTTCTGCCATCAGCATATGCCTCAGCTCCAACATCAGCATCAGCATCCAAGCGAATGAAGATAAATATTCACAGATTTCAGACCCACTTAATGGAAAACTACTCGAATTTATTCCATCTACAGGCCAGACAATATAAGAGATAGATTAAAAATCGCCACGCTAGCAAGTTTTCAAGTTTAATTAAGAGTTGTACAAATATTTGAAAAATGTTCACTCCTACAGAAATGTAGTCAACCGAATCTTTTTATTTATAAAATCATTTATTTTTAGCCGGCCAATGATTTTATTTATAGATTTCGAGTGAAATACCTGAATTTGTTTATTTTTGTCAGCTTCATCATCATCTCCCATATTGTCTAGTGGTTAGGATATCCGGCTCTCACCCGGAAGGCCCGGGTTCAATTCCCGGTATGGGAATAGTCTTAAGATTAAATTGCCTTTTTTTAATTTATGATAAATAACAGAGTGTGTTTTAGTCGGTATTAATATATTTCATTCTGCAGAACGACTAAAAGATTTATTGATAAACTTACTGAGAGTGTATGTCAAATGAATTTCAAAAGTCTTTTAGATGATAATGTCTATAATGAAAGTGATGTTGAATACTTAGTGCAGTCTACAAGAATCTTATTTGAAAAGTAGTTTATAGAAATAAAAATATTATTTGTTTTTTGTTAATTACTTTTTAAGTTTGTATGAATGTATATTATATAATATCACTTCATTAATGAGGGGCACAAATGGAGGAAAAAAGGGTTTTTTTTACTATACCTGGAAAAGAAAACAATACGTGTTACACCAACTATTCTTCATCCCACTGTAAACAGAAACTCTAAACGCCCTTCAATTAAACTTTATTTAAAATTTGTTATTTAACCTGAATATGGTCAATATACACTTTTAAATTTAGTAATTGGCTTAATTATTGCTTTGGAGAGTATTTTACTAAGTCTTCCACATGTTTAAACTTTGTGAAAACTGTTCGTTTTTAGCAGATTATCCCTGAACTAGGTTCACTTGAATAACATGGCAATTTGGATCTTCAATTGTGTGTCCATTGGCATTAGTTAAATTAGGAAAAGCCAAATGCAGATTATTACACGATGAGCCGACTAGAGAGAGAGAGAGAGAGGAGAGTCAGTCTGGACAGATGCGGTGTGGCAGACATCTTATCCCATATATTCTCATTTCTTACTCGTTCTATCTCTCTCTCTAATCCTTGAGAATGGGCATTGCAACTATAAATGGACTTAAATATGCGTAAAATTTTAATAGCAGATGGAAAGCCTATTATAAAGTCACAGGCCACAGGCCACACAGTAGTTCAACTTTGCCTTGACTTTCGCTGACATTTTCTAAACCGAAAATTATTAAGCCAAATGTCACACACTCAAACCACAGCAGCAACACGGTTTTATTCCCCAAACACTGGGCAACCATTCAACAAAGGCAGCAGCCGGGAAATCGAGGGAAACGGGACGTCTGTGGGTCTACATTTTGTTTGGCTTTTCAACTTTTTCGCTGGCGTTACATGAGCCTAATTAATTTCATTCGGATGACCTCAAAAACTACCAAATTGCGAAATGCAAATGCAGCGAATTTTCACATAATTTGCGGTCGCCACTTTAAAATGTGTCCGACACCAGAGGGTTCTATAGTCTGTATTATAATTTTTGGCACTTTACTTTAAACATTGCAATTTTATATTGATTTTGCAGTTCCTTACCTTCATTCGCTATTCGCCTGATAAACTTGGCTTCATTAATATTTCTCGTTTTTTATGTTGTTGTTGTTGACTTTGACAGAAGAGATGGAGGGATAGAGGTAGAGGGTACTGGAAACTACTTAAGCAAACTACAGCTGCTTGAATTTTATTCAACTGAAGCTGAAGATGCCAAAGAGTCAGAGACAACGAACCAATGTAAATAAACGCCATTGACTACCCCCCAGAGAAGGGGATGGAAAGGGATTGGCGTCTCGTCTGGCTTGTCGCACGTTTTCATTGCAGACATTGAAAAATTAACCAATATCTGTCTATGTTGCCTGACACTATGCCGGCAATGCTGTAAGCAGCATCTAGTGGCTCCACTATTGAATCAGCTTCACATCACCCCTCTTTCCCCTCACAACATATCTTACATCGGGAAAGAACAGAGGTGGCCTCCAGGAGGACACTTAAGTTGTAGCATAGCCAAGGCTTATAATAAGTTTCTGTCATTTAAAAATGTTCTAGGAGTTATTAACTTAAGTGCATTAAGATGCACCACATCAATCATGTCAAATGTAGAGCGAAAGCCTTATTAATAATTAGTAATCTTTAATGTCTTCTATTTCTTTTAGTTATATAAATGTCCTTAAGTTCCGTCACTTTAAAATTTTACACTTGCTCTATAATAGTTTCTTTATGTACTCTCAAATTCCAATGTAAAGATTTTGTTCTACTACATTTCTCATAGCTAAGTCACAATTTAAGTGGAAGAAATTCCTTAAACTAACATTTATTTAAATTTTACGACAAAATTTCTTTTTGTGACTTTCACTAGACATTGATAAAATAGGCTTTTATGATATTAATTCCGTTAGGAATCAGCTCAACATTCTCCTCTCTGGATACACCTCTGTGTTGTATACAAGGTAATTGTTAGGCATAGAGAAAGCCATAAAAATAATTGCTACAATGGAAAAGAGATTCTTCTCAATTTCCTTAAATAATGTTACTGCTCTGATGACCCAGTTTTGTAATGTTCTACCCCTCTTGCTACGCCTCTGGTCTGCAAGCAGAGCTCAAGCTAGTGACTCTTACTTACCATCTTGATCTACGCATCCCTCTTTATTCACTTCCTTTGTGTGTTGTTGAGTTGCCCTCGTCGCTTTTGTGTGTTGTTACTGTGTGTTGAAATTTATCATTGAAATGGCTTTGACAATGGTTTTTTTTGTGTTTCTTTTTTTCCCATTCTTTTTACATTTAGCACGTCTTACCAATGTTCTACTCTGTACGCTTAAATTTGCATAAGTTGTTTGTTGTTTTTGGGTAAAACTATTGCATAAGCAAAGGCGTCCTGAATGCGCATCCTGATGACGCACGGAGACTTCAAACTTTTGCAACAGCCGCAGCTGCTGTCACATGTGATGACAACGCGAACGAACTTTACCAATTTGACCAACATCGTCTGTCCTTTGTCGTCTGTCCAATGTCGTTTGCCGCTTTGTCGTTAATCCTTCATAAAAATTGATGATGATGGAGGCGAAGTTTGCCAATAAAAAATGCTGACACTTTTTCGTCAGCTGCTTATAAATGATCATTTGATATATATTTTGATGTTGAAAGTGATAAACGGGCTTTAAACATGCTGATTATATTTTCATACTAATAATATGAAATTACCTCTTTGTCTTTCAGTTTTCTTAATTTTACAGGTGGCGTGGCAGCTTATAAATAATCAATTTTCAATAATATAATCAATATGAGTATATTTCGATGTTGAAAGTGAAAAACGAGCTTATTAAATGATTATTAAACGAATTTTTCAATAAAGAAACTATAACAATATTGTTACTTATATTTGGGGGTTATTCAAGAATCCATTAAAATCTTTGCTGACTTATTATTGCTCGTTGCAAAAATTAATTACTAAAAATTTAAATTTAGTAAATAAATACACAGGTTGATAGAATAAAACAATTAAATTTGATCACTATTCCCAAAGTTAAAATTAATTTAAAAAAGGGTTTATTTAACTCAATTAATATATATTTTGTAAACTACTTTAAAAATGATATATCGATAATAATTATCAGTTTGAAATTAACTCTTTGTTTTTTATTTATTCTCCCTTATTTTTTAGGTGGCGTGGATGCACTTTGAGCAGTCGGCCATTTTGACGGTGCACAATCATGTGATAACGCGAAATCCGAGGATTAGCGTAACGCATGATAAGCACGACAAGCATCGCACCTGGTTTCTGCACATTAACAATGTGCAAGAGGAGGATATGGGACGATATATGTGTCAAATCAACACGGTGACGGCCAAAACCCAATATGGCTTTGTCAAAGTAGTCGGTAAGTGAATGTGCGTGTGCGTGTTTGTGTTTGTGTTTATGTGTGCGTGTATAAACTTTGTGAGCCATCATCTGACATTGAAATATTTGTTTTGGCATTCGCCTCGAATTACATGAACAACTCGTCGCAACTTAGACACATGTCCCCTGCATATTTCATTTCATTTGCCAAACAAACTGTTGCCAGGTATTAACTAGTATGGCCCATGAGGCCCTCAAAACTGTCCAGTCCGGGCCTTGTTTTAGTCAGCAAAGTAAACAAACATACAATTAAATTCCACACAAAGCACTTTATTAAGGCAAACACATATTCCGACTTACCTGTTTGCTAGTCCATCTGCTTGTTTGCCTTACAGTCAGACCAGCCCATAAAAGTATGCTTTAAAAAATTGCAATTCAAATGCCGTTGCTCACATTCACACCTCTAACACCCTCCCACACACACACACACACACACACACTCATACATACACACATATGGATATGCACATTTGACATTTCCGCATGAACAATGGCATTTGTGCTCCTCTGTCTCTCTTTCTCTGGACAAACTCCACATCGCTGTTGACCATGGGAGGTCCCAGCTGGAGCTCAGAATGGCAGCCTGCCATTTTTGCCAGCTATATGTGCGACTTGTACAATCATTTTGAAAGAGTTTAGCCAGCAGATAGTACATAAATATTATCTCATATCAGCATGAGACTCAAATGATTTAACAATGTCACTGAGAGCGTTACTTAAATTCAATCAGTTTACTTTATCTGTTTATGTTGATTTAACCTGCTGGCTTTCTCAGGATTATATATGTTGATTGCTTTATTATTAAAGTGTTTGATATTATACTCCCGATAAACATTTAAAAGCTGAACTAGTAGCTCGTTTGATTTGGTTCGAACACTTTATTTATTTAATTAGGAAACTTTGGTTTTAAGGCCCACACTCTTAATGTCCATCTACACATTATTTGATAGATATCTTCCAATTTGACTTAAGTTTATTAAATGTAACTTTTCAGTTTCGTATTATAGAATTACATTTAAATTACATTTCCAATTTTGGGTCCACTTAACTGTGGTCCGTAAATAGTTAGTATTATGATTAAGTACAAAACAAAATACAATTAATAAATAATTATCCTTCAATAGTTCTTGCTAAAGGCTTCTTCATTTGAAGACTCCCTTTCAATAATTTTAATTATTATTCGACGATAAATTGTGCAGTACAAACTTAATTTAAAGCTTGGATTTCATTGATAAATATTTAAAATAAATCGGATTTTTGTAGTCCAAATTAATTTGATCTGATAGAAATCTTTAAAATTCATACTTAAATATTTATTTCAAAGTTATATTTCCCCCAGAGACATTTCTTGAAAATTGTAAACTTAGATATGTAATTTATTTTTATAACTCATCTTTCAAACATGAACTTTTCATGGAGTCTATTTACTTGAACCTGTCGCAAGTAGAGTGTGGCAAACACACCTGAGTGCTTATATATGTTCGTCTAAGCGTTACATGTTTACACAGCATTGCAATATGCCTGACTATACAGTTTTCTTTTTTGTTCATCTGTGTGAAATATGTGTGTGTGTGTGTGTGTGTGCTCTCTGATAGCACTTTCAAAAAGCCGTTAAGCACGCTTCAGTGTTGTAAAATGCTCAAATAACACGCCTCACACGCACCACACGCGTGTTCTGGCAATTTGACGTGGCGTGACCAAAACGGCAGCAACAGCCGCCGCTCTACGAATTTCTCCGCTATGTCGTTGTAACACATTTTTGTACATTTTTTTAACATTCAGACGATGCTTACACTTATCTCCCATACACACACACACACACACACACACACATTGGTATGTATATGCATTTGTTGGGCACACGCTGATGTGGCAAAAGTCCTGAAAAGGCAAATTTACCAGTTAAAAAAATAGTTGTGTGACAACTTTGGTCGCTGGTCAGCAGGCAAAACAGAAAACAACAAAAAACGAACGAGATTTAAAAAAAATTTAAAATATGCCACAGGCATTTTTATACCCGCACTCATAGAGCATTCTTTCCAGGGTATATTGGCTATTGTGAAAGGCTCGATGAAAAAATCATTATTTAACCACGAACTTAAATGACAATTTATTACATTTTTTATAAGTTTAACTTGGTAAAAAATATAGGGAATATTTTCAAGTAGAAAATAAGCTTGTACACTCAATATCGAAAGCTTATAATGATTCTATGATGAAATTGATTAAATATACTCGCATGTACAAAGTACAATTGCCATCTCCTGTTTAAGTGATTAACAACAAAAACAAATTTGATTACAATTAATGGAGAGGAAGATTTCATAGTGTTATCTTACTAAAAAACCGAATCAAATCGAATCGCTGAAGGTTCTTTTTATTAAATGTTTAATGTTTATTTAATGCTCGTAACTATTGGTTTGACTTCACAAATTAATGATGAACTTTAGGAGGAAATTGAATATTTATAAAAAACTTGGAAAAAATGTTAATAAATATGGTAAAAAAATGAGTTTCTCTCCACATTTTTTTCATAACAATTTGTCGAATTTTTTTTACCTTCTTTCCACCAGAATTAGTTTTTTCTGCCTTTTCAGACTCTGCACCACTAATACATATATAAATTTATACTGATGAGGTATCATTTACAAAATAAAAAGTCTTGCCGCTTTGGGTAAATCACAATAGTGTGGTTGTTATATTTTTCTGCACTATTTTACATGTCTAAAATATTTTTCTATTCTCATACACTGATCCCATTAGGAGCAGACAAAAAAGAGTCCGTTCGTCCATCTGTCAGTTCGCCCATCTGACGCTACAGACTCCCAGTTTGACAAGTGGATTCCTAGATATCAGATGCAATGTGTTTAATATCATTACGTTCACAAATCGAAAAATCCCATAACACTTTCAAATTAAAAACTTGACTTGTTGCACATATTAAAACTTAACACAGTTTCATTTAATTTATTCACGACACAATTTTAATCAGTCGCTGCGTAGTTGCGTGGCAGTGATAGTATTGAAGTCATTTTAGAAGGGTGTATTATTTAATACCCAAATTTTATAAGCAACTGCTAAGGGTATCATTATGTCGCGGTCGCTTGACTGCAGCGCTTGGGAATTTTTTCGTACTATTTTTTTTTGACCAGCCTAAACTAAAGTCATGCTACGTGCAGCATATGTACATGTATGTGCCTTTTTCTGTATGTGCTCGCGCATTTGCATGTGTGCGGTGGAGTCTCTGTCTGGCTGTGAATCTGTCTCTGTTTCAATCCCTTTCCCTGTCTCTGTCCCTGTCCATGTCCATGTCCGTGTCGCTGCCTATGCATTGTGTTGCCATGTCCAGGTCCTAACTGTTGCATGGCGCAGTTTTCAGCTTTCAGTTTTCAGTGTTCAGTGTTCAGTTTTGTAGCCGACTCCTCCGCTTGGTTGCCATTTGTTTGCGCACATATTTTTCAAGTTTTGCCACAAAAACTGATTTATGTGACTGCCGCAAAACGTCTGTTGCCCTTATACTCACTGTCCTGTGTCCTGCTGCTGCTTTTCCCCATTTCTATCCTGCTGTGCTGTCCAGTGCGTTATGCCCTGTGCACTGTATGTTTGTTCACCGGATGATGTTGATTTGTCAACTTGAAAAGCGGATCTCATGCGAAATTCCAACACTTTCTAGGACATTGAAAACTTGGATACATTTTTATTAGATTTATAGGTTAACTTTACGAATGCCACAAGGCGAAAAACAACAGCCAATTGAAAACGTTCTGGTTAAAAAAAACTATAACAAAGAACGCCGCCAACAAATAAAAACAAACTAACCAAACAATTAACAATGGAAACTGAAAACTGCCAAATGGTTAAGCAAAGTCCGGTTTTTTTTTCAATTTTTCCTGACTGCACTTTAACTTGTTGTTTTATTGGGTGTGCCAAAAAGAAAGAAAAACAAATTTTAACCACAAGCCATTTGTGGCATTTTACTGGTGTCCATCTCATTGTACAAAGAAGGCTTAAAGCTGTTTGTAAATGAAGTGTAAAGTAAGTTTGTTTATCCATATAGATGTGAGTACTTGTATGTTTTGTAATAATTACTCTAATTACAAGAGTTTATTGCTGGCATAAATTATTGGTGAAATTAGATTTCGAAGTGGCTCTTAAAACTCTTAACATAATTAATTAAATTCAGGCAATTTGAAAGTCATTTATGGCTGCACTTTAAGCCGCTGATTACACCAGATACTCAATTGCTCAAATGCGGTTTGTATTTTATTATGCATCTTGTCTGATTTGTTGGTAAATTATCACGGCAATTCAATTTTATTCTATAAACTACATATTTAGTTATCATATGTCAAACGACCAAATAGCGTGTTGTACATATTTTTTAAAACAATTTAAAAATCAAAAACGTGCTGTAAATATTTTTTAAAACAATTTAAAAATCAAATACGTGTATCCCCAAAAGAGAGGAAGAGAAAGAAAAAAAAGCTGATGCCTAACCATAAACACAAATTTGAGATTGTCAAATATAACAAAATGAAATCAAATGAATTGCATTTCATTTACATACCAAATCCAATTAAGCTCAACAAAATTAAATGACGCGAAATAGTAAAAGAAAAAAATAATAGATTTTTAGGAGAAGGCGATCCCTCCCCCTTTTCCCGGCGTCCCATTGGGCACTCAATTTAACAGTTTAAGTGGTGAAAAAATGATAATTGCATTGTGCAGCAAATGTAATGAAATTAAAACGTTGCATTTGCCGTCTAAATACGGAAAAAATACAGTATGTTGTTCGGCCAACGAGTAAATAAATAAATAAATAAATAAATTTCGGACAGCGCAACATTTGTGAATTTAATTTGCTGAGCCAAACAGAAAACGCCAAATTCGAATACGAATACGAAGCGAGCCAGATGCAATAAAATCTACACGAGTCTGGCCAAAAGCACGAAATTATAAAATAGTGTGTAGGCGTGACAGGGTGGTAAAAACAAACATTAAGCGCGTTTGAATTTATGAGCAACGCATACAAAATGCATTTAAATGCGGCACCAACTGGCAGAGCCTTGCACCGTGTTGCAGTGTTGTTGTGTTGCATACTTTGCGGCGCCCCGGGGAACAGTAACGGTGTGAGTGCAATTGGGGAAGGGGAAATCCCCAGCTCAAAAGTCGGCCAAATGACCGCACAAAATGCAAAACAACAATGCAACAACAATAACAACAACAACAACAATAATGAACAAGCAACAACAATAACGAAACGACCGCTGTACAATGTTTACTCTGTTGGCGCATAATTTTTAATTTCTGCTCACATAATGAGGCAATTTATTAAATTCAATTACAACGTTGACATTCACAAGCAAAAGGAGGAGCAGCAACTATGCAGCTGAGTTCGCTTCAACCCACTAACTAGCTAAAAATACTCCTATACTCTGTGTTAGTGTAACGAGTTTGTAATTAAATGAGACCAAAAGGATCACGACACCTTACAAATTTATAGCTAAAGTGAGTGTTTTTCAAAGGTAGAAGTCTTAAATAAACTGGCTAGAAAAAGGAAAACAGGATTCAGTATTACATAAATAAATGACATATAAGAAAGGTGAAAGAAAAGATTGGTTGATAAAGTATCACAAGCAGGCTTATAATGAAACAGAATATTATCAATAAAACTAAAGAACGAAGGTGCTGAAATATTTGGGATGAAGAAACCTGAAGGTAAAAAGTTTGTACCCATCAAGCTGAAGATGAACGATTGCTAAAGCTAAACTAAAGGAATTACGAAAATATAAGAAACTAAAAAGACAACAATCGAATATGCACAGAATTTGCCAAATGCAAAATAATAATGAACAAAATGAATAATTACAAGAAAAAGTCATAAAATATGAGACCCTTAAAAGTGTCTTACAGCCTTAAAAATAATATGTGTAAGGATAGTCGGTATTTCTATAATATAAGATTAGTGACTAGTTTGTAATTTTAATCTTTATACTTTACAATTGATTTAAGAATAACCCTACTGATTAGTGTATAATTTTACATTTAAATATTTAATACACATACATAAAACGCTTTCTATGTAATATAAATAGAGCATTTGAAAGTCGAATTTATGTCTTGACGCTTAACTTTTTGGCCAACACAATTTATGGGACGCATAATAAACTCGAATAGAGCTACGTGTGCGGTAAGGATATGAAGACTAATTCCCGCTCATTAGATGGTTGGGTAGCTCAATGGTTGGATGACCAGCTCGTTATCATCGTGATGAAAAACTTTGCAAGCGGACACTGCAATTAAATAATTTTGGAGCATTATCTTCACTATGTTGATCCCATTCGCGAACTGTGAACGGCGATTATAAATTGTAGAAGCAATGAGGACAACGTTTTTGTGGTTGCTTTATTGAGCATGTGTCCTGACAGGCCTCAAAGTCAAACTTTGCTCATTGCGATGACTTTTGCTAATTAAATTTCCAGCTTGTATGTGAAAAGTTTGTCCGGGAAAACAATATATGTGAGCATGAACACGTCTATGTGGGTAAAGTTGGTAAGCTTTCTTCTTTGTCACCAGCTGCTAAATATCAATAAAGAAACTAATATGTCAAATGGGGGAACAGGAGCAAGGACAACAGCTGCCCGAGGAGCGATTCGGTTAGCTTGTGTCCAGCTCGGCGATTAGCACATCAAGCGTTTATTAATAGTATAGCAAATGGTTCGAACAAAGTTTTCATCTCCCTCTTCCTACCTCTTCCTCTCTCTCCCTCCCTCTCTCGTTTGGGTCATAAAGGTTCTCGGCATTATGAGCCAGCCGAGAGATGAAGACAAAAGTTTACAACGCATAGAAAAAGTTCAAGTAATTGCAACTTTTAATTACAGTTTGGTTTTATGCGGACCCCTTATATCCCCCCTGAGGGATATGACCAAAAAGGTAAAGATTTAACCTTAACTGGACGGTCTTAAAGAATCTTTAATAGAGAAAATGACATTGTAATACCATAAATTAAGTTGATTAGCTGAGTTGATACTGAATTAAACGAACCGTATAGATTTTTATTAGTTATTTAAATTTGAACCTTTTCCAAATGATGAAAATGTAAATAAGCAAAATTTCTTGCACTAATTTAATTTATCTAGTAAATAATGGTTGCCATTTTGTAATTTGTTGAGGCATAACTAAATGTAGTTGTTTACAATATTATAATTAGTGCAAGTGTAGAAAATTATCATAAATTAAATCAAATATTCAAGTGGAAATTTTTCATATAACTAGTTATAATTATGTATAATTCCACTCGGACTATCAATTGTAAACAGTCCCAATTCAATGTTTATTGTAATTTTCAATCGATGATTGTTGATTTTCATGAAAACCGTCAATGCGTCAAAGTCAGAGGACAACTAAAGGCGTTAGGCACGTGACCAAAAGGACTTGTTCAGGCTTCCAACCAAACGAAAATATTGCATGCGATATCTTTTGATTACAGACATCGCTCGGAATATGAAATGAGACAAACTGCAGCTGCGGCTGTCAGCGAGTCCGACAGCCCTTCAGTCCATATGTCCAGCGCCCCATTGATCCGTCTAATGTCTGTCCGCTTGTCTGGCTTTGGGTCTGGCCAAATCCATGGCCTGTAGCTTTGTGCTTTGTGCGCTTTGATTTGCATAGATTTTTCATTACAGATTTTGCAACTTGAAGGGCAAGGAAAAGTAAAGACGGGTAAAAGAAAGAGGAGAAAAAAGGGTTTGACAGAAACGTTCAGTCAGCAATTGAAAGTTGGAGAGTTCCCCCGCAGGCTGATGACAATTTGATGAAGGTTGGCGCATCGATTTTTAAATTAACAGAGTCGCCCCAGAAGTTAGCCAGGCCAAAATCTTGTCGCAAAGCTAATTAGGCTTAAACTAAAATATCTCCCGGGACAAAGTTAAATCAGCGCGTCAAACTCAACAATGCGTGAAATGCTTTTTTTTCACTAACCTACAGGGTATCATCAATTTGTTAAATTGTTTGACCGTTAGAGTGCCTTACCTTAATCTGACTTACATGTTTTTAAAGTATATGAAAGCTCTTGCGCTTTTAAATTTTCAATGTAGACTTTGACTTGATGTGATCAACTGCTTTCGGTTTTATAATAGTAAAATGGCCAAGTGTTTAAGTAAAGTAAAAGGACTTAAAGTAACAATGTAAGTTTTGTGCTTATATGTGCTTTAAAAGTGAGATAAATCGGAAATCCATAAGCGATTTTAGTGAAGCCTTTTGAGGTCCTCGAACCGGAGAATAAAATTGAGTATTAAATTGAGCCAAACTCGAATCAATATCTTCCCTTAGGACTATTATCAATAAATCGAACATTTATTAAAATTTTTAAGCTTTGCAGACTTCTTTGTATTATAATAATCAGTTTTAAAGTTTATCTGTAAGCGTATATCGAATTCGTGTTGTCAATCTGTAGACTTCTTGTATTTTGTAGCTGTTTCCATTTTCTTGGCAAGGACATTTGCCAAAAATTCAAAAGTTTTTGCATTTAAATCAAGAGCTGTTTGCTTTGAGTTTATGTTTAGCTGGCATGAATAATAATATCCATTTCACCGCCTTTCCTCCCGTTTTTCCTCTCTTTTTCCAGTACCACCAAACATTGACGATGCGCTGACCTCCAGTGATGTGATTGTCCGTGAGGGCGACAATGTCACACTGCGCTGTAAGGCGAAAGGCAGCCCAGAGCCGTCCATCAAATGGAAACGGGATGACAACCATAAAATTGTCATCAACAAAACGCTTGAAGGTAAGTTCAGCTGCGATGCAACGCAATGCAATTTCCTCCATTAAATTCTGGACTTCAATGCATCGTTCATTGTTGCAGTGAATGATCTGGAGTCGGACTCGTTGGAATTGGAGCGAATCTCGCGTCTCCACATGGGTGCTTATCTCTGTATTGCCTCAAATGGTGTTCCGCCCAGCGTCTCAAAGCGCATCAAAGTCAGCGTCGACTGTAAGTAATCAACAGATTTAATCACTTATTTTCAGTTGCTCTAAGAATGAGAGTATTCCTTTTACAGTTTCGCCAATGGTCTGGATACCACATCAACTGGTGGGTATTCCCATGGGTTTCAATGTCACGTTGGAATGTTTCATCGAAGCAAATCCCACATCGCTCAATTATTGGACGCGAGAGAACGAACAAATGATAACCGAATCGTCAAAATACAAGTGAGTTATTCTATTAAAACTGAGATATTCTGGGTTTCATTTTCGCTAAAAATCACCAAACTTAACAAGTTCTTGGAATAATAGATGCGTCAGACAGACTAGACTCTATAAAGTTGGCCTCGCATTAATATTAGAACTTTTATATATACTCTCAGAATATTATCAGCTTAAGAAATATAATGTTACTCATACTTATCTGTCGATTGCTCATAGTCAACAATAAATAAATAAATAAAAAACAAAAAAAAAACACAGAGATTAGTGGTAGAATATACAGTGTGTTTAACATTGGTTTTCGCATTGAAAACAAATTTTTTACATTGTAATAATAGATCATTAGAATATGTTTTGTTATGATATATAATTATTATATATCTAATATATTAACACCAGTTATTAAATGTAAATATCTTACATCCTTTAGTTGAAAAAGCTACAAAGGGTCTATGACTTTGGTCGAAAAAACAAATGAATAGAATAAAAAGCAGGCAGAAGCAGGCAAAATTTTAATAAGCAGCAACAACCAAGTAGAGACACTAAAATTGAATTGTAGGTCCCTCTGTAGATAGCAAAGATAAACTTTGTTTTGGGAATAGAAAAAATAAATTTCAAAGCCGAATTTTAAGAGGGTATTTAAATCTATCATCTATCTATCTATCTATCTATCTATCTATCTATCTATCTATCTATCTATCTATCTATCTATCTATCTATCTATCAAGTCTATGATAATTAATAAATAAATTTCAAAGCTGCCTTAAAACAAATTTAAAACGGACAGAAAATCAGTTTACTCTTCGTTGATCTTTTTTAATTAAATAGAAAAACTCATCTAACTGCAGAAAAATCATTGAATGCATAAATTTGAGTTTAGTCTGTGAATTTGAAATTTTTTAATGGAATGTGTCTTGCTTGACAGACTGTTCATATATGTGGACATACATATATACATGTGTATACATATACATATATATACATTTATACCTCTCCTGATAACAGAAACTCTGTGATGAGCTTGAATCAAAAATAGAGCCAAGAGGTGAAAACAGTTTTGCACCGATAACGATAATGGCAAGATCGAATACGAGTCGCGGTTTTAATGGACTGCTGTTCCTTTTAATAACAATAAGTCTATTTTCGAGTAGCCAGGCAAGTCATCCTGCTACTGAAAGTATCGATACACGTCTGGCAAATCAGATCTTTAGTTATGTGAATGAAACAAGTCGAGCGTGCGATGATTATTACGAATACGCGTGTGGCAAGTGGGGAGAGAAGCATGAGGATGATAACTTTACTGAGATTACTGGACTGATTGATCAGAAGGTTAATGAAAACATTGTGACGCTAATGGATGAGCTGCAGGAGCGTTCCCTACAGCCCAACACTGTGGAGGCAAAGATGTTGAAAGTCTATCAAACCTGTCAATGGGCAATAAATGGAACGCGTTCAAGTAAACATTATGTGGAACTTGTGCCGCCAAATGATCAGATCTCTTGGCCACAATTCTCAGTCTGGCCTGAAGTCTGGGCCAGCAATAAGTTTCAATGGATGGAGACATTGGCTCGATTGGCACGATATGGCATGACGAATGTATTCTTCAACGTGGACGTGATGCCGGATGTACTCAATAGCAGCAAATACATCATAAGTATCGGAAACCCGAGTTTTGATGAGAAGCCACAACGACTAAAATCTGTGATAGTTACCAAGGTAAGCCTCATTCTGCTTGGTGCGGACAAGCGATTCGCACGGAATCTTGCTCGTAAGGTCAAGGCATTGGAGTCTTCTATACGCAATCTATCCGAAGAGAATGAGACAGAGGAGACTAACGATGACATCAGTGTGCGTCAACTGGAGACGAGGACTCGGGGTAAATGGCGAAAGTTTTTGAATATCCTTCGAGATCGAGCTGTGCCCGCTGACTACAAACTGCAAGTGGATAGTGTTGATTACCTCACTGCTTTGATAGAGCTGCTCGAGAATTATGATCGTGAGGTCCTTGCCAGCTATATGATGCTTCGCTTTGTGATGCATTTGCAGGAGGAGTCCATGGACAGTGATACGCCCATTGCCTGTGCTCAGGAGGTCCGACGCAACATGGAACTGGCCGCTAATCTATTCTACGAGCAGCGTTTTATCGGGCCAGACTTGTTGAGGCAACATCAGGCCGATGTCCGGGATCTATTTGGTCATCTGCGTAGACAGTTTCTGCTGAAACTTGAAGGGAACAATCTGCATTTGAAGCCGAGTCAAATTGAGATGCTAAGAATAAAGATGAATAAAATGACACTTAACATTGGCAACATGCCTCAGAATGTGAATCGATCGCAGTTCGTGGCACAGTTCTATGCAAGTTTGCAACTGCCGGAGGAAAATGACTATGATCGGACTCAATTGCAATTACTTGAATTTCGGACAAGTCGCTGGATTAAGCAGCTGGATAAGCCAGCTTCCAGTGTGAGCGAGTATTTCTATATTTCTGACTCGGATACGGGCATGAGTTCGACTCCATATTACATGCTACGTCAGAACGTCATCATAATACCTTATGGAATACTTCAAGAGCCTGTGTTCCATCACGATTCCCATGATATCTTCAAGGTCAGTCTGCTGGGATTTATGCTCAGCCATGAGTTAATGCATGGCTTTGGCTCAGGCGGACTAGTCTTCGACTCCCAGGGCAATGGATATGGTTCAGAAATCATTGAACAACGTCGGTATTCAGCTGCCATGAATTGTCTGAATCGTGATGAAACCGATTACATAGATGAACGTGAGGCGGACATTGCAGGTATACGATTAGCCTATGACGTCTACTTTGGTCCTGGCTCAACATTCAATCAAACTCAGCCCAGTTTTACAAGTGTGCCTCTCAAGCAATTCTTTTTCCTGAACATGGCTCAATTCTTCTGCGGAGATGCGTCACAGGATGATTTCGTGGATCATGATTCGGATGAAATGCGTCTCAAGCAGGTGCTAATCAACTTTCCAGCCTTTGCCGATGCTCACAATTGTCGCAAGGATCTGGATAACATGCATCCTTCAGAAAAGTGTCGACTGTGGTAACTAAATTGGTTTACTGAAATCAAATTCGAAATAGTGAGTAATACAAAATGCCAGGGATAGAAACGATTATAAATTTCCTTAAACAACAAATTAATTGTTCAGTCAAAAGTAATTCGATATTTTGATTTCTTATAACAGAAACCAGAGATAGTAACACAATTTCAAATTTTAATATTGGAAATTATTCCAAAATAAAATAAAATTTACTTACACAAATCAAAATAAACACTTTTTACTTAATTTACTAAAATTATTTTTTTGTAAATCAAATTAAAATATTGTGTATTTTCGTAAAATATATAAGATAAAACTAAAACTTAACATTGAATAAACAAATTTGAGAAAATATCAAAATATTTATTTACATTTCTTGTTCTTTAACTAAAAATTCCTCTAATTTTGTATTTTATAATAATTAACAATTTATTAATAAAATCTGAATGATTATTATACAAATACAAATTATCACCTGTTTTCATTTTTATTTTGACAATTAAGTAATTACTAATTAAATTTTAATTTTTACTGTGCAAATCAAAAAAGACTATAAATTTTTATTGCTATACAAATAAGGAACAATAATTAACATTTGAATTTTTTAAAATCAAAATTAATTTTTTTTGTTTTATATTGAAACTTGGTTAAACAATTATAATCATATTTTATATAAATAATTAAAAACATTTCACTTTATGTTTTACTTATAAAAATCTGGAATATTTATTCAATTTTGATTTATCCTTTAGATTTGTGTTATAAAAATTAAATATTATTAATTTTGATTTACAAACTTCAAATTAATTATTAATTTTTTATTTGTATAACCAATATTTACTTTTATTATAAAAATAAATAGTTTATAGCAAAAATGTGTAATTTTTACAGATTGCAGATCACTTTAGGGGAGATCCCCTGAATATACAAGTTAGTTATGAGACTTTGATTGCTGATAATCTCGCCATCCATCTCCCGCATTTAGATTAGTTTTATCCTTAATTTAAGCCTTAACTTTACTCTCAGCCTTCACCTTTGTCATTACCAGACTCTGCACTTTTGTTTGGCCTGCATTTTGGTTCGTCTTTCACATCCGAATTCCCGTGAGAACTCTTCATAGTTGGCCAACGTTTGTAGAACTCGCAGCTCGTCGACAGCGTGTTCCAGATGTTGGGCATGTAAACTGAGACTCTGCAACTTGCCACAAAAGAACTGGGCAAAGCTGATAAAGAAGCGTTGTCGTTGACTCAACTGTGGCAAGAGAGGATCACGAGGCTCCTTGCGATCCATGAGCATATCTTCACCAAAGTAGGTTTCGTAGACCAGACGCAGTGCCTCGTAGTCAGCCAACTTCTCATTGAGAGATCTGGAGCCTGTGGCAAGTTGTTGTTGCATGCAGTTGAGACTCTGTGTGAAGCGAGGATTTGCCGAAATCTCCTCACTCGGACCCATGATATTTCCCACGCTGTCATAATCAATCCCAGAACTATCGAAGCCATGAATCAACTCATGGGCCATGGCAAATCCAAGCATTGCATGTTGTTGCAAGTCACTCATGTTGCGATGCCAAACGGGCAACTGAAGGAGGCCATAAGGAAGCATAACAAGATTCCTGGGCTTCACATAGAAGGGAGATGAGCTGCTGCTCAGCCAATGATCCATCAAATAGCTAACATTGTTCGCATCCGACTGAGAGCTGTCCAAAAGCAATTCATGATTCTGCTCGACTCGCAATCGAAGTAACGCCAGTTGATTGGCATAGAAATTGTGGGCATTTATTTCCAGACGCTCGTAGTAAGAATCCACAAAATCCGAATCATTTAGCTGAACGAATCCCACTTGCAAACGCATTGCTTTCAACTTCTCTCGCAGCACTTGAACAATCGGTTGTTGCAGTTGCAAGCGATTCTCGGCGAGCAACTGATCGAATCGAAGTTTCAGTCGGCTGAACAAATCACTGACAATTGGCTCAAAACTGGACTCATGGAATCGTTGGCCAATTAGCCAACTGGCAGCCAAGGGCATGGCTCTTCTTAGGCTGGCAATGCACTCGACTCGGGATATCTCCGCTGGACCTTGTTGCTTGAGGAAGGCGAGCCATTTCAACATAATGTAATTGCAAAGAGTTTCCGATCTCTGGCGTTGCAACAACTCATCCAAGGCACGCATGTAGGGTACATTTTGTATGATCAGGGTGGAGAGAAGATCCAAATCATGGTTGGATCCACGCAATTGTTGCATATACGGCAGCCACTGCAGTTGTGGCAGGTATTCAGCCAAATAGCCCAATTGCATCTCCTTGGCACCCTCGTCATCCTCCAGCTCCTGTAATCGATGCAACTTCCTTTCAAAGGCATCCACCTGACGGGCCAGCTCATTGGCCACCCTCTTTGTCTGACCAATGTCCAGGAGTAGCTCTATCATGGCACCCTCGCCCATTGGCGTAGTCTCCATTAAACTGGGCTTATCCAGGTATAGACTATAGCTGCTGGAGTCATCCCAACGTGGCAGCACCTGCTCCTTGAGCAGCACTCCATTGAGACCATATAAACGCAATCTTCCAATTGTCGCCAACCAATTGAACTTCTCCGGCTGCCAATTCCGGCTGAGCAGTGGCCAGTGTGTCCCATTTCCCGGTTGGAGTATTTGCAAATACTTTTTTAGATTATACGGCTTCAGTCGCTTACACGACCGATAATAATTCCTCATCTTCTCCTGCAATTCTGGCTGCAGTTCCTCCGTGCTGCTGTCGTTGCCAGCACTTCCACGTCTAAGCAGCTGTTCTACTTGACGATTCAGGGAGTAATCCAACACTCCCAGGGTATCACTTGGCTGCAATTGCTCCTGGTGCTCCCTTTGTTGCTGCTGTCCATGATGTGTGTGCTCCTCCTGTTGTTGCAGCTGCCAATTGCCACAGGCATACTGATAGAAATTCTCACAAGGACGCGCCTTTGTATCCATATAGCTCTGGAGTTGATTTGCCAACAGCTCCTGGATGCTAGGGGCTGGCCTGGTCTGACGGCAGCTTGTGGGCGTGGTCCGCCATGTAAGGGAAAACAACAACCAGGCAATTAGGCTGAGCTTCAGCATGTTGCTGCGATATAACTAAAACTGGAGACTAGAGCTTTAGTTCATCAGCTGGAGGTACGAATATGCAATGTTGAAACGACGCGACGCGACGCCCGCCTGTCAGTCTTCATCGTTGTGCGGCACAGTGGTGCAAAAGTGACTGAATCAAAGTGAAATTAGATATGAATGTTAATTTCATTAAGAGTTGAACTGCGTTTCTCATGACATTGCTCCCCTTTTTGTATTTTTACTTGTCATGTTCCACTTTGTAGTACCGCACAGTGGGTAAGGAGGTGCGAAACTAACAAATTGCGATCTTAATGTAAATAAACTTTTAGTTTAATTTACATTTGATATATTTTGGTAGTGTTTAAAGTTTAATAAACCTATTGAAAATCTTGTTGATTCACCAAACGTTGTAGAAACAGACCAATGAATAGTAATTAAAAATTTTAAATTTTACTTTTAAAAAATACGACTATTATTCTCAAATTTTATAATTTAAGATGCAGAAAATTGAGAATTGTAAATCGCACAGCTTATTTATTTAAATTATTATTTTAATATTAAGTTTTATAATTTTAACCCAGCTTAAATCTTTTTATCTTTAGCTAACTTTTGTACCGTAATGATAAACCCAAATACGAGGTTGGAAAGGTTCTATATCTCGTTCTCGTTCTCATTCTCTATCTCTTATTTATTTATTCATTCTTTTTTTAATTCTCCGAATTTTCTTGAGGAATTTCAATAAACTGAAAGTAATGAAAAATAGCACCCTGTTTGATTTTCGAATTGTAACCACTGTGCGCATGGCATTCTGTGTGCCGGGTCGCATTCTGATTAGACCTAAGTGGACGCCGACTACGCTTATCAGATTCACCTTGGCCTTGATTTCTCTGATTGATGTTCATTGTAGCTTGGACACAGCCACTGTTCGCTACTGACCTATGTATAAATAGTAAATGCGACCCACGGCGCAATTGCTGTCATTGAACTTGCTCAAATTATGATGCGATTTAAAAAAATGTTTTCGATTCACTTGTGGTATTTTTCATAGCGTTTTGTTTATTGTATTGTCTATTGCCTCATTGCAGAACTGAAACGATTCCGGGCAATCCATCGTACAAGGCAACAATGCGACTGACGATAACCAATGTGCAGAGTAGCGATTATGGAAACTACAAATGCGTCGCCAAGAATCCTCGTGGCGACATGGATGGCAACATAAAACTCTACAGTAAGTGCCGCAGCAATGTGTGTTATTTATACTTTTTAATATTGGCCTGTAAACCGTTGCGTAAACCGGCCGCAAAGCACGATAAATTACAAGGGTTGACCTAAACGTGCGCCCGTGACTGTGCTTTTGGTGTATATGAGTGTGAGTGTGCTGTGTGGACACGGTGCAATTGAAAACTACACCATTTGTGGCTTTAATTATGGCGACCAAATGTGTGTTGTTGATAACATGGCTTCTGACAGTTCCACACACACACATACACACACACACACACATGTGTGTGCTTTTGATGGAATTCTAGCCAAATAATGCGGTCATTAGTTTTGGTCAGGCAACAGACATCGGTAAACTACACGCAGCTTCAAATGAGCGCCAAACCAAATAGATTATAGACAGACTGTCAAATTTGAGGCATAATCAACCTCGATGAAGACTAGGTATTAATTTACTCAATACGAGTAGCATTCAATTGTTGTTGCTGAGTATCATATTGTTTGTTCAATTCAATGATAAGTAGTAAGAATATTAACACAACTCAATCAAGTATTTGAAAACATTATCCAAATAACTAAGAGCAAACTTAATTTACTATAGATTGGTCTGTGAAAGGACAAACGATGATTTCAAGTTCTAGACTGAATTCTGCACTTTTATTTTATATCAGATCTTTTATTGACGAGACAACAAGTTTAGAATTACTTGCAATAGTCTAATTTGTGTACTATTTCACTTATGCATAGCACTCAAGTAACCCTTTGTTATGGTTTTTATTTATACTTATTTACAATTTCATTGCGAGTTTCTTAAAGCTATTCAAAGTAAAATAATAAATAATTTTCGATTACCAATGGAAAGAGTGAGCTATAGTATCTACTACCCAATTTGGAAACTCTATCTCTTGTGTGTTAGTTGGGCATAATAAAAGTATATCCAGTAAAACAGGTTCCTATTGGCGTGCAAAAAATACATTTTCATAAGTTTGCATTTATTTGCATAAATTCAAGTTAAGTTATGCATCCTTTAAATTAAATCCTACTGTGATTAAATGCCGAGTTACCAATTCTTTTGCAATTAAATTTTAAATAAAATATTCTGCAAACTTTGCAAATATAAATGTAACTTTTCCACATACTATAGTATAAATCTCGTAACATATTTGGCTAGACATTTGAGTTCTGTGAGCTTTAGTTACCAGTCAAATGTGTGTGCTGTCAGTTTTTATAAGTAATTGTAAATCGATATGACAGTTGGGTCGTTATGGCAAATGATACTTAAAACTATAGGCAGCTAACACGGCGTATACGCGACAATTAAAAGACTGCCATTGTTTTGCTGGGCGTTGGCCAATGAAATGCCAATAATCTGTCAATTTGCTAAATCACTCCCCGTTGGTGGGCCATTAAAGTATCAGAGTATCAAAAAGCACCCCACTTCGATTCTGGTTACTAAAGTTCATAAAACAATATAAAATATCCGTTTGCTGTTGCGCCAAAAAATAAAATGAAAATGAAAATAAAATAAAGGCGCCAGGAAAAAAGGCCACGGCCAATAGAGGCCAGAAATTGTCAATGTGAAAATGCGACAAGTTAATTTATTTTTCTTTTTTGGCGCGCTGGCGATAAAAACGCAGACAGCAGACGGCAGCCAACAACAATACAATTGGGTAAAGCTATTTTGAAAGCAGAGCAGAGGCGGGGTGGGGAGGGGAGGAAGTAACGATCTACCAATTAAAGGTAACAAAGAGCAACCACAGCAGCTGATAATAAGAGGCGACAATAATGTCCACACATTCGCACATTCACACAGTGGGCAAAACACAATGCGAACAATGAACCTGTGGCAATTTTATTAAGTGGTCAGCATTCCAATGAAAGTTGGGAGCATCCCTTGGCATTGCTTCCGATAAACAGTTAAGGATTGAAGCCAAGTACCCAATACCCAATACCCAATACCTAATACCGAATGCCAAATGCCGAATACCAAGACTCATAAATTTACTCTACAAATTGCTGTCGAATAATGATATGGCATCCAGGAACCTTCACTTAGAGAAAGAAATTGAAAACGAAAGGCGAATCAACCGAAGAAAATTTACGAGCACTGAAATCTGGAGAAAAAGACCCGAAAATTTACTCTTTGTAATTGTGTATAGCCTGTTAACAGAGATTTCAAGCTTTATTAATAAGATTAATCGCTTTCACGATATTGTATATTTATTATAGAGGGATGAGCTTTTATAGCCATTACAGATGATAAATTTAAACACAATATTTATTAATCTCTTATAATAATAACAAAATTATTTCAATTACACCGATTCAAAATCAACTATGGTATAATAACAAAATTGAATCATACCTCAGCTTTACAATGTTTTGTAGTTGATGTTTATGCAGGTTTCAGGAATATTGCAATATCCAAACATTTCTAAATTGCAGTCTTTAAATAAAGGAACTAAAATATAAGTGTATGTGTTATTTTACTATAATTTATAATAAACTTTAGATTAATGATTTAATGTAAAATTTATTATAAATTGTCCAACTCTTTATTTAATAAATGCATTTATTTAATGAAATTTTAAGATTAAATGTTATGATTAAACCTTTTCCATGCACTTTTAAACTTTTATAGCTGTTATATTATTTGATACTCACAGAATAAATGGGGAAAATAGAGGAAATTTGATCTTATCTTCCCTATCTTATCTATTTAATCATTAGATTCTTTAAGGTGGCAAATGTTTGTGCGAAATAAGCTTCATTCAATTATAAAGAGAGTAAGGAGGGAAAGAATCTAAAATGGCAGTAAATTAATTGACATTTCGAACTTTTAGATTAAGATTAATTGCATGCTCAAAATATTTTACATTTAAAGCGTTTATCAGAGCTGACAGCTTATATGTATGTATTCTGGTTACACTTTACACTTCTCCTCGTTGCAGTGTCTAGTCCACCGACCACACAACCACCGCCAACAACCACAACGTTGCGCACAACAACAACAACAATGAACTTTCTACACGATTCAAACACACCCTTCAATGGCTTCTCTGGCGGGGATGTGCCCACGAATTCGGTGATTGTATATGATAAAAGTGAGTAGCTTAAACAATTTGATTGTCAGTTCAATTGCTCTAGTGTAATCATGACTTTCAGTGGGCAACAAATATCAATCGAATTTAAATGAGATCGGAAAATCTGAACAGAAACGGATGGGCAGTAATCCCGATAGCTATGACTGGTCTAAGGGCAAACGCAGTGGAGGTCCTGGCCTGCGATCTATCTGCTGGCTGATAATGCTTCTCACGCTGCTGGCAATGCAATCGCATCATTAGAAAAAAGTAAATGCAAGCTGTATTATTAAAGTGCCATTACCAAAAACAAAATACAAAACATTTAAAAAATAAAAACAATGCCAAAACTCAGCTGAGAAAAACAACTAACAACTCGCAGCACACATTGCAAAACACACACACAAAGAGATACTTAATTAAGAAATTTGCCAATTGCAATGCGGTTAAATTTTTAGTTCACTTCGTTTAGCCAACCTCAAAAACAAAAGTGAAAATCCAATTTAAGTGCTCATATTATAAAATATAAAACAGTTTAAGGCAAATCAACTGTAGTAAATTAAGCAACATAAACTAAAAATAATGGCGAACCGGTAAGCAAATGCTCTTTCCCAATCAAAATTGGTACATTCTCATATTTTAAATTTGTTTTTTATATAGATATTTTCAATTTTTTCTATTGTTCTTCAAAGTGAGCTTGTCTGTTACTCTGATCGACTCTGGATAAATATCTTTAGTGTATGTACAAAATAAAAATAGATAAAATAACAAATTTTCTAAATTATAAAAAATACGAAACAATAGTTTTTAATTAATTAGTAAGAACACTATAAATAGTTCTGAAAAACTTCAAGATTTTTCAATTTCTGCATTTAAAATCAACGTTTTAGTTAAAAGAATTTCTATATTTTCTATTTTATTTTTAAGATATTTTAAATTTATTTCATTGAGAGGCGTGTAAAATATTTTTCCACTTTTAAGTTTAATAAAATTACCACAAATTAAAAATCGGTTTCATTACTTATTAGTACTCAATCATATTCCTAATACTTATTTTCATTGTTGTGCCAACAATTTTGGCGGGAAAGAGCACTTGAAATGATTTGCTCCAAAAATGGAATAAATTACATAGTTAAAAAACAAACAAATCAAGCAGAAAAACTAAAATGTAAATGTTGCCAAATTGTTTCAACTAAACACACACCTACTCGCATATGTAAATAATTAAACACACATACACAGAGAGACATGTGTTCACCAGACAGACAATTGTAAATTATGTACTCGTTATAAGCATTACAGTTAATTGCGTTTTAATTTGTATGAAATTAGACAGCATAATAAATAATTTCTGTGCTTGAAATTCGTGAATCATCCCAAGTCAAGACACTTAATCAAAACGAAAAACGAAAAAAGTTATATTCAACTGTTAATCAACAAATAATTAATTTTGAATGAACACAAATATTTATACATATAAACATATAGTACATATATATATCCCAGAACTATGGTCACTTATTCAAATGGCAGCCTAATTAAGAAGAAAACTAAACTAAATTATATACGAGTACGATACATACATAAATAAATATATCATAGGCTTTAGTTTGTGTTTCTAATTGATAAGAGTGATAATGTACATTTAATTAAATTAATCCCCGCACTAAAACCATAAAGAGATGGCGGAATAAACATAATTAGGAGATTGCTTCGTATGCAAAGAAAAGAAAGAAATACATATAAATAAAAAACAACACATTTATTCTCAATTTATTACTTGAGATTAATCGGTAGAAGGGTAAGTACTTATATAAATTGATTCATCATTAATTAGAACAGCCGCATTTGGGCTTCACCATCATCCGCATAACTTTGTAAGAGTATTTACCCCCATACCAAGTATTACAGTAGATGCCTTTGTAAACTAGTTCATCGGAATAGACTCCACTTAAGTAGAGTCCAAATAGATTGCTATAGGAATGAATAGATTGCATCAGAATACCCTATCATATTATAGGTACCATGTTGACTTACGAATCAGTACAATCTTTATACCACCAGGCACCCATGCGTTCAATCGCACAGTTAGCTTTATCGACATCGTTATCGTTATCATGGGTCGAAAATTTCATGTTTGCATTTCTTCTCATACAATCACCCATATCCCCAACATATATCCCCAATTTGGCCAAAACATATTTGTCAGTCTCGGTGCCGACCAGAAACTCATCATATCTTGCAAAGCGTTTGTTACCGCTAAAGTCCTCGAGATAAATGTAAAGTTCGTGTGGCTGTGATACAGTTATCGCATGCAGTTTATCTAATCCAATAAAGAATTCGCCTGTCAAATTCCCAAATCCACGTTTGTATTCCTGCCATTTTCGAAAGAAATGTAGATCGCCATGACTACGCGATGCAATCACAGTCCAACCGGGACCAGCCAAATCGGAATCGCAAAGTACTTGAAAAGGGTTCAGACCAAAAACTTTAATGGTGTAAATGCCGTTTGAATTGCTGTAGGTCGGACATGAGGAGGGCAAAGTATTTAACGAGTCGGACATACTCGAATCTAAGGCTTTTCTGACAATACCACTCAAGTCAATTCCAGCCAGCGAAGAGCTGTTATATTTGTTTCTTATGTGGTCAACAAATAAATCGTTAAGTTTATCCAGCTCTTTGTATAGTCTGCAATGAATAGATAAATATTATTATTAGTAAAGTAAGAGCGAACATGTTAAATAATTTTACTCCAAGTAAAATTAATAAAGAAGCAACTTTATAAATGCTTCTCTTTGAAACTCTATTGAAGCTAAGAATGAAAAATAAATATGAATAAAAAGAATAATCTTTACACATACCCCATCATATTTGAGTTGTCTTCGTCACTTTGTACTCCATGATTTCGATCGTCAATTATACTTACTTCACCCTTAAAAGAATTAAGAATTTATTTTCTTTACTTTCACCACTTAAATATAAATTGATATCACCAGCAGTTCTCCAGTGGAATCGCCGAGGTCGAACGCTGAAAAGCAGCAATAGATGACCACAAAAATTCAAAATGTACTCATCGTAAGACTTTTAGCTTGCGACTAAATGAAGTGTCTTGTACAACTCTTAATTTATACTCTGGGTATAAATGATACATACGTAATATGTTATAAATCACAATAAATATAAATCCCATTCTTATTATTTTTACAATGATAAGGTAGAGTATATTGATAAGGCTTTTTCCAATTCTAGTCGCAAGCAGATAATAATACGCATATCATTGACAATCGATTTCTTGAGAATAAGAGAAATTTTTGGAGTGACCAACGAACATACTATAAATGTTTATAGTTGTGTGCGACGATTCTTGATTTTATTTGATTTCGTGTTTGCGCAGCACTTTGGGTACTAGGACGTGAAATTGTTATTGAGTCCGGGGGCGTTACCCACTTGGCTGCCAACAGCCAAAATTCAACTGCACATTGCACATCAGCAACGACTTACAATAGCCAGAAACTTTGTTGCTGCATAGCTAAGCTCCTCATGCTGCAGCTTGTTTGTTGGCCACAAAAACCCAAGGCAAATATTTTGACAAGCGACGGCAACGACAACGTGATGCTCCTTGTCCTACGTGGCGTATGCGCAATGCAAACACAAAAGAGCCTTCATAGAGTCAACAATCCACAGGAGAAACAAGAAAGGGCCAAATGTGCTAAAGACGCTGATGATGCATTCAACATTATACTTGACAACTAAAGCTGAATCGTCCAATTGAACTGCAATCTTTACCTCCTTCAATAGCTGCACTTTAAATGTCCATGCATGTAACGATTTCAATATGTTTTGTTTGGCAACTAGAGTCACCTGGTAGGTCTTAAACGCTTCTCAAATAAACTAAAATTGTGAATTCTTTGCCTTCTTCAGAATATTAACGTCAAACTAGTTTTGTCTGTTATCAGATATAGAGCCATTGTATCGTTTATTTTGCCATAACTATTTTCTGTTCTGTTCTTTACTACTAAATCTAGTAAGAATCAAAATCTACACCTTTCCCTCCGAATTTATCCTTTTTTCCGTTATGTCCAACCACTTTTCCTGTAAAATATATTCTTTCTTTCGTCTAAAATGAGACTGACGATTGCTATTGCGGTCAAATCTATAATCTTTTATTGGAATGAATGACACAGACAGATAATATTTACAAGCACACTTATGTTTATTATTTATTTGTTACGATCCGGAGCTTTATATTTAAAGTCCCGGCACTATAATTTAGTATATATTATTTATACATTTAGTTTTCTTATTTTTTTTTGACTATATACTATACATGTAAAACGCATATATATACATGCATGTATAATTTCTGGCGTGTCTTTAAAATTGCTGACAATGTCGAGATTAAATATGTTCTATAAAGCTCTTTAACGACCATCCTAAAGGTATGCAGTCTTTAATTTAACTTTTCATAAAGTTTATTAGAAATAAAATTGTATTTTTAACATTAGATGTTAGTGCCTAAATATATAGTTACAATAGATTGACGTGGGGTAATAGTATGAGTTAAGTTGTAAAATTAAACGGCAACGGCGCGTTGATCCAGAAGAGAATCGATTATCTTGTTGATGTGCTCACTGCAACTGCCCAGACAGACGTCCGCATATTCGATGAGGAACTGCATGAAGCTCTCAAGCTCCTCCATGGAACATGCACTGAATCCATTGCTGCGAGCGATATTGTCAATGGCTCGTAACTTCTTGGCATATTCCGGCTTGCTGCGGCATTGTTTGAAAGTGGCTTCATTTAGCTTCGATGGTAGATCGTAGTTCCTTATGCGTTGCTCGACACTTTTTAATTTCGTCTGTTGCTGCTGCAGTGTGTGCAACATTTGAGGCATGGTCATGACTGCAGACGTGGTAGTTGGCGTTGAGCGGACAATTGGCAGTGTTTTATCAAAGAGTTCATCGAGCGGCACTGCCTCATAGTCTTGGCTAAACAAGTCCGGCGAAAAGGAAAGTCTTCCACTATTGTTGCTGAAACAGTCCGATTCGAATTCAGTTTGATCTAGATCACTAGTCTTGATGGCATTGGTAGAGTTGTTGCTCTGGTTATTCGGCCAGGCATACTTGCTGCGTCCTTCCAATCCATTGCTGTTGCCCGTCTGCAATCCCACGAGCATGCTGTAGTTGCTCTCAATGGAGAACTTGGGAGTTGTGTGCCAAAACTCGGGTATGCTGCTAAACTCAATGTGATCGACGCCAAAGCGTAGCTCCTGCTCGAGACCAGAGATTAGTTCCACTTCTAGGAAGTGGAATAGACGCTCAATCTTCTCGCTGGACATGTGTTTGCCACTGAAGGGCACGGCCAGATCACCGCTGGCAAACCAGTAATGTGAGAAACCCTTCACACTTGGCGGACGCTCAGGCAAGGATTTAGTTTCCTGCACACTGCCATTTGACCTACAAAACTTGTGTCCATCAATGCCGAATGTGAACTCACGAGTTTCCCAGCTCTTCTGGGTAAAGATCTCATACAGCAGACGCAGACGTTCGGGCGAATTATGCGCAATCTCCAAAGAGACTGTAAAATCTCCAGCAGTAATCCAAAATTTCGACACTGACTTGCTAGTCGGCACATCTTCGAGCTGTGAGGAGCTCATCTCCACAGTCGGTGCATTGGCAAAGAACTCCCGTTCACTGCACGTCGGTGTGGTTGGAGTATCCGATGTCAAGTCCAATGGATGATCCTCTCGAATCACCTGCATGGCCAATGAACTGCGACGTGACTTGTCCAGCTGTGTAATAGGACTAAACAGCTGTTGTTGTGCCGAACTGGAAGCATTGCGTCCTTTGACCGGCGTCGAAAAGCCCGAAGGTTTTGCATTAGCCATGCCCACAGAGGACCGACGTAGAGGACTGCTGTCCATGGCATCATTGGAGCATGTCTCAAAGCCCTGATCGATGAAACTGTCACGCAGCTGTTGATCCATCGATTGCCGTGGTGTTTGCGATGGTGATTGATCGCTGTCTGCGTTGGGAGATGGCGAGGACATCACTGTCAGAGTGTAGGCTGACTTGATCTTCCTTGGCGAGTTCACTTGACGCATCAACGACTTGTCCAGCTCAATGTAACTCTGCTCAGGAAGTGGCATCGGATGTGGAGCATTTGTAGTTGCTGGTAAATTTGTTGGTTTCTTCTTGGCCTGCAATGCTGCTGGTTTGTAGTCGGAGTCGGAATCGGTGCTGGTCACCGCATTCGCAGTGGCCTCCACAATTGAGTTCTCCTTCTTCCAGGTCAAGGTGCGACGCATTTTCTTCTTACGTGGCGGTCTCACGGGTTTGGCAAAATCAAACTCTGTGGCTTCTGGTGGTGATGCAGGCATTTCCGGCTGGGATTCATCGCTGGTTATCTGCAAGGGATTATTGTGTTCCATTAATAAACAAAAATATAATTCAAAACTAGAAAACCTAAAACAAAATGTCAAATAATGTTTGAATTTGAAAATTAAACTTACCTTGGGTAAAGTAGATAATCCGGATTCACTTTCATCAGCATCGGATTGCTTGCAACTCGAGGAACTGCTGGATGTGATGCAGTTGTTTTGCGGCTGGACAAGACTTGGACGTGGTGCTGGCACTGGAGGCGCTTGGCGTTTCATCTTGCGGGGTGTGGGCGTGACTGGAGTGGTTTTCCTTGGTGTAACTGTAGGTGGTGTTGCTGTTGTGGCCGTATCCACATCCTTTTCCTCCACAGAGCTAAATTCTTTAGTATTATTCTCCAGTTCAAGTTTAGCAATTGCCTCCTCAAGCAAACGTTCCACTGCTGACTTTTGACTTATGTCACCAATGGAACTGATCGTGGCCTGGGCGGGCATCTCATCGCTGCTGGCAATCTCAATGGTTTGATCCTTGTTGGAAACGCTGGTGATGTCAAAGAGCACACCATTCTCTGCGGTTAGCCAGCTGTAGAAGAGACTCTCCAGCGGCTCGTTTTGAAAAAACGGAAGATTATCATTTCCGGATCGCTCCTGACGTGTACGTCGTATCTTCTTGGGCGGTGCATATGCCTCCGTGGGCAACACACTGCGGATGGCTGACAGATTGCGCTTCTGTGAGATGGACTGCTCCCGTTGCTCCACCTGTTGACCTGGGAGTGCAAGGACATGACGCTCCGGACTGGGCTTGATCACCACAGTCAAGGTGCTTACATGCAACGAAGGTGTGGTTGGAGTTGATGATGGATTTGATCTGGCTGTAGTTGTTAGAGGCTTTGGTGGCGTCGCATGTAGCGCACACTTGGCCTCCAGTTCCTGGGCCAAATGCTTGACACTGGCCTGATGTTCGGCTATCACTTCTCCTCGTGCTATTTGCTTCTTGGCCTGTGCCTTTAGATCGTCCGCATGCTCATTGAATTTGGGATGTTTGGCAGCAATATCGCTGACGAATTTGTTAAAGAGCAACACTTTATCCTTGACACTCAGTTCACGGAAAACATCCTCAGCCACCAAACAGGGTCCTTGTACAATCGATTGCTCCTGTTGAATCTGCTTCTGCATCCTGGGCAGCGGTTGTGGCCTTGGCTTGGGCTCCGGCGATAGTGAGAGCTCATTGTGCAGCTCTGAGTATTGGGAAACCTCGGCTCGTCGCATTACCTGATTGAACTTGGAGTTGAAGAGTTGGGCCATCTCCTTGACCTTCATGGGCAACATGGAGCTGGCTTTACCGGTTCCACGTACAGCCTGTGGCGTTGCCAACTGTTCCGGCTGCTGTTCATATTTCTGTTTCAACTCGCTGATCTTCAGTTTGTAGCTGTTCACCTTTTGCTTGGGAGGAGTAGCGGGTTGGTTGGCCAATTTGGCAATGACACTGGCCACTTTGCCGCCGCAATTGTTAACGGTTGAGGGCATCTCCTTGCTGGGTGTTACGGGCACCTCTTCATCAAAGTATTTCATAAGATTCTCAATGCTGGACAAGTCCAGATCAGTGATTTGAACGCGAGACGGTGTCACATAAGAGTTCTGATGCTCGAGGGCTGTAAGGAAACGATCATCATCCATTGAGGATACCTCAAAGAGCTCCTCACGAGTCATTGTTGCACGTAGCAGTCCACTTGCATCACTCAGATCTTCGCATTGGGCGTGTCGGGATCTTCGCTCATCAATTTCGGCATTCAGTTGAATCAATTCACTCAGATCTGCACTGTTCATGGCCGCCGTATCCACGACAAGCTCATGATGCTTGTGATTATTATTAGGCGTTGAATTGCTTAGTACCATTTTTAAATATTTTTCTGTGTTCTTCACGTTAGACGTTGCAGTTTGTAACTGTGATGGGATGTGTTGATGCATGGTCCTTTTAAGGAGCACAGGTAAATGATATGCAAACTTTGATGATACCTGCTAATCCGGTCCAGCATCAGGTCAGGTCATCTAATCGAGGCACAGCTGCACTTTGGGGTTTTTACCACATCTAACGCACATTTAATCACCTTCCAGGTATCTTGCAATATGGTGACCTGCGAGCAAAAGTAAAAAATCAGGTACATAAAAACAATGTCCAGAACTTACTCGAACATACACTCTACGTTAATAAAGGCGACAGATTGCGCTCCTTGACTTGGTATATCAAATTGTGTGTGTTTTAGGATGAACAAAGGTGTGGAAAGTTTATTAGGGGTTCGGACATGGGATATTTACCCAGCAATGCGACAGTTGTGATGAGTAAACTGACTACTTCAATTCTTAGACATATAATAATCCACAATATCTGCGTAGTTCTTAGTAAAAATATGACCAACTGACGTTCTTTTCTTTTCTGTCTTCAATTTGAGCTTGTTAATTTTGAATTTTACAAATTAACAATTCTTTTTCAAAGGAAGTAAAATTATTAATTATTTTTAATTATAACCCAGTTATTTAGAGTTTCTTTTAATATGTATTTAATAGCAATTAATATTGTTTAAAGAACGCCAGGTTATAATTATAGTCTATTAATACGAAAACACCTGAATTTATATATAGTATGTGATTACAATCGCTCAAATTAAAATTTAAATGATTTTCCTGAATGCATCGAATGCCTGTGAAATAAGAATAGTTACGTAGATTAAATTAAAACAAAGAAATAACTATTAATATCAACACAAAGCAGTTGTCTTAAAATTGATTTCTGTAAAATTATGTTCATTTAACTGCAACGATTAAAATCAGAATATCAAAGAAGATTTATATTACAATTAAAACTAGTTCAGCTGCACTTGGAGTTGGACTAATTTATTTTGAAAAGATTCACTTATGTAAATTAATTAAATTTATTTATTATTACCCTGCAGGAAACCCTTTACAGGTTTTGAAGGGTTTTAAATGGGGAACAACTGGTTGCATTTTGTCCCAAATCTACAAATGAAAGTGCGCCAATTTAACCAGACATGTCAGAAGAAGGAGTCACTTGCACCAACCAACCCTTTCGTCACTAGTTTTATTTGCATATTATTTTAGCCAACTTTAGGTCAGTCTTAATCTTCATCTGTTATTTAACTAAATCAATTCTAAAATTCAAGTGGCCATATAAATATTTGTTTTTTAATTGCCAAAATCACTGTAGGGTATCTATTCAAATGTTATTCATTTATTAATTGTATAAATTAATTTAATAAAGTGACCAAATTTTAAAATATTCAATAGCTTTCTCAGTTTCTTTTCCACACATTGTGACTTTGGGTAGTCACTCTAATCTAGTCGAAGGCAACGTTGCTGAAGTTGCACTGTACTCGTAGTGAGTTCTCAAGCAAATGATATTACCTATAGTATATGCATGCAATGAAGAGTTGCCAAAAAGCAGCTGAGAGCCACCACAAAATGTGAGTACTAACAAGACCCTAGAGAGTTGGGAGCCACAATAAAAATCACACATGAAAATTTGAGCTTGTCGCTTGTGGAGAGCTCTTGGGAAGGGCTTTGATTTCATTGGATTTGAGGTAGACGCGGTGGCATGGATACACCCAGCTCGTTGTGAGTATCTGCATCTCCATCTCCATCTCCAAGTTGAGCTGAAACTTTGTTGGCATCGCCATTTTCCGCCTTATGCAAATCAGGGGACAAAGCAGTAAACGAGTGAGAGATCCAGCCAGGTGCTAAGCTGGAATTGATGCTGATGCTGAATGTTGATGATGACATTTGTGAGTTGGTAGCACACTTTATTGCATCATCATCATCGTCATTATCATCATCATCCCTAACAACTAGGACGGAGTAGAGTTTAGTCTTAAAATCGACCATTTCAATTTGCTAATAGCCACGTGGCATATTTCCACGCATGGAAAGTTGTCTAGACAACAAATTTGCCAAACATAAACCCAAAAATGGATAAAAGGTTTTACACATTTCATTTTTTTTTGTGTTCATCCATTGTCTGTCTGTTTGCTTGTTTGTTGTTCTGTTTGCTACGCTTTCAATAACTTTAATATTTTTTCTATGGTGCTCAGACGCCGGAAATTGAATTACTTGAGTAAGAGCAGCTAAAAAAAATAAACTAAAAATTGAGAGGAATTTGTGCGTTGTCTTAAAGTTGCCAGAACAACCACAAACATTTAGTGCTCCCCTCTACATAATAATAAAAAAAAACCAGGAAAAAGTGCATGGAAAATGCAACTTGGAGTGGAACCGTGGATAGCGGGGTTAACAGAGGGGAGAGCACATTGAGTACATGCGTAAGTGAGCATTTAACAAGGCAAACTGTTGGCCTCCTCACCCAACTCAATTGCGGGTTACTTTTGCTTTTTATGCGCTATGAATTACAAACAGCACAACTTTGTATACCCTTCAAAGTTTGTATCATAGTATTTATTGAGATTACAGATTTTCTTTTAATATCAGGAAAAATATTTTCCTACAGTTTAAGATTAGTTTTATTGACTTAAATTTATATTTAAGGTTATGAACACTTTAAAAAAAATGTTAAATCATTAATATTCTTTAAAATACGATATTTTTCCAATTTTTTCAAGAGTGCCATTGAAAAGCAAACCACCCGAAATCCAACAAAAAAATAGGTAAGCATGCTTTAGATAACACAAAAATCAAATTCCAAAACAATTCTAAAAAGATTTAATACAGTTCTGGATTTATTTAATTAAATTAAACTATTTTTCTTAGCTATGAAAAGAACATGAAGTAAATTTTTAAGTAAATTATTGATTGTTTAACTGTTTTCCGATATTAAAATTAATATGTATGTCCAAAAAATGAAATTTATCACTTTTCTGTGTTATCTACGGTTTAGTTTGGGGAATATGAAAACTATCTTTGATTCAAAACTTAGCTATATTTTTATGTTTATTTACAGACTGACAAAACATTCATCATATTTTTAAAAATTCGTGTATTAACTTTCGAAATTACAGAATCATATATAATATATTTATTTAATTTGTATAATAACATTATAATATGTAGACCCATTCTTTAATGTCCAAATAGATATTTGTAGGCGATTTTAAAAATAAATATGTAGTCCACGTTTTGTCTAAATTATTAGGTCTTATGACCCAAAAAGTTAAATTATGAATAAAATTTTATAATTTTTATAATTTAAGGCACCTAAAATAAAGTCAAATTCTCATCCACTGTAATTTTAGATAAAATGTACTAAGACTTCAAGCAATATTCGGCATTATTAATAGCTTTGAATTTCAAGCATCTTATATTAAACCGACTCCGATCGAATCTTATAGCTTATTAAAGTTGTAAGACTTGGAGAGTAAAGGGCATCTGAATAGGCCCGTCTGGCTGAACTCTTTCCCCGACTTTACACTCTACAGTGACTTGCCAGGCGTAATTGAATTATGAAATTCGTGCTTCGACAAGGCGGTTGATGCCGATGCATTGAGGCAGACAAAGAGCCAAGGACAGGAGAATGGACAAGGAGCAATTTTAAAGGGAGATGCGGTTGAAGGTTGAGCAACGATTGAACCGTTAACGGTACTATCAACATGCTTGCACTTTCTATACATATATAGTATAGTACAGTGTGGCTGAAGTGTAGACTCCTTGTGGCAAATAATTTTCGCGCTTTACTCATGATGATATAAATTAATATATTATAATGCAATTTTGCTTTATGGCGACCAACATTGTTGCGCTTTTGCCCGCACTTAATGAAATATGTAGAGGAAAAAGTGAAAATTTTAATATAAATAATTTCCCGGTGAGGCTTTCACTTTGACAAACTTATCCCCTTGATGCCGATGCTTATCAAATACTTTTTAAAGTAGTTTTAAATATTTCGCATAATATTTATGCCTCTCTTATTCTCTCTCTCTCTCCGTCAATGACAAGGAAATTATTCCAATTTAAAGTTCAGCGTGCTTAAAAAATAATTATTTATTCATGCGTTGTCAATTTTGCTGAGCTTGCCCATGAAACTGAATACAGTTCTCTCTCCCTCTATCCACCTTTTTCACGCAGTCTCCTTCTCTCGCTCATACACTCTTATTGCGTGTGTGAGAGAGTTATGCAAATTGCAATTTAATTAAAATTCAATCATTTAAAAGCAAATGAGGCATATGCTTTAATGATTAGGTTTTAAATAAGCTAAAAAAATGTGTTCATCAAAATGGTTTTCAAATCGAACGTTTTAGTTATAATAAAAGATCAAGCATTTGTAAAGTAAGTTTATCGTTTATACTCAGAACTATTATACTTATGATTATATATTATAAAAATAAAGATCAATTATTTCATCATTTAATAATAAATAATTTGTATCTCAAACAGAATTAATTTTAAAATAAAATTTTCTTTTTTTGTTGATTTTTATAACTCATCCTACTTCAATCCTACGCAGCCTTGCAATTCATCGGGCAAATAAACAAAAATCATTGTACGAAACCATTTAATTAGTGCTTAACAAGTAAGCAATCAATATTCAAGCAATGAAAATGAATCCAATTAAACAATAAGTGCTGTCAGGAGAAAAGTAATTTCAGTTTTAAAATTTAGTAGCCAAAAAATAAAGTTGACTTTAGCTTCCTATATGAGAGAATATGAGAGACCTTCTCATATTCGTCTTCTGTCGAGTTTACAATTATATAGCTTTGAGCATATTGTAAGAGAATACTCAATAATATTTCAGATATGCCGATTTTCTACTCACAGAGTTCAAGAGTCCAAATGCCAGGCCCCTCTCGACTGACAAAGAAACTAAGGGCTGAGTTAATATAGCGAATATATTAACCATTGGCAGCATATCGCAATGGTTGATGGTTCTGTGACCCCAGAACGAACCTCTCGTGCTTAAGGTTTTGTCATTAATTGCAGCTTCAATTGCGTCATCCGTTAATTCAATGGCCTGATAAGGCGAAAGTCGAGCGACTGTGGCGACAATGACAATTAATAACTAAAACATAATTTGAATTTTTTTATTTCCAATACAAGCCGACTCTCTTCTACACAAGGAGAAATAAAGAAGTAAGTTTTAATAATGATTAAAACACGCTGAAAAGCTGTGATTAGTATTTAGCAACAGGTGCACAGAAATAGCTAGATAATAATAATGCACAACATTTTTCTATTCAATTATGTCTGTATTATCAGATTGACAAACAACTTTCCGGATAGCTCAATCTGTTCACACCCTGAATTAAGCCAGATCTACCTGATAAACATGAACTGTCAATTTATTAAAGGCAATTTACAGATATTAGATTATAATCTATTATTATTATTATTATTGGTCGAAAAAGCTGTAGTCAAAACATAATTTTTGATCGTTGGTCATAGTTTAAGCGTTTTCCATAGTCTCATAAATTGTTTACAGTGTACTTACCATTGATAAGCAAGCTTACTTAAGACGTATTAAAAAAGGCTGATAAGCAAGCAAAGCAAAAAAGAAAAAAAAAATGTAAAAAGCGCGCTGCAAGAAATTTAACACACATAAATACACACTTATATGTATATTGTATGTGTGTATGTACATGGAATAAATTAAATACGAGTAGTACATAAAAATTGAAAACGCGTGAAACGAGTTTTTAGTTGATTTTTAGCAAGCGGCAAACGCGCAACAAAACATTCTACAAATCGGGACGGAAATTGTGAAATACAAAAGAAAAATATTAAAATCATTCCAATAAATATTCTCAAACAATTTTCTGACATGAGTGCGCCTACCCAAAACCAACAATCAAAACTACAATTTGTTCCGAGAATTGCGGGAAACTGCATAAAAAACTAATAAAAAAGAAAAGTTAAAATAAAGAAATCAAAAGAAAGTAAATAAGAAGAAAATCAATTACAGTCGTGTATGATAAAATGTCACGCCTTTGGGGAATTTTTCTGCTGCTGCTGCGGCTGCAGCTGCTGGCAACTGTCCAGGCTTTACCCACGAATCACCTGAATAAAAGTTGCCGCCCTACAGGAGATGATGGTTTGGAGGAATCGCCATGCAGCAAGGATATCAATTTGCAGCATATTCAAAGGATGGAGAGTTATTTACGACCAGAGCTGGATGCCTGCCAGGATTTCCATAGTTATGCCTGTGGTAATTGGCGATCGGTCCATGGAGCCGGTGTGTCTGCCATGTCATTAAGTAATTCACACATCGATCAGAGATATGTGGATCTGTTCGAGCGTCTGTTGAAGGATCCACAATCACCGGAGCATCGACTTCCCATGTTTCCCAAACTGTTGCGATATTATCAGAGCTGCCAGGCATTGGATAAGCCGCGTCTACGTCGCTATCTGGATCATTTGCCGGTTCCCGCTTCTAATCATTGGCTAGAGCTGATGGCAATCTTGGGTCGATATGGTTGTCATGAGCACTATTTAAAGATTGAGGTGAATCAGCGCAATTCCACCCAGCACATGGTGTTCATTCAAGCGCATGAATTCAATCTCAGTCTCAATCTCACCACAACCATTTATGGTGCTTTGAGAAGACACATGGATGGAAAGTTGCCGCCTCTGTCGCAATTGCGAACTCAATTCAGGCGTCTAGAGGAGGCTCTCGAGCAACTATCCAGGCCAAAGAATATCAATAGCGATGAGGAGACACTCACAACGTATTCACTGGAGCAACTGCAGCAGGAATTGCCGGTGTTAAACTGGACACATGTCTTGGAACTAAGGTTTAATGCTACTTACGATAGTAATCATCAGTTGCAAGTGGATGAGCTGCCAAGACTACGACAGTTGATAGAATACCTAAACCAGGCTGATGCTCGTCTTTTGCAATTGTACAGTTTATCCCGATTCCTGCAACATCTGATACAACTGCCACATAATCCACTGACCAATCTCACCAGCTCCAATTCCAATTCAGCTGTTGTCTGTGTCCAACATATGCGGAAGACTCTCTATCTTCCCATGAACTATGTCTATGAGCACACTTACTACTCCAAGCAACGTGTGGCAGATGAGCGAGTCATATTTGGTGTATTTGAGGAACTGAAATCACAGTTTTCTCAGCAACTACGGCAGAATGAATTCGGACTGGACTCCAATTTGTTGGCGGCACTACAGCAAAAGGTACATGGATTACGACTGAATGTTGGAAATATGCCCAAAAATGCAACCGATCAGTTTTATGTGGATTGTGAGAGACATTGGCAAGTGGGTAGTGATTTCTATCTGAATCACTTGGAGAGTCTACTACACTATTATGGCCATCTGGCAGAGTTGGAGCGTAGTGAGAATGCCACGATAAGGCAACTCTTTTACAGCTTCAATCATCATGGTCCTACGCTGCTGGACAACATTGATGCCACACCGTATTTCTACTGCCTGAGCAGTGTCATCATTATGCCCTATGCCTATGTGCAGCTTCCCTTCTATCACTCGCAATTCTGGCCAGCTCTGCTCTATGGCGACTTGGCCAATACTCTGGGCCACGAGATGCTCCACGCCTTCGATACCTACTTTGTGGACTACGATGCTCAGGGTGTAATGCGAGACTACAGCGATCAGTTGCGATTGAATAGTCAATATGTGGCTGGTGTCAACTGCCTCAATGATACCGATGTTATCATGTTGAATGAACGTGCCGCTGACATTAGTGGCACTCGACTCGCGTTGCAAACATACATGCAACAACCAATGGAGAGACGCCACAATGGACGTTTGTATTTCCTACAATTTGCTCAGTTCTTTTGTGGTGAAGAGGCGGACATGTTCCATGATACGGGCAGCAAAAGATTAAACTATGTCCTCGCTCAGATGCCCGAGTTTGCTGAGGTCTTTCACTGTGACCAAGGCACACCCATGAACCCTGTCAAACGCTGCAGATTTTGGTAGCATAAAAGAGTATAGATGATTAGCTGATGTATAGCTTTAACTAGCTAGGCCAACAAGTATTGTAAATAAAAGTATGCTTAAGAAACTGATTCTCTTTTTCTCTTAATTTATTTCTCTGTCTGTTTCTGCTTTGGGTTACATCAGTATGCAACACACACATAGGCTCACGAAATCTTTGACATTCTAGGAGTGGGTAAGCAGGGAGGAGATGTCTATGCCGGAGATGGGACTGACGGGAAGGGGAAGGCAAAGGTAACTTGCAACCAGCGAGACAAGTTAATTTTCAATTACGTGCACAACGTGCGAAGCGGAGCAAAAGTTGAAAGCCAACAGCATACCTGGCTGCCTGTCTACCTGCCTGCCTACAACACAGCAAAGCAAAGGAAAACGAAGGAAAGAAAAAATAACTATGAAGTATCCCTAAGTCGGTAGTACACGGCTAAAAGATACCCTGTATTCAGCTCTGACAATTACTGTATTTAACAAATACGTCACAAATTTAAGAATAAAGTTGATGGTATATTTTTAAATCATATTGATGAACTAAATTCGTATTTATTCGGTAAAGCTTACCTCTAGTAATTTGAAAAAGTATTTCTTAATACTCAATGTAGTGTCTTCCCAATCTGTGATTTGGTAACATAACTTTAATTTCTTAAGAAATAAGAATTCCTCCCAATAAAAAACCATGAGCTGACGCTTATTATTTTAAACTGTCTGACTATGTAGTTTAGTTAATCTAGAGTAAATTTAAAATGGTCCAAGACGCATTTCTACCTTATTGGTATTTTACATTAGCAAGCTACAAGCTAATTATATACTAAACCAGACTAACTTATCAATGATCGGCAAAGCTAAGTACTTAAATAAACTAATATTCTTTTAATGGCACGAACAATCTGTGATAGGGAAATTCTAAAAAAATCACGCTTCATTCAATAGTTTTTAAATAGTTAGTCTTTAAGTACAAGTAAAGCATTACTGATTAGAAAAATTGATTGTAGAATGATGAACCTGTTATTTCAATTAGGAAATTGTGAAGAATTTAGTTTATACTAAATAGCTTAATTCGCCATAAGCATTTCTAACATACATATTTTACTAAACAGTTTATAAGTATACAAATTTAATAAAATTGCTTTAAATTTAAATTTCATTACCATTACCATCAGTAACTTATTTCATTGAATTCAAAATCAATTCAATTTGACAGAATTTTTGGCTAACATATTTGTCACGGATTTCAGACGATGATAGAAATAAATATTTAATGTGCCAGTACGTAGCAAACATTTTGTCTGTCAATTTGTATGGACATCAATTCGAAGGAATCTTGCAGAGCATTGGAAAAACTACCAATGGGAAATATGAAATGCAGAGGCAGCATAAAGAATTTTCTTGTTGGCATCGTCATGCATTGAAATCAGGCAGACACACATACATACAACTACATATCAATACACACACAATCAGACACACACACACGTATAGACTTCCCATATGCTCAGTGTGCGTGTCTTGTTTGCCGGCACGCTTTTTATTTATTTGCTAATTAACGCGCTTCCTGTGCAGCCTCTGCTGCCTCTGCTGCCGATGCTGACGTCGTAGTAGAAGCAGAAGCAGAAACCGAGCCGAGACCCGAGAGCTAAAAATCTGTCGTTGTAGATATTTTCACTTGGCAACTTGTTGAAGGTCGGCTCTCTGGTATATTACTCATACGACGCGTGGTCTCACCACCACCAAGTCACCTGGCAACCGCATTTGGCGCCCCACATTAATAGACCATTAACAAGGCACCGGCAGCAAAAGCTTTACACGTGATACACATTTCAAATACAAGTGTGTACACAAATACAAGACCCAATCCGAGACCTAGTTGTAAACCAAAAGCGATGACAACAGACTACGCTCTGGACTCTGGCGTTTCCTTAAAATGTTAATTAAGCAATGCCAGCAAATGACCAATGACGACTCTAATGCTCTACTAGACCATTTACAAAGTAGTTTATATATATAAAGTGTTTAAAGGCAAGCTATATTTAGTAAATGATTTGCAAGTTTTAATGTAAGAGAACAAGCAAATCAACATGAACATTAAATGTACGAAATTGCATGCGTAATGCATTAAGCAATTGAATGATGAAATCGACATAGCTCATTACACATAAAGAACCACAGCAAATTGACGCTAAAAAAAATGTTTCATGGTATATGTAAGCTTTTGCATAGATTTCATTACACAAAAGTTAAAAGTTAAACTATGATGTCGTGATAATTAAAGTTTGAAAAAAAAAACAAAAAAGGTTAATTTATATTCGTAAAGTGTTATTAAAAAGTTACTTTTAAAGCTAAAAATATAAGTAATTTGTATCTTGTAAATCAACTACTTACATTTTACTAATTTGTTTGAAAATGTTGTGTATTTATTTAACGAATTATAACTATATTTAAAAACACACATTCATTGTAATAAATGTTTTTAAATATGTAAGTAAAAATTTCAAACAGTTATTTACTATTAATGTAAAATGTCACAGCTAAAATAAATAAGGTATATATTGTAAATAAACTATTGCCTTTTTTATTAATTTGTTTGTAAACTATATGTATTTATTTAGATTAAGTCTGAAATATAATAGAAACACTCACAATCAGACAACAAATTCATTGACTTAATCAATTTGCATGAATTGCAAACGTTGTTATATAATCCATATGCCCAGCATTAGGGTTTAGCTAAGTTTATGTGCATTCAAGGGGACTACTGTCTATGTCTCGTATTGTCTGGCTCTGGCTTTGGCTCTGTGTTGACTTAATGTTAAGTCGGCAGTTTGTACCGTATTCTGGATCGAATTCTCAGTTTGCTGGCTTTGCGGTTTCCGAGAATCGCCGTCGACTCGCGCGACCACTCAAATTGATATTCCATGTGCGATTTGTATTCAATGTGTAGCTATGTGTGTGGTTATGTGTATGAATGTTTGTATCTGTGTGTGTGTGTGTGTGTGCTGTGGCTTATCAGTGAGCAATTTCATTCATTCATGTAAGTCAAATTAGTTGTCGCTGCTGTTCTGAATCGTTTAATAATTAAGTTTAATTTTAAACTGCTTAGCGGGCATTTCACGTGTCTGAGTGACGCAATTTGAACAATGAATTGCGTGCAAGCAAACCACTGAACCACTGAACCGCTAAACAGCTCAACCGCTGAACCGCTAAGCCGCTCAAATGAGCACAACCAATAGGCGCAGAGCACGACAATAGCTTAGTACTTTGTCCAGTTCAATCCGGATCCGGAACTTTTAAACTATGCGATTTGTCACGTGCGATTGTTGCTGACCGAATCCCCAAACTAGATTCCGGTAAAACGAGACACGTGTTGTCCGATTCCCCATTTACTGATTGTTTTCACTGCATCTATGATAAATTGGGGCATTGCCCTGATGTAATAAAGTAACAAAAATAAAAACACGCTCATCGGAGTGAAACCCTAATTGTAAGATTAATTATTGGAAATTGACAGATTAAATATTTTATTTATAAATAAAAGCAAACTTACATCATATTATATTTAATTTAAATATAATTATAATACTACACATTTCATTTAAAATATTAAATAAGAAAAAGAACTCTATCTGAGTATTCAGCTTAAATCAAATAGCTATAGAAATTTAAATAAATTTGCATGTGTGCTCAAAATAAATATTTAATTTAAGAAAAAATTGCAAACTGTTAAGTATAGATTATTAAGAAAGCTAACATTATTAGCCATATCAATTTTTTAAATACTTATCAATTTAAAAGCATTCTTTTACGTTTTCCATTCGATAATAAGTAGTTAGTCTAATTAGTCAAGAATGTAAAATGATTAAAATAAAACATAAATTAATCATTATTACCATGTAATTATAAATAAATACCTAGATTATGGTCTGATTAACAAGGAGTGTTATCCAGAAACAATAATTCTAATTTTATTTTCTTAAACGGAGTAGATGTCTAATACTTTTAAATGCCTAATATTAAGAAGCCACTTTATTTGTTTATTGTTTTAGTCCCTTTTCAGATTACTGCCGTTTCTTAACAAAAATACTTCCCAATTTGTTCAACGTTTTGTTTCATCAGCAGATATATGCAACGCGATAACATAATTCCCATAATCTACCCACATGAGAAGCGAGCGATTCCAACTTCTCTGCTCACTCTCTCCTTTTCAACCGCAATGTTTTCAAAATAAAATGCGCAAAAAGCCCGACAGCAATAGCAACAACAACCATACCAGTAACAACAATAACAAGAACAACAAAATATACAGAGAAAGCAACAGAATCTGCGGCTAAATTCGCACGTTCAAGTGTCAGTGACAGCAGCGACATCGTCTGTTGTCGGACTGTTTGACAGTGTGTCCACTTTGCTTCAACACATAGAGTCCCACACTCCCCCCTCCCCCTCCCCAATTCTATATTCAACTCCTTCTCTGGCTTCATCTCCAGTTACCCAACAACAACAACAACAAGTAGCGGGTTTATTAAACGGCATTTTGGCAATTCCCAAAAAGTCAACGAGAACAACCATTTTTGTGGTTTGCCATAGTGTTTGTAAATGTTTTTGGTTTTTGCTGCGATTGAAATGGATATTGTTGTTGCCGTTGCTGTTGTTATTATTGTTGCTGATTTGTTTACCAACTGTCCCAATGTTTGTCTGTTATTGTTAGCAGCTTCATTGTTATGCCTTTAAAAGAATACACACACACACACACACAATCGAAAACACGTGCACATTTTCACAGGCCTCTAGATAAGTTGTTTTATATTTGATATTCGCACTTTAAAGGCAGCCATTAAATTAGCTATGTGCATTATTTTAATCAAATTCTTTCAACATTTATAAGCTCTAACCATTAATTTTTAAAGCAGCAGATAAGAAAATGCCATAAAATGTCAGCTGAGCATCATCAAAAGAGGCAAAAGATCAGCTAAAAGGCGACAATCTTTGTTTTGGGGGGATTCTATACTATACACATGATTATCAACAATTATAAACATTTTTAAATGCATTTAACTAAGCACGTATTCTTAATTGTTCTAGAAAAACATTTCATAATGTTGCCTATGATTTTTGAAAATAAATTTGTAAGCTGGGAAATTTTAAAACTAAAACCACTTCACATAGATAGTATAAGCTTTACTAATTGATCTAGTCTATTAAAATTGTATATGGCAGATGACTTGTTTAACATATTTTATACAAATAAATATGTTTTCTGTAGAAGATATTTGTGAAATATCGTTTTCATATTAATTTGATTTGAAGATTAGAGAAAAATGAGGAATCCAAATTAATATTACGTACAAATAATTATTTTTATTTTATTTATAATTGTCATTTTATTTTGATATTATTATAAAAAAATGTCTAGTTATCAATTAATGTAAATCGAGAGTCAGTGTTTTTAAAAGTTTCTAAAATTCCTAATAAAATATCAATAATAATTATATTATAATATACTATACATACATACATACGGAATAGCAACTAATTTCACATGTATTTTTTTACGATTTGACACTATACAAAAATATATAAAACTAAATGAGAAAAGATTCCTCCAATTGTTTTTAGGAAAAATCGTTTTGTAAGCAAAAAATATACAAAACTAATTTAATACATTTTAAAACATAACAAAAATTACATATAACAGTGTCAAAATTAATTAAGTAAATTATTATTAATTAAATAATTAGGTAAAGTATTATTATAAAATTAATTAATTAAATTTAAATTTTACAAAAATCCTTAATCAATAAGACAATTCCAGTCAAAATGAAAAATAATTAATAATATGGAAAATTTTTTTTTAAAACATACCCAAATTCGCAATTTCATGGAATCTTGATGCTCTAAGCACATCAATAGATCAGCCCAAGGCACTAGATGACCGACAGACAAATCGCCAAATTAAATCATTATAAAACAAACAAAATTTACAAAACCTACTGTAAAAGCAATAATAAATGCAGTAACTGCTGAATGTAAACTTTGAACAGTAAACTAAATACAGTAAATAAACAGAAAGCAACATAACAAACACATTTCGAACGGTATTGACGCACTCGAAAGTATGCAATCATTTGACGCATTTTCCACTGTTCACAAACGGGTTTTGCTCATAGAAATAGAAATAGGTGGAAGACTTCAATTTTAAAATTGTCAATATAAGTCAGAGTGTGCACGACCATAGGATACCCTATCAATGTCTAAAGTATGTATAGGGAAACGGGTTCAGAGTTCTTTTTATCAAGTTATTTGCAATAGAAACTAAGACTATCCTTTTACCTTTTTGCATTAATTACAGGGCATACAAAGGGGGAAAGGGGGACGTAAGCACTATTTGTCAATGTTCCTGTTAGAGAGTGTAATTAAATAACGGTCAAAGAGAACAGGCAGGCCATTTAATGATGACGACAATATAAACAGCGCTGCGCTCTCTGGTGTTATATGCAACGGCCAGTTTATTAATAATGTTGCCAAATGTGAAATGAGTGTGGGCATGTGTGTGTGTGTGTGTGTGTGTGTGTGTTGACTTAATTGCAGCATATGAACAAACAGAGGACACACGCAATGCGTAACGAGCTTTTGAAAGCCCAAAACGTGCTTGAGTGCAAAACTTTCGATGCCGATGTTCGTTGCCATCTTTAATTGCAATTTGCAAACTGCGCCCAAAAGTCGAGCTCTGTTTGCATATTTACAGTGCCACCAAAAAAAATGTACATATATGTATATCTATATATCGCAATTTGACAATGCGCCTCCAACCACACTTTCTATCTAAATGAAAAGCTGACAGCAAAACTCCAAGTCACGCAAACAAAATGAGATGATGATGTTTTCAACGATAATGATAATGATAAGTATGAAGAGCTTGATGACGTCATCAGCATCATCAGCTGACTTTAAAGTAAAGGACAAGGGTTACAGCACATTGTAGAATAAATATGTGCACGGATAAAACATATCTGCGATGGCCGCTCATGTTGGTAAATATATGAAAAGCGACATCGTCAGCGACATCGTCAACGTCAACGTCAACGTCGGCGTTGATTATTGTCAAATAGCAAGCGAAGAAAAGCAGCTGGAAAACAGTCGACGACATCGTTGTTATAGTTGTTGTCGTTCTGCTTTACAACAACGACAACCACGATCGTTGAGTGGAAGTCAACATATATAGTAAACCAAACAGACAGCCAGTAAAAAATGTTTCAACTCACTGAGGTAAACGTCTCTATACCCTAAGAGGTTCAATATGTAGCAAATTATAAGAGATTGTATTTTATGACATGGGTCAAAACAGTAATGTTATCTAAGATGCGTTAAACTTAAGACTTAATAATTTCTAAATAAATAAACAGTTAATAAAGAATCTCAATTATACTGACAGAAACAGAAAAACTGGTCTTAAAGATCTTAGTTTTGGGAGATATGAATGATTGTTCCTGCAAAAAAGCATAGAGCACTGCTCGTTCTTTAAAATTAAATTAATTTAAAAATTGTATCTTTTGTATTTCTTTCTAAAATTTGAGTTGTTTAAAATAAGTAAAAAAATATCGTTTAATTTTATACACTCTTCAGTGTATTAAATTTACATAAATATTTAACATTTTTAAGAACACAAAAGTTCTGGGGTTGCACCAGCTAATAAATAGAAGAAAAGGTCAGAATATTTGATTATGAAAATTTAATTTTTACAAGTAAGTATTAATATTAAAAAGTAAATAATTTGCATATGGTATAACCAAAATATTTTTACGTCTTTTATGACTAAAATAAGGCTTTGGAATATTACATTTGTAGTCTAAATAAGTCTAAATAATTGAAAAATTCCAAAATTAGAAATGGTCGTTAAATTCTATATGGTCCAATGGTCAATTGAAAATATTAGGGTATACAAGCAGAGAGTCAGAGAGACAAGATGGTCTGGACATATCCACTGCACTATGGGGAATTTGACCGGTTTTGGTGGCATAAACTAATAACTCGCAAGCTACGCAAGATATTTTGGTCTAGTTTTTTGCATAAGGCTTCTAACATTAATAGGAAGCTGTGTCAGCCAAATGGGCGTGGCACCGCCTTTTTTCATTTTATTAGAGTATGCAAATTCGGTGTTTTCCAAGCGATCCAGACCAAACTTACAAGTTTGATTTGTCATCATCCAATTAACACTGGCCCAAGAAATGATTCAAATCGGACAACTATATCATATAGCTCCCATAGGAACTATCGGTTAAAATTCCAATTTTTATATGAAGAACTTTTTTGTTTATCAAGATATCCGTACCAAACACACAATTTATACATAATATTATGCTCCTAATGTTTTTACCAAAAATTATTGAGATCGAAAAATTATTGAGATCGGACCATATTAGCATATAGCTGCCATAGGAGCAACTGATCGAGAGGTAGGTTATTGTGTGAAAAAGAAATCTTCCTTGACCTGTTTACATAATAAAATTCAAAATATTTCCGTATCTAATAATTAAACACATTAAAATTAATAATAAAAAAGTGCTCTTTTGCGTTTTTTCCTATCGCTTCATTCCACTTGCCAAAGAATTCTACGTTAGCAAATTTGAGGTTGTTTCCTTAAAATTGAAATTTTGCAAAAAATCGCAGATATTCGCAGTTGAAACTGGATGTTCTGGATAAGGAATCGATCCCTCTATAACATGTATATAGCCCCTCACTAAACAAATCTAAACATTTTTTTGTAACTCCATTCAAAGTTGAACTTTCCTTACGAAATTAACACTTGGATACCACTTTCTAAAATTACAAATTATTAATAATACACGCACAAAACAAGCAATATATTAGTAGTTACACATGGTTAAAACCCAAATAATTAACATCCATTTCAAACTTTTTACTTTTACAGTTGTTTTGTTGGAAATTAATAAATATTAAAATGCAGTGCAAAAATAAGCTTTAAAAATGCGCGTGGCGCTTCGTTGCAACAGCTGACTTTAACAGCTGATATTTAAAGACAGGGCTGTTAAACAAATATATGTGGTATATAATATAACAGTTTAGTGTTTTTATAACACATTTGCATTAAAATATTGTTAATTTGTATACTTGTGAAAAACACATTAATGCCACCAAAACCGGTCAAATTCCCCATAGTGCACTGGCTCAGGCTCGTAAAGTCAAACGACGTGAAGAAGGAGCTCGACAAACACACACTCACACACTCACATACACTGGCACATATTCACACCTACAAACACACACATGTGATTTAATGTGACTGTCAGTTAAACAGGCATTCGCCCAGCCAGAACTGCTGGGGCTCTATCTAGAAAATTTTATCGCCAAAGCTCTCACTGCGGCTTTTATTTGTCAAACAAAGTATTTTTATTGGCTTTTTTAGCAGCTCCTCTGCCATGCTTGACATGGACAAAAGGGGGTGAAGGGGAGGCACATACAACGGGGTAACAAAGCTCGGCGTGTTTGTTGTCTGCTAAATACTCGACACTTGGTATGTGATTGAAATAATGCCAAGCGATAATCCGTGTCTTATTAAACGGCTGTGGATGGCGCGTCAGTGAGCACGGATTTGGGTCTGGCAGGTGCTGCCATACTGCCATACTGCCATACTGCCATACTGCCATACTACCATACTACCATATGGCACTACATACACTTCCAAACCTGGAGCATACGTGTATGTGTGTGTGTTAGTAAACAAGCTTGGTTCGGAGTTGACCCAAAACTAAATGAAAATCAGTTGCTGTGACATTTTGACAGCCATTTGAATCTCTTGTTAGATTTGTCTGAACTTATTTCGTGTATATTAATTGAACAGGATATTTGAGGAGTGCATACTGAATACGATTTTATAAAACTCTGAGACATTAAATGGACAAAAATAAATTGGCAAAAATAAATGCATTAAGAATTTGACAAAAATTAATTACTTTTTATTTTAGAAATGCTTACCTAAAGAAACCTGTATTTCATAAATTTAAAATGAAATTAATTTTCTATAATTAATTAAAAAAGAATATTATACGATAGATAGAATTGATTAAATTGAATTTATGTGGGATAATTTTCTGATACCTTTTTTTAATTTGCTAGGAATATTTGTTTTAAAAAATAAAAATAAAAATTTAATATAATAATAATAATATATAATGTATACTTAATATATTATTATTATTATATTATATTTTTAATTTTATTTTTTAAATTTTAATATCCATAAACAAGTTTGAAGTCTTTAAATTTCTTCCATAATATTCTAATTACATTTTAATAAACAAAATAAGATAATTTATATAATCGATAATTTAGTTGAAAAGTTATATTTTAATTTCAATCAAATCTAAATCTGTTTCCGGAATTCACCTATTATTTCATATGCTGTCTAAAATATATAAAGACTTTAAATGTTCTATATTTAAGCTAGAATATACAGAAACGTCTTACCTGCTTGCATTGTAAGGAGCAGTTTGATTAAAAATATAGTCTACATGCAACATTTACCCTTGTCAATAATCTTTGCACTGCTAGAAGCCAAAGTCAGCTCAGATATTGACAAGGGTCAATGGATAAGCCTATTAAACTATCAGGCTCAGCTATAAGCGTATACAGTTGACCTTTAAATAAGCAAAAACGTTAATAAGCCAGCGAGCTATCAGCTAACAGCTAAATCCCATCACAGTCTCCCCTCCATGTCACCAAATTGATAATCCACCACAACCAACACACAATATTCGACGGCAGGAAAATAGAAGCAAAAAAAAAATTGGAAACCTGAACCTGAGAGGAGCATCATTAACGTTTGGAGAATGGGAAGCTGTTGCTTTGGTGTCTCATATAAAATGCATAATGAAAATTTGCGTACTCAAAGCGAATTGCTGTTTGGCCAACGTCAAGTTGTTAGCCAAACTTGCCGTGTGTCCGTGAAATTAGTAAAAAGAGAACGAAAGATGAGGGGCCAGAGATGAGATGAGAGAAGAAACGGGCTGTGTTTGATATTAAAATGCGTCAATATAAAAAGGAGCATTCGATTAAATCGCGTGCTGTGAGAAGGCTGAGAATCACAGGAGTAAATTCTGAAATCCAATCAGTTCTATCCGCGCCAACATACAACAACAAAGAGGTTGTGGGGGCGTAACGACTGAAAATTAGGTAAATTACCGCATGTGTCGGTTGCCGGATGCGGATGTGGATGCGGGCATACAGTCTACACCAATTTTAGCCCAATTCTCACACTCTCTCAGTGTGTGCCAAAAACAATGCCGGCTAAACCGCGACAAACCGCAAATTTAGATAAAGATAAAAAGAGAGAAAGAGATAGAGAGAGTGAGCGAGATGGGATATCTCTGAGTAATGTAGCCCATTTTGGCCTCAATGCAAACATCGCAGGCGTAGCATTAAAATTTCGATTATCTAACGCCAAAAATGGCTGCACAATTTAATGACTGATTTGTGTATTGTTTGCCAAGCTGTCAGTTCACCAAAGGGAAAGCCTTAAATTTGCCCACATTTCGTGTTCATTACGCTGCAAATAAACAACAACCAACAACTGCAACAACAACGAACAACGCACACAACAAATAACCACCAACGAACAACGGAACAACGAACAACGAAAAAGAAATGTCGTCGACAAGTTTACTTTTCATTTCGGGTTTCCCATGTTTATATATGTATGTATAATATATAATACTGCTGGCGGCTATAAACTTAATTTGCTGATTACAAAGTAACCTCATCGTCATAATTTATATGCCAAGGTGATAAGGGGCAAATGGGGCATCAGCTTGACCAGGATGACTGACACCTTGTAATACACTGCACCCAAAGAACTAACAAAACATTTCTTTAATTGATTGCGTTTAAAGTCTTAATTTTAGATTAATCTAATATTACAATACTGAAAAGAAAGGCTGCAAATCGGTTTGCTTCGTGCTTTTCGGGCTAATTTCATAAACCGAACCCTTTAAACAATCTATCCCTCGGACCTAAACAATATTAACTAGAAGTTTTCGGTTCGTAATATGATAAAATACGACATTTCAATTTGAATGGTGGAATACAATGTAACAAAATTGTAATTCTAAGTAAAGCTGTTAAAAGAGTTTAGAAAAATTCTCATTCAAGTGTTTCACAACAAACTCTGCAGAAATTTGATTTAAAATAAAATTTATTTAAATAAAAGCATCATCTTAATTGATAGCCTTTTTAAGAGTTTTCAACTTTGATATTAAGACTTTTTAAGCGTAACAAATTATAGAAAAAGTGTAACGCAATTTACAAAATTAAAATTATAGTTCAAAACCCGGGTTTAGAGGTATAAGAAACCGGTTCGCAAGCCGCTCTTGTTCTAAGGTTCAACTTCAAAATATTTTTATCTCTTCACATCTAAAAATTTAATAATGTAATTTAAAAATTTAATTTGATCTTGTATTTGGCAAAGTACAATTTCAAATCGCTATACCCTGATCGTGATACCCTATGTTCAGCCATTTTCAGCCATTTTCAAGTTGCAAAAGCACTGAAAAAAAGGCAAGTCAAACAGCAGCAAATGCTGTCCAAGCGACTCCACTCCCTTGTCTTTTGACTGCAGGGCAATGGCTGGGGAAGGGTCAAAGGACAACAGAGACATCTAATTACCCACAAAATGGGTCGCATAGTTGTTTCTGCTTAGTTATTGTGAAGTCATGAGAGCATTTTCCAGACAAACATAGATCAAAAAAACATATGGCACACTTGACTGGACACTATGCATTTTAAACTACCAAATTAGCGAGGCAGCCAAATGTAATATATGTTTGTGTTGTGATTTACAAATGGATATAATTTTGCGTGTATTCATAGTACTAACTACTACACTCGTATATGTGTATGCTATCCTTTAACTTCCCTGTCCCATTACAGTTTTTCAATTAAAAGAACCAAAGTAATTTTGAAAAAGCGCACGCGCCATTTGTATTTGAATACTCTACTTAAGAGTGTGTTATATGAACTGAATGGCAAAGTTGATTTGGCAAGAACCAATATATAACTCTGAGTGACTGAATGATTGTCTATCAAGGCCTAACATAACTTAATATTGCTAAAACGATTCAACAATTTAATTGCAAGCGTGGAAAATGGATTCTAGGGTTAATTGTAAATTAGTAAAACTTATTTAATCAAAGTCAACAATTACATTTAGTATTAAAGCGAATATATTAAAAGAAAATAATATTTTAATTTTTGAATAAATGCTCCTATCACCTGTGTAAGTGAATTGAGTATTCGCTGTTTTTGTACGAGTTTTTGTTCTTGGTTTTTCCGTTTATTTATTTACGCTAGATCCCAGGCGACTGTTGGCTTCACCTGAACCTGGCCATAACCCCAGCTGGCGCAGCTTTTTTATTTTAGATAAAAACGTAGCACTGGCCAACAACAACAACAAGAACAACATCAAAAGCAACAACATGAAAAATCAGGACAACAACAACTGCCAACTAAACTGCTAAAAAATTCAAGCACAAATATTTGTTTCTTGCTTTGTTTGTTTGCTTGTTTGTAAAACTAATGAAATTTTTGCAATATTAGCCAACCGGCTGCTGACCCCAAAACACAACAAAAAACCAAAGGCTGACCCCGAAATGCCAACAACAAGAAGAACAATAAAAAAAATTAAAAGAAAATACAAGAAAAGGCGGCGAGAAATTAACGCCATCACCCAAGAACAAATAGTGAAGAGTGCCCGACTAAAAGATACCTTTTTGATAACTACTAGAAAAGAGTAGCTCTGAAAAGGCAAAGACTGCAAGACAGTTTTCAACTGATTTTGATTATTATCTGATTATTTTCCGATTGCAATTATTATCTGATGTGAGTAAACTTTAAAGAGACGGAAACTAAATTTCAGAACATTGAATTTGTACCTAGTTAATAGGTACTTAGTTGATAGGCTTTCATATTTAATTCTATTACACCCTTTTTGTTTAGACCGCACAGGGAATACAATATAGATAAATATAGAATTTATATATGTACCATCTTTTCTGTCAGTATGTCTGAGCGGTAAAAGCAGCTGGTAAAACACAAAAAATATATAAAAAAAAAACAGAAAAAATATTAAAGAAGTAAAAGACAAAGCCAGCGGGCGCAGTTCAAGCGCCAGTCAGAGATTATTATGTCAAGTCACGTTTATGAGCGTAATTTCGACAAGGCGCCCAGCGACAGAGCCACTGAGAGCCACAGTACGGTGTGGTCCTATATATTGTAGACATGTCCCAAGCCCTGTCCGGATGCTGCTTGTTAGAGCGACATTGCAGCAGTTAAGTCGCAGCCCGCGGCCAGTCAATAAACCGTTAAAAAACAACTCCAACGACAGTCATGAAATCTATATTTGGCCAGTCTAACAATAAGCTGATAAACCCCAAAAGTGAACGATTTCAACTGTGAAAATTTACTTATTTCCAACACCCCAAAAAAAAGGCCTGTTTGCAATATCTTAACACCTTCTAAATAAAAATGTTGTTTAACTATAAACCAAGTGGTCAAATTATCAACCAAGAGACTAAAATAAATAGAATTGGCTAGAAAAATGTTGTAAGTGACAATTTCTATATAGACCATAACATTTAAGAGCTCTACAGCCAATAAGGTTTAACTTCTTATGCTCATAAAGTTAACATAAACTAAAAACATTTACGATTCTATATTCTTTTGAGTGAGAACTATCATGATAGTAAAGTTTTCATAGCAGCATATGATGATAATCATAATAAGGGACAACCTTACAGACTAACCTGAAACAAGCTTATCTAGAAAGAGAATAGTTCTGATCACTGCATGATCGATAATAATACAAACAATTTTATTTGGAATATTGCTTAGTTTCTTTTCTTTGTCGTCAAGTATGTATTACTAAAATTGCGAATATATTTCGATTCTATTTATTTATTTAACGTCAATTTGATGAAGTTGGGTAAAGACAGTTAACTGACATTTAAAGTAACATTTAATCAGACAGAAGACAATGAGATGTAACGGACATTTTCGTCTGCTGCGTATATCTTTAGAGCGGATAGTAGAACAACTAAGAGATTGTACTGCTTGTGAAAAGTTGATGCCTTGCTATAAATTTAAAGCGTTTAAGGCAAGCAGTTTCTATGTTCTATGTTTCTACATTTTAAACGTTGTTTAACATGGAAACATAGAACATCTATGTTTTGCTATAAAAACATTTCTATGAGCTATGTTTTGTGTTTTCTATGTTCCGTTTTCGTTCAGTGCGATGTTTATTTATGGCACAACTTCAGCATATACTGCTTGTTGTATTTAAACTGCTTGGCACACTGCTTGTAAGCTTTTACAACAGTTTTTGAAGCTTTTTCGTTTGCACGCACTTAAACCAAATGGAAATTCTACCCCAAGAGTATAGCGTGCAAGAACAAAAGATATTTTTGCCAGTGAATGCTTTGCATATGTCAAGCCGAGTCCAGAGCTCTACAGAATGCACCAGACCATAAACGGCAGGCAATAAACAAAAATAAAAAGCACAGCACACATAAGAGACGTCAGACCATTGTCGTTTTTATTGGATAGTTTAACAAAATCGCCTTAGCGCATACCGTCGCCCAAAGAAATAATAGGGTACATCAATCAGACCAAAATACAATACTTCCAGGAGTCCAATGATGGAACAGCCCAAGCAAAGCTGACAAATTGCACCAAAAGAAACTGCAAAGTACAAAATTTACAAATTATTAATTCTATTGAAATTAATTGAAATATTCATTCGGACAATTGAAAGTGATACTAATTCATATGAGCAGAAATTGCACTGCTTGAATTTACTTGTCTTTCAAACTGCTTTGTGTTAGGGCTTTGCGCTGCTTCTCCGTAAAGCTAGTTATCAATACAATATTGACTGAAGAAAAATGGTAACTATACTTGATTATAAAGTGATTACAGGAATTAAGATTTATTCCATACATGATGTTTCAAACTCAAATTAAAGGATGCATTCAAACAGACCGATGAGCTTAACTGACCCGGTTATTAGGGCTTGTTAAAAGTGTGCTTTATATGTAGGACATAAGCTGACTATATGATTTTTTAATAGTTATACTATAATAATAGTTATAAGCAATAGCTGCTTTAACATTGTGAGATTTTCTTTAGCTGTATTCTTACATTTTCTCTATCACAAAATGAACCTACCAATCAAGTCCATCCAGCTATATATCAAGCTAGTTTTGTAGACCAAAATAGTATTTCGCTTGTAGAAGATATTGAGGAGCGTTGAACGGTTATTTTTGGTGAGGGATATCCTGTCACTGGCATTAACCCGTTTCCACGGTGATTGGACAAGCTTACGGACATCATTAATCAGGGTAAGCGATTTACAATTGTGCAGACATTCGCAGATGAGTCCCGTATCGGTCTGGGATACATATGGATGCTCGCCGGGTTGTTCGTAGTTCTGCATCAGATGATTGTGAGCTGCCAGACAGGGTAAATCCTTCAACTTGCAGGCAACATGATCCGATGGTGGATAAAACAGATCCAATGTACAATTGCAATAGCGCAACATGTAGAGCTGTTGGCATTCCGCGAAACAGTTCTCCATCATATACTTTAGGCCCTTCAGAGTGCGAATATTATCGCTAACATGCTCATAATCCTGCAGACACATTCTTTGCAGGCTGTTCATGGAATATGTATCTTCATCATAGAAATGATAAACTGCCCTAATGCCAATGGTGTTGTCCATATCGGGCAAGAACTCAAGGGGAAAATCGAACCACACATCTGGCTCCAAAATGTTTAGCTACTTAATCCAATAGATAATGTTTTAGCATATCGACTCAAAGACACTCTTTAATAGAGCTGGGAATAGTGAACACATTACTATATAAATACTAGTTATGTAGATTAGATTGATAGCTATGTAATTAAAAATCAGAACATCGTTTAAAATTGGTTAACATTTTAGCTCGTGTATTATTTTATATCCATTAAATTTTACTTTATTTTTACACCCTTGCTGAGGGTATTATGATTTTGTCACTAAGCTTGTGACGCATTGAAGAAGGCATGGCAGACCCCATAAAGTAAACATATTTTAGGTCAGCTTAAATTTGTTACTGTTTCTTGTATGGGCAATTTGAAATTTTTCTTACTATTAACATTTTATTTTTGAATTTTAAGAGCACTAATTGAATATTTAATTAAGTTTCTTAATAACAATAAATATTTAATTGCAGCTTTCAGTTCCAAAAAAAAATATTAAACTAATATTTTTCACTATTTTATTTTGATATTCCACTTTCATTAAATATGCTTTTGACAGTAGTTTCAAATTGAAAATGGAAATAACAATTAAATATTTAGTGGAATCGATAATGCCGAAAGTCTTGATGGCTGCCAAAATTCTAAATAAATATTTTCTGATCCCTAAAGTTGGACTTCTCAACTTGTTTTAAGTGTTGATGAAAAAAATGGAGACAAAATTTAAAAAAATGTCAATGGAAACTAAAAAAAATAACTTGTTAAATTAAAAAAAAAACAATCTATTTTAATTAAAAGGTGTTTGATCAAAAAATGTGTTCACTATTCCCAGTTCGGCCCCTGTAAATCTAAATATTGATCATACGCACCACAAAACCTTTAGGTTCGAAATTTCCTGGTGCATGTTGTGCTTCATTTAGCCGAAGACGAAGCATCAAGCCAGTTCCCAAACCCGTTTCCACACTGGCTCGCTTTTCCACTTCATTAAAGGCCAGACAAGCACCCATGATCTGTCTTCGTGGCCGAAAGAGTTCACAACAATCTTGAGATTCAGTTTGCCATTTGCAATCTGTAAGAAGTTCATCACAACGCCAAGCCATCTCACTTGCAATTCTAGTGAAATTGAGATGGTTTAACGATTGTAGAGGTTCATCATATAAAGGACCGAAGACATCGAAGCGAGCAAAACTGAGAGCATCGTAGGCGGTAAGGACACGCTCTAGGAGAGGCTGCTGGACATTGCTAATGTTATAGCGTTGAATTATCTCCGGCAGACGAGACCAGTTTAAGCGATTCTTATTACAGACAATAATCACGGGAAATGCAATGTTCTGAATTGGCCAACGTGAATCTGCGATTATGGTTTGAAAATGATGTCGCTGATGTCTTTCTCCGAGCAAATATGTTATATAAATTAGCACTGTCAAGGCAGAGAGCAGCGCCAATGACCAGAGTAAGCTGCCCAAAAAGTCAGCAAGGATTAATCTCACTGTGAGTTCATGTGAATACCTTCCTTCTTCAACTCACCGCATTCGTCGACGCATTGTAGGCCAAAATAACTGATAGAATCCATGTATGTGAGATCCAATCGTGTACCGACTGATGAACTGCATCCAGACAATTTGATTACTTGCCTGCTTTTGCTCCTGCTGATCCTGCCAAGCCTGGAGGGCCTGACGTTTCCGTACCACTATTCTCACTTGATTATGCTGCATTTTGTGGTCAACACATTGGTTGAGGCCAAGCTTTTTATAGTGACCCTGATGGACTCTATATCAAATACCCTAACTCTATAAGGGCGCTTAGCTGAACAATTAAAGTTGGAAAAAGCATGAAGAAAATCCACTTAAAGGAAAAATTACAATCATTTGAAGACTGTTTATACTTTCAAGGTATAATCTTACACAACCTACAATACGGACATGATGCGAATCTAACAGATTCGCTTAAGGTTTATTAACGGATGATGAAGTTAGGTTTTAAAGTTACTAAACCCTAGAAACGTTTTATCAAAAAAATAAAGAATCGTTTCGGAGCAAATATAATTGCAGAAATTTCATTCTTCTTTACACAACAATCCTTGTCTTTTGAAAAGTGTTTTTGTGTGTCCTTTTGTAAGTAGACCTCGAGTCAGTTAAATTCCTTAAAAATAAATATAGCGAACAAATCAACAAAAGTATTTAATAAAAATTGAAATTAAATTTTTTTTGCTAGAACCTCGAACCGGTTTACATGACGTATCGAAATCTTGTTTTATGGTTCTATTAAACGAACCTAATCCAGCGTTTTGAAGGTTTGCTGTCTTGAGATATTATTCATTCATTTTTGAGATAGAGTATGAGCCGTTCTTTAACATATTGAGGAATGCTCTCTCTAATCTATGTGTGCAAATCATTTGCATTCAATTGAACTTGTTTGTCCAATTAATTTGACATATATATTGGGTACAAATCATTGATGCAAATCAAGTCAAGTCAAGTCTCCAGGGTAGACAGAACCGTCAAAACTGCGTCGACATCGATTGGGGCTAACTTGACCTTTGTGTCAAGCGGTCCCCAACGAGTTTAATAGGCGTTTAACACGTTAGGGCGCCAAAGCGACATGGCCAACTAGCTAATTATCTACAAAACATTCCTGCACGTAGAGAGCCCGACTATAAAAGAAGCATAGTGAGTGGTTTACTGATTCAGTTGTTCAGTTGTTTCAGCCATGACATTGGCCCATTATCCTACGGCACGGCCAGAATTGAAGTCCCGTTTATTGCCTCGTCGGCATCAGCTGTTGAACCAGCTGGCTGAGTCCTCATGGCAGTTGGCTTTGAGGTTTGGCAAGCGAACTACGATCCATGGATTAGACAGACTCCTGGCATCACGTGCCAGTCGCTGGGAACGCTTCATCTGGTTGTGCACTTTTATTAGCGCCTTTTTGGGTGCCGTCTACGTCTGTCTGATTCTGTCACAGCGGTATAATGATGGTAACTTTCAGACTGTGGTGGACAGCACGCGATATCCGGTTTATCGCATTGCATATCCGGTCATCACCATATGCAATCGCAATCGTCTCAACTGGCATCGCTTGGACTTGGCCAAGAGACGTTTCATGGCCAATGTCAGTGATGAGATGCAGTTGAAATTATTTGAAAGGATTGTTGGCAGCTACGATGACATGTCCTTTGGCAACTTTCAGGCCTTTGAGCGATTAAGAAATGAACCCACTCAACAGCTGAGTCACATCAACTTCAGTCTTGTCGTCGACTTTATGACCTGGACCTGTGATGAACTTTTGACCGATTGCAAATGGCGACATTATCCCTACAATTGCTGTGAGATCTTCTCGAAGCGACGCAGCAAGAATGGATTGTGCTGGGCCTTCAATTCTCTGGAGACAGTTGAGGGTAAACGGATGCAGCTCCTTGATCCCTTGTGGCCTTGGCGAACCGGTTCCGCAGGCCCAATGAGTGCGCTGTTCGTACGCGTTCTCATAAATCCGGAAAAACACTGGCCGGAAGGACACAGCGATAAGGGCATCGTAGTGATGCTCACTGAGCCTTATGTCTGGCACAATGGTCCATATAGTGTGCCAGCCAATACTCAAACTTCAATTGAAATCGAACCCACAATTTATTTTTATGATAACGATACACGGTCTGTGAGCTCCGATCAGCGTCAATGTGTCTTTGATGTGAGTTTGTTTTAATGTTTGATTGCATATTAAATTTGATTCAATTAAATTGTTCAATTTATGTTGCAGGACGAGCACAACAGTCGCGACTACAAGTCATTGCTGGGCTACATTTACATGATTGAGAATTGCCAATCGGAGTGCCATCAGGAGTACTTGGTACGCTACTGTAATTGCACAATGGACTTGCTTTTTCCGCCGGGTAAGCACGTTCCATTCAAACCACAACATGGACTTCAAGCTCTGCTCTTCACTCTCCACTTTCAGGCCAGTATCGTTCCTGTCGTTCTCAGGATTTACTCTGCCTAGCGGACAACAATGGTATGTCCGTCTTTCTCTCACTCTCTCTCTGTGTCTCCATAATTGACTGAAGGAACACTTCTAAATGCCACACAGATAGACTACTCTACTCACATCAGCCTGGAGAGGAGCGTTTTGTGCGTAGCAATTATGAGGGCATGGTCTGTAAATGTTTTCGCAACTGTTACTCCCTCAACTATGTCAACGATGTGCGACCATCGTTTCTGCCGCCGGAAGTGGTTGGCAATTCATCATATGTAGACTTGGATGTGCATTTCCGCTTTGAAACCCTTATGGTCTATCGCACCAGTTTGGTATTTGGATGGGTCGACTTAATGGGTTAGTAAAAGCCAAAGCTAAAGACTAAGGGCCGTTTTATCTTTTTGCCGATAGTCTTACAGCGTAGATTAATCTTCCCATAAGAAATCTTAAGTTTATCTAAGTGAGGTTTATCTACCTTCTTAGGTGAGAAAATGGCCCTAAGCTGCTTTCAATACTCCTCTTATTTCCTAATGCTATTACTTAAATTTCCAATCACCTTCAACACTTATCTTCTCAGTTAGTTTTGGTGGCATCGCTGGACTTTTTCTAGGTTGCTCGCTCATTAGCGGCATGGAGTTGGCCTATTTCCTTTGCATTGAAGTCCCTGCTTTTGGCATGAAGGGTCTGAGTCAGCGTTTGCGTGGTCTGCGAAGAATGAACACGTCTGCAACCACGCCCACATTGAACCTACGTCAGAATATGTCCAGTCAGCTGGAGCATTACATAATGGAACTCAAGATGGAGCAAGGGCCACAGAAATCAGCGGCTCAGTTTAAAAGGTGGCAGCGCCAAACGTTCGCCCATAAACATGTTATTAGCAAATGAATAATGCACACAAATAAAATATATATTTGCGGGAAATTGGTGCGAGTTCGGGTTGCAGGACACAGACAGGATCGGGGTCGGGGTCGAGGTCTACCCAAGTGGCTGGCAGCCGCCACAGCTGGCAAGCCAACAAACAAATTGTGCTCATTTTTCAGTCAGTCCTCACAGAAACTCACAGAGACTCCTCCCAGTGTCTTGAGTGTGAGTCGGGATGTTTTTCCTGGCCGCACGTTGACAGCTTCATTGCCAGACATTGTTAATCAAAATTGAGGTTAAGTCGTGCTCCCAAGTGGTTCGCCTGGGTAACTTTTGCAGTTTATTGAGACATTTACTTGACTTGCTGAGAGCCAAGTGGAACCCCAGAACCCCTTTGCAATTAAGCATAGTTTGTTTGTTTGTGGCTGTTGGCTGTGTTGTTGTTGTTGCTGTTGTCTGTGGCAGTTGTGGTAGGTCAGGCAGACATGAGAGGATCCCTTGGGGCAGCGTGCGAAACCGCTTGGCTTCGTTTGTGTTTAACTTCTACATTATTTAGTGTGCGACATGTCAACGGGGCGTATGCGTAATTTTATTTATACAACAAACCAAACTGAACTTTAAATATACACCACGTGAATGCTGAATTGTGAATTGTGCGACCAAAAAGGCACAGCAGGCAATCATTTTTCATTTCCATGTCGCGACAGAATTACTATACTGCGATACGTAGAGAGGTGAAAGGGAAATGAGGAGTGTGTGTGGAATGTTTGACGCATACCTGGGACATTCGAGTGACGACAACTGGGGAATATTTGTTCAGCTAGAGTTGCATGTTATGCGTATACGCTGTAAATTAAACCCGAAGAATATTGTTTTGATAGAAATAATGTGGCGGTATTAAAAAGCTCAACTTATTGTTTATCAAAGAAGTCTAATAAATGTGAAAACTATTCATATATTTTCATTTTTTTAAATATTATATATATTATTAATTGCTGGATATAATAAATTTAAACTTGTATATTATTTATAGTTTTATTGAGATATTAATTTTCATGCCGACTACACTCTAATCAAACAATTAAGTTATCAACTAATTTTAAAAAAATGTACCTTAAACAAACGTTTTTAAAATATATGTCGGGTTGGTTTACCATTATTGTATATTTAATAAATAAATATTATAAATATCATAATTTTTAACGAAAGCATTTCTAGATTGATAGCTAAAACTATCGTTAAATATATATAAATATCTATTTTTCATATGTGCAGTTCTACTTATTGATTTCAATATGAATTTCAAATTAAATGTTTAATAAATAGATATAAATGAACTCGTTCGTGTGTCAATTTTGCAAAGGTTATCTACTTTTATTTAATAAATATTAGAAATAATTACTAACGGGAAAATATTCATTTAGTTTACTGCACTCAATTCCACACAATGTCTAATTTCTGCTTATGACAAAAGGACCCGAAAATGAAGAGTACACAAACGTTACACATACGTCCTGTGAAACTGTGGCTCTCGCCATAATTTGTAGCCTACCTCGATGCCCAACCAAGTGAAATAAATAAAATTTTACAAATATGTGTATAACCACGTTATGCTTATTGAAATTCAAAAGTTGTAGATGTGTGAATGTGGGTGGAAATAACTGTAATTGATTACCAAATTAGTTGCGCACGAACAGTCAGAAATCAAGAAAAATATTGCCAACGACTATTGAATATGTATTTTAAAATGTTATCACATTTGATTTATGTCGTTCTCAACTCGTCGATAAAAGAAAATGTCGAATTTCAACGCTACCTGTAAGACAGGTAAGCCAACCATCTATCCATTCAGTTAGTCTGTCTGTCTGTCTGTCTGTCAGTCAGTGAGCTAGTTGGTGAGTTAGTCAAGTAAGTTGTTAAAATATTTGCGCTGTCAGTCTTTATTTGGCGTAGTTACGCTCAACTTGTCAAATTGTGTTGGCTGCAATTGAGGGGCATGCAACACGGAGTACACACAACGGAAGACAGCCTAATAAATGTCAGAAAAGAGACTTTCAACTTCAACCCCTTAGCGGCAACTGTCAAAGTGGCAACAGTTTAACATTTTCGTGACATAATCTGACACAAAGCATGCCACATACAAACATGTGTGACAAACTTACAACTTTTGACAGTTTCCTCATGACGAATAAGTCACTTAATGTCATAAAAATATGAGTAATTAAAGTGATTAAAATATAAATTCAGAGGACAGACCACTGCTCAGTTTTGGTAATTTATGCCAAGAACATTTGCCTCAAAACACACATTTACGCCTAATTGATTTACAACTGAAGGGAGATCCCCTCTCCTGCCTGCAGCTGTTATTATGCACATTTATATGGTAATATAGGTCTGGACTTGGGCCGCCTTAATTGCAAGCACTTGTTAGTTAATTAAAAATGCAAATAAGCCTGACTTGTCCATAGCAAGTTTTGCTGCCAATACCACATATGTGTCCACATCTACAAGTCCATACACATATATGTATACATATGTCCCCATCTGAACGTTAATCGAGCGCGACAGATTTTCTCGCTCGATGTGCATGCAATTTAAACTTTACCAATTGCCAGACAACACGAAAATTTCAACAGCAAAACAAGCAAATTTCCACTGCATACAACAAGGCGTTGGGTCGAGATCCACCGGGTTATAAAAGAGTTAAATCAGCTCAAAAGCTCTTGAAATTTGATGCAACTTATAATTGATACTAAAGCCATAATCAAAGTCTTGGTTCTGGGATGTTGCATGTTTTTTAAGGTAAAGAAACTTTGTTATGTTAGATGATTACTTTACATATAAAAGGAAAAACAAGAAGCAGAAGCTGAAAAGTTTCTTTTTTATAGAGCAAGTTATAACTCAAATACAAAAGATTTAAATATTTATACTTACAACTATGAGTAGCATATTTCAAAGTATGAAAAATTATTTGTTAAATGTCATAGATCCTTAAAAATTTGTGATTTAATGTGTAAGAAATAAAAGGTGTACAGCTTTAAGTCAATATTTCATGCTTTCCGTGAATATATAAAACCTCAAATTCAAGGCTTTGTAAGTTGCCGATAGGTGATATCACTGTACACAACTTACCAATATTTCGTGAAGAGGGTCCCAAATCTGAAGCAGCTGGTGTTTATTGTTATTACAGGCCACAACAATTAAAAAATGTTTTAAAGATAGCACTAAACCAACAGGCGATGCTGTAAAATAGCCAATAAACGGTTTTGTTGGTCAAGCAGACATTTTTAAAAATCTGAAATCGCTAAATGTTGACCAAAAAGTTGTCAGCCAATGCGCTGACTTTGTCCAGGTCGACGTTAATGGTATCCGATGTGAAAACAGGTAGCTGAGAGTTAATTACCAAGGAACCAGGAGGCAGACAATGAGAAAAGCGCAAAAAGACGAGACTCGACTGTCATTGGAAAGAGAGTGGGAGAGCTTAAGTTCCGGCTGACTCATGGGCGGGTAACTTATTATGCTTGAATCTTGGCCCAGCTTTCAGTCAAGTCATCTGCAGGAAACTTTTAATTAAAAATGTCCTCAAAATCTGTATTTCAGCTACATTTACAATACACGCGCATTTCTCCCCAAGGTATTGACCGGTCAATATCAATAGCTTTAAGGCTATTGTGAACAAGCTAACAAGACGACCAATTGCCCTGAGACTAACAAACCAAAGATGGAGCCAAGAACCAAATAACGTGCATTTGACCTTAGCAATAGCAACAATCTCCTAGTCTAGTTTCTATTCGTTACCTGGACAACAACATGGCCCAATTATTTTGCTTCACTGAAGCTGAAAATACGTCACAATCTCACAACCACAAGATTTAATAAGCCACACGACACCAGAAGCAAATACCTCAGCGTATCTATGAAAACGAGCAAGTCGTGTGTCATGTCAAGAGTGTCCTGAATAATTATGCAGCCAGAAAGATGAAATACGTTCCCTGTAAACAGTGGAAATAAATATACTCTTTAAAAGTTTCTCAGATAAGCGAGCCAAAATTGGTAAAGTAACTGAATATCTAATATTTAATTATTGTCATGAGATTAGAATACATTATTCTTATTCATTTCTTAATTTATTAGGAATTTTTTAATATAGAAATTTTTAATTATTACGAGTCTTACTTAAGAATAAAACAATAATAATAAATACAATTTTAATAATAACTTTTATAATTATTGTTTGAAACAACCCGTAAACTTAAGCTGATCTACCCGTTTGCTGCTATAGAATAATAAACACACATGATTTATGATATGTAAGTTGGATGAAAACAACTTTACTTATGCTTCTGTACTTCTATCCATCCATCAAAACATCTCCAGCTGCTATAGAACCTGTGCACACTGACATCAAAAGCAACCACCAGTCGCTCACATCCTGTCTCCCTCCTTCCCCTCAAAGTAGACTAGGAAAAATTACAGAGACTTGCTGTTTCTATTAAAATATTATTAAAAGCACAAAGAAAATTGGGGTTGCCGCGTTGACAATTCGATTGTTACAATATTATTGCATACTTTGTGGCATATTTGGCTCATAAGAAGGCAACTTCGACTGCCTTATCGGCTTTCGACTTTCGGCTGAAGGATTTACTTGATGAAGTTGCACTTTGATGTCACACAAAAGAAAATTGCACCCGAATCTAAAGCAGACGGCACTTGCCTTTGAAATATCGCTAGCGTTTGCTACCGTCAAATGAAATATCAAGGACATCTGTTACAGAGACGCAAAGATGTTGGCTACTCAACTTTGTGTGTAAGTGTGTGTGTGTGTAAGTTCCCAGTGGACGCAAGATTAACTCTTATTTCATGCAGACACACTCAGAGGCAAGAAAGTGGAAGAGCATGATAAAAAGGATGGAGCAGCAGGAGCATCAGCTAGGAAATTGCACAATAAGCCAAAGAGTAGAAAGTTGGCGTTGTAATGCCCAGCATTCAACAATAAAATGCAAATGTCACTTTGAATGTTTCTTATAGCAAATATATACAGGGTCACTTGCTTAGATCAACAGTAACAGTAGTTGAACAGTCTCTTGCCCATTTAATTGTAATCTTCTTTCCTAATCATTCTTTTCATTATACTTTCGTTTCTTGCTCCCAAAGTTTCTTTGAATAAAAGTTAATCTGTTTTCCAAAATATTTGTAAGAGTTAAATAGCTCCAAAATACTTTAAAACTTCTCTTCCCTTAAATTTCTTAAATTTAGATACTATGACTTAACAAAAGGTTGGGGATATATTAAAACCGACCTGGGTGCGGAGAATGTTTTCTCTTGCGTTGTTTTTATCTTTCTTATAGACTCTATTTGCTATACATCCATTCTTTATGCCAATCCAGTTTAAAATGCATTTCAACATAGATGTATTTCTAAAGGTCAAATGCCATTATAACTTAAAATTGAGCACCCTGTGTATTGTAAATCTGCTGCATAAAGAAAACTGTGCACAAGCAATTTCCTGAAACAATTTTTTCTCAACTTTTTAGCCGGACACCGATTAAAGGCTCAGAGCACTTCAATGATAAAGCAAAAAGTAGTAAAATGGTAAAAATTCAAATACGATTTCCCTTGCATAAATCACACATTCAACGTCAGCAAAAGTAAAGTTTTTACTATACTGTGGCACACTTGCCCTTGACATTTCTGCTAAATGATGATGATGTTTGAATTATAGCCTGTAGCTCTCTGTTTCCTCTCTCTCTCTCTCTCTCTCTCTCTCTCTCTCTGTAGTTCTGTCAAAGAACGACGACAGTCGCTGACATTCTGAGCGTGCCTGTCAGCCCAGACAAACTTTGATCCGATCCCAGCTTGAGTTGAGATACAAATACTCGAATGCAACAGCTATTAATTTTGCATTGCATTGCAGTCGTTGCGGATTTTGTGGCATTTGTGACAGCCATGCAATGAAGTTATGCCCTGTCTACCTGTTACCTCATCTTTGTTCAACTCAGTGTCTCCTTTTCCACCTTTAGCAGCTGTCTCAAATATCAAATGTGTGTGTGTGGGTATGTGTGCTTAGTCTAGACAATGTCTGGTTGGCATTATCAACACATTTATATGAAATTTAATCTAATAAAATAGTCAAATATGCACGCACATTCCCCCTGTCTGTTGTGGGACGTCTTAAAGCTTCCTGCGGTCGCTTTTATTGACCTTAAACTTGCCAAGCGCTCAAAAGTATGCTAAGCTCTTTGAATAATTCACAAACATATTTGCCATAAAAAAAAGTGTCGCCATTGCCATCGCCTCTAACAGCCCCACAGACATTAATACATAATAAAATTTATGATTTTTATAGCTGGCGCACTGAGATTTTGAATGCCTCCCTTTTCTTCCATCTTTTATCTCACTCTCTCTCTCTCTCTCTGCCAACTCTCTGCCTAGCGGCCATGGCTGTCAACTTAACGCGTGCGTTGACAGTTTCTTCTTGGCTTTCTCTCTCTCTTTATTTCACTCACTTTTGGCCATTTTTTGCTTGCTTTTGTCACCTTAAAAGCAAAAACCGTAACCAAAACCAAAACCAACGTTGCACGCTTTCAACTTTTCAATGTGCTTTGCATTTCTAAATAGTTGACGGCGTCCAGGTAACACACACACAATATAATATAAAAGTAAAAAGGCTCCCAGTGTTGGTTTTTTGGTCTAGTCGCGGATCCACAAACCGGGACATTCCGGGCTGGCACGTGGAGCCCGACTGTCGCCGGAAAGTTAATTTCGCGTTGTATTTATTATTTATGTGCATTACTTGGGCCCTCTTAAAAGATTTTCACTTAACGCCAACGGCTGTGCCAAGCGAGCAAGCTTTTTGAGCAAACCGTGATTTATAGTCAGTCGTCTCTGAATAGATTATAGTATAAACATTAACAGTTTCACAACAGTCAGAAGCATATGGAATCTAGAGTCAGAATTATTTAAGTTTCTTTTACTCTTCAGGAAGCATTCCATTCCATAACCCGAATAAAATCAATTCAAATCGTGTCAAAAGTTTGGTTATTTTAGATTTTTCTTGTTTTGTATGACTATTTCCATATTATAGCTAGAAAGATAAAAATGTAGATGGAAAAATTGACCAAGTACTTAGAAAATGTAATTTTTGGGGAAAAAAGTCGAGAATTGGAAACAAAATAAATATTTTTGAATCAATTGTTCCATATATGACAACCGTGTTCACATCTTTTATTCTACTAACAAAGCAATCTGTTGTCAACACCTTTTGTGCTGGGATGGCAAGTCTTTGAACAGTCTTAATACACAATTAAAGCAAATTTAATTAACGCTGGATTGCAGGCGACACACTCAAGTTTCAATTTGCCTATGTCTTTGTCTAATTGGATTTGCACCTTAAATGGGTTAATGATGCCACGTTGTCAGCCAGCTAGGCACTCGGTACTGAGTCTATAGATCTTCTACGATTGTCTGCAGCTTAAAATCGTATTAATTAACACTTATTTGGCTGCTGAGCGAAGCGCTTTCCAATTCCAATCACAATCAGAGTCCTAGCCACCGTCAAAGTGTACGTTGCGTATACGCCCCGTTGCCTCTTATTGAGCATCGTTTGTGAGCGTAATCATTTGGTAAATTTGTGCGTCTGTCTTTGGTAATGGATTATAAGTGGTATGAGTATGCTTAAATTTGCTTTTAATTAGTGCTCAAGTCAAGAGGGGAAGTGAAGTGAATGTAGCTGTAGATGTATCTGTAGAAGTTGGAACAGCTTGTGCTTCTACCAGCTGTCTCCTTTGGCCGAACGAGAACAATGCGTCAAAGTGTTGTATGCAAATAAGCAGTGCCTGGTATCGTCGTTGTAGTAGTCGTAGCCGGTGTCGTTGCCGTTGTCGTCGTCGTCTGTTGCAATGTCTTAAGCCGCAGCAACACCCCCCCCATATCCTGCCCGGACCCTTGGCGAATGTTGCAAAATGGCGCGCGCTCGTCGGACATGTTTGATTGCAAGTGCATGTTGTGCATGCATCGTGGCAAGTGACCGACCAAAGCCGCAACTGAAACAGTAGCAGGAACAGAAGTAGGAGTAGAAGTAGGAGTGGAAGTTGAAGTAGTTGGTCCGGATCCCTGGCAAAGCCTGTCAGAACATGTGCTGCATATTAAATTGCGCATATTCACAAATGAGTCAAGGGAAGGCAGCTGCAAATGCAACTCAAGTGCAGCTCAAAGTGCGGTCAGAGTGCGCAAATGTTGCGGATTTGTTTAATGTCTGACAGAGCCTCGAATAGGACCGAATATGATTGCTACTCAGATGGAATCAAGGGTCAGAGAACCGCTCATGTTCCTCAATATAATTATTAACAGTCAATTGAAGAATTGTTAATTCCTTTCCTCTCACTTCAGTATTCCATATGTAATCTTGATGCATCTCAAATATTTTTAACATTTTAAAATATTGCATTTCTTAATTCCGACTTTCGTTTTAAATATACATCCCTATAGAATGCACATTCCAGTCATGTCATTATGAGTTCGTCTTCCAACTCCGCTTAACGTTGTCCATTTGCAATGACATTCAAAGGCAGGTTAAAATGTTTAAAAAGTGTAATTAAACTGCAATTTTACACTGACGAGGACAGCGCTGAAATTCAGTAAAAAGAACTCCCCAAAGGGCGCCCGAGAAGTTTATATGATGACAACGACGACCTTAAGCGAGGCAAAGTCAGAAGTGCTGAGTGGAAAATTCATTCAAGTTTGCCAGTTTTCCAAGAATATAATAGCTGAACATAAAAACTAAAATTTTAAAAGTAGTTACGCAACAATTTTAAACAATAATTAAGAAGTGTTTAGGGACACGATTTCCAGCCCCAATCTTGATCGAAGCTAGTCAGAAATTGATGACAAAAGTTAATACTCTATTGCTTAAGTTTGTCTATAATATCTTAAAGAAGAATATGTTGTATGAGATAAGATGATAACTGTACATAAGACAAATTTCGTTATCTGAAGTGCAATTAGTTACATACCTTACAACAAATGAAATGTGCCATAAAGTGTAGAGTACAGTCGAGAGACAGAGAATGGCCGCTATGCGCTTGTATTTTCATTAAAATCAAAAGTATAATTAAATTCTTGGAGCTCCACAAAGCTGACCAAGCAAACTTCCACCCCGAGTCATGGCCCCTCCGAGTCCCGGAGTCACTGCACACATGCTGGGAATTTGTTTGTTATGACAGCACAAAAACTGTAAATGGGATACTTTTTTCCTGCTCTCTGCGTACTCCACACATGCCAAGGGTCTCGGGGGACATTGTTGGCTTTGACCCGGGAGGAGAAAACTTAGTAAGTCCGACCATTAGACATGGACATGGACATGGCACATGTTTTTTAAATTACTGCTAAAAGTCATTTGCTTTAGTGCCTGTTTTTGTTCCTGTTTTTAAGTTTTAATGAAGTGCACTGATTAATGCACATAAAACAGACACTACATAGAGACAAGCGGAATTAAATGCTTTCTTCTGACTTGTGCCTGTGACAAAGTTAGTTACACTTGAATTGTGACCAAGTTTCAAAATAATCAATAATTTAAGCAGTTGCATACAGCAATAAGCACTCACACACATACACACAAACTCAGATATAGAGTGGCAGTCAGTCAACAACACTTGTATAGATTTATGAGCCAAGTCAACAGCAGATGCAACAAAAGCAGCAGCAAAGCCCAGCATTTTGTTCAGTCAATAACATTGTTTAAACTTCACTAACTGCATTTTTTATCTGCACACACTTATGTTGCGCAATCAAACAATGCACATACATATGCTATGCAAATACTTGTATGCGAGGGTTGCCACTTAAGTTGTAAAAGAGTTCAGTTTATAAACTAATTAACTTACATTTAAATTTGATTATTTTTTGCATAGTTTTAGTTAATATAATATATTTAACTCACCCGATCAGTTTATTATTTATACAATTTAATGTAATCACAAATTAAAATCTCTAGAAAACAGTGTTGTCACATTCACACAAAACCTAGAAATAAGAGATAAAGTAAAAACATTTGTATTATTCAAAAAATCTTTTAATAATAAATTTATTGAAGATAAATTAATGAAGATAAAGTTAAAATGCTAAAACTATATTACGTTTGATAATGAGATGAAGACCATCAAAAAATCGCAGGACATTGAAACTGAGTGACAACTAATGAAATAAGTGCCCAAGTGCTTTTTGACTGTGTATATAATATTAAGCTATTTACCTATCCTTTATTTACAGACATTCCAATTTACAATTATATTGAGAAACTGTCTGTCTATCTAAGGCCCCTTCTTATTTGATACTTCAATAAAGTGACGTGCCTGCCCTCGCTTAACAGACAGCTATTGATAATAGTATATGTATATATATGTATTGTATTTCTCCTACTTCTAATTCCCAATATTCCATTGTTTTATTTGTGCTTCAAATGTTAAAAAACAGACACACTTAATATTGTTTGCCAAATGTGGCAAGCATTGCCTCTTCTTCCACCAAAACCCTTTTCCTTACTTACACAATTCTATGTTTTTGCACTTTAGCAGTCGTTTTAGTTAAACTGATGTCCTGCAGCCAATTGTTGTGTCCTTTGTATTGTGCTAACTGGATATTGGGCTTATCTCTAGCCTTTACCCTGGCCCAAACCACAGCACAAGATTTATTCACTCTTGTCCAGCGGAAGTAGTACTATTAGAAAGCATATACGAGTATCTTTAAATACTTCCTTGTTGCTGTGACAGGACTGAATATGCCACAAAAAAAAAAAACACAGAAGCTGCCAAGTTGAATTTGAATATATTGCCACAATAACCACAAATATTTCACTCAAGCATTTCATTTTATTTCCATTTCAGTTCAGATGTATTTAGTTTAGATACAAATTGTATACCCTGTACAATTATGGGATTGTAAATCTGTTCAAGGCAAATAAATCAGCTTTATTACCGGGCCGCCATATTTACAGCTGAGCAGAGCATTTCATTTGACTTATTGTTGACATGCTTTTAAATAAATTGAATTTACTGACAGATTCACAACAGCAAACCTGAAGAGAGACCTAGAGACCTGGCAAGCTGAGCTCACACTTGGCAAACATTTGTCGAGAATTTACGAGTGTGGCCTCCTTCAACTGCCACACTGTTACTTGCCACTTGCCACCTGCCACTTGCCGCTTACCTGTTCTTATAATGCCAACAAACTGCAAATTGCTACAAAATCACTTAACTGTAAATTTTTATAGCATCTTTTTTGCTGTATTCCAAATGCAAAGGAAAACAAAGCCATTGGGTAAGCCGAAGAAAATTGTGTCTTCCAAAATGTGGTTTAGTCAAAATTCCGACAACGTTTGGTTTTTAAAGTGAAATTAAACCATTTTCGGACAACTTTTAAAGTATGCTATGCATAGGAAAGTATAGTAATAGAAATGAAAAGGTGGTGTATTAACAAATTGCCAATAAAGTATTTATTATAAATTTGGCATTATAATAAATTAAAATCCAGTTCGACTTATTTCCAATTACGATTTAACATAACGTATACGCTCAGGCTTACATCAAAATATGTATATATTTTACTCCAAAGAGTGGGCAGTTCAAACATGCATATTTAAGTTCAATTCAGACATATTTAATTTAAAATATAAAATTGATATACATTTTATTTTGTTTCAAAGTGTAGCCCTTTTAAGTTTTATTTTACTTCTAAGTGTAGACACAGTTGAATGGGGATTTTAAAATAGATCGGCTTCATTTATTAGAGTAGTGAAATTAAAGTCGAAAGAGAAGTTTTTGTATAACTATATATATATAAACCTATAACTATAGAGAAATATTTAGTTGAGAAATACTGTCGAAAATGATTTTTGGAATGTGTTTGAATAAATTGTGCCCACTGCCCGCCAATTCCAGTCGTTCTCTCTAGCGGTAAGCGGAAACAATTGTCAGGACCATCGTCACTCAGAGCAGCAATTCTGTTGTGTTGGTTGTTAAGAGGTCCATTGCGTTTTATGATATTGTAAGCATTGCAAAAGCGTTTCAACGGTTTCACTTTGCTGTTGCTTTGCCAACTTGGCCGCTTGGCCGCTTGGCCTTTTTGTGGCTTTACGGCTATTTTGCATTAAATTGCAAATGTAAAGCTAACCAAATTCTGATGGGGTCTGTATGCCATATCCATTGTGCATTGTTACGTTGGCATTTTAATTGAAGTTTTTACACACACCCACATACACACATCGAGACACATTTGTTTGCAAAGGATGTGCGTGTGTGGAACATTAAAGTGTTAAATGGCCATTGCCGGTTTGTTTGTTTGTTTTTGCCTTTTTTCGTTTGTTCGTTTGTTTGTTATTGTCGTGCTATGCATATCAAATGAATGTGACCCACCCCCTGCCTCATCTAAGGGTCGCTTAATGTGAGTGTACATCATTACATCTGGAATTTGACACCTGAGATTGCACGAAATGAGCTTGGCAAATGGGCAACAGATGGACTTACGTGATACTCATAGCCGGCGGCTTTAATGCATGTTACAAACAAAGAAAGGAATTTGTGGTCAATTGGACAGGGCAGTTTGAGGCTAATTGCCATGGAAGTTTGTGGTTAAATACTAACAAGTTGGAATTCATTTCACTCATATGTGGATGGTAAGGCTTTAATTATATTATGTATTCTGCATTTAAATAATTAATCAAAAAGTCTGCTTACTAATTAATATTTTAAAGTGTCTTACACTTCACTATTATAAGAATCCGTTAAATTCTTAACTGGTTATGACTTTTGTTTGTTGATATGCTTCAAAGCTTTCAAATTACTATGTCAATTTACAATTAATCAATCATTCTATTACAGACGACACTTAAATACAGTTAATGATAACTTCTTAATGTATTTTTTAGCCCTTGATCAATCAACAGCAATCAATCAGCAGTATATTTAGCCCACAATCTAAGTGGTACTAGCCATTAATCAATCGTTTAATCATTTCGTTTCAAGTTACTTTAATAACATGTTTAATAATTAAAGTCTGACTGTCTTCTACCCACTACTTATAACAGTCATAAGCTTAGTTAAGACCAGGAGCTTACTACACTCCCAGGTGCCTCGATTGGCCACTTCATAAATAAACAATTAGGCTCCACCAACCATGAAACATTTGTGTGGGTTCACAGGCCCTCACTCTAAACCTTTGGCTAATCGTCTAAAACTTGTAAGTCCTTTTGGCAAATATCTACTCCTTTTTTGCATTAACTGTCTAAGCTTTTTATTTTGCGCCTCACCGAGAACCTGCTGCTCCACTGGCCACCTACATAATAAGCGTTTAATAACCACATAAAACTGAGAACTGTCTGTTGGGGCTTAGTTTCTTTTACCCTTTACCCTTAGCCCTACACGTTTACATATCAAATTTGCCAATGTACAAAACAGTTTCCGCTTCCGGCCATTTTGTCTGTGCTCTATCTTTTTCTAAACCCAAATTCAAAACGTTTGCAACTTTTGTTTAGGTCCAAAAACTTACGCATTATTGTTGCTGACTGCCAACTTGGCCTTAACCCTTGAGTGTATCACTCTATCTCGCTCTCTTCCTCTCTTTCTCAGTGTCTCGTTGTTTCCCATGTTTGTCGAGCCCCGCGGGCGCGTTTGTCTGCAAAGTTTGGCTTGCAAATATCATTGCCGACCTAGCGGCGCAGTGGCAACTTAATCAAATATGCATGCAACGACGTTTCTTTTTGTTTGCCACACAGCTGCTTCACTAATAAGTGTCATAGGTTTTGCACAGGTTGCCACCGACTTGCCCCATGGCAACAACAACAACAACAACAATGATAACAACAATGAGAACCACTTCAAATGTCAGTTAATAAATTGCAAAACGTTTTTCTGCGAATCGACAAACCAACAATCCAACAACAAGAACAACCCAGCAACCAACTGCACTTAATGTCACTGACACACACACACACTCCCCGAGAAGTTCCCGTAACTGAGAAGGAGGAGGAACAGTAGGAGAATACCAATAGGGAGGTCTGCCCTCGGCAGACAATGAAGTTGCCGCTGTTGACATGAAGCGTGACGAGAACAAGGACTCCGACCCTGCAACTCGATCCTTTACCGCGACAGACATTTACAAATAAACAGCGCTAAATTATAGGTGCCTTGTGGGCGAATACACCGCGACACCCTCTTCCTCCCTACTTCAGAGAGTGAAAGAGAGAAAGGCAGAGTAAGAGTCCCAGGTGTGGTGGTGACGGTTTCTCCAACCACTTGTAAATAATATGGCAGACTACACCTGCAGACGACGTCGTCGCCATCGTCTAACTTTTAACTACAACAACAACAATAATAAAAACAACAACAGCAAAAACAACAACAATCACTCGTATACCAATTACAGCAGCAACAATTCGCTTGCAAACAAACTTTATAACATCGAAACTTGTATGATCTAACGAAGTTACGAGTGCCCATTTATATAAATTATAAAATTATTTATAAAGTATAACGACACATTAAACAAAGTTTAGTATAAATCTGGAATGCAATAGGTTTCATAATTTTCATAACATTTAAAATCAGTTCTCCACATTTTTGAAGAAAGTGTAAACTTATATTATTTGTGCAATAGGTTTTATCATCGGATTAATTTGGAATATCTGATCTTGTCACTTGTTTAGATACTTAATAACCAAAATGATGTACGTTTCTTAGAAAACATTTGTAAACCTTTTATTTCATAATTATAAAATCAATTATAATAAAATCGATATTAGACATATTTTAGCATGCATTAAAAACACAAGAAAAACTCAATACCACTTATCGGTAAGGCTTTCTAAGATGTGACCAATATCAGATGATAACGTACTATCGACAATGATTGATTGATTTACTAACATGCAGATTTAAAAATTTTAAGGCAATATACCATAAACAAAGGACTCTTGTTTACTTATGTAAATTGTAACATATTAGAAAGCTAATGTTATTATCATTTTGAATGTGGCAACGCTTCAAATTTATCCACATGTCAATTATGTTACCAAAGAGATAATATTACTTATCTGACTAATATTCTAGTGTTATTATCATCTTTATTGTTACAAGACTCATGACCAAGTGAAAAGTTACTCTCTCCAAGAATCATGACGGAGTTGCAAGCACGTTGCAAAACACAAAGTTCAAGTTGACGCTGAATTGCACTTTGGCAAGAAACGCGGGCAAAGTTATTCAGGTGTTGCAGCTACAGTTGGCATTTTGCAACAACTATTAGGCTGACATTGTTGCAATTTTTATTGATGATGCAACTGGCAACTGGTAACTGGAAACTGTTAAGGCCAAAGGCAATACATAAGAAACAAGTACATGTAACGGTAATTACAATACTCGTACATTAGAAACGCATTTCGATCTTTGGAAAAGTTTTTCAATTAAATTTATGCTGCGACAATCAAAGCCAATGCTGTAAATGCCTTTCAGATGCCTTGACAATTAATTGCATTGCATTCATTTCACTCATCGAGCAATGAGTGGGCGTGGCAAAAGGTAACTGAAACGTGTTAAAACTTCTTTTTTCAAGTTTTCTTTGCCTGTCACGTTGTTGCCCAGCGAAAAACTTTCCACCTAAACTTGTTGTGTCTCTTGTTCCTCTGTCTTAATGCTTAGCTGCGAAATTATCTCTTTGTTCAAGTATTTGGTTTCTTGGGTTTTTTGGGGATGCGACCACATAACCTTAGACCAGGTCAGTTCTCCATACTATTTCTTAACGCTGAGTGCCATAAATTTAAACTTTACTGTGAAGGCGTTACTTCTATTGCACTTTTAGTTTCGGTTTCTGACTTTGTTGGGCAAGAAGATGACAATACACCAAAGGATTTTAGTGCGAAACAATGAAGTTCTTTTAAAGTTGCAGTTGGAACACGGCCAAGTTGTATTAACGAAGTTTAAATGTATTTCGTTAACAGATCTAAGAACACAGATTGAGGGAAACAGAATTAATTCCCCTAAATTTATTTATTTGCAAAAAGATTCTGAGAAGGAAGTTAAAAAACTAGACAGTTTCTGAAAATGAGAAAATTGGAATTATACTCAAGTATATTAAATAGTAGTGAAATCAAAGTTTTTTAATTAAGATGCAACCTAATCAAAAAACTTCAAAAAAAAGTTTTTTTTGTAAATTTAGAATCAATTTGTCGATTTAACAATAATCAAAATCACATTTTAAATTTCTTGACGATATTATAATACCCTCTACGCAGGAGTAAAAAACTGTCTAGATTCATTACTTCGTGGTCTGTAGCATTGAAACAATAAACAAACTCATAAATCGCTAATTAAATACATTGTTCACCACATAGAAAGAGTAAGCTCTTGTATTTAACCTCAATCACATTTGCAACTTGCCAGGCATTTTATTGGACATTTGTCTTGGCCAAGTCTAGAGAGTCTACTAGCTGCAGCTGCAACATGGTTGTCCTTCAGACAGTGCGACGTTTCATGTCAGGATGCCAGTGGCAGTTGGAATCGCATGCGTCTGGCTTGAAATCCCTGATTTAATGGTGTGGAAAATTAGAAAACGTTTGCATTGCTCCCTGACCGGGGGTGTAATCGTCTGGCAGCTGTCAAACCAACTGGCCTCGATTTTCTAGGGTCGTGCCGTTAAAATGTTTGGCATTGGGACAAATGCAGCAAACGGCTGAAAAAGCTGCCAAATTGCCAGTTGCCAGTTACCAGTTACCAGTTACATAAGCCAGTTGTTAGTTGCCGACCGTGAAGATGCTGCTCAGGTGCTCGAAAATTGCATCTAATGACTTCATAAATTAAAGCCAACATAGATACTTGCCGAAAGATGTGTGTGGGTGTGGGTGTGTCTGTGTCTGTTTCTGTCTTAACTTTATTCAAATAAAGTTGTCGACTTTTGTAGCCGCATCCGTGTGCATTTTTAATGAAGTTTGGCGTTGCGGTTTTTTGTTTCTCAACGCCCACAGCCACGCCCACATCTTTAGCGGTCGGCAATTTACCAAAAGGCTCAACTTTCCCAGCTCTATGCGCCACTTTATAAAAGCCTCTGCAACTGCGTCTCTTACTAATAAATGTGTCTGCCAGGCAACTCTACAAAGTGCTTTTAATTAGTTGTGTTAGCTTTTTGCAAAAAGCGCGTGTATTAAAAAAGTATTACAATAAAAGGAAAGGAATAAAGTTAACTCTTTCACTTCCCGCTGCCTTTAACAAGTTGGGTGTTAATTTTTATTGAAACTTTGTCGGTTATCCCTGTCTTAATTAATGTTTTACTAATTAAATGAGCTCCCTAAATGTGGGATAATGAGCGTAGGTTCCCTTCTTGCTCTTTTACAACACAAGTACTAAAAATAGTTAAGGATGCCATTGATATTTTAAGTAATTTATTCTACAAATATTGACACCAAAAGTCTAATTAAAACTCAATTTCAATGTCTAAAAGTTTCAATAATTAGCTACACAATATTTTTAAAGGGCATATGATATTCGACAAATTAAAACTACATAATTTGAACCTAAAAGAGATAAACTGTTGTCGAAAAGTATTTCAATGAATATTAATTGAGAGACTCAAAAAGGTTTTTCACAGTTTAACTGACATAAAAAGTACGCTTAAATAACAATTCTGTTTGTTATCCTTTCAGCTTTGTCATTGATCTGAAAACAAACTACTAACCTTTTTGTTTAATATTTTAATACCTAATGTGGCATTGATGATTTACTGTGATATTTAGCGTCAATTCAAAAAAGTTTATCTATTAATCAGCATCTATTTCATGCACCAGTCAACTAAGCTACTTAAATGGCCGGTTAATTTATCAAAACTTTGCATATGCTTTATCACTTTGAATTATGCCAGAAACATTTTTTTTCTGGCAATTTGCCAGTTGGTTGCACAGCACGAGGTAAAATCAGAGCGAGTTACCAAAAACAAATTCGCAAAAATTTCACAGAGTAAACTAAGAAAGAAATTTAATTTATACTAAAACGGAGCTTATGTAATTTCAACAATTTAAAAATGTAGAATGTGGGTAGTAATAATAACACAGAAATTGTTTAAATTACATTTTTGGCGATTTTAAGGCGAATTAGTTCAACAAATAATTCACTTTTGTAGGCTTTGTAGGCTTGTAGAAATTAAAGTGAAATCATTTAGAAAATTACTTGCGCTTGAGTGATGTAATGAATATTCATTGAAATTGCTTAGAAAGCACAAGCTACTAAGGTCCTTCCCTTCATATCCCTCTTGTCATTTAAGGAGTCTTTGTGCGTGCCAAACCGCATGTGTAAAATGTGTCATAAACATTTGTTGTGTGTGTGTTACGAGGCATGCCAAAAATGGCTCAAAAACTCACACAGAACAGGTGCCAAGTGGCAGGTGAGTGTGTGTATGTGTGTGAGTGTAAGGGGGTGGGTGGATGTCATTCTAGCTAGCAACTGTCAGCCAAAAGTCAAAACCATAAGTCAAACCACAACATACGGCTCAAGGTGGTTGCATCTCAACGAATATGTTCGTATGTTGGTTTTTGTGGCTTGCAAGCCACAGGAATATGCCATAAAGAGTCTGAGCCACTTCAATCAAGGCAACTTTAAGCCATCTTGAAGTATGCCAGACGTTTCTTCTTTTTTTTTGCTGACTGTTAGTTACATTAGGCTAACTGAGGTCTAGGCCGTTTAATTTATGCAAAACAAGAGCCAAAAATCACATGGCCTAATGCTTGGCTGCCTTTGATCTTATGCCTCTTATACGCATAAGAGATATATAGAGTGGGGAAGTCCTGGTTTAGCCCGGATTAGCTGGCTTGGCTAGACTATAGCCTAAAGTCATGGGGGCTGTTAAAGTCTCGTTTATTTTTGAAGTTTGCTTTTGATTTGATTTTGGCGACATTCTTTTACATTTACTTTCACAGGCAGGCTGTAAACATCTGTGGGGGCAATCAAAATCAGAGCTTATATTACCCACGCACGCGCCGCACCGGAAACGAAAATGGCAACCAGCAGACGGAAGTGTTTCTCTCAGTGTTTGCTCTATGTTTGTTTGTGTTCACAATTCAATTTATCTGCAAAGTCTAAACAGCCCCCGAAACGAATTTAAAGCCATTTTGAAGCTTAATGTCCTAACCAGATTTAAAGCAATCGCATGAACCTCTGGTTAATTATAACTCCCCGCCTCTCACGCCCCCTTTTTGACACGAAACGCCCATAAGCTCACACCTAATTAGTGAGGCATGTGTGAAGGGATGCCAACGTTGTGCGTCATTCTTGCTTATCGACAGTGCTAAAATCTACATCAGAGATATTTGCAAAATTTACGGCATTCATTCAAGAGTCTAAAACAAACGGGGTCTTATACATGAAATACACTAGGCAGGGGCGTTTCTAAGGGGGTTCTTAAGGTGTTGAGAGTATTTATTTATTTTTACTATCACTATTATATATTATAGATGTAGAAATATTATGAACATTTAACTCTTGGTATTTAATAATAAAATAAGAAGCTTTTCTTAACATTATTAATTATTATGAGAGTAATTGTAATAATCGTTACAGTTGAGGGACTTACTTAACTTAATTATTTACATTTTTAATATTCCTATAGCAACTAAGAATAGGCTAATAGTGTTAATTCTAGTTTAACGATATAAATCTTAATAAATATATTAATAAACAAGCTATTTTATTCATGCTTCTGATTTCTGTTTATTTTCAATAATTTTAATGTGTTTTAATTTAAAGTCATTGGTCCTATATGTTGAAACATCGGAACGTGTTATAAAGTTTTGCAATAAGAGATAAATTTGTTTCCAAATGAGAACAGCGTATATAAATTGTTGACCCTCAGAGTTATATTATCTGTACATACATTATACTATGCATACAATTTTATATGTACTTTTTGAAATAGTTGGTCTAAGTTTTTCAAAAAGAAAATGAAGTTCTTTAGTGAAGAAGCCGTTGCATTTTTTCAATAAATAAAATTCTTATAAACTAATTTTCTTTACTCTTTTTCTTTCAATAAAGTGACCCCCTTTGAAGCTTTTTGCCTAGCTGCCACTGCAATTAACCCTTTAGCTCTATTCATTTGACCATGTTTACCAAATTAATGCCTCTAGGAAATCAACGGTAATGTGAGCTTTTTAATGAAGCGTACACTTCCCTCCTTTGACCTCTTGTCTATACACCCAACCCCTTTTAGATTTAACACCCGCCTTGTAGGAAGTACACACCCCATTTAGGGATAAGGAGGGCAAACAATGCGCTGATTTATGACACCTTGAAATGCAAAAGGCAAATCGCATGTTAATTACATTTTGGTTGAATGCACACGCAACATGAGGCAGAAAAAGCGAAGCGTGTATCGCCCTTGGGTATGCAACAGAATGTTGCATCCACTGCCCTCTTAGATTGGGTTACACATTAATATTGGCTTGTCAAAACAGTTAGCCATAAGAAACTAGAAACCATTTGCAACAAACGCGCTCTCTCTTTCTCTCCCTCTCCCTCTCTCTCTCTCTCTGTCTCTCTTTTCTGCCTGCCACAGAAACCACATGCAATATACTCGCAGAGGCAAGCAGCAGGACAGCAAACTGAAATGCAATACCAACAGGCAATCAACTGGTGTTTCAGTTTCCATTAAGTCAGAGCCCAACACAAGACCCTCTCCCCTATCCTCTTTCAACCCTCTTCCCCTACGCACACCTGACAACGTCTCGAGTTTTAGTGCTAACCAAAACCATGAGAAGGTGCCCAATGAGTTGGGCCGGAAAACCCAATGGATTTGCCGCCAAGCGCAACAAAAAATATCCCATAACAAATGGAAAGCATTTTAAGAGAGCAACGATTCTCTCTCTCTCGATTGGAAGGACAACTGGAAGTGAGGGAAAATGTACCGCTAGCAAGCACCCCTTAAAACTGTGACGTCATTTGGTATGTTTCCTTACTACCCCTGAATTTTCCTGGACTGGCACATACCTTGACTTAATTGCCGCCTGACATTTATTGCCGTCCAGCGTGTCATTTGAAGCACAACCAGGAGACAGGAGACAGTAGACAGAAGAGCACAGACAGCCCATGTCCTCGCATATATCACCAGCCAGCAAACACGGTGAATTGGTAGTCCAGGTCTATTGATATGGACTGCCAAGCGAATCTGTTCCGATAACTTGCATGTCACTGGCAGCAAATAGCGAATTGAGATTGAAATGCTACAGAGATGTGAGATTGAGGGACATGTGAAGCAACTCAAAGTGTCAGGGAATGAGCTTTAAAGCTTAGGAATTGCTCAAAGGTAGATATATTCATTATATTTGACATTCGAAGCTAACATTTGGAATATATATAGAAATTAACTATGCTTCATTTGTCAATGTCCATATAAGTTTTATTTGATAAGTTTCTTTGAATTTGACATTAATTTCAAAACATTTTAAATCAGTTTATTATTTGGATAGTTAAATACATTTAAAAAATTGTCCTATGAGATAGAAATGTCCACAAAAATTTATAACGGGTAAAAATGTAAAATTATAAATATTATTTTATTTTAAATTTAATGCAAAAGATTATGCCAGAATAATTTTCAGTCAATTAACCGGACCTTTTTTAATAAAACATTAATATTGAGAAAATGGCAAGTTTTTAATGCTAATAAATATGTATAAATTGCGATAGTCAAATAAATGTGATTGAAATTTTTAGTACACTTGGATAAAAAGTTAAAAAACTATTAATGGCATTTCCCAATAGTCTTATATACGTCGTGTGATTCATTTAAAAACATCATCAAGCAACGTGACAAGCAACTGGATATGTCACAGCTATTAGCCACTATACAAAATTTGATATCTAGTTAAGGAATCATTTAAATAAAGGCAGAAAGGGATCAAAGAACTTTGACATTATAATAAAATTTTTAAATATAAAATTGGTTAATAAATCAGAATAGCTATGGTAAACTAATAAAATTAACTTGAAATCCATTAAATAAAGTGCTTTATACTGCAAATAGATTAATAAAGTATTAATCTGATAAAAATGGCACATGCTTTTAATGTTATTAACACCGAATTAATTACCATCGATTACATGTGATTAACATTTTTAATATATACTGGAATAAAAATTTAAATAAGATATTAACCAATACGCAATATTTCGTGTGTGTCATTAATTTAATATTATAACCAAACAACGCGGTGCAGCGTGACAGGGTACAACTTATAGTGTCTATACAAAATTGCATTTATGATTAAGTAAGTAATTTACTAAGTGCAGACAATGATCTTGACGGTTGGCAAAGAACTTTGACAATATAACAGCTACAAATGTCTCTAATGATAGGCATTTATGGTTCAAGTGCTTATTATGTCGAGTGCGGCAAGGACAACACGAACAACACTAATAACACCATGCAAGGATCAACCATTTGCAATGCAAATATGTATTTATGAAAATTAAATATATATCCGTTCACATTGAAAATAAGCTGGGATTCAATTGCCAGCCAGAGGCCAAATATGTTAGCTATAAATGAGTAAAAATGTTGTGGGGACCGAGTTAAGCCATAGAAACAGAGAATCAGAGAAGTATGGGACATGGCAACGTAATGCGTTGGACGGGATTAAAGCCGAACACGCGACCAGCCAAAACATATGCCAATGGCAATAAGAAAAGCTTTGGATAGGGAAAGTGGGAGGGATCAGCGACAGTAGCACGCAAATGGCATGAACAAAAATAAACTGATAAGCGACAAGCTGAAAAAACAATAGCAACATAGAGGGAGCAAAGGAGAGAGAGAGAGAATGAGGAAGTGGGCTGGCGAATTATGCAAGGACCCAGCGAAAATATGTTGCATGCGACGACAGCGACAAACAAATAAACAACGCGACCAACCAACCAACCCATCCAACCAACCAACAAACAAACAAACAGACAAAGAGACAGAGAGACAGACAAATAAACTGACGCTCTTTTCTGACAAATGAATGCGAGACGACAGCAGTATGAGACTCTGAGAGAGAAAGAGTTGGACATATACAGATGCTATAGCTAATGTAAGAGAGAGATCGCAGAACTTTTGGGCAATGGAAATCAATTATTCATGCGCTTGGCCACGCAGCTAAAAAGTATGCAAGGCATGTGACTGCCTAACGCCAACGCTGTCCAACGGTATGCAACAGTTTTGCCAACAGACAACAGACAACTGAAAATCCTCTTGCCCCTAAGATTCACCCCCTTCGCATCACGCCTATAAACGCACCCCATTCCACATGATAATGGCATTTGTTTGTGTTTGATTTGCGCCAACTGTGATTAAAGGGCAACCGGCAGGCGGCATGCGGCGTGAGACATGAGGCATGTGGCAAGTAGGCAACCCACGTGCTACGTGCAAATGAAGTTTAATTTAACAGTGGCCAAGCAAGAAGAAAGAAAATCCCAACTGAATGTCATATAACAGAAGCTGCTATGCTCTATCGAGTTTCAACTTAATTATATGTAAATTCCCATTGTACAGAGAAGTGTTACAGAAGTTGATTGATAATATCAATTGGATATACAACAAAATAATTCATTTTTAAAGATTTGAAACACTCGTTTTACAAGCTACAATCATGTTAAGTCAAATGATTACCCTCAAGTCAGTAGCAGATTCGTTGATTGCTAATAAACTCATTGCAATTCCATTTATTAATACTTCTATAAGTAACAGTTCTGATTTTGTAAGTAATGATTGAAAAAGAAAAAAACAATTGCAATCGAAAATAATTAGAATTATTTGTTTAGAATTGATGGCATTATAAATTCTAATGCTGTATACATATACATATGTAGATTTTTATTTATGTAATATTATACTTAAAATTATTATGTTTGCCTATGCATTAAATCTCTATATAAAATATTTATTTGTTATATTAAAATTATTATTTCAATAAGCTCAACAGCTCTTGAATATTGTGTTGTTGTATCTTTCATTCATTCAGTTCCTGATAGTTATTGTTTTTCAGTCTCTTAGCTAAGTATATGTGTATATATCATAAGTGTATAACAGCATAACTGATATTGTCTTTCAATAAACTAGTTCAATATTGGAATTCTCTTTTAGCCCACATCTATTTTGTACACTCTATCTGAGATTATGCATTCTATCTAATAACCCTACACTAAAAGATTCTGTTAAAGTATTATTCATTGGTTTAGTTCTTCTTGACCAATCTCCCTTTCTTTACGTCTCCCTCAGACTGTCAAAGTCAATAGGAAAATGCAAACACCCTGTGCAAAGCGATGTCTAACTAAATAGGGAGTCCATTGGAGGGTACTAATTAAATTTGGCTACCGGCGACAGCTACTTTGATGCACACAGATAGGGATAGGGGTGGGGATAGGGTAGCTACAATCCTAATAGTACAATGAGTAAAAGCAGAGAGTGCTGGGTGCAGAAAGCTGGGAGCTTAGGCAGAGTTGCTTTCTTCAGTAGCAAGAGAATGCATGCTTTCAGGCGTAAAGTGTTTGATTATGGTCATTTATTCAGTTCTGTCTGCATCCCGATTCAGTTGTTGTGTCTACTTTTGGGGTATCCACATCTCTTACTCACCAAAAACACAACTTCCATTATATTTTGTCCCCATAGGGCCGGAGGAGGGTTGCCATGGAATTTGGGTTCGCATCATGTTTGTGTCTGAGCGTACGATTAAAATCGCATACATCAGCGCTGCTCAAAGGCACTAAAAGGAAGGGTGAAATGGTGACGGGGAAAGCTATAGACTCTTGTGGTTAGGGGAAGTGGAATTGGGAGTGGAAGTGGATGAGAATGAGGATGAAGCGTGGCCAGACAACCGTGGCTTTGGTCACTAATTTGTGTGCAATCGCGCATACAAACGCTGTTGTTTATTAATGCATTCCGTTTAACGTGTAATACAAAATTTATGCTGCACATTTTTACTACGCCAAATAAAGTGAAAAATTAACGAAAAGTCAGACGCAGGCACTGCGAAAATCTGCAAAAGCACACGTAAAAATGAAGAAAAACTAACACGCAAGTTAATTAAGCCGTCATGAACTGCAAAAGCACGTGACATGCACAATTGTGGATGTGTGTGAGTGTATGTGTGTCTGTGTGTGTGTGTGTATGGCCGATGGCAACTCAAAGGCAAAGCGCCAAACACACCAAACATGGCGAATTGGTATTTCATATGCTCGTTCTCTTCCATTTTCTTTCCTCCCTCCCCTTGGGCTAGTCCATGGCAAAAAAAGCAACTGGTGATGCGTATCGCAAGGCGCAGCAAAAAAATGCAATAATTGGGAGAATGGACAACGCTCTCCACAAGTTTTCTGTTTATTTTCTACTCGCTTTTCAAAAAAACAAGTACACCGGAAATATGTTTCATATATGTGGAGCAGAGAAGGAAAGAGACGATAGTTTAAGTAATAGTTGAAGGAATGATTAACTCTCAGCTGTATTTTGACATGAACAGGTTTAAGTTAACAGCCAGATGCCAACTTTTATTATGTGCTCTAATAACTAAGGCCCATTTCTTTAATATCCATATACCATTTTTTTGTAAGATATAATTGAGTTGGAGACTAGTTTTACATTAACTTATTCGGATAGTTATATTATACCCCATATAGACAATATAAAAATGGGACTTAAGCTGTGTGTTTTAAAATGTTATAAAAAGATAACGGGAGATACTGAGAGAGATATAAAATTCTTAGGCTCATTTTGTCAATGTAATTTTGTCCAATGAAATGTCGTCCTTTGTACCTTCGAATTTGACATTAGTTTCTATTAAGTTAACTTAAATTAATCACATGGACAGTTTTTTAAAACGTTATGTAGGCATTGACCTCAATCTAAGAAAATCACATTATTATTTGTCAAAATAATATCAACATTTTCGTGTCGAGAATGTGATCTTATATTTCTTATACATTTAAACAGAAGAGAGAACTTTAAAAGAAAAACTGTATTATCTTTTGTCACATTAAACAATACATTTGATTGATATTTTACACGAACCTTCATTTTAAACGGGTTAAAAAACATGCTGCAATATTGCCCATTATAAAATTCATATTATATCCTATTATAAAAGCCAGAGCAATTCAATTCCTTGTTAGCAAGCACATAATAATTTTCCCTTTAAAATACTTTTTAGCACATGTCCTGTAAGATTACTCCGAAAGGATGTTTAATAAGGGTAAATTTCGTTAAGTAAAATTCCTTAAATATTTTGCACAACTCAGTCGATAACGAAACCAACAAATAATCAGACAAAATAAAATAGGGTGCAAGCCTAAGCTTTTCTTGTCAACTATGGGAAATTCGTTAATTGATAACTATACGTGTCGACAAAAGGTGACTTATGTTATAATATAATAATATAATATTAAATTCTTAGGCTCAATTAATATACACATCCTCATCTTACATTAAATTAAAACATTCTTCAATATATAATATCAAAAAGTACAGATTTCGTATTATAAAAGCGAAGGCAACTTTAATTCCTTGTTTGCAAGCACATAAAAATATTTCCTATAAAATAACTTTTAGCAGACGTCCTCTGAGATTACTCCAGAGCGAGGTTTAATAAGGGTAAGTTCATTGAGAAAAATTATTTAAAATCAAAACCAACGAGCCAAACAAAAATAAAATAGGGTGTTTGTCCGGTCTATCCTAGTCAACTATGGAAAATTGATAACTTGACTCAGCTGAGGCACGTGCTGGCAAAAGGGTGACTTTACTCAATTATGGTTGTGATACAGAATAGGAAAAAAATGCAATCCGATAGAAGGTTTAATACCCTTTTTTTAAATCACAGACCCAAATAAAGTCTGTTTCGAAATCCTGAAACTCTTAACCCATTGAATTATATTAAAATATACAATACCCTTCTTTTTCAAAAATTTACATAATTTTATGTAGTCAGATAAGTGACTTAACATTTCACTCTCAGACTATATTTGTGCTTCAACACGCGCTAGACAAACTACTATCTCATCGCTCTCCCTCGTCATATCAAATATGTACACAAATATAAAAAAATTACAAATTATTAGTGAGTTCCTGGTATGCGTGTCGTATCAACATGCTTGTAGAATAATAAATATCACGTTGTTGCTAATTACACCGTTGCACAGTGGGTGAAACAGCTGACTAGACAGCGAATTTCTTTTTTGCATTTATTTACTTGGTTATTTAATATGAAGTCCATTGCTTTAAATTCACAGACTTATATATTAAAGTATTTGTCACTAAATTAATTTATTTATAATGTTTACTTTACATTATTGTTTAGAAATATTATTAATACTTTCTTTACATTATTGTTTAGAAATTCTTGAGAGATGTTTAAGAAGTTTTCACAAAAACACAAAAGCTAGAAAAGCTTTTTTTGTTGCCTAACGTATTATATAGAAAATATCCTTATTAATCTTCTCTTAGACGCTTCGCCCACTGTGCGTTACGGTCAGATATGTTAGTGATAAGAACATACTTTAATTAACCCCTGAACAGGCGGGTCGTTAACAATGAAGCTCAAAATATAGTTAAGAGCAGGAGAAATTAGAATCAGTGCCTACTTCAAACTAAAAGTTATTGTACCCTCGACAATGGCAATAAGAGATAATGAGTATGCAAAAAAGACAACAAACAGAACTGTTCATAAAACGGTGAGAATTGAAAAGTAGACTGTGACGTCATTAAGTGCACAGTGGCCTCACACTGATTTTAACTGTGTCGCATATAGTGCAACTCTAAATTACTTAATACTAACAATATTTAAACTTTTTTAAGTGTTTTTATATTCAATTTAGTAAATATAGTGCAAATCTTTACTTAATGTATTATTTGAACTTCTTAAAATGTCTTTGTACCTAATATTCCAATCATCTGAAGTTGGTTTTGAATAAAGCAGTTAGCAAAACTAATATTTTTTAATATATCTCAAAGTTTTATGGCATAATTTATTTAGTAAGAATATTAGAATATTCAAGAAATACTCAGCTTTATTTCATTATTCCAATTGTTTTGTTTTTTCAATATTTTGAAAAAATTTCTTCAATACTTGGTTCACTATACACTGATATGCTTTTTATTGCTATTGTCTTTACGATGACACTGTCAGCGAGAGTCCAAATGATATCACAATCGCAAAAAAAATGCTCACTAAAATTTCCTCTAACAAAGTCATACGAGTATATAATAGCGGGTCTCTAACATTAATGAAATCAGTCGCAATCTGAAAGTGATCATCGAGTAGGACAGTAAAATACCGGGAGCAAAATTAGAAATTTGTCAAAACGGAAATTCTTAAATATGGTGATTATAAGGAATGAACAAAACATATCTGTGCCGGATTACCTAAACACAGGATTCTTTGAGGATACCTTGGAAGAAGGCTTACGAGAAACAAAAGTCACTCTCTATGAAATCAATTTCGAATGGGGCAGCAATCCAGGAGATAACTATTGTTCAGCGATCTATCGAGTTCTCTTGAACTTTGCACGTTGGACTGATGGCAAAGAGTCAACCAAAAAAGAGAAATTATCTCTAATTGTGAAAACTATTCCTATCTCGGAGGGCACACAGTTCCTAGAGGATGTGAGTGTGTTCATCAAGGAGAAGCAGACCTATACAGATGTATTGCCACGCTTGGATATTCTCACCAATGGAAGCAAATTCGGTGCCAAGTAAGTAGCGAGATGATGAGAGCAAGGAAGGAAGAGAAAGAAAGAGAATTAATAAGTAATATCACGGACTTTTAGATATTATCATTCCATAAAGACGCCTGTGCAGACTATAGTATTTCACGATCTGAAAGTTGATGGCTTTAGAACCGCCTCCCGAGAGACAGGATTGGATTGGGCACATGCATCTTTGATACTGCAACAGTTGGGAAGGCTTCATGCTACCTCCATGGTTCTGGCAAAAAAGGTAACAAATTCAATTAAAGCTCGAACGAAAGAAATAGTAATAAACATACGCTGATTTTCAGAATCCGGAAATAGTGAAGCAATATCAAAGTGGAATGCTCAGTGAAGCTACTTTAATGAAAAGCGATACCTTTGAAACTATGTTTAACGGATTCCTTATGGGTCTTATAAGAGCCACGGGCAATTGGCCGGGCTATGAGAAGATAACGAAACATCTTCAACGCTTCTCTGATAACTTTAGAAACAACTGTTGGTCTGCATCTAAACCAAAGCCGAATGATCGATATGTGGTTCTTAATCATGGCGATATGTGGACTAACAACTTTATGTATGCCTATGAGAACATATCCCAGCCTGACGTGCCAACTCGTGCTATCTTTGTGGACTTTCAGCTCTCTTTTTATGGAAGTCCTGGTTGCGATTTAAACTTCTTTTTGAACACCAGCGTTAAGTTGGAGTTGTTGCAACATCGTCGCGAGGATCTGATTAAGGTCTACTATGAGGCATTCAAAGACGCCTTGGAGTACGCACGCTTTGAACAAATTCCCAGCTATGAGGATTTACTTTGGGAGCTGCGCAGTCGTGAGATTTATGGAATATTCGCCCTGTTCGCTTTTCTGCCCATGGTTACCATGCCCAAAGAACTGTCCCATGATAATAGTATTGAGAACATGAATGATGAAAGCTTCAAGGCAAAAAAAATGAATGCTATATTCTCGCAAAAGTTTCTCAATGATTATCACAAGTGGGCTCTTAAGCGAGCCGACGAACTGGGTGTCTTTAATGATTACTAAGCTAATACTTCGCCAGGAGGCAATGGAATCTTTGACATTAAGTTAAAAGTCAGACGGCAGGAGAAGGTAGACAAAACAAATCCATATACAAAAAGTCTAGGTGCATGGAGAAAGCTAGCTCCTAAATCAGGCTAGGCTTTTAATAGACCCGAGCTGAATTAAAATTATCTAACGTAGATGTGTTTCTTTAATCAATCTAATACACATTTTAAATGGGAGGACTTAAGTAAGCAAGTATTACTTGTTTCTGTAGGTTTTTTTCCCTTGTAGTGTAAACTTGTTCAATTAAATTATTATATACAAGATATCCTAGTTATTTGTTAAGTAATTAATTAAAATGCGTTTAGCCATTTCGGTCACTGTGCATTACGGTCAGATTGGGCAGTGATACGTACAAAGTGGAATCTGATGCCATTAATTGCAAAGTAACTATACATTGATTTTATTTTTGTCGAATATAGTCCAACTCTTTACTTAATATATTATTTGAACTCTTTACCTAATATAATATTTAAACTTTTAAAATGTTTTTAAATGCCATATACTAAAAAAATGATGTAAAATTAGAAAATAATAAGGTATTTAGTCTATCTGATTGATTTTAAAATAAAATAGTTGATTTAATTTTATAACGGAATTAAATTTGTTGGAATGTTAGAAAATTCAATAAAAACTCTGCTTCTTTAAAATTTTCCCATTGCTTTTTTCCAACAGTTTTCAGATTTCTTCAATAAATGCATCACCATGCACTGATACGGCTCTTTATTGCTAGTGATATCACAATCGCAAAAAAGCTCACTAAAATTTCCTACGAGTATATAATAGCGGGTCTCTAACATTAATGAAATCAGTCGGAATCTGAATGTGTTTGTCGTGTGGGACTGAAACATTTCGAGAGTAGAATTGGAAATTTACGAAAGATAAATTCTCAAAGATGGTGATAATAAGGAATGAACAAAACATATCTGTGCCGGATTACCTAAGCACAGGATTCTTTAAGGATACCTTGGAAGAGGGATTACGAGAAACAAAAGTTACACTCTATGAGATCCACTTTGAATGGGGTACCAATCCCGGAGATAACTATTGTTCAGCGATCTATCGGGTCCTCCTGAAGTTTGCATGTTGGTCTGGTGGCAAAGAATCAACCAAAAAAGAGAAATTATCTCTAATTGTGAAAACAATTCCTATCTCGGAGGACACACAGTTCCTGGAGGATGTGAGTGTGTTCATCAAGGAGAAGCAGACCTATACAGATGTATTGCCACGCTTGAATATTCTAACCAATGGAAGCAAATTCGGTGCCAAGTAAGTAACTAGTAAGAAGGGGAGAGAGCCAAGGAAAGAAATTGAAAGTAATATCACGCTCTTTTAGATATTATCACTCGATAAAGGCGCCTGTGCAGACTATAGTATTTCAGGATCTGAAAGTTGACGGCTTTAGAACAGCCTCCCGGGAAACAGGATTGGATTGGGCACATGCCTCATTGATACTGCAACAGTTGGGAAGGCTTCATGCTACCTCCATGGTTCTGGCAAAAAAGGTAACAAGTTAATGAAGTGCTCCAACTAAAGAATTAATAAATAACATATAATTTTTAGAGTCCGGAAATAGTGAAGCAATATCAAAGTGGAATGCTTAGTGAAGCTACTTTAATGAAAACTGATACCCTAGAAAATTTGTTCAACGGATTCCTTATGGGTCTTATCAGTGCCACAGGCAATTGGACAGGCTTTGAGAAGATAACGAAACATCTTCAACGCTTCTCTGATAACTTTAGAAACAACTGTTGGTCTGCATCTAAACCAAAGCCGAATGATCGATATGTAGTTCTTAATCATGGCGATATGTGGACTAATAACTTTATGTATGCCTATGAGAACATATCCCAGCCTGACGTGCCAACTCGTGCTATCTTTGTGGACTTTCAGTTTTCCTTTTATGGAAGTCCCGGCTGCGATTTGAACTTCTTTTTGAACACCTGCGTTAAGTTGGAGTTGTTGCAACATCGTCGCGAGGATCTGATTAAGGTCTACTATGAGGCATTCAAAGACGCCTTGGAGTACGCACGCTTTGAACAAATTCCCAGCTATGAGGATTTACTTTGGGAGCTGCGTAGTCGTGAGATTTATGGAATATTCGCCCTGTTCGCTTTTCTGCCCATGGTTACCATGCCCAAAGAACTCTCCCATGATTACGGCAATGAAAACATGAATGATGAAAGCTTCAAGGCCAAGAAAATGAAAGCAATATTCTCGCAAAAGTTCCTCAATGATTATCACAAGTGGGCTCTTAAACGAGCCGATGAACTGGGTGTCTTTAATGATTACTAAGCTTATGCTCCGCCAGGAGGCAATGGAATCTTTGACTTTAAATTAAAAGTCAGACGGCAGGAGAAGGTAGACAAAAGAAATCCATATACAAACCGACCAGCTGCGTGGAAAAAGCTATTTTCTATGTTTTATATGACTTGGATTTTTATAGCCCAGAGTTCAATCAAAATGATCTAGCGTATATGTGTTTCATCAATCAATCTTATATACATTTTAATTAGGAGGAAAATGTTGTCATGCAATTTCAAGAGAAATACCAATAGTTTTACGGAGTGCAGTTAGACTTTAAGAAGTAGTAACTTGTGTTATTTCTTAATTGATTAGCTGAGGTCTCAATATTTAGGTTTTCGGATTTATAGCACCGTCGTGTTTACTTTAGTTATACAATTTTCTATACTTTACTTTTTACAAAAAATTACGGTCCGAAGCCGAGAATGTAAATTGGGTTTAAGCATTTTATTGAATTTTAAAATAAAGTTTGTATCTGTAAAGAAAAGAAAACAAAGGTCCTCTAGTTTTGATTGCGCTGTGGTTAAAACCAACGAGTTGAGACTTTTTCAAATTTGTAGATTTATATTACCTTGGTTTATATATACAGCATAATAGATATTATAAATACAGGGTCTCTCACAGTCTGGCTCGCTTATTTCCGCTAACTTATCGTCTTAATATAACATTGTTTTATTGCGCTCAGATAAGAATCTATAAATTATTCTCATAGACTCTGTGCTTCATTGAGTGTTAAACAAACGACAATCTCAGCGCTCTCTTTTGTGTTTGAGAATATGTATGTTATCATTTATAAAAGTTAATGAGTTTCTAGTGTCCGTATCACATTATTATATCTTTATTTTTTCATATCAACATACTAATCATGTTAATCAAATGATTAAAAGTATGAACAAGCAAAGGTTCAGCAAAAATAAGGGAAATTGAAAGTCGTGCATAAAAAGACAAGTAAAAAATTCTAGAGAAGAAGGTTTGACTGTTTATAGGTTAGTGAACCCAACATACACACATGTGCGAAAAAATAAGACCAGTAGGATATTTAATAAAGGTAAAAGATATTATACCCTCTGCAGGGGCAAAGAAATTCTTTATTATAATAACTAACTATAGTAGCTCTTATTATTTTAGTAGTAAATCTATTATATCTGAGCCTGTTAATCATATATTAAGTGTAGGAATCGAAGATGATGATTACAAATATAAAAAATATATTTGAAAATAAATATATTATCGTTTTATGTTATTTATAGAACTGAGAGCAGAGTATTTCGTAGTCTTGCACCCGTCATTGGAGAATTTTTTACTGGTTTATAGAAATTTAAATAAAATACGTATTAAGAGGTGTTTTTTGTTTGCATATATTAAGATTTTCAACAGACAGAAAAATAGTAAGAACATTTCATTAATATTTCGACCACTACGCAATGAGGTGACTTTTTATTTTTTACTATCAGGCTAGTGGCAAAAGAGAGAGAGAGAGAGAGAAACAGACTGAGGGCGAGAGACTGAGTGGGGGAGATTGAGAAAGAGAGTTCCAAAAATTTGTCGAGTTCGCAACACAACGCACAAAATTGTCCCCTAGCAATCTAATACGAGTATTTTATGTGGGTCTTTAATTTTAATCAAAGCAGTGACAGTCTGGAATTGATCGTCGCGTGAGGTGGAAGAGTTTCGAAAGTGGAATTGAAAGTAACCAAAAAAATTACTTTTTGAAATGGTGCTAATAAAGAATAAAGAAAATATATCTCTGCCCAAATACCTAACCGCAAGTTTCTTTGTGGATACGTTGGAAGAGGGATTACGGGAATCAAAAGTTACACTCTATGAGATCCACTTTGAATGGGGTAGCAAGCCGGGTGAAAACTATTGCTCTGAAATCTATCGTGTGCTATTGAACTTTGCACGTTGGGCTGATGGCAAGGAGTCAACGAAAAGAGAGAAATTATCTCTAATTGTGAAAACAATTCCTATCTCGGAGGGCACACAGTTCCTAGAGGATGTGAGTGTCTTCATCAAGGAGAAGCAGACCTATACAGATGTATTGCCACGCTTGGATATTCTCACCAATGGAAGTAAATTCGGTGCCAAGTAAGTAACTAGTAAGAAGGGGAGAGAACCAAGGAAATAAATTGAAAGTAATATCACGGTATTTTAGATATTATCACTCCATAAAGGCGCCTGTGCAGACTATAGTATTTCAGGATCTGAAAGTTGATGGCTTTAGAATAGCTTCCCGAGAGACAGGGTTGGACTGGGCACATGCATCATTGATACTGCAACAGTTGGGAAGGCTTCATGCTACCTCCATGGTTCTAGCAAAAAAGGTAACAAGTTCAACAAAAGCTCGAGCTAAAGAAATATTAAATAACGTTTTATAATTTGCAGAATCCGGAAATAGTGAAACAATATCAAAGTGGAATGCTCAGTGAAGCTACTTTAATGAAAAGTGATACCTTTGAAACTATGTTCAACGGTTACCTTAAAAGCCTTATCAATGTCACGGGCACTTGGCCAGGCTATGAGAAGATTACGAAACATCTTCAACGCTTCTCTGATAACTTTAGAAACAATTGTTGGTCTGCATCCAAACCAAAGCCGAATGATCGTTATGTAGTTCTTAATCATGGCGATATGTGGACTAATAACTTTATGTATGCCTATGAGAACACATCCCAGCCTGACGTGCCAACCCGTGCTATTTTTGTGGACTTTCAGCTCTCTTTTATGGAAGTCCTGGATGCGATGTAAACTTCTTTTTGAACACCAGCGTTAAGTTGGAGTTATTGCAACATCGTCGCGAGGATCTGATTAAGGTCTACTATGAGGCATTCAAAGACGCCTTGGAGTACGCACGCTTTGAACAAATTCCCAGCTATGAGGATTTACTTTGGGAACTGCGCAGTCGTGAGATTTATGGAATATTCGCTTTGTTCGCTTTCCTGCCCGCGGTCACCATGCCCAAAGAACTTTCCCAAGATAATAGTATTGAGAAGATGAATGATGAAAGCTTCAGAGTCAAGAAAATGGAGGCGATATTCTCGCAAAAGTTCCTCAATGATTATCACAAGTGGGCTCTAAAACGAGCCGATGAACTGAGTGTCTTTAATGATTACTAAGGTGATAATCAGCCAGGAGGCAATGGGTTCATTGACTTTAACGACAATGTTAGAAGGCATCGAAGATACACAAATAAACAAAAAATAAAAGACGTCCAGCTGCATAAATCTTTTTATAGACCAGAGTTCAATTAAAATGATCTAACGTGGATGTGATCAATCAAAATACTGTATTTTTTAACTGGGAGAAATATTTTTAGCTTAAGCTGGGAAGCTCTAACGACATTGTCACGCTATGAGAAAAAGGCTTGGATATTTTGCATTAGATTAGAAAAGTTCTGTAATTCTGTTCATAGAATTTGTGCCGACTGAAATTTTTAGAGTTCAATTTTATATCGATTCCTATTTCAATGAGTTGGATTGACCAATGACATAGAGATTGACTTAATGAGAGTTTGCAGGAACAAAACATACGTAGGTCGACTTAGGAAAGCTCTATTTAGGGAATGAGTTTTGCATATACCGTGAAATAAAATTTTGTAATGGAATTAGTTTTTCCTATTAAAGGGCTAAGCTTCCAGATCTTAAACAAACATTACCGAAATGATATTCTTGATGAGCGATCTAGATTCTAGAATCTATTATTATCTTTAAATTGGTTGACAAACGTTGTAAACTTATAATAAACATAATAAATTAGAAACAGGGAATCTTCTAGTCAAACTCTTTTCATCCTGCACTGATTCATATATCCAAAAACTGATTGCATCAAAAGCTGTCACCGCTAATCCAAAATCGAGCGTCGACTCATGGAATGCAAATCTATTAAGCCAATCAACTCGCAAGCAGATGCACCCAAAGATCTTACATTAGGGTCAATTGAAAAGTAACCATAGACAATATTGATTTTCTATATAAAGCGAACAGTTTTGTCTTTGAACAGATTCATAGTTAAAGATAATGTCGGGTACAACGGAGGCACTGCCGCTTTATTTAACGTCGCAGTTCTTTAGACGCACCCTTGAGCATGGCCTGCAACAGCAGGATCTTAAGGTGTTGGATGTCCAGCTGACTGATTTGACCCGTGGCGGAGAAAACTATTGCAGTAACATCTACAGGGCCCATCTCAAGTATCAGACGGCGGACGGGGAACTGGTTGAGTGCTCACTGATTGTGAAGTGTATGCCTCCCGAGAAACAGGCGATCCTGTCACGTCTTCACATTTATAATAAGGAAAGTGTCTTCTATATGCACATTAAACCAAAGCTGGAGGCGCTCATGTGGCAAGCAAATGGAAGCGAAGAACCCTGGACCTTGGGTGCTAAGTAAGTAATGCAGGGAATGCTCTTTACCAGAGGAAATTGGGAATTTAAACCGATACTTATTCTGGGGATAGGCACATTTACTCCACTACACAGCCTGAGCAGACCATAATCTTTGAGGATCTGTGCAGTGAAGGATATCAGTTAAAATGTCGCCAACTTGGCTTGGATGCACCTCATGCGATGCTGGTAATGCGGAAATTGGCTCAGTATCATGCTTTAACGATGGTTATGGCAGAGCATGAGCCTCAGACTATCATAGATCGTTATCCATTTGGATTGCTTCACATGGATGCCATCAAATCGCAGCCTTTCAAACTGCTCTTCGGCACTCAATTGCTTAAACTGGCGGCTCTGATTGACGACTGTGAGGGATTTGGGTCTATATCAAGAAAACTCTATCGATATCACGAACATTTCACGGATCGCGTCCTGAAGTCGGTTTATCCACTGCGTGGAGAGTACAATGTGCTCAATCACGGCGATCTGTGGGTAAACAATATATTCTTCAAGTACGATGAACAACACCAGGTTCAACAGGTGAAGATTGTAAGTACTCAGAGCATATATTCCCTGATTTCTGAGCTCAAATAAGTCTCTTCTAGATTGACTTCCAGCTGTGCTTTTACGGCAGCCTGGGTTTTGATATCAACTATTTTTTGAATACCAGCCTCGAGCTGGATGTGCTGAAAACTCAACGTGAACAACTAATTGATGCCTACTATGATGCTCTGGTGGATTGTCTGAAGAAGCTGCCTTGGAGCAAACCTTTGCCTACTTACGATGATATCTTGGCGGAGATACATGCTCGGGAAGCCTATGGATTCTTTGTGGCCTTTGGCTTCTTTCCGTTGATGAGCATGATTGGGGTCGATTCGGAGGATAATTCCTTAAAGAACTTTCACGATGAAGAATTCGCCAGGCAGAAGGTACAACTCATGTTCGAGGGAAATATACGCACTCTGGAGAGCCTTAAGTTCACGTTGAAGCGATTAGATGACTTGCAAGTCTTCGATTGATCAATTTCATCCAGAAACAACTGCATATGATTACAATTATTACTTAAGCGGTTGCATGTGCGAACTTTTCAATTCAAATAAAATAAAAAATGCAACACTTAAATTGCCCCATTTAATTAACTGTCATTTTGTCATTTAAAGATTTGACGCCTGAGAAAAAATGATTCAAACCTTTATTCTATTTGCAATTGCATGACTTGAGTGTCATTGTCGTCATATAACATATTGTTGAAAGCAAATAACGGAACTATAAATAGAAAAGTTTAACTGCTATCCAGCCTCACGAAAAATTAACAGAGCAAACTATGCATTTAAATAGAATGATATGACAAGAAGAAGAAAAGTTATCTTATACTTAAGATTAGATTAGAGTATTTAGATTATCACAAAAGGTAGAAAGGAGTTTGAATTGTTTAAATGTATAAAGAGGGATACATTATGATATGATAGATACACCCAATAGATAATTTATATTTCTATGCTACAAATATTCATAAGTAACTTTTGAATTGTCAGATTATATTTGTATATTAAAATTATTTTATTTATAATATTAAAATTTATTAGAAGTATGTGCACACAGGGACATCACAATTAGAAAACTTCTCTTTCCAGCGCATCTCTAATATTACTTTCCTACCAGTGCCAAGATAAATGTTTACCTCTCAAGTTATCACTCAATATCAACAGCTAATTAGCAATAAATGTTCTATTTTATTACGCATTTGCACAAACTTAATTGACCTATTTGTATTTTTTTAAAGTACAGGGTCTAAATATATTTTTGTATTTAATCTTAAAGTTGTATCATTTCAAATGGAACACGCTGTATTTTTAAATATTTCATACAGAAATTATAATCATGTGGACTACTTAAACATAGCGTGCGAAAACTAATTTAAAATAATTACGAATAATTAAAACAACAGATTTCGAGTTGAGGTGATCAAGCAAAGAAACATGAGAGAAATTTAGATAATAAGCGATAATTAATGCAAAAAGAACAACTTATTAAAGCCGAAGATTTAATACACTTTAAAACATAAAAACTGATTAGATATGACATATAGATAATATATTTGGAGAGGGTAATATATAGCTGATTCATCATGAGTATCTCTCAAGTAAAGCAAACAGAAGGTATTGCAATCTCTCATATCTGATTGACTCGCCCTGCTAATTGAAAAACTGATTGAATAACAAATAGAGAGTGTTAAATAATAGTAGTTGACATAATCAAAAAAAGGGGGTGGGCCTTGATAAGATAATTTCCTAGTCTCTGGCTGTCTATCAAACGCACAAGTTGATGCTACTCGTATTTATAATGAGATGTAAACCAAAACCGAGAAAATTAAATAACTGGTTTAAAGTATTCCCGTAATGAGTATGTAGTAAAGTCGGTCGCGTGTCATTGTCTCAACAAAACTGTTGTCGAGGGTTAAATTCAATTATATATATATATATAAACAAACACATATATATAATATATTTATATATATATAATTAATGATTATTTACATTCAATACAAAAGCGCTCTATCTGTGAGTATCATATAAAATAAGCAACGTCTCGTCGCCGCTTTTCAAACAACTTGAGATCACAACATGTGCAGCATTGTGTACGATCAGGAGCTGGAGGCATCGCCGCCAAAGCATCTAAATGTTCCCTTCTTTGAGGAAGTACTGGAGACGGCACTCCGAACTTCACGGATTCAACTAATTGGTATCCATTGCGGAATGGGCAGCAGTACCGGGGAAAACTATTGCAGTCAAATCTATCGGGCTCGCATTAAATACAAGTATGAGAACGATAGTAAAGATTCACAGCAGGAGCACGAAATGGCAGTCATAGTAAAGAGTATACCACATGTGGAGTCTGTGGAATTTATACAGGATTTGCAGGTGTATTTAAAGGAAAAGATCACCTACTATGAGGTACTACCACGTCTGGAGCTGCTCCTGCATTGCAAACGCCGCTTTGGGCCCAGGTGAACTTTATTCAATTAATAATAGATTTTTCGCACTCAACTGTTTATTTTCAATTTCAGACTCTATCATTACCTTAGGGAGCCGGAAAACGCGTTGGTTTTTGAGGATCTCAGCCAACTCGGCTATGTGATGGCCTCACGTGAAGAGGGCCTAAATGAGGCACATTGCCGATTGGTCATGGAACGTTTGGCGGAATTTCATGCGACCTCTATGGTTCTGGCAATGCTGGTAAGGTACAAGTACCACACACAGTTAGTCAAATAATTGATTTGACTAAATAATCAATAATACATATTCATTTCTTGGTTCTTTCTCTGATTCTATAAATTCACTGCAGATATTAGATTAAACTAAAAATGTAAATAATAATCTCCATTCAGTTGAACAATTTTTGAAACCAAAAGAGAAAACCGTTAGCTGACAGGCTACACATAACCCAATATAGAATCAACTCACACTTTATTTGATTATTTTTTAGGATCCGGAAATCGTTGATGCCTATGCCGATGGCATGTTGTCGCCACAGGGTCTGGCCAGGGATGAAGGGTTGTTATTACGTTTCTTTACCGGCAATGGACATCAGCTCCACAAAATGGTCAGCAGCTGGCCAGGCTTTGAACGTATTGCAAGAAAAATAGGCAAATATATGGAACACGCGCGTTCAAATTTGGTACGTGCACAGGCCCCGTTGGATAAAGAAATCAAAGTGCTAAATCATGGTGATTTGTGGGTGAATAACTTGCTGTTTAAGTATGATGACTCGCAACAGCTGCAGGACCTGATCTTCATAGACTTTCAGCTGAGCATTTGGGGTAGTCCCGGCATTGATCTGAACTACTTTTTCTACACAAGCCTCAGTTTGGATATGCTAAAGCACAAGCGTCCACAGCTGCTCAAGATCTATCACAATCGACTAGCAGACACACTACTTAACCTGGACATGGGCGTCCCTGTGCCCAGCTATGAGCAGCTACTAGCCGAGGTTCATCGTAGGGAGAGCTACGGCTTCTTTGCCGCCTATGGCATTCTGCCGACGGTGAGTCAGGACAAGACACAAACCGCGGACAACAATTTGGAGAACTTCAATGATCCGGATTTTGCCATAAAAAAGGTGGAACAACAATTTTCTTCTCCCCGTGTAACTGAAACATTGCGCTACGCTTTGCCACACTTTGAACGTGCTGGCGTATTGGATTAAATATCAAGAATAAAACCACCAGCACTCACCTGACGAGGTGTCCTTAGCTTAACTAATGGTTATTGCACAAGCTTAGTTACAAAAAACAAATATTTTGTTTAGTTTTTTAATATAAATACACTTTTCAAACAATTACGCGCACTTTTACACTTATGTTGCCGCACTTTTGCATTTACCGTTGCAATCAGTGTTGCCATATCGATTGATTTTTCGATTGCTCGTTAGAAAACTAGCATTGCTGCCGGACTTTTTCAATTTAAGAAAAATATATGCAAAAATTTTATTATAATTCATTTGATCCACATTAAAATGAGTTAATGAACTCACATTCACAAACCACGATTTTCATCTCATATTTCTTATGGAATTGCAAAAAGTTACATTAAATCGTTTAAATATCATAGCAAATCAGTCCGAAGTTATTGTTCTGGCTGCGAGGAGACTTTACGTTGATGTGTTACCTTACTAAATTAATAAATTATTATTATTTTATTCTACTAAGCTGACAACACTAGCTGCAATCAGTACTTGAGCAGTGTTGCCACACCTGTAGTGTTCATAATGTAAATGCCTACTACATGTGAAATGTAACTGACACAATTTTTAAATTGTCTAAAGTTCAGGAAAGTACAATATATCGTTAAATACATAAGTAATTATGTACTTAAATAAATTCATTGAACTTTATACTTTGTTGACAAAACTAATATGGAAGAGTTAATTAGAACTAGCTAATCAACGATTATGCTAAATGCTCAAAGTTATCAGCTACTTACGCAGCAAGTATTGCAGACAATTCTTTCTAAAAATATATAGTGGGCATTATTTAAAGAGATTTTAAGGCAATTATATTTATTGTCGAATATTACACGTTTTTTGTGTTTACGATTAGATAAAATACAATTTCATATTGGTTAAAATTGCACAAATTGTCTCATTTGTTTTTGAAATCACCATAGAGAATACGCAAAGTAAATGAAAATGCTGATAGAAGCATTTTAACACTTTAACTCAATTGCATATACATATACAAAAAAACTACTTACAATTATTACAAACTTCAATATCATAGTTCACTTCTATTATTTTCGCACAACATTAATTAAAGGCATCATCATCATCATAATGTTTATATAATCATTCAATTTAACACTAGAATTAGGCATAATCGTTACATAAACGCTGTTTGTCGAACCGCAGCTGAAGTTCCCAAACCGATTTATACTCGTAGAATTAAATTTATATAGCTTAATTGACTAAATCTGTACGACTTTACGCTTATGTAAATGTGCGGCTTCTAGTTATTCATTGCTGTGTTCCTTTGTTCCGCGACTTGACTCATGCTGAGTGAGAAAGGGGAGGCGAGAATTGGATGATGCGATTAGCTCCAAACATCGGCTGAGTAGCGTTTCTGGGCTTCCATCTTCTTCAGATACTGCACGGCATCCGCCTCGCTCATGTTGCCCTTTGTGGACAGAATTTTCGTCAGAATATTTCTAACATCCACAGCCATGTTCTTGGCATCACTGGAAATATAAATTAATATTATTGATAGAAGAGATTAAGTTTAATAAGTGTGTTTACTAACCCGCAAATGTAAAAGTGTCCTTTCTTTTCGCCAATTACATCCCATATCAGATCCGCATCCTGTTCCAGCAAATGCTGCACGTAAATCTTCTTCTCCTGATCTCGCGAGAAGGCTGCCTTCAAGGTCAGCGTACCCTTCTTGACCCACTCAGCCAGTTCGGCCTCGTAGATGTAATCTTCGCTGCGCTTGCGGCAACCAAAGTAAAGAACCGACTCTCCCACCGTTTTTCCCTCGTCACGCAGATGCTGACGCTCTTGGATGAAGCCACGGAAGGGAGCCAGGCCCGTACCTGGACCCACCATGATAATGGGCGTCTCTGGCTTTGTGGGCAATCGGAATTGCGATTTGCGAATGAAGACTGGAACCTTGACATCCTCATCGCCCTCCTTGGGTTGCTTGTGCTTGAGATACGTGGTAGCCACGCCCTTGTTAACACGACCCGTGGCCGTCTTATATTCAACGAGCACAGCCGTTACATGCACATCCGTGGGATGCAGTTTGGACGACGATGAAATGGAATAGTAACGTGGTTGCAGACGAGGCAGCAACTCGCAGACATGATCCAATGGCGGTTTGCAGGACTTGATGTCCTCCAAAATGTGCACCACATTACGGCAGGCATCCTGGATCCAGCTCTGGTACTTCTCCTTGCCCTCGGGCGTCAGAGAGGCCATGCTGCGCAGCAGCTGCTTGTCCGTCTCGTCCGTGCAGTACTCGGCCAACTCCTTTAGGATGTGCGTACGAGGTATGGCAGTTATCTCCAAATAGTGCGTCAGGGCAGTGCGATAGGTGGTGGGACAGGGGAATGGATGCTTCTTGCTACTGTCCGTATCGGTGTTGATCAGCGAGAACACCGTATCCAAGTCAGCAGTACACAATTGGCCAAGTTTCTCCACCAGCGACTTGTCGTTGATTGGATACATTGCCACATGGTCACCGGCATCATAACGCATCTTGGAGCCATCAATGTTCAGCTCGATGTGCATGCACGAGCGACCGCCGCCCTTGTGCAGCTCACGATTGACACGGATGGGTGCCAGGTAGGGATTCTTGGCATCAAACGGTGGTCGCTGATTCTGCATGGAATGCAGACGGGCAATTTCACCCGTGTAAATGCGATCCGGCTGCACATCGGGCTGTTCCAACAGACGATATTGACGGATCAACACCTCCTCGCCGCTTCCCTCAATGCCAAAGTGATCACAGACGGCGGGCCAGAAGCGATCCTTCCACGTGATGAAGTCATCCTCAATGCTAACAATGATTATTCATATAAGTACAAATTGCTCTCTAATTATCAAGAATTATATTTCCACTTACTTGGCATCATCGTCACCTAGTCCGAGCTCGAAAACGCGATTGGCGCCGAGTTCCTCCAGACGCTTATCCACATAGATAGCGACTTTGTTATAGTGCTCGTAGGTTTTGTTGCCCAGGCCAAAGACCTGTAAACAAAGCAAAACAATATAAATGTTATAACAATTATGAAGCACATGATGATCTATTACCCCATGCTGGGCTTTTGTATTTATGCGTTGTGTTGTTTTATTACATAAATCATTTAACAGACAGATCAAAGTGCGTCTCGTACATTGACGCGTGCCAAGGCCAACGACGACGCCGGCGCCGCCGACGACAAACGTGTTCAACATTGCCGCCCAGTTTTCCTTTCCGCAGTAGCCGCAGTCGCAGTCGTAGTCATAGCCGTATGTGTTTCACATGGCAATGTTTTCATTCAACATTTCGAATTATTGTAATTATCAGCATTTCGCATCACAAGCAAAACAACAAGAAAACCGTAAACAATATTGCGCAACAGATGTCTGGAGAGTTTGCGTGTGCACGTTGTAATAATAACAGCTGTTACGTGACAGTGTGACCAGTTAATTTGATTGGTACTAGTGTTGTCATTTTAATCATTTTATTGCTAGATTTAGCATTTGGTAATTGAAGAACATATACAATTTGGGGAAGTGGTATAAGTGGGAAATCTAGTTATCTATTTTTGAAAAACTACTTGTCTACCTTCGATAATTTAATTATAGTTATTTGGCGCTGTCAAGTTTAGTTTCTCTTGATCAAATTTTTAATTTCTTTATTTCATAATCGTGATTTTGCATTACTGTACTCTATAAAATTCTTCATCTAAAACTGCTCAAAAACTTGGCAATTATTTTGGCATATTTAAAAAAAAAAAAATGTTGGCAACACTGATTACCACATCTGTTATTCAGTTTACAGAAAATTGCTGGGCAATGTAGGAGAGCCTACCAGGCACTTGCTGTTAACTAACAGCAAATTTAACATGGTGTGACGTCATAAACCAACTGCTTCTCAAAAAAATCAACAGCAAAATTTCAAAAATTATAAATTTTAAGCACGTTTTCAAACCAAAGGCAGTCTATTTTATAAATCATATTGAAAATGAAATTTATATCTATTATACTTAATTGAAAATAAAATAAAATCTAGCTGCAGCTGTTTTTTAACTGTTTATATTACATTTTTGTTTTTAATTTTTGTTAAGTAAATTACGCAGCCATATAAAAATATGCCAAATTAGTTTTTTGTGTATTTTGAAGAAAATATTTTATATGCAACTTTAAATTGAAACTTTATATAACTTGATATTCATTTGTTTAATCTTAACCTTGAGTGGTGGCCCTATATACTTAAAAGGTCTTACATAGGAAATGAATTAAAAATAATTGAATATAAAAAAACCTGTATTTCAATTTTAAATCAATCGTCTTTGTTTTTAAGAGTTTTAAAGTTGCACAACAAGAGACACTTGGGTAATAAAAAAGTTCTTTTATTATTTTAATTGCATTTTGTTAAGTTGGTTTTCTGATTTTGCCTTATTGTAAGTAATTTAAATAAAGAATATTCATAATATATAAAGTATATTGCAATTAAATGAATTCCTGCTAGATAATATATGTTAATAAGAATCAATCACTTTAACTCAATGGAAAAGCTTAAGTGAATTGTTAAGAAACTGTATTTTACAAGTATCTATTAAAGCAGTCTGTATCTGTCTGTATCTATCTATGAAGCAGTCTGTAATATTCCCACCGTATTGCCTACTCAATTTTCTGACACGTGCTACAAATCGATGCTAACTGCAGTGTGTAATAAATATTTTAATCTACAATGAATGCCCTCCAAGCAAGAGTGAACACTTTTGTTTCGGCTGACAGTTTTTACTTCCTGCTTTTCAATATCAACAACAATTTCTACAAACCGCTAACGTTTGGTATTGATTTTATCTGTTATATGTTATTATTATTATTTATGCTTCGATTGTTTATAAAATACTCAGACGAAAACAATATTCGACTAATTACACATTCGACACGGGAATACTATAATAGATAATGGTTTGCTATCAACATGCCAATGCTTGATAAGAGGAATAGACGAGAGCGGAAAATTTGAAGGACAGGGGACTGAGACTACTGAGACTTATCAGTGTGTTAGATTATATGTATGTACGAACTATGCACTTACCGCATAATTTAGACCCGTTAGATCAACATCGCCGTTAGTAATCCACTCGTAGAACTCCATGGCATTATCAGTGGGATCACCCTCGCCATAGGTGGCCAAACAAAAGACGGCCAATGAGTTTTCAATGTCCTTAAGTTGCAGCAATTCCTCCATATCACATTCCTCGGGATCAGCTACCATGCCCTTAAGCCGATAACGAATACCCTCTTTGGCCAGACGACCAGCAAATTCCTCACCGGTGCCTGTCTGTGAGCCATAGAAGACAACCAAACTGCGACCCGATGCCTTCAGTTTCTTGATAAACGAATTATCCGTCGATGTGGTAGTGCTCACTGTGGTGGGCCTATCGAAACCGAAGGAAACTCAATTAATATCCGGTGACTTGTAGTAAGTTTCAGGTTTTTCTTATTTTGTAATAATTTCAGGCAACTTACTGTATGGAATAACTGCGCACAGGTTCCTCCTCCTTCTTGCGGCTGCGCAGGAAATAAAATGCCGCTCCACCGATCAGCACTGCCAGCAGTGCCACATCAAGTAATCCTAGGAACGGTTCATCTCCACTAACTGCGGCAGTTGCTGCTGCTGCTCCATCAACTGGGAGCTCACTAGCCATGGTTTAAGGTCTGACTGCAAAAGAGATACAAATGAAAAGCGAAACGTTGTGTGTTAGATTTGTTGAGTTTTGCATACACTTTACGCTCGAGCCCGAGAACTTAACGGGGTGGGCACTGAGAAAAGGGGGGTATCAAAATTTACATATGGCACTTTGATCATACACAATTTAATGTATGCCACGTAAGCTACAATAGAAAATAGAGCTACCTAGTACAGTCTTTGGAGTCTATTTTACATGCGACCGACCGGAGGCGCCTAACGGCAAACGAGCTTCCGCACTTGTTCTAACGGTACTCACACAGTTTCTATTTCTCTATCTCTATCTCTTTCTTGCACTCGCACTCAAAAGCACATTGACATTGACACTGTAATGCGTTTTAAATGACTTTCGCCTTGTCTATTAACACAACTACTAATATTTGTATAATAATAGCATACATCTTTTCACTTGCGGTTAATTAATTTCATTAATTTCATTTAGTTTTCAATTTTAATTGCCAATTGACGCAACTCAAAAAATGACGCTCACCTTCGTCTGTTCGACTTAACAGCACTTTGTTAACTAACAGCACTTTGTTAACTAACAGCACTCTGTTAACTAACAGCTACATAATCTGGGTCCTAAGGTTTTAAAAGACTCAAAAACGCATCGTTATCAGCCAGCTGCAAATTATTATCACTCTGGCACAGCAACAAAAAGCAAAGTTTCAAATTATCGATTGATAACGAACGCGATTTCAATTGAAATGATGAAATTATCAGCAGCTTTTTGGCAATGTTCAACCGTGCGTAAACAAAGGTGCGAGCAATGACCACACAAAATCTATTTTAATACATATTGAAATATATATTTAAGTTTTGTTTACAATGTTTGTGCTTTAACCCTTTATCTACAGGTCTATGAGATGTCGAGAGTGTCATCAAGACTTCCGAAAATTGAATACATGCATATAGTTATGATTATATGATCACCGTTACAAAAATAACTTTTTAGTTGTAAAGTAATGTAGAAAATGTGAAATTTCCTTAAAAATTGATACAATTTTAATCAAAATGAAGAAATAAGCGAATACAACTTGGGGACAAATTGATTCTATCTACATAGATATAGTCATGACTCAAAATTTTTCAAGTTTCGGTCACTTTCTTAAACTAATGAAAAACTCCCACATTTTTTACTCAGAAACTATAAGAAATTTAAATATGAAACTTTAACCCAATAAAACCCATACGTTAATGATCATTCCCGCATAACTACCTAAAAAATCGAATTTTTCAAAGAGAATTAAATGTTCCTGAAATAAACTTCTGCGATTTTTTTAAGAAATGTTATATGAAAACTTTAAATTTTATCCAATTCACCCAACTAAACTTTTACATACTTAAGTTGAATTGAATAGAAATTATATATTTTCAAACAGTAAGTAAGAGTATTTAACCTTCGGCATTGTGAAATTTATTTAGCTATTCTTTCTTTTTCATTTTTTACCTGCCTCACAAATTGAAAGTTAAAGTACTTGACCTCGACGAGCACGTGGTATTTATTATGTGCTTGCTTTTCTAAAGTTTGCATATATTTTTTTAAAATACACATTTAAGATACTTCTCAATTCGAAAGATATTAACTATTTGTCATAAGGAATGATTGTGATTCAACTAAATCGATAATCTCTGACCCAGACTTGTGCAGGGAGCTGACAGACAATCAGTCAATCATAAAAAACACGTTGACGTTGCACCTTGAATTCTGAACAGGTTTTTATTAATGTCTAATGTGTAACCGTATGTGTGTGTGTGTGTATTTCGACAAGGTGCGTTTGTATTTTTGCATAGAAATTGATCGTGCAATATTTAGTTCTTGTTGCTGTTGCTGTGGTCAACAAATGGCAAAAAATAAATATTAAACATGTGACAACGTCGACAACGAACGACGCGTATGCAAATATATCGTATCGGTTTTCGTAGTGTTTTGTCGTCTTCCATGGATTAGGAATTAGGAAAGGTGTTCTATGGTCAATCGAGTACTCCACACAATCGATACACGGTGACAGCACCAGCCACAACAACAACAACAACAACAACAATGACAATGGCAAGTGACCACAGCGCGGAACAACTGATCAACTTTTTGGGTCACAATTAGCAAAGTGTGTGACGCCATCGGATTCACAAATGGGGACTCGAATCTTGTCGGCAGTCGTATATAATGAAGGGCTGAAAAATGACAAAGCTTTGCTGTATAATTAGAGACTGAAACGAGCGGGAAGTTAACACAATCTGACAAAGATATTCCCGAAATATAAGTATTTACAAATACCAAAATTTATTGAATATGTAAACATTTCAAGTAATTACAAAAATTTTCCAGTTTAACTCTAGAATTCGTAATAAATTAACTCCGATAACTAATATTTATTTTTTTTAGTCTCACTTATAAACTTATTCTCTGCCTTTCGTCATATAACAAATGTGTGTCATATCTGATTTGACTTTAAGTAATACATGTTGTATATTTTATCTAAGCATATGTTAAACTTAAGCTGAAATCCAAGTTCTGTAATCTTTACACAGTATTTTATCTTTTTAAAAAAGTTTAAGATTTTAAGTACAATTTGATAAAAATGCGACTGTAAATGTTAAACACTGAACTTTAGTTTAAATAAAATAATAAAACAATAAAAACGTAGTGAAGTGGAATTATGTACAGAACCAGAATTCGCTCTTAAATTAAAGATAAGAAATAGCTATAATGTTTTTATTGTAATTGTTATAAAGTTTGTGTTATAAATTTAATGATAAGCCCAAAAGATACGATTATTCATTCACTCAACAGAAAGGTTAGGAACCTTAGTGAACCCTTTTAATTTTGGAATTTCAACAATTTCAATGTACAATCTGATTTTATCTGATCAAATGGGATTCCTCCATAACAATGAACTCAACTTGTGAGATTATCTTGAACCTAGGCATAGGCAAAACGAGCCCCTTGCAAAAATACCCCCTATTTGAGAGTAGAAACGCATGCTGAGTGGGCGAATTGTGAAGTCGGTTGCCGAGGGAGGTTACATATATAGACTAGTAAATCCTAATACGATGTGCCTACGTGTTCAAGCTTCGAGTCATTAAACAATATAGTAAGCATGAGTTAGCAGTTTCTTTCTCTGTTTGAATTTTGTTATCGCTATGAAATGTTGTTGTGATTTTAAAACTTTTAAACTGCTTGCCTCGATTGTGGGGTTATTCAAAAGTTTTGTTATTTTGCAAATATTGGCCAAAACTACTTTAATTATCTGGTAGTAGATCGTACAGCTAACATTCTCTCGACTCACACAATTTGGATACACTAAATAATCATTTGAACAGTCGCCTTTATTTGGTTCAATGTCAAATCTATCGGGCAAGTGTATTTTGAGTTGATCAATAACACGAAATGTGCAAAGTGGAAACTACGAATTGGCAAAAAAAAGAAAAAATTCGTACAATAAAATATGAATAATACATTTTTAAAAAGGGAAAGCAAACCCACAAAGCTAAAATATTTCTTTATATTCAAATTAAAATTTTTAATCCACAGACTGTTAATTAATCCCTAACTATCTAACAAGTATTTCTGTTTATCTACAGCTTTCGATATCTCAGCTCAGCTGTATTTAACTGATAATAAACACAAGAACAGCTGAAAGCGAAACACAAGAAAACAAGTTTTTTATTGTAATCAAACAAGTATATGTATCTAACGGATTGCATCAGATTGAGAATACAACGAGAGATTCAGTAATTGTCAGTTATATATATTAATATTTTGCTTTTTGTTTTGGGCGTGCCTCTAATATTTCACTAAAAAATAAAGACTTTATTGAATTAAATTGCACTTAAAAGCGAAACGCATGGTTCGTTGGCGAGAAGATCGTATATGAGGGGAGAGGGTACAGAGTGTGAGAGCGAGACACTCTGGTCAAATGTAACCTCAAATTTAACAAACATGCAACCTGTTTAATAGGCACAATCCACACACACACACTCTGATGACAGAGCAGTAGCAACAGGTAATGAACTTTACACTCCATCGGTAACATTTGTTTGTCTCGCTCCCACACACGTAGCTCTCAATCAGTGGAGGCGTGTATATGTATATGTATATATGTGTTTGTGTGCAGGTATTGATCTCTTATTGTTGCTGTAACCTTGACCATCAAATGCCAAACTCAAAATTATCAATCAGCTCAAGATTATAATGTGTATCTATAATGCGTAGAGAACTTACACTGTGTGCGTGGTTTACTTTGAAAACGATCCCTCTGTTGAATTGTTTGTGCATGCGCCTTAAATGATTTTTACAGATTTGTAAGTTTGTATTTTTTGTTTTCGATTTTTCTCTATTCCGCTGTACACGTTTTGCGTTGACGTTGCGCGAGCGCTTAATTTGTTTTATTTAGTTTAAATGGAAGCCACGACGACGGGGACGACGACTGCAACAGTCGTATAAGCGCACTTATACATACATACGCATATGTATGTAAGGCGTGTGCACAGATATGATATGTTTGTATCGGACTAATCACTGCGTAACGCGTGTCTACGTCTTCGTTCAGCTGTTGCTCGTCGACTAATGCCGGCTAGAGCTGTGTCGCTCGACTCGGAACTGGTAAGTGAAAGCGATGTAGCCTTTTTTCGGACAAATCTGTCCTGTTTTTAAGAGTCAGAAAAGATTATCTCACCACAAGAACTGGTCTTTTTTTAAGGGACAGATATTGCCAGCACTGCCAAAGAGAGAGAAACAATAAAATTGGCACTAAAAAACGCAGAAATTGGCGCTAAAAAAGCGAATATTTGAGGCTATTTCCAAGTACTTTCCTCGAATAAAATTGATCTAGTTTATAATTACAGTGGTTTATCTAAACATATTCTACTTAATTACTTAATATTACTTACTTAATATTATTCTTAATTGTTTGAATTTACTTTGTTTATTAATTACTAAAATTAGCCCCACCAAATCTCAAAATATAGGAACCACTGATTGTTCATTGCCAGAGTTCGAAAAGTAATCACCATGTCAAATGGTGGTGCTAAAGAACAAAAGATGGTGCCACCACCGTTTTGAAGTCTGGCAATCATGTGGTCCCACTTCTGATTGGAATTCGTCCGTATATTTGAGTTTTTTGCGTAAACGAGCTTTCTTACCCGAGAGTGCGGAACAAAATGATTGAGCTAAGATTTTCCCTGAATTTCCTAGGCTTTTTAGACTTACTTTCTTTCAGGTTTTAAAATGTTCCTTCAAAACGTTGGCGCCAAACACCAAGGCTGTCCCTTGTTTCACAACGGCGCGCCATCTGTTGTGTGTTGAGTGCAACAAACTAGCTAGCAGCAGCGCCATCGATAATTGTGCATCGATAGCACCATCGATAGAATTGCAGTTCTACTTATTCGATACCACTGCTAAAACTACTCTTTCGTTTTAGTTTTTTTTTGTTAACTCTTTTATTTATTATTTGGAACGAGTTTAATTAAGTTTTAATTATTTAATTTTAATGCTCAACGTGTACACAAGTGTGTTCTATTCAAAGTGCCTTACAAGCTGTACACAAACAGCTTGAAAAAACCAGGAACAAAAACCAATTGTGTAATTTACATGCAAATGTCGTTGGTACCTGCTGGCCAACAACAACAGCTCACTCAAAACCAACAGCAGCGTGTCTCACGCATAAGCTCCACACAACGGCACGGAAATGCCACTAAAATTCTTTAAGAAATGTCGACAATATAATGTGACGTCCAAAAGTTTATTTGTTATATCTGTGCACCATTTGCTAGGTGAGTGAGCGAGTGTTTGAGTGAGAGTGTGTGAGTTTGTGTGTGTGTACGCGGGGGCGTATCACCCTAGAAGAAAAACAATTAACCAGACCCAAATAAAAGAAGAAGAATATCAATAACAACGGCGCCTCTCGGCGCAAGTGTACAAGTTTCAATTACAACAGCAACAATTACAATTACAATAATGGCAAATAGCAAGAGCAACAACTGGTGCCTCGGCGCTTTTACACTTGTTGATTTATTTAGTCATTTGCCCGTTTTTAATTGGAAACATATAATTGTGTGTTATTTTTATTATGGCCAACAACGGAATGGCAGATAAGCAATGAGTTTATCTTTGGCTTTCGTTATGACCAGTTTTTTGGAATTCGCCTTTGCCAAAACATATCAAAAGCAGCAACAACAACAACAACACTAACAGCTATTTTATTATATGTGACTTGTTGCGCCACTGTTAGTTAACAGGCTTATGTTAGAATGACACTGACTGAAATTGACATCCTGTAAACAATTTAACAGTGAGTGAAACTCAAATTGGGTAATTTCGTTGAAGTTTAAAAATGCTTAACAAATAAACAAATTTAAGCTGAAGCTTTGATACAATTTGATCCAACCAAAAAACAAAATAAAATCTCAATTTACTGTATTAATCGATTCTAAGCAAATATTTTTTTAACATTAAACAGACGCTTGGAATTTTAAGCAAACATACAAAAAAGAGACTTCTGAGTTTAATAAATAAAATAATATGCTTAGTGCTTTTTATATAGAACATTTAAAGTTATTATAAATTTTGAGATATTTAAAATAAATCTAAAAGATTTTAAAACTTTTTTAACTAAATCGGAAAGCATATCAAACTTAATATTTGTTTTTATTTTCGATCTAAATTTTATTGACATAAATAAAAGAAATTAAGTAATTTTATTTTAAATAGTAGAAATTTAAAGTTAAAAATAAAATAATATAATAATAATTAGAGGATTAATTTTAAAATTTAATTAAAAAACTTTAATCGTTTTGATCACTGCATGAAACAATGAATTTCAACAATTTCCGTCGGTGGCTCAATAAAACGTATAAGGCAAAAGGCACAAAAAACGATTAGACAACAAAAATATCTGTGTGCACATTAGCATATTTGCGCGTGCTCTGTTGTCAAGCTATATTATTGTTGTTGTCATTCTTTGAGTTGTTGTTGCTGTTGCTGTTAATGTTGTTGTGGTATTGGCTTTGGCTTTGGCGTTGACTTTGAGTTTAGAGTTTTATCTGTGCACGTTTTTATCTAGAAAATGTATCTTCTTATCCAACAGACAGCTCAAGCACCGTCGATTGCACGATCAGCTCGGAGAGCAAGGGTCAGGAGTGTTTGGATAATGTGTGCCAACGTTTGCTCATCCAACAGCCAGAATTCTTTGGTCTGCGCTATTTGGTCAAGGACAAAGAGGATGAATACAAGTGGATCGATCTGGAGCGTTCGCTGAGTCGTCAGCTCGAGAAATATGCAGCGGCTGCGAAAATGTATCTACGTGTCCGTCATTATGTGACGACTGGAGTGAGGCATCTTACGGATGAGGCGACACGTTTCTATTACTTTCTGCAGCTGAAGAGTGACATCTACGAGGGAAGGATTGCCTGCGATATTCGCACGGCAATCCTGTTGGCCTTGTATTGCCGTCAGGCAGAGTACGACAGCTATCAGGGCGATAAGCAGTCCAAGGATTATCTGAAAAAGTCTCTGGTGCTGCCACGCAACATGCAGGGATTGGCCAACGATGACAGCATGCTGGATGGCCTCATTATGGAGGTGCTGCAGCAACATGCGGGCTTGGCTCATCTCAATCAATGTCAGGCCGAGGAAATGTATATACAATGTTGTCAGCAACTGGACGGATATGGCGAGGAGCGTTTCGCAGCGAAGGATACGCTTGGAAATGATTTACTCCTAGGCCTGGCCATCAATGGAATGGTCGTGAATGCGGACAATGGCAGACAGTACTTCCCCTGGAAGGAGTTTCACACAGTGACCATTGACAAGCGAACGATTAAAATTGAACAGAATAAACTCGATGGCGATGGCAGCATTGTGGGCAGTTTCATCTTCAGTGAGGCGGACATTGCACGTTACTTTTGGAAGCTTTGCATAACCCAGCACAAGTTCTTCAAGCGTTACATTGACACGGACACACCCTCGAGCATGGGCAGCAGTGGAGCGGATATGGAGAGTAACAATGGTGTCTCCATGGCAGCCGATAGCGTTGGTTATGTGGAATATGATTATGTTGCTGCCGCAGAGCAACAGCAACAACAACAACAACAGCAGCAGCAACAGCAGTTGCAACTTCAACAGCAGCATCAGCAACAACAGCAGCAGCAGCAATTGCTGTCCTCGAACATTTCCCTTGCTGCCAGCCACAGTCAATTGCTCGGACAGAGCAGCAGTTGCTTGGACCTGAGCAACAACAACTTGCACAGCAGCAACAGCATGTTGCACCACAATAACAATAACAACGGTAGCAGCACCCTCAATACCGATACCCATGAACGGGAACGCCTCAAGGCTATGCTGCCCACATATCGTCCTGCTCCGGACTATGAGACGGCCGTGCAACTAAAATATCGCACGCCATCCGCAGAGTTGCACAATGTGGCATTGGCACTTGCCACGCCCGGCAATGCAGCCGCCTACTATGCGGGCTCTCAGCCCGATGTCCACAACTCGGCGGTGTATGGAGAGAGTTTGCTTTTTGGCCATCATTTGACAGCTGCCCATCGGTATCCGGATGTGGCACAGCCAGCAGCGGCGTTGCATGCACATCATCATCATCTCAACTTCTATCAGACACAGCAGCAGCAGCAACAACAACAGCAGCCAGCTGCCTATTTGGAGCTATCGCAGCGCATGCACATGATGCGACACAAGGCGCCTCCACCGTATCCGGTTAATCGCCTGAGTTCCTCATCTACTCCGGATCTGGCAGTTGCCACACCACGTCCATTACAGGGTTATCGGAATTATGTGTCCGGCTCATCGCCGGATCTTGTTTCCAATCGAAATCTGCTCAATGGCGGCCAGTTTGTCGCCTTGGCAACAGCAGGCGGGAGTGGAGTACATGGTGGCAACATGCCGACATCTTCGGGTGCCACCATGTTGCATCAGTATCCATATATTGGCCTCATGGGTCACTCGCAGCCATATCTGCCACCGCATGGCACCTTCGAGAACCTCAACATGATCGAGGAGCAGCCGTCCATTATGTCCCAACTGCGTCAGTCGGCCATGAGTCAAGCAGCCGCTGCAGCAGCTGTCCAAAGGTAAGAAAAATAGTGGAGACTTTCTAATTGATACTTAGGATACTTAGGATACTTACAAAATTGAGAAATATTTATTTAGGATTAACAATTTTAGAAATCAAGAAATAGGTTTCTGTGAATTTCAGGATGAACATTTAAATAAATCATAAATTTAAATAAAAATTTACAAGTTAGGAACAAAAATTCGAATAAATTTAATTGAAAGTTCGTCAAATAGCAAAAATAGTTATATTTTAATAAAAGCAGCAACTTGATAAAATACTTTGCGAGTTCTGCTTTTGATCTGAAAAGAAATCAGCCATTTGTATATTATGTGAAAGCTCGATATCTCAAGCCATTTGGCCTTCAACGTGATGTGTCAGTGAGGACGAAGAGTTTTATATATTAAGATAGATTACTAAAATAAATGAAACCAAAAATATGAAAAATATCCAAGAGGATTTACATACTAGAAAACTGATACAGAAATATTCTTTTTAATACCATCCTTATATTGGTTTCATTAAATTGTATATCTACATATTTTACAGTCTAAGTTTGTTTAATTCACCCAAAAATAGTTATAGTTTGCGTAAGGCATCGATATGCTTGTAATTTGTGCTAATCTTATCCATCTTTTAGTTCTCCAACTTTGCCTCCGAGTGGTTATCGCAGCTCGGCTCCTCCGCCGGCGAGCAGCCCGCAACCAGGAGGAGCAGCGACGCCGACACCAACACCGCTGCAACGGAGCGTGATGAATGGCTCTATTGAGCCCATCTATGAAAATGTGCCACTACCACAACGGGCCAGCGGCGGCAGCAGCAGTGGACATGCCAATGCGGATACAATGCGCCAACGTGCCTCGTCCATACAGTCAGCACCACCGGGCGTGGCACCTGTGCCCGCTGCACGGCATGCCAACACTCCGAGCAACAACAACAATATTGTTACGGTGACTGTGAATGCACAGGCGGATGATGAGATTACCAGGAATATTAAGAAATATGGCGCAGATCGAGCGGCTAGCACAGAGCTGCAGTTTCTGGAGCCGCAGGCGCCCCAGCGTACAGCTCGTGCTGCAAGTGCGGCACCAGCAATTGGTGCCACGCCCCCGCCACGTCAACATCGTTCTACTGCCAGCCTGAACAAGACTACGGTGGATGTGATTTTACCAACGGGTAACTCACTGCATCAGCAATTAAGTGCCATGAATCTGTCTGCCAATACATCTGCGTCCACATCATCCATGTTTAATTCGACCCTGGATACCACAGGTTCCTCGGCGGCCAGCAAAGATGTGAAGCGTCGTCGACGTTGGAATATTCTGTCACGGAGCAAAACGCCGGATAAACAAAAGTCCGCAACGTTGGGACGTGAAAAGGCAAACACCTCTGCGGCTCAACATGCCAAGTTGGCGACCAAAATGAAGCTGGCCCAAGACGATCTCAATCTACCGCATCGTTGGTCGACAGGCGTGACCAGACCACAGCCCATATCGGGGCAGTATTCCAAGGATAAATTGGTGAGTCAGCTTCACAGTGTCATACAAAATAAGAAGGAAACGATAATAATATGTCCTACTCTCTTGCAGTGCCAGATATTAAACGATAAGCTGCAGGATGCACAGCTCTTTATGGAGTTCGAACGCATACCCAAGAGACGTGAGCATGCCCAATACGATTGTGCGCTGCTCGAGGAGAATGAGCTTAAGAATCATGATCCCAACTTTCTGCCATACGATGATAATCGCGTTCGCCTCACACCGTCCATGGACAATCGACATGGCTATGTGAATGCCTCCTACATATCGGTGGGTTCGCTTAATTCGCCATTAACTTTTATAATTATTGTATTTCTTGATGAGAACGTCAAGATCTGTTTCACGTACTAAGATTCTATAAATTTACAAATATTTTTTGTTTACGCAGGCCACAGTCGGAACGAAGCAGCGATTTTATATTGTCGCCCAATCTCCGCAGGAGTCGCAGACGATGCGCATCTTCTGGCAATGCGTGTGGGAGGCAGATGTTTACTTAGTGGTCCAGCTGACAGAGGATAAGAGCTACATACCGCGTAGCAGTCAAGAACGCATGGAGTTTGGTCAGGTTAGTTGGAGATTAAATAATTCAAATCGATAACTAATCAATTTGTTCCACTGTCTTGTCACAGTTCCAGGTTTATCAGGAATTCTCACAAACCACAGATCGCTGCACCACCAGCAAACTGCGCTTATATCATGCACCTTCGCGTCGTTATCGCTCCGTGTGGCATCTGCAGTACGCCGATTGGGCGGAACAGAATTGTCCACGGGATGTCAATCACTTTCTCGATTTTCTCGAGGAACTCAACTCAGTTAGATTGGCATCGATCGACGAGGTGCCGCCAGGACACAATACCAATCCGCCAGTGCTCATACATTGTCTGGAGGGTGGCGGACGTTCCGGTGTGACATTAACAGCGGATCTATTGCTTTATACGCTGGATCACAACGAGGTATGATTGCTTCAAGTATATAAAATATACAATGATATCTAAATGTTGTCAATATCTTTCAGGACTTGGACATACCGCGTGTCATTGGCCAGTTGAGGCATCAGCGGGATAGCATTATACCATCACTTGCGCAATATAAGTTTATCTACAATCTGCTCATCACCTATCTGAAACGAACGAGATTGATCTAGACTCTAGACTCGTCTCCCAACATTGGCTAATCGTAGTATTTTTGCATCTTAAGATTAGCCAATGAATAACTAATCAAAAATCGAACAACTTTCTTGTATCCAAGCATTAGATAAAGACTTGCTTTTCATATTCTCCATTAAAATAGGATACGGCAACTGTTCTTCCAATGGGGCAGCTATTATATATTATATACTATATTATATATACCACCATTTGATCATACTATTGTGTATTTACGTTGTGATCCCAATTGTTTATGCATAAGCCTTGAATTTGTTACCAACTTTTAAGAGCTCCTCCGCCCCACTACAAAACTAACATTTGTGTTAATCATAGTGCTTAGGTTTAAAGCCAAATTATTTATACAATTTTTTAACTGATCCAATTGATATGTATGCATATGATTATGTAACGCAAAGCAATAAAAATTGATTATTTTAATAAATTTTGCAATAAATTTCTATTCGAAATCAAACTCGTAGGGGGTTTTATTTTTAAATACTGTTTGTATTTGATTTCCAAAGTAATCTGTATAACATATATCAATATTATATATATTTTTGACATATATAATACACACACATATTGTATCTTAAATTAATTACATTGAATTGAATTTAAGATTTGAAATGATGTGTAAATGTTTAATTTATATAAGCAAGAATTCTTTCTTGTATTGCGCTTTTATTGGGGGAATTTTCTTAAGTCGAATTTCAGATAATGTGATTCGAAATCAGAAAGATGATATGCCTTTTGGAAAATGGTAGTCAATATGCAGAAAATAGAAAACGAAGAAAAAGCCTCTTAATCAAAGAATTTGTGTTTCAGTTAGAAAAGTCTTAAGTATATTGTGAAATCTTTTGAAGTATTGCTAGATAGCTTTTATCTTTCAGTCTATCCAAAAGATCTATTAAGATGTACTCCCCCAACTTTAAAATCAGCGCATTAGCATTTGTTTTTTTTATGAGATTTTTACTTTTAATTAAAATTTAATTTAAGCGATAAAGCACAAACATTATTTTCTTTTACATTTAATTTAATTGTAAGCCATAAAAAGCAAAAAGATTACGTTATTTTAACTTAAACATAAAAGAGCACAATTATACATCAAACATTTAGCGTTTTTTTTGATTCTTTCGTTTTTTTTCTTAATAATTTTTGTAGATTTTTTCATTATTTATTTTTCGGCCGATTGGGCTGCATTTTGTTCAGGTTTGTATATAGGCAATGTATATATATAGAGATTTCTTGTATATAGTCGTATGTATATATATATATATATATAATGTATATTTTATATGTATATAACAGGCAATTGCATATATACACACGCACACAAAAATATTGGAGTTCTTTACGTGTGAGGAAAATATGTTTACAAAAAATTATTTTTATTATAATTATTTCGAGTCTCAGGTTTTAGGTTGTTTTTGTTGTTGATTCTGGTTGGTTTCGATATTCTTGTACTATCATTCGTGTTTTGTTTTGTCTTTCTTGTGTTTTACATAAATTGCATTTGTCTTTTCATTGTGTTGATTAAATAATAATAAATTCAACGTTTGGAAATTATTCGAAAAAATCTGTCTGCTTATTAACTAAATATTTGGAATTGGAGCGAAGGTTTTTTCATTGATTTGAATATATGTAAATGTAAATATATATATGTATGTATATATAGAGATTTATATATAAAACTAACTTGTACATAGAGCTAAAGTATACGTAAATGGAATACAAGCGAGTGAGTGAGTAAATCTCAACTCGTTCTTGTTATTTTCTTTTTTTTTTGTATTTTGTTGTCGTGCTGGGCAATATATTGAAATTGTCTTTTTTTAGTAATAATTTTTTTTATAAATGCCGACTAAAAGTCTTGAAAAGAGTTTTTGATTGCAAATTCTGTCTTTCTTTTTTTTTTTGATTGATTGATTGAGTCTGCTGGATTTGGTCTGCCTGCAGACGTTTCATTCATGCATTTGAGAAGGCAACAACTTTGTGTATAATTCATTGGCTTTTTTCTTGTGTGTGAGGAAAATGTTTACAAAGAATTGTGCTAAATTAAAGTTAATCGTAGGCCACTTAAAACAAAACGTACAGCGAAAACTAAACTTTATGCGCTTAAACTAAGAATACGTGACAAATGGGTGTTCGAACGTTGACAAATGGGATATGAATATGTATGGATGCGGGTGTGGGTGTGTGGGTGGGACAACATCTTCTCAATGGTATGCTCCACTTTTGTATATTTATATATATGAATGTATATATATATATGTTGTTTATGACGCATGTGTGTTTACTGGCGAAATGGAAACCACAACCATTAACAAATTTTGGCATCTATATATGCTGAAATGTAAAGAGATATAATTAAATTAGTATTTATTATGGTTTTAATGCAGTGTTTTTGTTTTTGGTTTACTCACAACTAATTAAATTAACATTTAGTAGTTAAAACAGCACAGTTTGATTTATTGATTCATGGGTGGCATGGGACATATGGTACACTTGGTGCTATCCATAAAATTTGGCGGGCCACCTGTGAGAGAAAACAAAAGATGTTATTAGATACGACTGTGAAAATGGGATAGCCTCTAACTATGTTTATTAAGATAACTTATTCCCCCTTACTCCCCTTTTCATATTACATATTAAATCTTATTTAATAAAACAAAACTTATAAAGCTGATAATAGTTATTGTTATTAAGAAATTTAAGAGACATAACATTAGCATTTTAGAGTGACACATCTTGTTATTTGACTTTGTTCATTCAGATACTTTAACAAAACTCACTTTTTTGCCATTGCTATATCAAAGAACTGTCATAAAATTGGTCAAAAATTGAATTTTAGAGTAAAAATCTTTGTTTTTTTTTTTTGTTTTAAGAGGGTTAAATAAGACTGGTTACTTTTGTTAAATAGTTACTTAATATTATTTATATTTAAAATATTTTAAAACCCAACAGGACTCTGCAAAAGACTTAAATCTTCGGCGTGTCGAGAATAACTCGAATTCCTTGTTTATATTAATTTAAAAGTACCCCAAATTTGTTGTAGCATTATTATTTGTGCCATTAAAGAGTCTGTTAATTCAAATATAATCTTAAAACTATTACTAAAATGGATGCTTAAAGTTAATATTGAAAATATATCCTATCTCAAAACTCATCTCCCAATGCTGCCACTTTTGGTGTTCTTGCTTTTGGTGGTTATCGTTGTATTTGCTGTTTGATGATCTCGAGTCTATCGAGAACTCGATAGAACTTACCATGCATGTGGTTGAGATGCCTGTTGGTTGCATTGCTGTGATGATGATTGTATAGGCTGCTTGTGGTGTAGACAGGCGGTGGTGGTGGTGGCATTGCCAATTGTTGTTGTATTTGTTGCAGTTGCTGATGACTGCGCATATGCAAATAGGATACAGACGGTGCTGGTAGCTGTGTTAGCTGTGGTGCCTGTATGCTGGATGAAGCTGGTGGTTGTGGTTGTTGTTGTTGTTGCTGTTGCAGTGTTGTAGTTGGTGGTGGTGGTGTGGGTGTGCTGGGTGGTGTGCTAGTGCTCTGACAGGGACTATTTAAATTCCGTGTGACGGCATTGTTTGAAATCTGCTGTAAAAGTCGACAATCGGCGGCCGTGTAAACTGGCGGTGATGGTTCATTGAGTGGTGATTGTTGTTGCTGCTGCTGTTGTTGTTGCTGTTGATAAGTCAAGTGGTGGTGCTGCTGCTGAGCGTAGGAGCCATGCCCACTGTCACACGATGAAACCGAACCTGTTGGGTGTTTGTTTTGTGACAATGAGTGAAGAGTAAAAGTAGCGTAAAGTGTGTCACATTGAGTAGTGAGTGCTGTGTGTGTGTGTGGGTGTGTAGAGTAAGCTTATGTGTGTTTGTGTGTGTGTGTGTGTGTGAGAGACCAACAACCAATTGCCAAAGCAGCGATAACCAACCACCAAAAGCGAGGGATACTAAAGCGCAATTAACTAATTATAGCCAAAAGGTCAAACTAAAGTTAAGCTACAATTATGCACTATTATTAACTATATTCTAATATGGATCTTAGGTTTTTTTAGTTTAGTAGCAGCACTAAGCGTTTAGTTCTTTATCTTATTTTAAATAAAGCTCAATAAAACTCACCGGAAGTCACGGATTTGCGCAGCGGTAAATCACGAAATGTGGTCACACTGCTGCTCTCCAGCGAAAGATCCACCGAGGGCAGCGGCGGGGGAGGAGCGGGTGTGTCCGAATGGGAACGCTCGTGTATCGCCCGAGTGGGCATTATGTTGCCTAAAAAGCGGAAAGAAAAGAGTGAAATTAGTAACAATTACTTAAAGTGCTACAATATTCAATTATCTTTCATGGTTTGCTAATATTTTAGTCAGTGCACTTAAATTTAGCTAAAATCAATAGCTAGGACAACAAGGACGCTTCCTTTGCCACTGATAATGGTCGATTTTCTCTTTTAAATATATATTCACTGTTGTAAGAAGCAAAAATGAATTTTATGGATTATTCAATGTAGACGTCAGTCATTGTTAGTGACGAAAGCAGTCCCTAAGAACACACACGTAGTGCTGAAGTGTACACATTAAAGTAGCAGATTTATTCTCCAACCGTAGGAGGTCTACAAATATTTGAATGTTATTTTAGTTCTACGATTTATATTGTGCCTTGGTTGTCATTCATTTAGTCGATGTATTTAGAAGTCTATATAAAGTTACTTTGTTTATGTAATCCATCTTAAAATTCGCACATTTATCAATAGTGAAGACAATCTTTAATCAAAAAACGTTTTAGATTTCCGACTGCTCGTTTTTCTAGGATCTTCCAAAGCAGTTAAAACCATCAAATGCAGGTAAACCTTTGTTTGGTCAACGCTAATCCGGAAATATTCCCAGAATACTGCAATCACCCGACTAGTAGGTGATTAAATGTTTTTTTCTTACCTCCAGATGCCAAGCGACGATGAGCACATGGACTAGGACTGGGAGTACACTGTGCATTGACGACGCCTGCAGGCGCAGGAGCAACAGCTGGCACACCTCCTGTGGTCGCTGGTGTGCTAAAGCCATGTGCGGCATGCAGATGATGCAGTGGCGGAATGACGCCAGGCAGAGCCGAGTTGTGGCGCGGCACAAATGGTTGATGTGGTCGAATCTTTGAGGATTCCGACAATGAGAGCATCTTCTTGACGGCCTGCGGAGAGGCAGTGCCAAATTTGGGTCCATTATTGTGCAGCTGCTGGCGACGCTGGTGATCGCTGGTGGAGCTAGTTGAGCTTGTGGTGGAGAGAGTCGGTGAGCTGGGATGTCGCTTGCGCAGCGACAGTGATGAGTTTGGGGCTGAACTGGAGCTGGTGTGAGAGTAAATGCTAAGCTGATCTCCGCCAGCATTGATGCTGCCTGTTCCTGTGCCACCAGCTCCAATGCTGCCGCTGCCTGCACTCCGATGCGAGGTATTGCCATGTGAAATGCTGCCCGAGTAGGTGGAGCCATGTGGTGGCTCACATTCGAGCGATAGCTTGTGCAACAGATCCTCATCGCTGAGTATTTTGAGACTATTCAGATATGCCTTGACCCGACGCACCATTTGTGCCTCCTCGAACATTTTCTTGGGATTCGGTGCCGCCGTTGACTTCTTGCGTCTCTTGATCGTAGCCTGTCCAGCGTTGGCGGCAATCACAGTTCCTGCAGCCGCATTGCTTTGTGAGGCGGACATTTGATTGAGCGAGAAGAGTGCATTCGAGGGTGTTTGACCCTTCAACTCCAGGATGGCCAACAGATCGTAAGGTGAGCTGCACATGTGCGTCAATAGACGCACCTCCTTGGACAACATACGCAGCTTCTCGAAATTAATCAAACCATCCACACGGGTATCATTGCCCAGATGGATGAATGTCAAATCCTTCTTGACAATCGGATAGAATGGTATGATGGGATGTTGGGCAAGCAATTCAGCCGATACGAGTTGTCTGTACTTGGACATGTTGCGCGATGGATCCATTAGATCCTGCAGATCATTAAATAATCGTGAATACTTTGACGGCAACTTTTCCCAGGTCAGACGCAGTCGGGAGACTGCTCCGTGTCCCAGACCCGAAATGATGGCAAACATGGAGTTAAAATTGCGGCATTCCTTGCAGTGGCGTGCAATCTTGATGAACTGCTTAACAATCTTCATGCGCCGTACAATATTGTGCTCGGCACAGATTTCGCTGACCACCCAAAACATTTCACGGTTCACTAGCTCCGAGAATTTGCTCAGCATGGGAACACCATACTTGGACTGCAGCTCAAAGAGTTCATCAATGTACTCCGTGGACTCGATTTGCCGGAAGTTGGCAAAGTCCTGTAGCGTCAGCTGTATGGCCAGCTCGTAGGCATTCAATTGCAGGAAATGCACACCAGATTCACGGACCAATTCCAGGGCCAACTCATCCGGCACCAAAGGCTCAGTGCTGTCGTTAAGCTTCAGATAGTATCGAGCAGCAAAACTTATCCTTTCAGCCAGATTCTGTAGCTGATCGGGTAGACGACGCTGCTTTACCATGCCTCCCTCACCCACACTGACTTCACACAGCGAGAAATTGGAGCTGGGATCGTGAATGCCAAACTCTTGAAGTGTCAACATGACAACCTCATGCGCTGTGGTCTCCTTGTAGATCAGCACATATTTGCATGTCTGATCCGACTTGTAAACCTTGAGCACATGCTCCGGATAATCTGGAGGCAGCATGGAGCTGCTTGTCAGGGTGCTGGCTGCGGAGGGACGATGCAGATGCGCCTGCAAATAGTTGACCTATTGTATGTGAAAAGATAAAAAAATTAGTTTACATTGTAAGGAAACAGAAAACGACAAAGTCGAGTTGCGATTAGGATGACTAGGATGAAATTTAACCATCAAAAGAGTATTAATTATCGAATTTTTTGGACTTGTAGGAACGCGACGAAATCTTTAAAGCATTCAGATGATTGTGGGTGTAGTTCTCATGGTGTTTTTAGAACTCTCTGTAAAAAATGCATTAAGCTACGGTGGAGCAAGCTCGATAGTAGGGGACCCTGTACTTTTTGAGTGTAAAGCGATCACTACAGATTGTTTCAGTTTCAAAGAATTTCCATAGAAGATATCAGTTGATTTTGCCCGTAACATTGTGAGTTGAATAACTTCCGCGTTTATCATCCGATTTGAATAAAATTTGCAGGATCGGTTTGGACCATAGAGTGTACTATACATACTAAAAATCAAGGCGCTAGCATAAAAGGTGCTCTTGAAATTCGTCTTGGAAATTTTGTATTTTAATTTGCGGGGGCGGAGGGATGCGTGGCAAAAATCTAAAACAATCTTGTTCAATGCAAAATATAGATGTACATACATGCCAAATTTGGTGTCTCTAGCTCTTATAGTCTCTAAAATCTACGTGACACAAAAACGGACAGACAGACGGACATGGCTATATCGACTCGGCTGTTGATGCTGATCAAGAATATATATACTTTATGGGGTCTGTCACGCCTCCTTCTGCCTGTTACGCACATTTGCACAAACGTAATAGACCCATTTGTACTTTTTTAAATTACAGGGTCTAAATATTCATACCTTTAAATAAACCTCAAAACTTATTGAAATCAGTTTAAATAATAACTAAAAATTAACATTTGAAACAGTTTGTTTACAAAAGCAAGTGTCGGCAAAAGATCTATAATATCTCTGATAATCTCCAATGCCCCATTTTCCCTTTTATTCTCCCATATCTAAATATAATTCACCTGAAGTGTGGCACTTGGATCGCTGGTGTTGTCATAGTTGAGACTGCTCAGATCTGGATTCGATTGCGATTGATATAGACGACCAGTGTTGCAGTTACCATTGGTTGTGGAATTGCAACTGCTGCTCCCAGAGCTGGCAGCCGAGAGCTTCGGCTTGGATTGTGGCTCATTTAGCAGAGTGTCGGAGCTATCATTGAGGCTGCCGATATGTGGTTGCTGTTGTTGCTTATTGAGTAGATTCATTTTGGCCAATGCCTTTTGCAGACGTCGCTTGGGAGCTAACGTCATAAAGCCTCCTGGTTTGGTATCCTCAGCGCTGCATTTCTTCGCTGAATTTGAGTTGACGCTTTGCAGCAGCTGTTGCATGAAATTTGAAGCCATGTTACCTCCACCACCACCTCCGCTTACTGGCGGTGTCTGAGGAGGTGCACAGTCGGGCTGATCGAGCAGCATGTCCACCGAGCTGAGCCTCACCATATGGGCACGATTGGTTAGCTCCTCGGTGGTGCTATCGCTGCGTCCATGAAGCTTGGCAATATCATTGGCACAGATGCGTCGTGGGCTGCGTAAACTTTTGAAGCTTCCACTGCTTGTTGAGCTGACACCTCCGCCATTTGCATTATTGCCACTGCCATGTTCCAAGGCCTGCATAATCTCCTTGAAACCCAACAGATTGCTCTTCACCTGTATGCTCAGATGTGTGGTGCCCGTGAGCAGTTCCAACGCCCGTTTGCTGGTCACATGATCCAGCGATTGTCCGTTCACTTCATGAATTTGATCGCCACGTTTGAGGCCCACATCCTGAGCCTTTGATCCCGCCTCCACATGCGATATATAGATGCCCACAGAGGCATTTCCAGTGGCTGCCGCAACGCCACGCAGCTCGTAGCCGCCGATGATTTGAAAGTTCAATGGTTCATCGCGTGAGGAACGCGTTAAAATGCAACTGCGCATTCGTGCTTTGGCGGCACAAGCAATGTGCAGCAAACGGAGCTGACTCAGCAGCTTCTTACGCTCCAGGCCAGCCTCAAAGATCTCGAGAAACTCCATCATCTCGTGGTCTGCCTCAAAGTCTGTGAAATGATTGTTCACCCAAAGCAGGACGACTCGTGTGACACGATCCCTTAGCTCTTGGTTCTTGTGCGTGTCCAGCTGTTCCAGATCGAACCAGTGCAACAATTTGCTAGTCACTTCTTGTTGATTCTGTATAAAAATGCGATGGGTGAGCAGAAAATCTTCAACATATGTGGGATCCGTCATCGAGTTCTCCTCAACCAGCTGCTGAAGCAATCGATCTGGTGTGCCTCTAATGACCACATGGCCACGCTTTGTATTCAGATTCGCAGTGCCTGCCGATCCACTGCCCGTTGTGGTTGCACTCTCCGCACCGCTGCCGCCAATGGATCGCAGTTCGGTGACCATAACAATCCGTCCATTCTCATCCTCATGCCGGCGCGTATTCTCCTCGCCCTGGTGCTGAATGCGATAATAATCTGTTTGTGTGATGCACACAAATTGACAATCATCGCATTTGGTTCGCATCACGCCACGATGATACAATTTATCCATGGTGGGCAGTATACCAAAAGAATCTCCCATCTGCAACTCCTCGCGAGTGCCATTCGCATGCTCGATCTCCACAGCGCCATTAATCAATACCGACCACGAGTCCAATTCCTCGCCATCGGACATGACCACTGTGCCTGCCTTGTCCACGACAGCAAAGACCATCACGGAGCAGAGAGCGCGTCTCACGGCCAGAGTGATGTTTGTGAATGCCTTGAGGCCCTGCGTGAACTCTAGCAGTATTTCCACATCGTCCTCGCTACGCTCTGAGGGATCTTTCTCCAGGCAATCTCGCACTGCATCGCGCACATTGAGACTCTGTAAAGGAAGAGTTATTTTTTCTTTCTGCTTGTTTAAATGTGCAACAATTGTTACTCACATCCATGCTTTCGGCAAGATCCTCCTCATCGGAGTCCACCACAGACTCCACTAGGCCGGAGAGATCAATCTCCTCCGCCTCCAGTGATGAACCATATACAGAGGCCATTGTATCGCTGCCGCTGTACGCTGAACTTGTGTCACTTGAATGCGATCCCCGATTGCATTTTTGATGCAATTCTGGTCGATTGATAGCGTTTGTGTTGCCAACCACCGTTGTGCTGGCTGTGTTATTGGGTGGATACTGTAAATGGGAAATGGCAAATAAAGATTAAGATATATATTTTAATGGTTTGACAATGGACACAAGATTCAAGATGATAATACTCACATGATGTCTGATATGATGATATGGATCCATTAAGGCGCTGCTAGTGCTGCTTTTGCTGCTTCTTTTTCTGCAGCTAAGGCATGCCAATTAGTTCTGAGCTGAACTTTAGACCTTGTGGTTAATCTGCAAATAATAAAGATAACAATTCAAAATCTTGCCATAAAAGATCAGAGTGCTTGACATAATTTAACCTATATAAACTATATAAATATTTTGACTTAATAAATTTAATATATAAAAAATTAACATAATTCTTTTAATAGGCCCTGTCCTGTAGTTGAACCGGTTTTAATAGTGGAACTCACAATATTTGGAATGGTTTATCAATTTTAATGCAGTTGACACAACAGTTGACGAAGTTGATCCCTAAGATTAACACAAAAATTGACTTGTTTGTCAACTGTTGTAAGTCAGCAATTAGTCAATTGTAAACTTACTTCTTTTTTTTAAATAAGTTTACAACGGTAGGTAGTTAACTTTAGTAATAAAACAAAATGAGATATGGAAAAAAAAGCCATTACAAATTATGAAACATATTTCCTTCTTGTTGTTGGGACAGAGAATTCACCTAATTAAGTTGCACAAAATGAAATCTCTCAAATCTTTCGACGTGAACAAAAATTGCTGTGAGATTTTGTTGGTCAATTTGGTTTGTTTGTTTGTTTTTTTTTGTTTCGGTCTCTTTTTTTTGTTGTATTTTGCTTTTGTTTTGTTGAGAGCACAATTTGCAGTACATACATACATACTAACACACTTTCATTTTCAGCAGGCGCAACAACAACAACAACAAATATTAAAACAACAATGCTGCCAATAAATTAAGTCAGCGACGACAACAAAACAAAAAGTAAAACAAAAACACAAGAGATATAAAAAAAATTCTCATGCAATTGAGACAGCAACAAAGCGTGTGGGTATAAATATCTGTATGTATGTGTATGCGTGTGTAGCTGTTTGATTGTTTTGTGTGTGTGTGTGTGTGTGTGTAGGGGGAGAGAAAAATAATAAAATAAAAACACGAAAATTGTAGGCGACGACTTCCGTTCGCTGCGCTGGATAAGCCACCATTACAGAAACAAGCAACAAGAGCAACTTATTGCAAAATCAAAGTGTAATAAATAAACACTGTCCACACACACAGAGATACACAAGCATAGCACACATACTCTAAATATGGGCGTGTTTGTACAGTTCAATGATTTGATGTAGGCTGCTTTTTAATATGTATGTACATACTAATATGTGTGTGTGTATATACAACGCTTGTTGTTGCACTTGCTAATTATACGCACTTTTTATTTTAGCCGCCGCTGCCACAACACACATGCAAGTAATTTTCCCTGCCGTTTGCGTTGCTTTAATGATTTGCTTCTTCTTCTGTTTTTTTTGTTGCGTACGCTTTGCATAAAGAAATTTCAGCTGCGCATTGTTGGAATTTCACTCACACACACATATGCACTAACACTCACACTGGCACACGCGCATAGTTTTTCGAGCAGAAAAAGCTGCAACGTTGATGCTTCGAAAACGTTGTTTTCGTTTATTATTTGACAAGCAGCATACATGCAATTAACTTCCTTGAACACGAAACACTTTATTTAACCAGTTTTTGGCTTGAGTATTCCATTTTAATTTAGAAAAAAATGCACAATGGGTCTCGCCGCGCCAGTGCTGCCCACGTCGATATATACTGATGTTGGTCGATCAATTGTGGTGGCGTAACGATAACTTAGTTTTAGTACACCATGTTATCGATTTTCTTTTGATAATGTTACTGTTACTTAACAGACTCATATTTGCGTTAACAGCTGTCACTTTGCATTCTGCTTCCAACTTTGGCGGCAAAGTAGTTTATTTAAACATTACATTTACAACCCCAAGAAAAAACAACCTGTCTCTTTATATTAGTAAAAACATTGAGTCCACGTAATCTCCTGCTCCCCACAAAGGCACAAGAAAAAACTGTCCACAATACACAAACAAATTTTTATTGAAAGTAGTGACTCCCTTGGGATCTTGAGCCTCTCCCGTAATAGGTAATAGCAAAAGAAAAGGGAGCAAAAAAGGGCTCAGGATGTGTACCAATTTCAATAAGCCGCTTCGTCTTAATGCAAAGCAAGCGACTTAAATGCATGTTTGCGCCATTATTGATGACCTTAGACAGCCCAACCTGAATCCCAACCCCTGGATCTAGTAGGCCACATAAAAAACGCAACATGTTTCGTTTGCGGCTTGCTTACGCTATTCTTAGGGGTCGTGACAGCGGCGGGGAGCACAAGGGTGTGAAACTAGCGCGTCGAATTGGCGAAGGGTGCAGGCCACGTGGCTAACAACACACATACACATAAAGAGATACACAAGGAGGGCAAAGAAAATAATAAACATAAAAAGCAAATCCTTAAGGTGCAGTGGGCTATTTTTTCTATTCAGCACCCACAAGACAGCGGGCACAACAGGGTCACGCTGAGTATTGCGTACTCGGAGGAGGGAGCAGGAAGTGGGTGTGGGTGTCGTAGTTGATGACTTCATGTCCCCAAGGTGTGCAGCAGGCAGTGCAACGACTTAACCGTTACCCGTTACCCACTGACATCGTCTGCATTTTTATGGCTTGCACTGTGCTCCGGCTTTATGGCTTTTTAAAAAAATATTAAATTTGAATTTTATTTATACCAAGAGTAAGTAACCCTCTTGATATTACTCTGTTTTATAACTTGATTTTATGTAATAGTAACTTAGTTTATACTTGTATTTTAAATTTATTTCATCAAGCTTATACTGCAAGTGCAGTTGACAAATTTATCAAATGCTATAAAATTTTATGGTGGCTGGAAACTACATAGTTTTAAATAAAAAACTAATAATTTGAAATCAATAGATTCTCTATAGATATTTAAATCGGTCTTTCAAAAACAGTATAATTGACGAACTGTGCACATTTTTTACTGTTACTCAAGTTTAGTTCACTAAGACCAATTTAATAAATAGAATTAATTTTAAAGCCACTTTAGCCTTAAAGTTGTGTATGAATATTTTACATTTTAAGGTCTAATAATTTTTAAAGATTCCATTAATTTGTTCTTTGAATTTTTTTGTTCACTAAGACCAATTTAATAAATAGAATTAATTTTAAAGCCACTTTAGTCTTAAAGTTGTGTATGAATATTTTACATTTTAAGGTCTAATAATTTTTAAAGATTCCATTAATTTGTTCTTTAAACTTTTGTAACCACTTTATATATTTAACTAGCCACTTTAGCCGAAGAACTTAAAAAAATTTTAATTTGGTTCTACAGAGATTTAATTAAACTGACTTTTGAAAAATACAAAAGGAATATTTGAGTTTAAAAAGCCATCTATTTGCTGTTCACTTAGTTAAGTTGTACATTCCCAACCTTATGAAAACATTTCTATTAAATTCGATTGAAAGACTTCTGAATACTTTATTTACTGCATATTTGTAGTGTTTCCATGATTGTTTATACATTTGTGTGTGTATCTACAATGTTACATATGGATGAGTGGTTATCTATTTGAAATGCTTTACGCACTTTGGCAATTTGCACTGAGGAGAGCTCCCAAACTTCTAGACTTGCCCTGTGATTCCCCCTTTTGATGCCCCTTGAGGCAGTTGGCATGTGTTGTTGTTATTGTTTTTCTAACCAAACCAAAATCTCTGAGCGCATTTGTTGCTAAAGGCTGCTGGCGTTCATGTTGTTTGTTCTTTTTGCGTTTGCTTTGTTTTCGTTTGCTTACAATAAAATCAAAGATTGCGTCTGGGATTTTGTTTTCGCAAACCTTAAAAGAAAACCAAGTCAAATATGCGTTGCATGGCTAGCATGGCCAGTCGGAATAGCAGTCCCAGTCCCAGACCCAGTTCTAGCCTCAAACCCTTGGAGAGCACAGTGTGTTTTGAGCTCCAGGCCTTGCTCCAAATAATAACTTATTGATTTCGATTGCACAGGAAACGTAAGTAACTTTAAATTAAAGCAGCATCAAATATGTATGAGCTCTAGTGGACACTGAGACTTTGTCGCCACATTTTTACTGCCGGCATTTTTTCCAATTAGCCACAAGATTCGCCAAATCCCAATTCCGGCCAAAAGAGCTGGCACAAAAACACACAACACACAAATAATTACGTTGCCATTGCGCTGCCTTCCACACTTTTCGATCTTGTGGGTTAAAGGAGTTGGATGGAGAGAGGATAAAAGGATACAAAACACACACGACAAACAACCAAAACAGGGAAAGAACTAAAAAGAGTAGCAAAAGTGAGTGTAACTTCTATGTCAGGATTAGTCTGTGAATGTTAGAAATAGAAATGTTGTTGTAACCATTAAGGTTTTATCTGAAACAGCTTAAAATGTTTAAAGCTTAAACAATAAAAACGCGAAATAGATTGTGTTCAACCATAAAGTACGCTCCCTCTTCACTTTATTGAAAACTGTTTCTTTAACAATAGTAACAGCTCTAAAATATTAAAGATTGTTAAGGGATTAAGGTTTGGAAAATCCGGAGGCAAACTACGTATTAAGATGACCTGTTTGATTCCAAGTGCTTAGGAATATTCATTGCATGGGTCTTGTAAATTTGCCACTGAAATTATTAAAGATATTTTTAGATGTTCCTTCAATTTTAATCGATGTCCTGGAGAGCCTTACAGACCTTGTTTCTTGGTATTCTGTAAATGTGAAAGTTACATGATTGAGTGCCACTCCCGAGACCATCTCTGGCTGTTGGTTATTCACATGTTGAGGGGCAAGTGAAAAGAAAGGAGAAGGGGGCGTTGTTGGGTAGTGTTGTTGGGGGAAAATCTGTCTGTAATTGAGCTTGAGAGTCACAGCTGTTTGGAGGATTTAACAATGCGACAATGATGAGCCACTGAGCCGACTCCTTGGCAAGCCAAGTCGTTGCAGGACACTGCTGGTCGTGTCGAGGACGCCAATTTGAATTAATAAGTTTATTATTTTCTAGTTGGCCATCGGATTTGTTGCGGATTTGTATTTTATGTTATTTAATTTGCCAAGACGCAGATCGCAGCCGCAGCCGCAGCCGCAAACGCAGTCAGAACATCGGTGGGTTGTGTGTGTGTGTGTTTTTTTTTGGGCCGAAGGACTCGCAGGACTCAGCTGTGGTGTGCACACTGCGGCTCAAAGTCTCATTTAGTTTTCCCTCGTCTTTGCCTCCCGTTTCCCAACAATAAAACTGTCTCTAATATTTTTTTTATTTCTGTTTATTTTTGCATTTAGAGTACTTAGGATTTTGTAATTTTGTTTTCTTTTTTGTTCTTGTTACTTTTAGCTGCAATTTCGCTTAAGCTACATATTCGTTTATGTTTTTCCTTTCTTTTATTTATATTTTACTTCAACTTTCACTTTTTGTTTTGCCATTTTCAATGCGCTTTAATTTTCTTTTATTTAACATGATTGTGCTCAACGTTTTTTCTTTGTAATTCGTTTTGTTTTTGCTTATAATAATACCTTGAAAATTAATTAATGAATTTATATAATTTGCAATAATTTGATTTCGTTGCAGGTGAAACTTTCTTTCTTTTTTTTAAATAATTTGAGTATGTGTATCGTGTTTATTAATTAAATTGATTTAATTTAATGATAATTTTAATTGCATTTAATTCTACGATGCAAAATCAGCATTTATGATTTGAATAAAACTATGAAATAATTTTAAAGTTTCAGCTAAATTAATTGCACAATTAAATTTTTGTTGAGTGCATTTTCCAACCACCTTCTAATTAGAACAGATTGGAAAGGCATTTACGAGCAAGACTCGGCCTGCCGAACTTTAGTTAAATATTTAAATTGAGTTTAATTAAATGTATATTTAATATGTTCAAGTATTTTTTCAGTTTTGTCTTTTGTTACAGTGGCGAAACCTCGTTAAAGCTTATACATAATAACGAAACAAAAATTGGAAAATAATTCAAATAGAACACAGAAAAGGCACAGGAAAATGTTTTTGATATAAAATCAAGGAAAGTATACGATAGAAAGCCTGAATAAAATTTAAATATATGTATAATTTGATATGCGTCTAATTGACTTGGTTATGATTTGAAGTTGAAGCTGTGGATTTGAACTCTTAGCATATTATTGGGTCTAGAAGCAAGAAATTCTAAATTTGTCACTTATTGTCAAAATTATACGCAGGTTTTTTTCTTTTTTGGATCCATTCCTTCTTCAAATTTTACCCATCAAAATTCAATTTTGAGTTGTGGCTGATAGAGTTTGACAAGGGGTATTTGCATAGAGCTAGGCTTACGAGTATATAGATAGATATACAAGTATATATATATATATAGAGTTCTTTATATACATTTAAAGCAAAATTATCAGATAGAGAGAGCATTCAGGTGGAGGAGCGATAGGTACACACATATGTCAATGTTTACTTTATTTTCTTTTTAGATTTTAGATTCTATTTCATAGAATACGCGTCGAGTACTTCTAAATACTTAGGCTAATATCGTATTTTATGATATCAATTGTGTATAGTCGGTATTGAGTTGTATTTACAATTATTATTCTTTACTAATGCTGAGTGCAAATCTTAAGCTATTGACTTGAAATTGAACCTATAGCTAAGCTAACACTAAGCATCTCCTGTGTTTGACCCAAAAATGTCTTATATATAGATATACATATTATATGTGCACTTACCCCAACCAAATGAAGAATATGTCTCCTGTTATTTTGCTTAACTATCCATACTCTATTATATATTTTATTATACCTTTATGAGTGCCTTTAGATAGCCTTTTAAACATAATTTAGAAGTTGAATTCTGTGAATTTTAATTTTAGTATGTGGTACTTTCAATAGAATTCGGAACGACTGTAAGTTGTAGAAGGTTTTTCATAAGGTGCTTTATAACTTGAATGTTTCCAATTTCAAATTGTTTCTCAATTATTTTAGTGATATTAAAAAATTAAATGAAATTGGAATTTGACTGCATTTTTAAAGTAATAGATAGATAACAAAAATTTATTTCAGACTGCACGGAGTTTTAACTTTTAATCTTATCATTTTGAATTTTATAAAATTTTCAAAGCAGTTTTATTGATCTAAGAATTGATTCTTTAACTATCTCTTGGTTAGGGCATTTAAACTGCGATTTGCCGCCGTTTGTTAATAAATTTTTTAAAATTAAATGCATTATTTGAAAATGCATAAAATTCGCAATGTGCTTGCCATTTTAAATTAGCCATATAATAAGTATTCGATATTTATGTTAAATGTGTGCTAAAATCGTGTGTAGATTATGCTTGCCTTCTCACTGTATTTCTTTCTTAATCTATTTAGCTTTGACTTTTGTTTTTACAATTTGAAGTTCAATACATCAGCGTTTGGGTGCTTGGCTTAAAACCTAAATTCTTGCGTTGTAAAAACAAATGAATCTCCCGGAAATTGGGTCGACTTGACTCATTGCGTTGCCAGCATTCGCACATCAGATCGTAAATCTCCCGAGGACAGTTGAGTGGCATTGGCAGAAGTTCCTGAAAAATATTAGATACTCGTATGCTGGTGCATTCATCGGATTTGTTAAGTTGACTTTTGACTTACATGCATTTTATCATCCTGATAGATATGTCCAATATTTTCAATAACATTCGCATCTGTCATGTGCTCATAGGGTTGCTCCCGGGCGAATGTCAAAATTTCCCAGAGGGCAACGGCAAAGGACCAAACATCCGATTTCGTACTGAATTTTGCCTGCAATTAAATAGTTTTATTAATAAAAACCAAAAAAACAAAAAAAAATACCAAATATAGAAAAAAATGTGTGTGCCTTAGGCTTTGTTTTGTTTGCCTGACTTATCGCTTAAGAATTTTGCGGTTGTTGCACCACAAAGCCATTCATGTGCACATATCCTTTAAGGCAACTTTTGCGCTTTTTAATATAGCATATACCATATCCCGTATAGCATTTAGCATAAGTCAACCCTTGCCCTCTGCCCTCTGCCTTCTGCCCTTTGCCCTTCGCCACTGTTGCCGTTCATTTGGCCCAGAGGCAATACCAAAACTCTAAAAGCAACTTGTACTCTGCGCTGTCTAAAACACACACAAACAACCTCAGTAACAACCTCAGCAACAACAACAACAACGATGGCAATAACAATCGGAGCAACAACTGGCACCATATCTAGTTCTATATGCGTGGGCTTATCTATGGGTTTTATCCTTGCTATTTCAAGAGAAAACTTCATGCATGTCCTTTTGTCTGTACGCCTGTTTTGTGCTCTTTTCTGTCTGCGCCAAAAAAACCCCTTTTTCATGTAGTTAATTAATTTATTTAGTGCGGTTTTTCGCTCGGGGATTTACAAAATATTCTCCTCGGTTTCTGTTTCTGTTTTTGTTTTTGTTTAGCTTGTTTATATTTTTATTTTTTACTTTTAATTTGTTGTTTTTCTTGTGTTTCATTCTTTCCGTCGGTTCGTTTGTTTGCTCGGTAATAAAAATCGCGCTCTATGCCACTTTCAGCGCAAATTAAAGTGCTCGGTTAGCATATTTGATGAGAGCTGAGCTCGGTTATGGACGGGGGTTAATGGACTTTAACTAACCGGAAGTTTAATTGGAAGGTTACGTATCCTAAGAACAACGGTATATAATAATTAGACTTCTGTGCTGTACACCAACATATGAATATGAAAATGGATTTTTACTTTTGTTAATTTACTTTAAATTTTTTATAAACTTATCTAACAATGAATTTGTATTTAACAATAATAATCGGACTACCTTTTAATCCAAAATACCTATTAAAATTTTATATCTTTTCAGCTGTCATCAATTTCTACTTTGTATATTTTCTGTAGATATTCATTACTCATACGTCACGTTGATCACAAACTTGATTAGGTTCTGGAATATTTCTTCCTTCTTAATCAAGCTCTCCTTAAATGAATAGTAATTAATAATGATTACACACAAATCATTAAGCTCTTCTCTCTATTTGCTCTTTCTCCGTCTGTCTCAAATACATTCAAAGTTAATAATTATGCATTTTTAACTTGCAATTAATTTCAGTAAGTCTTTCGGTTGCTGCTGAGTAAAGTACGAAAATTTTTAATTTAAAATATTATAAATCTTTGCTCTTCCAACCTAACCTAATGGACATAACCTGACTCTCAGAACTTGAAGACCGGAAAAGGTAACTGACATAAATCGTCAGCTTAAAGAGGCAGCAGAAAAAGAAAATTAAAAATAATTAACACAATTACAACTCATTTTGCTGTCAACCTGCCCGAAGCATCGACTAGCCCTCATCCTGGTCCACTCACTGACTTCTTGTAAGGGAACACAAGTAGAAAACTCCAAAGTGGAGTGGGAGTGGTGGTGGGTGGTGGGACAGGCGAAGTGGTAAACAGACAGAGAGAAAAGTGAACACTGTTCATTAATTTATAATTATAAACTTGTGCCTGGGCGCACAATTCATGCAGCAAACGACCAAAGCAGCTAAGAATGCCCCAAAAGAGATTGATCAACTAGAAGATACTCTGCTCGTTGGTAATTGTGTTTATCTATTGTCAAATAAGTTCAATATTCTTTCAAGTACCACTAAATCTTATTTTTCTAATACAAAGGAGGCCTCAGAGGAACAAAAACTCAATTTAAAGCATTTCTCAGTCGAATGCATTATTCATTTCATTTTTTTAAACTGTATTTTATTTAACTTTTATCTAAAAGTGATCTTGCATATCTGACTTTTTCTCGTGATAGTTAACCCAATTTTCATAACTTAAAATAAAAACAATTTATTAATAAATATTTCTACGAATTTATTGTGTTAGTTATTGTGACTAAAAATTAGCTACTATATAGCGTAGATAAAGCTTAGAACAGAATATTAGAGCACTTAAAACAAAAATATTTTTGTGAAATTAACTCAAAAATGTTCAAAATTCCAAAAAAAGCCATTTATTGATAGGTTATTAGTCTAAACTTTAAAGTTTTTAAAGTTTTTAATTAAACTCCGCTAGAACACCCATTTTCCCCATTGTGTTACTGTGGGTAGATTCACAATCTTAACTGCAACTTTTCAAAGTGTATAACTTTTATTTAATTTTCATAAGCCAGTATTCGTCAAATCATGCTTTAAGTTTAATAAGTAATATATCGATTTAAAAGGACATCGAATGGCTTATGAACAAAAGCCAGAATCCATACAGATTTTCATATTGGTGAGTCTCTCATTGTCTTTCATATATTATCTTTTATTATTTATTAATTAAATTTAATAATTATAGGGAATATACTTACGAGTAAAACACTCTCCCAGGCCATCCAGCGTATGGGCATTGGCTGAGTTTGTCGGCCCGTGGTGCCCTCCAGCTGGCAATAGTCCGACATGTAGGCCGAACGATTTATCACAGTGCCAATGGAACAGACCTTGACGCTCAGCTCGGGTCCAATGATGCAACTTCTGCAATGAGATCGAGATTAAGTTGAGAGTTTTGCATTAAAAATCTGTGGCAGCATTGAAAATTCAATTAAAAATACCAGAAATTAAATAAACAAACACATCCGCAGGCCAAAAAGCCAAACCAGACAGATAGTGAAAGGGGGATAAATTCAGCTTCAGCTTTAGATTCAGCTTCAGCTTCACCAACAGCCTCAGCATCAGTCAGGATATGCTCCTTGCTGACACGAGTTGATTGCTTCGTCGACACACCACACACACATCCCAATCCCCATACTCAAACCCATTCCCATTTCCACTCACATTCTCATTCTCTCTCATCCTTGTCGTCGCATGCATTTCAAATGAGCGTCGCTGTCAAACAAACCCCCTCGACATTTTACCCATTGCCTGTTGTGCTACACTTTAAGGGGTTGCATGTGTTGCCGTTCTAGTTGTTGTTCTTGCCACTCAAGAAGGTATTTGCAACTTGATCAAAAGACTTGCAACAGCTAAGCCTAATGACAGATGTTAGAATGGGAAATTTATAAATTGTCTGCTTTGGATTAACCACTAATCAACTAACTACTTACTACCTGCAGTTTAATTGCAATTGACTCTTCCCAGACTTTTTCAAATTAAAGATTTTGTAGATTAGTTTTATTAGTATTCTGTACCTTCTTTTAATCTCAGCTAAAGTTTATCCACTAAAGGGTATTCACAATTCATTCTTTTGTTAATAGTTATTGTTTTTTTTCCTTTTTGCTGCAGGGCTTTGCCGGTGCAAAACAGATTTAACATTACGTTTGAAAGCTGGCAAGTGGTCAGTCCACTGAGTACTGAACGACCCCGAGGGCAAAACAGCAACAGCAACAGGAGCAGGAGCAACAGGAGCATCAGGAAAAGCAGGAACATCAGGAGAAGCAGGAGCAGCAGTTGGAAGCTTTATATTTTTATATTATTGTTTCAGTCGTTACCCCAGTTCCACAATCCGGAAGCAACGAGATGACTCCGAGGCGGCACAACAAAAACGGTGAGGGGGATCAAACAACAAAAGTTGAAGCATGACTGAGAATGACAATATAAGCGGAATGGAAAAGAAGACTGGGAAACGGATTGGGTGGATGTGGCTTTGGCTTTGGCTGTGGCTGTGGCTTCGACTTCGACTTTGGGTACTGCATACTGCATTGGGGGAGTAAATGAAACCATGAAATGGTAAACACAATCATCATTTGATATTGGGCAATGCGGAGTGTGCCAAAGTTAAGTAAATACGACGACAGTTTGAGTTTATGACTGATGACAGCATACCTGCAAGCACAATTGAGAGCTTGAAAATATGCGAGTGAATGTAAAAAATATGAAGAATGCGACAAATGTCCAACTGGCAATGACAGAACGTAATAGAAATTAAAACTCAACCAGAATGTCAGAGAAAATGTTGATAAAATGTTTCTGAATGAATGAAATCATACAAAAAAACTCACGAATCTTATCAAAGCGAAAGATATGTAACGGAGACAACCAAACCATACTAGATTTCTAAATAAAGTGATATCATAATTTGTAGAAAACAACTTAAATATGCTTTAAGAAACTTGATTAAGTTATTTTTATTCTATTTTATATTCTAATTACAAAGAATAGTTTACATTTGCCATTGATGATGAGTGAACTTTTAGCTTTTTCTGTCAATAATTTACTACACCTTCTGTAAATTAATTATCTTTAAAGATAGATAGGACTCAATTTATAAATAGTGTTTTTTTTTAAATAAATTCATTTTGAAATGTTTATGATGCTATTATCTATACTCAGTTGCTGATATCCTTTTCAAAGATCTATTATTTAAATTAGCTACTACAACTAGAAAGACAATAATAGATTTCTAAACAATGAGGGTTAAATCACAGTTAGTGCAAATTAAATTGAATGTGTTTTATGGAGCAGCTAACATTCGCTTTTTATTGCAATTGATGATATTATATTTCCAAAATTTATTGAATTCTGTAAAATATACGCTTTACCTTCTGTAAATTCCTTATCTTAATAGAAAGCCCTATAATATTTATTTTTATATTTGAAGAGGAAATATGATGCTGTTATCTGTAGTCAGTTATCGATATCCTGTGTCTATCGAACATCTGGCACATCTTCAGCAAATTCATTAACGGATATGCAATCAAGTATGCAAAGACCAAGTCAGCGAACCATGTGCTAAACCCTGGCAAACAAGACATGGGGCTAACCAAACGACTGACGAAGGGCCAACGGGCAATATGAACTCTATATTCACAGAATATAACAAGTTGTGGATATATAGAGATGGGTTGGGTTGGGTTAAGCATTGGCATGGTTATTACACATAAGCAGACAGGTCTGACGTGCATAATTTCCTGTTGTTCGCCTGCCTCTTAATATCATTGAAAAAGGATATGAAGTCCTGTCATATTACAAATAAAATTTCTGCCTCAAGTGCGCCATCCTCTCGACTGTTCGACATGTAATGCGTTTAGCCCAAATCTCAAACCACACTGCCATCATACTGTGTTTGGTTGGGAGGCTATAGCCACCCCATTTTGGCGGACAGTTTCTGATTTCGTGCGTTATACTATAGATTTCGATTTTGAAGACGCACAACAATTGAATTTGAGTTGAGTGAAATGTTTAATTTTCAGCTGACATGCGATGTATGATGATTGCGGGGGCAAGGGCAGAGGGCAGAGGGTGAGGGGGCAAGTTCCAATATACACACATGACGCAGTTGCAACATGGATCGAGTGTCGCTTGTTGAGTGAGTAGTTAAGTAGGCTTGTCTAGGCAGTTTGCGGATGGGCTAGGATTACCATTTCTATGCTCTTGACATCTATTGACAGCGACACTGACACGTGTCGAGGTTTTGCCGAGGGTTGAAACTGTATATGCCTCCTTCCAGCCTTCAGTCTTACAATTATGTATATCAGAGAGACATACTCGGTATCTGTTAGCTGTCTTCAAATTGGCCAATTGATGCCCGTATAGGGATTACATTAGCTACCGACTTTAAACTAGATTGTGGTAACTCAATCGATTCAAATACAACCATTAGCTTGAAAACAAGAAGAGCAAAAAAAGAACCGTTCTATTAACCCAATTAATTTGGCCAACACACACACACACCCACACACACATATCAGCATTCGTACAAAACTCGACCATAAATTTGGTTAAGAAAAATATTCGGTAAAATAAAACTCTGCCATCTGGTGTATGTGTGTGTGGACTGGGCCAAAACCAGCGTCAATTAAAATGCGCTATAAAAATTTGTAAGCTGACCAACAAATTAAAGCAGCCAAATGGTGGAAGCTCGGCCAAAAACAAAATAACAACAGAAAAGAATGAATCTAACTTTGGATATAGTAACTTGATGTATACTCTACAAGAAAATAGAAATTCTCTGTATTTTTAAATTAAGATTTATCGTGAGTTTCAGAATTAAAGTCTAACTTTATTTGGATTTATATTTATTCCCTTCTAGCTCTGAAGTACATGAGATAAATTAAAATTGAGATACTAAACGCAATGTAAATTGAAATTGCATCAAACAAACATAATGCAATGAATATTATTATTATTATTTTTTAATTTTATTCTCTGGTACTAGTTGGGTTTTTAGTTTTATTTAAAATTGTATTGCTTTTCGAATTGTTTCTTCACAGTAATTCAAGACAAGGATTTATGTTCTAGCTTCAGTTTCTATTTTTGTTAATAAATTAATTTCACATTGCTTTTAAGAAAAATAAAGACAACTTAAGCTTTTAACAACTTTAAAATAAAAGTGCAAGTTCTGTGGATTGTCAGGCATTACAACAAATTGTATATTTCCCATTTTAGTTAGTACTTTTAGTATATTTTTATAATGAAAGAGCAGACAATGAACAATGGAGTCGTTGTTAGTTTTTATCCTTTTTTTCTGCGCAACTTTCACTAACAAGCTGTGTGCCAGAAACAGCAGCAGCAACTACAATAGCAACAACATTAGCAACAACAACAGCAACAATAATAACAACAACACGAACACTAACATTGTTCCACTTTTTTGGCGTTGCTATCTGTTTTTTTTTATTTTGCTGGCAATTACAAGGATATTAGGTTAACACAAATGCACAACAAAATGTCCTTGGATTTGCGACATAAACAGAGATAGATAGAGAGAACGATATAGATAGAAAGAGAGGGAAAATAAGAGCAGCGCGAAAAGAAAAACGAGTACAAAACGCAATAACAATAAATTGCATGCGACTTGCGGCGCACTTTTAAAATGTGTCAGAAAAACATATAGTTATGGGTTTTTAGTTGCCCAGAGTCTGAGCTCAGTCCACACCATATATACCCTAAACACCATACACCCTTCATTCCATTTCCCCTCCTCTTTCCACTCCTCTCGTATCCAGCGTTTTCCACACGACGCGACGGCAGGAAAAATAAATAAAATGCCAGGCAACAAGGACAAATAAACGACTTTGGGATTTTCTTTGGCGTGGGACGCGAGAAAAGCGTCTTGGCACTTGGTTATAAATTAGAACCATGTGCCCAGTGTCCAGCCAACTGAGCCTCGATCTCTATGTGGTGGCTTTGGCTTAAAGCGAGTTAATTAAAGACTTTTTTCCCTTGCTGGCCGGGACAAAATGATGGCCATTAAAAACACGCCATGGACATTAAGTGCATCAACTGAAGTGCCTGGACTGGTCAGTTGTCTGTCAGTCGCAGTTCAATAAACTAAGAAAACAAACAATTAAACTCAAGTCTGATGAGCTCTACGAGGTCAAAGGGTGTCTTAAAAGCCACCCCCAATCAAGTCAAATGGTCCCAAGGCATATTAAAGAATTGGTCGAAATCGATTCTTTTGTTAAGGCATTGAAACGGAGGAGCAGTACTTATTTAGGTCATTTGATATCTCATAGAGTAGACCTAATCAAATATTATTAGTATTTGATGTGGAGGTAAGAAAGTTTTCCAAAGTCATGCTCATATTACTAAAGAAAGCTTTAAATTGCTTTGAAATTAACATAACTCCTTTCTTAATACAACAGGAAACGGAAATAGCTTTAAAGTGATATACCTTCGACATTAAGTTTTTAGCTAAGCTATTACGGATACATTCGCCTTGAGAATTCCTTAAAATCATACTGATAGCCTCTAAGTAAATTTTTTCTAAATGGCAAATTCTTCTCTACTAACGGCAAAGGGTATTGCGAATGCCTATGAGAAGCTTAATATTAAACAAAGGTTCTGAAAAATGTGTAAAATAAATTAGATTGTAAGTCTTAATTCTTAGGAAATAAATAACAGATTAGAATTTCGTAAAACACAATTTAAACAAGTTATTTAAATGACCCTGTTGACACTGTTTATCAATTCGCTGCCCAACCATTTTGCTCTATGTCAAAAGGAAAACCACAAAAGCAACTACAATCAGTTCGGAAAACAAATGGGAAGGCAGGAGTAACCAACAATCCTCGAAATCAATGCCAATACACGAGCGACAAACGGCAAGCGGACAAACTCTGGACATTACTGGACCATTTACTGGTCGCTCTCATTGTTGCCCCGTTCCTGATATTGTCAAAGGACATCATCAACATAATAGACATGCTGTAGCCACAAAAACGGATGTTAAATTGAAAAAAAAGGAAAAAATGGGAAATAAGCGACGAAGGCGAAACCAAACCAAAACGAGGCTATGAGAAGGAAATACATGGTTAAAGGCGAAACGAGCTTATAAGCTTATGAAGGACCCGAACAGGATTCGGTACTGGATAGGGAACGGGTCCGACTTGGCTTTCCACTCAATTGAAACGCTTGAATGAATGAACCCATGAATGAAGGACTTCTGCGAAACAACTACAACTACAACTACAACACATGAACTGAACTGAGCTTTTTTTTATCACTTGGACAACATCAGCATCAGTCGAGGGTCCCGGTCCTTATGCATTGTGTGTGTGCCAACAACTATTATTATCATTTGCCCTGAATACACACAAACACACACACATACACTCGAGTGTAGTTATTGACTGTCCCCAGACCCAGAGACACATATACGAGCGAGAGTACGAGAGCTGGAAGGACCTTTGCTATTGACTAACCACAGCTAAAAAAAAAGATGATGAGTTAGGAAGCCAATGGAGCAACCAGATACAAGCACATAATAGGCCATTTGGACAGCACTTGAGGGTCAAGCCGTAATGTATGCTAATGATAACGATGAAGGACTCGGCCCCCAGCATCGATGTCAAAGGTTACGACAAGGCCTCATTTTGCATTTATGATTTTTGCCATTTATGATTGATTTTTTTCACTCATAATTCTGATTTAAGTTCTGCTTTATGGCTTTAGGTCAACTCTGACCTCACCACGTGGCATTCAGCTTGCAAACTAGTTCGTTACCTAAATTACATTCATAAAGTCAAATTTGCATTTAATTTAAAGCAAGAATTTTGACATGCAATGGGTCTCTCTTATTTAGCTTTAAATTTGTTCAATTTGCACTTTAAAATGCAAGCTACGAGTGTTAAAATTTGTATTTAATCCGATTTCCTTTTGCCTAAATTACTTAAAGTTAAAGCACAGCTATCACATTTAAAATACATCATATTGTATTAATTTGATGAAAGAATGTTGAATTTTCATTAGATTTGTAGTAATAATACAATTGATTGATATAATACATTACATATGTAAAATAGTTTTATCTATTTTTTAATATAATAATTTATTTGGAAATTATTATTAATTTGACTTGCATATGCTAATTTGTTTTATATTTTGGACAATACATTGCAAGTATTCTGCTTAAAGCTTCTACACTATAAAATCCGTTGGTAAACTTATTCGCATTAAATGCCTGTTGACTAAACAGATTTCTCTGGAAATATCTTTTTGTATTCACAATGTATCTATGATATAAGCGGATCAACTGCTCAGGTAACCCAAACTTAAACCAATTTAAATGGAGTGCTATTTAGCTCCATTTACACGGAAATTGGCTGGCTTTTAACCTATTTGCATGCAGTTGACATATGGCCATTAATTAAAACATCAACACCATTCCCCTTCACTCAAACAGAACACAGTAGCACAACAACAAGAACAACAACAACAACAAGTCAAGTACAAACAGCAGCAAAACATCGCCTGGAGACTTGCGCAACAATTTCACATGTCAACGCATGCAAAAATTGTAGGAGAACGAATCAAGGACGGGGACAAGGACGACAAGGGGACAGGGGAAAAGTGACTGCATTGGGACCCCGTGTGAAATGTGATCAGGTGGAAGCAAATCGTTGCCATTGCCAATAAAGGTCAAATGGGGCGGTTTTCAGTTGAAAAGGGGGATGCGAATGCATTTAACCCTTGACAGCGCGACGCGTGCAAATAAAATGAAATGATTCTGGAGCAGGAGCAGGAGCTGGAGTTGGAGTTGGAGCTGTCTCTTGAGCTGAAGCTGATGCTGATTCTGGAATCGGAACGAATAGCTTCTGACGTTGTCATAGCAGACTGGCGGACACTTGGGGACCAGGCAGGAAATAATGTGCAGCCAGGCGGAAGTAGTTGCTGTATTCCAAAGACTTGATTGACTTTAAATGCAACTTGAGGGTCGTTGAATGTTAGCCATAAATGTAATCAAAGTTCTCAACAAAGTGCAAAATGCTTTCATTTGACTTTGCAATTGAGTAAGTGTAAAATTGGAAAATTACTATTTAAACTTTGTTATAAATTATAAATTAACAAGCCTTGATCCTTGTCTTTGGTAAGTGTTTATATGTATAAATTCAGCTAAATACCCTTTTATATATATATAGCATTACTACATTTACTACATTTGTGTTATATACTTATTAAAGGTGAACTAAAGGCAGTTCAAACTCTATATTGATATTGGATTGATTTGTCAATTCTAAGATAGATACATATGTATAAGATAATCTGTTGTATGACCATCTGTGTCTGTATCCATGTGCTATTTAGTTTGGGAATTAAAATATTTTTGTTATTTTTAAAGTTAGTAGATAGGTGAAACCTATTTTATTGTTGTTTATATTTTGTATATAATCATAACATTTCTGTATTTTATAACGTTTATGGTCGATATCTCGTCTCGGGCGGTAATTTTAAATTGTAGCACGCTTTTTAGGTGCCACGCCCGCTTTTTAGTGGTACGCCCCTTTGTTGCTTCATTAGTGCAACGAGTCGTTTTGAGTGATGTGCCCGGGTTTTTAGCTGAAACTCTGCAGCCAACTCGCTTTAATTTGCATTTATGCAAATTGTCTGCATTTGAGGGCTTTCACTTTAACTACTTTCACTGCAGTGTGGATGGATTGGGTTAGATTGAGGTTGAGGTGGAGCTGTAGGTGACTACGTCTAAGTTGGCGGTACTCTACCTTCAAGGGGCATAAAACTAACTAACTGCCGTAACTCTAGTTCCAGTTCTGAGCAGAGTTGCACTTGGCAACATTTTATGCTTAATTTATGCGCATTTTTCTAGTATTTTTTTTTCTGTATTTTTTTTTTGGCTTGAAATTTATTGCAATTCCCCGTTTTGCCCCCCGTACAACAATTTTCATTTTCAAATTTAGTGACTTTCACTTTTCCCACCTTCCACAATAACATTGGCAAGTTTTGCATGTTCTTTAGCCATTTTTTTGCCATTGTTGCAAGCAGATTTTTAATTAAAATTTCGCCAGGGCAGAGTTTTTCCCTGTGGCCGGAGGACGATGCCGTTTTAATGTTGATTTTATGCAAATGACAATTGATTGAAATTGGGTGTGTGTATGTGTGGGTGTCTGTGTATGTGTGTGTGTTGATTGAAGGCATATTAAAATAAATGAAGGCGGCCAACATAATGGCCATAATATGCCATAAACAATTACCATTTAATAAATTATTGCTTGTAAATATGCAGACATCGATTGGAATGGCTTAAATACATATATGTACATTGCACATATAAACATTTATATACAATTATATAAATATACATATATGTATTTTTCATATTTATAGTTATGCATTTATAAACAATTATCTCGCTTACACAAAATAAACACACGGAAGGGGGGACAAAAATGCAAGGTAGCCAAAAAGCAGAGATGGCGTAAGTTTAATTAAAATAACCCCTCTTTAACAAAAGAACATTTTATAACTGAAAACTAAAGTGTGCTTAAAAACTTCATATTATAAAATTAAACTAACTAAGATATTAATTCTTGTATTCTTTAATTTATCAAAAATTTATAGATTTAATATAAATATTAAATATAATAAAAAATGTTGCATTGAAAATGTTTTTAGTTGTATTTTCTAAATGAAACTTTTTTGTATTTCTGAAAATTAATATTGTTATATTAAACTTATTAAGATGATGTTATTTAAAATTTTACTTTTACCGAACAAAGATTAAAGATAAAAAGATTAAAGATTAGATAAAAACATTAAAAGTCATTAAATATTTTTTTATAATAAAAAAAAATGGTTAACAGAGTCACCATTATCAGTAACAAAATGTTTTTAATTCAAAAATTTATCGAAAGAAATATTATAGCCTTGCAGACTACCTTTATTTAAGGGTCTTTTGTTATAATATTCTTCTATCAGTCAATAATGTGTTTTTTTAATTTTTCAGTCAACTTTCAACTTTTGTTTTTGTTTTTAAATAATTAAATTATGGATAAAATAATAATTATTTAAATTATCAAGCCCCTCTCTAACTCTGCCTCTGTTAATAGACCGCATTCATCCTTGTCATTGTTTGATTAAATCAATTAAATTTTCCAATTGCTCCACCCTCACCCTCCGACACACACACACACACACACACATAGACACAAACACACTCATACTTAAAATTATGCTTGGCCATAATTGCGTTGGTCATTTAAACACAAATCCCCTGGAACTGCCTCCCTCTGCTAAATGTCAGTCAACATTTGGCTCTCTCCGCTTTTTGTCGATTGCAAATCGATCCAATTGAAATTTCAAGCTGCTGCCATTGTTGTTGGCATTGTTGTTGTTGTTGTTGTTTTGGTGTCGCCTAGAAGCCTTTGAATTGAATTTCCCTGTCATTGATTTGCAATTATTACTAAGAGCGCCTGCGAGGCAAACCAAACCCAACTGTTTAGCTAATCTGTACAAATCTAACGCACAGCTGACCATGGCCCACAGTTTGTGGTAGTGGTGGTAGCCATTGAGCTGGCTCCACCATCCACCCACCCATTCCAACACCAACAGGCTTAGCTTCCAGAGATGGGGTAGCAAGTCGAGGGGGAGGTTTAACTTGTCGCGCGACATGAAACGATTAAGGCAGAAATGCTTTTAGCCATGCCATTGGCTTCTGGATTTGGCTCCTGTTCTGAGGTGTTTGCCAGGCTGGTCATTATGCAGGGGTCACGGGGTTACGGGGTTACGGGACAAGCTGCGAGGGGAGGCACACACACAAATATACATATACATATACATTTATATATGTATATCGTGTGATTGATCACAATTTTCGAAAGTAATTAGAGGAGCATGTGGCCAGTGCCAGTCACACGACAGTGAGCAGACCTCAATATCGGGAAAAGCATTAGACGTAATTACTCTGTAAATAATTCGACGTGTTCAATAGCCAAAAGTGGTGGCCACAAGCTAGCCAATAGCAAACGGCTTTAATGCCAATGGAGTCGTTGACTTTTATGCTGATCAGACAAACAGAATGCTAAAAATGTTTAATAAAGCATTGCATTGCTTAAATCGAACATAGTATTCAATTATCATAATTAAATGGAATGTCAAAAGTATACTAAATATAATAAATTATTTTATATTTATAAGTAATCGAAATTAAAATAAAGTAAAGATTATTAACCTACTTGAGTTGCATTTATATTGTCAATATATTAATAAACTAAACAATTACTACATCTAAAACATACCATTTGGAAACAATTATTATTATTTTATGGAAACTAATTTTAATGATTTTTCTTAGACATATATTTTTTTTAATATTATGTGGTAATATGTCTTCTTGTTAAGTTCTTAATAAATTAAAAAGCAATTTATTCTTATTTTTTTACAATTTTCATTTTTAAAATTAAATCGAAGTTTTTAAGATCATGAATTTAAAAAGACTTCTTTCTAGTTTTTTTTAGGGAAAGTAAAACTTTTTTTAATAATTAACTTTGTAACCAGCATTGCGTATGCCAAAATATATTATACCATTGCAGCAGTTGCAATTTTCCTCAAATTGTTAAACAGCAATAATAAAGGAAGATGCTTTTGCTTGTAAGATTAAATTTAATTCCTTTTGAATACAAAGTTAAATGTGAAATATTTATAAGAACCTTTTCTAGTTGTGATTCAATTAATTTACGCAATATCACATTTTTCATATTATTAATATACATATGTAACAAATTTTCAATTATACTGTTTATGCTTCAATATCTAAATATCTAGTTTGCATCCATTTCAATATAATTGTTTATGTCAAAATGGTAGTATTTCCTTGAATTGTGTCACAACAATAATAGAGCAAGATAATCAATTGCAAATGATTAATTTAATTGCTGGCTCGATTTCAATATTGCTTTATAATTTCGTATATTGTTGCCATAAATCAAGTTGAGTCTTAGTCTTAACATTAACACGTTTCCATGTGAGTATTCATTATGATCTAGACACCGACACCGACACCGACACACACTCACACATTAAAAATCAGCATTAAATTTAATTAACCTTGCAAATATGCTGGATGTGCAACCCTCTTGACACGTTGCCATCTCTCCATGTCTGTCAAGTAATCAGTTTTCTTTACGGAGACTGTAATTTCAATGGTTAATGCCATTTGAGGCAACCCCAATGGAAATGGTCTAATGCATAGTCTCGGCTAAAAGCTGGCAATCTTTGCCAGCGTCGTTGAGTCGGTCTGTGGGTGCCAATAATGACAGCAAACATATGCATGGGCGGCGGGAAAACAATAAGCAGTCCAAACTTAACGACAACTAAATCCAATTATAAGCACACAGAGCGCAACAGGAGCACACTGTAGTAGCCGAAAAGGACACCAAGACACAGGACATGACATGGAACACGTGTGCGAAACGAATTTTCCACACAGACAGATCAAGCCTTTGCGTGTGTGTGTGTGTGTGTGTGCGTGTGTGTGTGGGGTGTTTTCTTCAGGGGCGTAGAGGGGGTGGCTTTGGATGCGGTTTTGGGCTGCGTTGCATTGCATCCCGCAGCGCGTGTTGCATAAAGGTTTGCTTTTCATTTATGTGCCCAGACAAAAGGAACAACCCTTACAACTGCAACACACAAAGGAGAAATTGCTCTTTTGTATGTGTCTGTGTGTGTGTTTTACGTGTGTGTGTGTCAGTGGCTCTCCCATTCTCCCACATCAACGAAAAATTGTAATTAAACTTAATCCGCTCAATTTGAAACGCACGCCAAGCCAAAAGTGCCGCTCTCAATATGCTACTTTTACTCGGCATGAAATTTTATATACATACCGTGTAACTACATCCGATCTGGGTATATACAATTCAAACTACTTTTAATGTTTTCTCTGAGTTTTTCTTAAATCTATACTCCTATTTATTAATTACTTGTATCCTAGCGCTTCAAAGAATTCTGTATGAATTCAGACACTAGTCATAATGTATTTATGTATTATGTATTCATGCAAAGTTGGCTTTAAATTATTTTACGTATTTAAAATTTTTCATACATACTTTTATTTTTTTTTTTTTTGATTAATTTTTACTTTTTATGTTTTTAAATGTTTTCTGTATAAATTTATTCAATTTTAAAATTGTGTTTTTCTTTTTATTAATAATCATTAATAACATTGTTAAAATACTATTTTCAATCTACAGGGTATCTGCAATCGCACCGTCTTGCAGCAGGCAGTTTTTGCTTAATTTTAATTAAAAGTGTCAGGAAAAGGATTCGTGAATCCTTGCAGTCTCTCTGAATGCGTTCATGTGTTAAAAAATGTGCATAAATTATTGAATTAGTTCGCCTGCAACAAATTTTCTCGCTTTCTCGCTCTCATTTCTCAGTGTCTGTGAGCCAATTTTCACGCTGTGCGTTATTAATATAAAATTTTAAAGCATAAATTAAGGCGATAGCGCCACACTTGCTTATAATTTATGCATGACGTTGACTTTGGTTTGGTTCTGTTTGATTCGGTTTGGATTGGCTTTCATTTATTTATTTATAACACTCGCTGACGACTGCCAAAGGGCTACGGCAATTAGTTCCAAGCTCCTTGGGGATGTTTTAATTATCGTATTGTGTTTTTTGTTTCTTTCTGTTATTCTATTATTGTATTTGTTGCCTTCTGCTCGGCGATTTATGCGTCCGATTTAATAATGCAAATTAATTCAAGCGACTCCTTTTTTTCTGTTTTTCTGTGGGGTTATCATTTTGAACGGAATTTTTTCTTTGTGTCTTTTGTTATTTTTGGGTTAGGCTGCGATTTGATTTATATTTTTGAGGTGGGCCATGGGGCGTTTCAAAGCATCGCACTCTGAATTGATTTATGTGAGAGACAGGCTCAGACACAGTCTGTCTATCGCATAATGACAATCATTAAAGGCATCTGAAGAGATGAGGAGCATTGCTTAAACGTCTATAAATTGCCCATTGAAGTCTCTCATTATAATTGTCAAATCAATGTGAATGTGTCATATAAATCTTCAGATTATTTTGGTAAACATCTGTCTTTATCAATTAAAGCTAGAATGTAGCTTGTTTATCAAGAAAATGTTTCACTTTTAAAGCAGTTTTAGCTTATCATAGTTGTTTTTTTTCGTGTCATGAGAATGACTATATTTATTATTATCTAAGCTTGAAATATATTTTAAGTAGTACAACAATGTTGCTGCACTTTATAATTTTGCAACAGCAATGAAGAAATCATTTTTAATCGGACTTAATAAACAGTTTTTTCCTCATCAACATCAATGTTAATTATGATTTTAGTTTGTCTATTTACTTTATAAGCGCTGCCTTTACCTTAATATATATGTATTGCAAGTAGTTAAACAATGATGCCTACAATGAAGAAATCACTTTTAAGCGGACTTAATGAAAATTTTTCTCTTGTCCTGCACAACTTTACCCTCATTCTAATGAGCTTAATTTACCATTAGGAACAAGTCCAATATTATGTTAAATTTAAATGCTCCACTTTCCACCCACTTAAAAGTTTTTCCTTAGCTGCATTTGATTTTTTTCTCATCGTTCTTTATAAATATTTCAAATGTGTTACGAATTGCCACAACAAACAGACAACAAACAAACAGTGGAACTGTTTCCAGGTCCTGTAGTCTTCAGTTTTCAATTGCCTGCCTGTGCACTTTACACGTTCAGCAAGAGCAACAACAACAGCAACAACAACAGCAGCAGCAGCAACAAAAACAACGTCAAGAACAATAATAAACTGTGTGGCATTGTCGTAAGTCTCTGTTGCAATTTCCCCCCAGTCAGACATTCCTATGGATCTGGTTGCCTTGGCACAAGTGTTTTGTAGTTTTGCAGTGATTTCATTAAAATTTTACTGTCATAGTAAAAGTTTTATTATGAGCCTGGGAGTTGTTGTTGCTGTTGTTTGTTCTTGTTCTTGTTGCTGCTGAGGCAAACGTGAGCCAAAAACAATTCCCGGCACATGCCAAAAATAATACAAACACAACTGCAAGAGGCTCGGACTGTGAATGCGACTGAGATGAAGATGGAGTTGGAGTTGGAGATGGAGACACAGTCAAAAGTCAGCCAAGCTCGCTCAGTTTATATAGTAATTATGCTATTGTTGTTGTTGATGCTGTCCAGACTACACGCATTACCCCCAGACATGCATATGCAACAAGCTGCAGTAACAACAGATGCACATAGAAAAAAGTGTAGCATACACTAGGGCGTCTTTGCTTTTTATTTCTTTTACTCAGTCCAACACCTCTTTCTCTCTCTCTCTCTCTGTCTCTCTTTCTCATGGCAACGGAGTTTTCACAGTTTATGTTGCCTGCTTTTAGGCTAATGTGCTCATTTTATGCAAGCGTCTTCCCTTCGCATAGAGAGAGGAGCGAAAAGGGAGGAGACGGGATGAAAGGAGCGCTCCAAAGTATGCAATGAGATTTTTATGCGCCACTCGCAACTTTTCATTGTTTGTTGTTGCTGTGGCACACTGGCAAATGCAACAGCTTGTGTTTATAATTGAAATAATTGCGGAAAGCAGACATAATTATATTCTTATGCCTCATTGTTGTTGTGCCCTCGTTGTTGTTGTTTCCATCTCTTTTTTGTTATTTTTTATTTCTCTCATCATCTTTATTGTCGTCTTAGTTTGAGCTTGGCTGAGACTAGCCATCAGCCCTTAGGGCTGTAAGTTTATATATCATAGTTAGTATGCCCTACAACTATAGTGGATGTTGGCGTATTTGCTTTGAGGTGAGTTATGTAACAGTTTGAGAAGCCGAAAATGCATAAGATTGCTAAGAGAGTTAAGTAAAACGTAGAAACCTAATAAGTTAAAAGTTTGCATGGCTATTATTCTTATACCTTTGGTTAAGCTGGTTATGCTATAAATTGTATAGTTATATTAGTTAAAAGTTTGATATGTGGAAAAAGAAGTGAGCGGATGTGAACAAATTAATATTTATTTGTATTTTCTAAGCCTCAGAGATGTCGCGAATTTGTTTTGAAAAGATTTAAAAAATAAATTAAAGCTTTTCAGTCTCGTATTGTTTTGAGAGCATCTTAAAGTCGTGCAATCTCAAACCTAAGTCGTTTGCGTAGCCTACTTTGAGGCTTGCCTTTATAATTGCACAACATGTAGTAGATCAAAAGCTCGGCTCATTTCCAAGCAATTACTTTAAGGCCTCGTCATGTTGTCGACTTAATCGCTAAGCCGCCTTTGGGCGGGCATTAGCCACAACAATTTCGGGGGCAGTTTGAGCCTAATATTCAACCCTTTTGCAGCTAAGCAAATATGTTTGCTAACTGCGGTGCCTAAATGCATTCTACAGAATTTTAACCCAGGTAGCCGTGGGGAGCCTTTGGCAGGATAAACTTCAAAAAGCGCCTTGAAAAGCGGCTTAAAACTTCTTCAGGCGAAACGGTTCTCGGAACAAGCCACTTGGACAAAACGAAACTCTATGACAACATTGACAAAGGCAGACAGCAGAGAGAAAAGGGAGGGAAAGGGATGGAAGAGGCAACTACTGAAGAGAAGCATAAGCAGAAATTAAGCATTGCCATGGAGGCGCCTTCTATGTGAGATGATTGATTGAGCTTTTAGTTAAATTGCGCAAGCGGCCAGCCAAAGCTCATAGAAGTACAAGCATCTTAGTCGAAAGTTTCCCCTCAGTCCGCTGGAGTCTAGGAGGGAGGTGCTTTTTAACTGTAAAGTCGTTGCCAAAGCAACTGCTTCGGGCTTATTTGCACATCAGCTGCGTTGGGACTTCATTTTCCATATCATTTGGCAGACTCTATACTAATCATAGTCTCGCCAGTCATTTTATATACTTGGTTATTACGGTTATAATCCTGATTAGCTGTGCATGGTCATAATTTTTGTATCACAACTGACAGAAACTTTATATGATGCTTTTAATTCTATATCTATAATAAATTTCAATGTATTTTGCATATATTTTGCAGTTACCTAGATAGTTTTCTCTCTCTCTGTTACTTTTGATATTTATAGTAGCATTTCAGATATACTTACATACATATATATCAAATCATTCCAAAATATATGAAATTGCAAAGTATTTGCATATTATTCAGTTACTTTTTGTTAGTTTTATCTAGAAAATTTGGACTTTTGTCTCTCAGCTGTGTTTTATATTCTATATTCGTTGACTGTCAGAATAAATGAAAAGTCTTCTTTGCTCAGCCCACACTTGGTGTTTTGAGGTTAACGATATTTGTACATTAACTTATTCGAATATTTTGTAGACAAATCTATTAGTGCATTGCGCCAAAGAACAACAAAAAAGATCCAGACATTGACGTTTAATTCCCCGCGCAACAACTTCATCAACTGCCACATAATCCAGCAAATTTTTCAGCACTTAAATTTGGACATGACCCGAAACTTTTTCTTCTCTTTATTTTTGCTTTTTTTTTTTTTTTTGGTTGGTGTTGCCGTTGCCGTTGCCTACTTCGGGGCTGCTAATCCCTAAACTGTCGCAAAACTTTGTAGCAACAGAGAGTACGAGAGAAAAAAGGCCAACAAAAGTTTTGCAACAGATAAAAGTAGAAAGTTTGTGTAGAAGACAAGAGAACAAAAAGGAAAGCCAGGCGAAAATTACAAACATTTTCAATTATCAAGCCAAACAAGGACGTTGACGTATTGTCTGGGCTCTCATTATACCATTACCATCATATAATTACAGCCTGATTATTGTTTATTAAGTTAAAATGCCGCCTGCCACCTTGATAAATGACCCTGGCGTTGGCCTTTTGTTGCGACTGTACCCGTCCATCAGGACATGTCCATCAAAAATGGCGACCACTGCTCACCTGGTGTCACTTTTCCAAAGGGTTTGCCTCGTAAGACAATGAGCTATGGAAGAAAAGGTCTTTTCATTTCTCCAAATTTCTATAGTTTTTCTTTTTTAATATTTTTAATCTTTTAGCGTTTTTTCTTTATTTTTGTGTGTTTGGTTTGGCGTTGGTATCATATTTTTCAAGTGTCACTGTCAACGTGTCTTATGAAAGGCTTTTGTTGGATTGAAGGCAATTAGAGGAACTGTGCAGAAATGGTCTCCTCCAACTTTAAAGCAACATTAAATATACATATCTTCTCTTACCTCATCTTTTCTTCATCTTCCCCGTGTTTCCCAGGGGACTTTAAATTAATTAATCACATTAAATGCTTTGCGGGCTGGCCGCCTCCCTCAAAGTAAAACCATTGGGCCCTGGTAAATTGTCAAAGCAAACTATTAAGATCAAAGATAAGAAGCAAAAATAATGATGCTAAATGTTGGCACAATTATGCCTCGCTGCCCCCTAATGGAAAATATACTTGTAAGTGGCAGGAGCAGGTTCAGTATGGGGCACAGTAACTGAGTTTTCTTTCCAGCAAGCTGGCATTTCAATTAATTTAATATACTCGCATAATTTTTGCGCATGCATGATGATCATTATGATGTTATTGGAGAGCGAGGTGTACTCAAACAGTTATATGGCATATACTAATTGTAAGTAAAAGATTTCTTTATAGGGACTTTGGTTTATAGAAGTGAACTTTAGTACTAGAAATAATTGACAAAAGCACTTACATTTTAAATGACATGAAAAACACTATAATTAGAGTAAAATATTTTAATTTTCTTTATGTTTTAATCTGGTTTTGTTGGACTGAATCTAAAAGAATTTTATTTTCAATACAAGAAACTTATTGGTAGTCTCAAATTGAAACGAATACTTATAATTCAATTCTCTAACCCTTGTATTGAGAATAGTACAAGCATTGAAGATTTATTTCAATAACTTTCATTTAAAAAAAATATTTATTTAAATAAAGTAGAGCTTTCTTATTTTTAACTATGTCAGTGAAGTCGTGCAGAATTATGCCTGTGCAAACTGAAAAGATGAAAACAAAATGAATTTAAAACTTTCACCCAATGACTTAGATCAACTTGGGGTTAAGTTTGAGAAAACGGAATGGGAATGGTATTTCCACAAAGAAAATGCGTTCGAGTGCTAATAAAGCTGAATACAATGTTGTTGTGTTTCGAATCCCTTTTTTCTAGGCTGCCAGTTGGCTGAGTTATCAGTGCTTCAGTTCAGCCATGATTTGATTTCGATTGAGGAACGGGAAAAGGAATTGGAGAATGGCGCTTTTATCTATAACCATTGGCCATTACCTTCAGCCTTGTCTTCAATTAGCGATAATAAAATAAATGATACGAATGAGTTTTTCACATTTAACTTTTTGACAGCTTGATGCGGGTACGCTGTTCCAGCCAATTGTTAATTGACAGTGGGATTGGCCTCGGGACAACCAACCAGGCAGCCAGGCACACTGTCAGGACAGTCGGGCAGACAGTCAGACAGGTCGACAGCTGACTCCGACTTTGTTGTGTTTCGTTTTTGTTTTATTTAATGGCTTCGCTTGTTTTCAAAAACCGCAATCCCAAAACTGTCAAATTGACAGAAAAACGCATCAACAGAAGAGTGGAAAAAAAAACATTTCAATTCAAGTTAATTGTAAGCTTGCCAAAAATTTGTTGTCAAGCCAAACAAAAGGCAAGGCACACGGGAACAAAACTCAAAAAGAATATTTCTCTTTTTACGATTAAATTTTAAAAAATACGTTAATTCTAGTTACAAATTGGAATTGTTATGTAATACGTGAACTTAAAATCTTTCTATTATTACAGTTGTTATTTCTAATATTTACGAAAGAGAGGAAAAATATGAAATCTAAATGTTTGCTTCTTATTTGGAGTCATCTGAAACTAATCCTCTTGTGATCGCTAAAACTGTTTTTCTACTTAGTGAACGTCTTAGAATACGACCAAAATTTTTCAATCCTGGCAGTGAAAAATTTCTAGAATTGAGGCTATTTTAATACATCAAATAAGTTAAAAGGAAATTAGTGGAATATACGAAATAAATAAAATACGAAAGTGGTTCTTCCTTATTTGTAATACACTTAAGAAAACTTCTAACATAAATTGTTACAATATATGTAAGTATATTTAAAAATGTTGTATTGATTGAATTATGTACTCTATGTATATTTATAGTCAGAGAAAGATTAGGAAACTTTGAAAGGCTGAAAGTCATATTTCCGATTTATTTCGATGTTTTTATAACAAAATTTTTGAGTTTACAGTTTGTATATTTTGGGGCACTGTGCATGCTCGCACTGAAAATGAAAACTAAACACAATTAAAACTAACGAACCTGGCAAAATTTACACAAAATAAATTTCGTTTTAAATGTTATGAGGCTCATATTGAGAGTAGGGTGTGTGGGCGTGTGTGTGTGAGAGAAGGTCATTTGTTGAGTTGAGCTGCTGCTGCTGCATTTTCCTGTTGGTTCTAGTTGATTTAATTAAATGCATTTGAATGCAAATGCCTGGAAATGCGTAGAGCCGGCACTCAAAAGCATCAGCATATGTGGTTTACATAGTGCAACATAAATGTTTTGATATATTTGCTACCCTCTGAACACATACTCATTCCCATTCTATTCTATACAGTTAGTTGTAACTAAAACAAAAACGGAAATGCTGAGCTTATGCTGCTGACAGCGCCCTCTGGTGTTATTTTATGGCAAAATATATATTAAGCCAAAACCCAACCTACTGAGGGACCTACAAACGGATCTACCACATTTTCATAATACGCAATCTCTGCTATGCGTAGGTCTAGTCTATAACATACGAGTCTATACACACACTCGCTGCGGGCCACATTTAATCAAAAACTGCAGACATCGACGACAAAGAGGAGCTGTAGCCTCGAGCCGAGCTTTAAAGTTAAATATCTATTTGTTTTTTTTAGCTTTCAGCTTGGCTGACATGTTGTTTTATCTTAACTGACATTAAAAGGCAATAGTTTTACCCTGTAGCCTTTTAAAAAAGTATGTATGTGCGAAACGTATGTTTTTGTAGGTAAAATGTGAAAATATTCAATGTTCAAAAGAGCCTGATCTAAGCCTTGACGGCTTAGTCCCAACTAGGTATCTATAAATGCAATAGATATAAGTAGAGAAGAGATCTTATTCAATTAAGTTTAAGGTACAACAACAGTTTTAAGTCCATTTCTTAATGGCATGGAAAATAAGTAAATTAATTTCTGTACATAATATATGCGCTTATATAAATGATGAGTAGTAAAAACTATCTGAAAAGGAGTGTATAAGGTGATTTACACATTGAAACAAATCAGCTGTCTTTAACTTAACGATTCCATAAGAATTTGCTGATTCTCATTGCTAACGTTATACAATTGATATAAAATTTGCAGCTGACACAATTATTAGTTGCAGAAACAATTTGAATACAATCAAAATTTTATTGAAATTTGAGTAAGTTACTTATCTAACTACAACTTCTCGTAGTTACTCGCATCTATCTACTATCTGCTGCTGTGCACTACTTCATCATCTCTTGGGCAGCCTGGCATAACTAATTGAATACATAATTTACAATTAAGTACGTAAGCTACTTTAATATTTATGTCTGTAACTGTGCAGAGACACAAGCATATAGAACCATACTCTCTCTCCCCACTGCCCCATCTCTATTTGTGTAGGTCGTCCATTATCGACCATCACTTGTGCCAACTGCAATAAATGTCAATTATTCATGAATTTTCAATAACTTTAGCCGAGGCGAAATAGAAAAGTTTTCTGCTCGTCGTCGTCTGAGCTTGAAAAACTTTTTAATAATATGTAAATATTGCAAACAGCGAGAAAGAGAGAGAAGCTGAATAAGAAAGACAGAGAGAGAGAGAGAGAGATAGAGAGATGGAGAAGCAGGCGTTAACTAAGAAGCACATAAAATGTAATGCCAAACAATATGAAAAGAGAATTTACTTGAGCGGCAAAAGTACATAGAGAGACAGAGAAACAGATCTAGGGGTATGGAGGGGGAATGTGGAAGGTGCAGACGACAAGGCAAACAAAAACGTGCTCTGAAGCATAGTTATAATGGTGAATAATTAACAGTTATTAATAATGACAAAAGCAGCTGCCACACAAAAAGGCAGCTCACAAATCTGTAGCATACTTTTTCGGGCAACTCTCACTCTTATTTATTTGGGTGGGCAGCAGCAGCAGCGGCAGCAGCAGCGGCATTTGTGCGCTTTTTGATTTAAAATTCACCGCCAATAATAATAAAAATAAATCATTTCGTACAGCACAACAAGAACAAGAGCACGACATCGTCCAGCATATTACGTATACGCAATGTACTCTTCCCCTTCAAACTTTTGTTTGCCGCGTGCGGTGCAAAACTTTCTGTGACTCTTGCTTAATAATTTGTTATAATTTATGAGCGTCAAGCGTCGTTCTCTGGTTCTCTGGTTCTCGTTGTCGAGTTTGGCTTTATTATTGGATTTTCTTAGCTAGGTCCATGTCCACAGACAATTTAAACTTTATGCCAAAACGTTTTTGAATGCTTAATTAGTTTCTGGCGAACGCAACAGACGCACACGAAATGGGAGGCGTCTGTCTGTGACTGTGTTTTGTTCAATTTCTGTGACTAACGATTTAATTTGTTTGCTCGCATTTCTTTGTGGGCGACAAATTATAAAACATATTTCATTTAATTGGCATTATTATTTAGTATTCCATTTAATGCCAGGTTCCAGTGCATTAATTGTTGTCAAAGTTTATTGAAGTGTTAACACAAACTGCAAACGACGACCAGATGAGTGTGATGTCATGAAAATTCGAAATTTGATTTCTCTATTTTCTAATCAACGTTAATTAATTAATTCAAGTCGATAGAACACAGTTCGTGATAATTTATTTGAATTTAATATTCGAATGGTTTAAAAGCCGTAATTCATTTTATGAACTGTGCTCGTGGCATCCCTGGAATACCATTCATCCCCCGTATTTCAAATGTAATACATTTACCAATGCGCTTAGTCAGGCATAACAAAGCGCCAATGGGCCATCAGTTCCCATTCTTCAGCTTGTGGCAACGTTCCATTTGCCTCCCAGCCCTCTGCTCTAAGCCTTGCACCTTTGAAAAGGCGCTGGCAACAACTGCGCCCACATTAAACTCAATAAAATAAATGTGCAGCCATAAATTACATAAAGTGCGTCAGTTACACACACTAAGAGACAGGAGACGTCTCCTCACTCCTCACTCCTCACTCCTCACTTCTTATCCCCATCGTCCGCCTCAGCTGCTGCGCCCAAGAGAAGACTATGCAAAATCGACAAGTGCCACAATTTTTTATGCAAAATAATCCTTTGCCAGGGCGCCATTGATGAATTATAGCAAATTAATTTTACACTAAAAAGCGACAAAGCTAGGCACAATGACACGCCCTTTCGCCCTTCCGCCCACCGCATACTGCTGTTATCAAACCATTTGCATGGCTGAAGTTGCCTAGGCAAACAGTTTAACCATATCAAATTCAAATTCGCATAAATTTTTGGAAAAGCCATAGTAGGTTGGGGATATGTATAAAATCGATTCCCAACAGGAAGTGCCAGAGCTGCTCCATTTTTTTCTTGCTTTTTTGTATACACATTTTTTTTTGGGGGCGCTTCTCAGATGAGTTGTGGGCTGGAAAAAGAAAAATATACTCAAACCAAAGTCAAATCGATTATTATTTTATCGCCTGCAGAGGGAAGGTTGCTTCAACGCAACACGTTTGCTCGAGGGTTGTAAAAATAAATTTAAATGTACCAGCAAAATGTATCAAAAATTGAATATTTCGCATAGTCTTTTACTCTGTCTGCTAAAGCTAAAATGTCAAACTGGTACGTGACTGTTGAATGTTTTAGCTGTTGTGCCCATTGAATGCAAATCTGTGAAAAGTTTGGTTCGGCAAGTTCTTGATAAATAATGAAAGCACAGAAGATATCTACAGTGTAAAATATAAATAAAGAGAAAACAGTTTTAAAGATAGAGGACATTTAAAATGAATTTTAAATAAAGAACATTTTTATGATCACTTCCGATGAAAATATTGATTAAAAGCTTAACATCTCCTTTTATTTGTGCGTCACACACTCGGCTAGATTTCGATTTGATGAAACGGTGTATTGTATAAAGGACAAAGCATTCATCATCACAGCCAAGAAGTAGTCAAAGGCAAACTCTCGATCGCATTTGATGTCAAATACGATTACATTAAGAAGTGGCTCCAGTTTCTGATGCACAATCAATGAAGTGAGCTTCAAGTAAAGAGAAACCATAAGTATTCTTTGCTGTGAACAATTCCACATACACTTACCTCATTGTGGAGTACTTTTAGTGTATGATCGTTTTGATTTGCTTTACGAACATACAGAATATTTATAATGACAATCTGTTGTTGTAGAGTCAACTCTTCGTTGCGTAATCGATCGGTAAATAGGCCAAGTATTAGCACATTGAGCAGTGGAACAACGGCTGGACCCAGACAGCCATCAGATATGATGTACATTTTGTTCTCGAGATCATCGTGAGAATAAATCATGCACTCCAGAAGAAGTTCCATATTGAAGATACTTGTGACTATGCCCAAGTAGATGGCTGAGGGATACCAAGCCAACTTCTCTTTTATATATTTATGCAGCTTATTAATGCGCAAATGTAGCTTAAATAGCCAGAGAAGACGACGATGGTAATGACGTGATATAAACTGTAGATTCTCATGGTATTCATTAAAGGATTGCAGAAAAAAGGTTAAGTTGCGATACCAATTAAGCAAAACCAATTGATAGAGGAAGTAGGCAAGTCCACAGTACTCCATAAGCGTCCAGTAAAAAAAGTGAAGCCATAGAAAATAAGGCTTATACCATAGGGATTCTATAACTATATAGACCAGGTATACCTTGCACAGGTAAAGCCCCAATAGGCAGAATTCACAGTGATAGATCATGCCAAACTTGGACTCGATGGTCCGTGAGATGTAGATGATATCGTTGACCAGCTGCTTCATCACTCTTCGATCCTCCTGGGAATGTAAAAATATCACAATGCGGCGTAGAACATTTATGAAAATACCTTGCATGGCCAAGCCAATTATAAAGTTCTGACCATCGGCCTCATCGACTCGAAATAAATGTATCCAGATGACAAACCCTATCACTAAATAGTCCACTATTTGTCTTATCAGAAAGGAGCATTTAACCGCCAGAATTAACTTGGCGATAATAACATGATATTTTGTATGTTCCAATCGCTTATTCTGCGAATTGTAACGTAACTGCAGAAAATTACAGCTCCGTGCAATCCAATAAACCAGCCAGCTACTATATAGTATAATACGTCTATAGACTGCATGTCCAGATCCACTTCGCAGCAATCTAATATCCTCTTTGTTCCACATGACAGCAATATAACGACTGAAAGCTGTCGATGATATGATGCAGCCCAATTTAATCGAGTCTATTTTATTAATGGGTTGAGCATTACCAAACAAATTAATCAAAGTAGACACCGAATTTGTCACATAATAGTCATAAAGATAATTGCATATTATTAAACACTTACACAAAAACTGAACAATTTTAGGAATATAAGTTGATCAGAAAAGTAATTGTCATATACAATTCTTTTTTACAAGCTAGTCAACATCGTATAGTCATTGCGTCTGGTCTTAATAAATACAGAATCTATTATTATGATTTATTAAAATATTATATTATTTCACTTAGAAGATTCTTGATGAACTTGAAACATTTGTCGGAAACGGTAGGATTGGATCACTACATCATGTAGCTTCCATAAATCAAAAATTAAATTTTTTATTATTTTCTTTGCTTTCTTAAAATCTGAACAAAAATCATTTTACAATTTTAATTGCAGACAAACTGGCATAACTATAACTTCTGCCTAGAGTAACTTAAAACCTATGGATTTTCGATGTTGTGGCATATGTAATTGTTTAACCTTTTTAAGCTTTGCATCACTGCATCACATCTCAGTTAACCCTTTTACACTTCACTTCATGCACTCTCATTAGAAGCCATACATACATACATATAACCATATATATTTGAATTCCACAAAGTAAAAATGCCTCAAATTACATAGACAGTTTGCTTCAAAATACCAAAAAAAAAAAAAAAATGAAAAAGAAAAAGTAAAGAGTCAGAAAGCAAGTGAACCGCATCCACAGACAAACATTTCATTCTAAGAGAAAGTTCAATGCACCAAAACGAGAGGGAGAATACAAACACTCAGAGAGGCAGACAGACAGACAGACAGACAGACAGACAGGCAGGCGGACAGACAGACTGAGGAGCATCCCAGCCGTGTAAATTACTTGGCAGTGCCATTTCCCCAATGGAAATGCGAGTGCCGGAAAATGCAACTCTGACGTCGCCGTTGCTGCTCTTGGTGCATATAAAAAGCGCGCTGAGCCGTTGCCTAGACAACAACAACAACTGTAACTCACACACACACACATGTACACACTCATATATATAATCCCAAAAAACCCACCCGAAGCAACCCAATCCAATTCGTTCTAAACCTCCTGCCTCATTACGCACGGCAGAATTGTAAATATATATATATATATAAAAATATACTCTGTTTTGTATAAGTATGAGTGCACTCATTCAATGCTGGCTATTCATATTCATATTCATATGTGTAAAATGCTCGGGTTTCAATGAAACGAGAAACCTTAATGAATCCACAAGTCGTGTACACTTCATGCCACAAAAGGTTTAGAGAGCTTGGCATTTTAATACCCTGTAACGCAGCTGTGATGGGCTTAATAGAATTTATTTGCTAGACTAAACTGACAATTAAGAATCCTAAACAAAACTATGAAGAGTAAAAAATTCAAATTTACTACTTTTAATATAAGTTACCTACTTATTGAAGTTTTACCTCTTTGAAACCTATACCTATACTATATAGTATATACTATTATATAATTAGAGTATCATTTAATATTTTGAAATGTTTTCTAAATTTCACCACAATTATTGGAATTTTTTGAAATAAATTGAAGTTAAGTTTATTTATACACTAAAATTTAGCAATAGTTAAACAATTGAATAGTCCAGTCCTTAGTAAAATTTAAGTAGATTACTTAATTAACAAACAAGCCATTGTAAATATTTGTAAATTAAATATAATTTTTAAAATTTACTATTAAATAAGCATTTTGTATTTGTTTAGTAATATTCCTTCTATTATAATTAAAATTTTAGTTGAGATTTTTACTCTCATTAAATATTTTACTGGTATTTTTAACTTTCATTAAATATTTGGGATTTTTACTTTTATTTAAAATGCTTATAAGTCTTTTTTGGATTATAGAGTACTTTTTAGTCTATTAGTCTGTATTTTAGCAGACTTGCTTGTTATTTATGTATCAATTAAGGCGGAGTCGCCCAACATCGACCAAAGCTGAGGGTCTGTCAAAGTGCATGGCAAGTTTTTTTGGAAGTTGCATTTTGAAAATTTGCCACGCTGACAGCTGTTTTGTGTCTCGCGGATGACGACGACGAAGCGACGACTCGGCTCTGGAGAGATTGCATTCATGACACCCTAAGCGCATTTGGATAGGCGAACAACCCCTTTAGGAAGGGATAGAGGAGAAGGCTGGAGGCTTAAGCCTTGCAAGCGAAGCCACCCACTAAATGAATTACGCGGGTTGGCATTAAAAAGGGGGTTGAGTTTATGTGGGGATTGGGTTGGGGTGATTAAATGCTCTTCAAGTGCCCCATTCCTTTCTCATTTGTCATGGCATTTATTCAGTTTCAGATTCTCTTTCATTCTTACCGCAATATGGCTACCCCAGTCGCTGCCTGCATTGTAACATTTTTGCAATTATAACTCGCTTTCCAAAATTGGGGTTGTCGTAGTCGTAGTCGGAGACGGAGACGGAGCCGTCCTCGCAACTCTGTGAGGCTTCACTGTGTCTGTTTCTGAGCGTTTCTGTTGTAAGCGTTTCTCAAGTGCTTTGAATAGACAATGGTCCTTTTAAATAACAAAGGAAGGCACATTGCGACGTTGCCAAATTGTTGAAAGTAGGCTAATAACTGCGGGTAGAGACTTCTGAATAGAATGCTCCGAGACTGTACTTTTGAAGTAGACAAGTTAAGGAAGTCGTCAAGAAGTTGAAGTAGCAAGAAGTATAAACAATAAAAAATCAATAATACAATTGATTTATATAATATGATCTTTAGAGTTTGTCAGCTCACTGAATTCAACAACTGCTTCGTATTTAAATAGTTATTCTTTTATGCAGGATTCCTGGCTCTATTCCCCATTCTTCGCTTACACTTGTGTTGATTCAGTTTGCTGCAAGTAAATCAAAATTAAAATCTGCAGCTGATAAAGTCTAACCTGTTTAAAGTAAGAGGCAATCACAGTGGGAGTGGCAAGGCTTTAAGGCTAATTTGAAATCAAGTCATGACCTTCATTATCCCACACAGCAGCCACGTCAAAAGACAGCCAATATTTTATATAAAATTTGTGGAAAAATAGCTGCCAGCTATTTGTGGAAAATCAACACACACACACACCCTCACACAGAGATGTAAACCAACGTAAACAGGAATTTGATAAAATTTAGCAGAAAATGGAGAAGCGGAAAAAAGAAACGATATGGTTTATTAAATATTTCAAGCCTGTGGCAATGTTGAAAGCAAACACACATGTCGAGAGAGTGTGGAGCATCTTTCATGTGGCCTTGCACGGGTGCTACGTGGCGTATAAGTAATAGAATTTAAAGTGTTGCAACATTCGATGAAAAAATGAGTAGAAAAGTTTGCTAATGACATTGTTGCTACTGTTTATCGACTTGAATTCGCCTGCCACTTGAGACTGTCTAAGAGGAAAGTTGAGTCAAAGCGAGTGCATGCCTTCAAATTCATCAAGCCCTCAATAGATCAATGACAATCACTTCATGTCTTAGCGGTTGTAATCCTCTGACTGCGACTGTCTTAAAGTGCCTCCATCATACCCAGTCTCGGAATCCAAATCAAAATCATCATCGGGATACTTATACACAACCACAGGCAAGGCTTCCATATATACGGATATCCTATAAACAATCCATGCCAAGAGGGCCATAATCCAACCGCAAACTGCTCCAAATGCTATGCAAGTTGCCGCTTTGATGAGGAGCCCATAATCGGACTTTAGATGATAATGGAATATGGTCAATTGTTTGTAAAAATACTCCAGAAAGTCCATGATTTGAAAGATTTAGATTCCGAATTTATATTATATTCTGTGATTTAAAAATATTTTAACTAACTTTGTCTAGAAAAACTTGCCAAAATCGTAATAAGCATCAGTTGCTGTGTTACTTCTTGACATTTTCATTATTAAAATACATATATGTTTATACATATCTCTCTCCAAATATTGTAACAAAATGATGTTAAATCCGATAGAAATTATTTGCTATTATGTGGCACAACCCATCATCGATTTCTTGGCCTATTTACTGAACGATGTGCACTATTTGGCTTTTCTAGCTGCGGTGGCTGTGATGGGAGTATTGCTTGGTCTCTTCGTGGGAGTTTTAACACTTATTTGTATGAAATGCCAGGGCACAGAGAAGCCAGAAAAGAAACCTCAAAATGAGCAACAATATAAATGTCAAACGAGTGATGCTAAGCAAAAGCATGAATAGCCATGTCTAAAGAAAACTGAAGACTTGTCGAGTTGTGTTATTGAAAGTTATTAAAATGGGAAAGTGGGACTCGTAGTTTGTGTCAAATCAAAGAAATTACAAATCAACGATCAATCGAGCAATTCTGAGATGTCAAAGAAAATGAGTTTAGTTTAATAAAGTTTCACTGAACCCTTTCATAAAACAACTAAAAAATTTGCATATGTGAACGAAAAATAAATATGTAATAAAAAGACAGATAAAGATTGGGAAGTACATAAAAAGAAATTTGCTAAACAAATTATAAAAGTTTAAGCGTTTCAAATTAGTATGGGAAACTGAATTGGATAATATCCAATAGATATGTCAAGCTGAAAACTTATTTGAGTCTCGAATTTAAATATTTTACTTATTTTGTCTAACTTTTATGTATTCCATGGTGCAGTTTTCTGTCTTTTCAAGCAACCCATCTATTAATATCCTGTAAATGCGAACTATAGTGAAATCTTAGTCCTGTGCACTACATAAGTAACGATATAGTTTGAATTATTTGTGGTGATCCTTTAGATGCACATTCCCTTTGGCAACAAATGTAATACGTAGTAGCAAAATGTACTCAAATTATTCCCTAAGCACATTTTAATTTCCCGCAGGAAAAGACGGCCAAGCAGGCAGTCCGACGACCAAAGAAAGCAACCCAAACTAAGTTTAAGTAAAAATTTCGGCGCTTCGCTCATGTTCACCCAAAGGATGTCATTTTGGCAAAACGCAAAATATTTGCCAAAAAAAAAATGAATATAAAAAGAAAGTGGAAGAAAATGAAGATGAGGTAGAAGAAAACACGGAGCAGGCTGGGTCAAAGGACAACGTCTAAGTGGCATGCAGTTGGCCCATGGCATAAAGACAATTTAAGGAGAAAGCAGTTCATAAACAGGACGCCCGATGAAATGAAAAACGACGACGAGAAACCAAAAACCAAGCGAAATAAAATTTATTTTAGTAACAAAATTTCGTGACACAAGGAGCAGGAGAAAATTTTTGGAGGAGGAGATGCCTCTAAATGGCAGTGAGCCAATGGCATCCACAAGTATATTAAAATGTTGCCCTCTTCTTAGTAAGACATCCGTTGAGACTGAGACCGTAGATAGTAAAGGAGTCACTTCAGCTATTGGTATGAGTATAAAGGAAATGATTGGTTTTTGGCGACATTTTCGTCGTCTGGCCCAGCGAAGCAACAAATAGCCTCGTTCTTCCCAAATTGTTGCAAGAACAACAAATGGCTAAAGTTTTAGCGACTCCACAAAACTTGCCACTGCAATGCAAAAACGCAAGTCAAAAACAACAACAACAACTACCAGTTGGAACAACAACTACAACCGTTACAGTTACAGTTACAGTGGGGAAAATTAAGTTTCTGCGCCGTTGCATAGGCAAAGGAAAGGACACCAAAGCTGTCGTCATCGTTGTCGTTGCCGTTGCCGTTGCCGCTAGACGCGGTCAAATTAAAATCGCATTGCAAACAGAATAAGAGTTGATTGGCTGTGAATATACCCTTCACTATTTCTGCAGCTCTTCATATTACAGGCCTTATAAATATGGCAAAAATATTATCTGTCTATAATCGAGTAACGTCTCATATTATCTACTGGTATTACTACTATTTACCCATCTTTTGATATAAATCAATTCAACATTCTGTTTATCTTTAGGTCCTCTCTAAATATATCGTTCCTAGAAGTATTTAAAGTCTAAAGCCCATTTTTCCAATGTGTATATAAGGTCTTAAATAACTATCCTTATGACAAACTAATATAAAGTGTATTGAAAGTAATGTCAAATATCAAAGATATATATCAAATAAAGCCTTTACGGACATTGAAAAAATGGACCTAAGGTTCTCTTTGTACGTCTATATCAGCAGGGAATATTTCTCCATCTAACTGTCTACCAATCTATCGCGATAGATCTATCTATTTATTAATCCAACTGTCATCTCACATGATTGCTGGACTTGCTAGCTGACTAATTTAACTACATGTATTTTCATCCACATTTATTGTCTTTATTAATTTTATTAATTCATCTTTCCATCTTGTACCATGCCGATCTGTTTATCATTGAGTCGACTTGACATTCCTTTCTTAATAGCTAAGCATACCCTATTATCGTTCACCTATTTAGGGCATCAAAAGAAACGCAGTCAAGTCCTTTTCGCAGTACTAATGCAAAACGGCGTCGACGCATTGGCGACGGTGACGGGACTAAAGCGTTTGCCTTTTTATTGCATACTTTCAGGCCGCAGGTTCAGGTGCAGGGTAGGTCGGGTAGACTGGGCTCAGACTCTGGTACGGGCTTTGGCTGTATTTGCTCTATTTGTTGACATCGTCTATAGTCGCTCTAGATGCGATGTCGTCAATGTTACCAACTTGAAGGTTTTTATTGCTTTTCCCATTCCCTTATCTTGGCCGCTGTCATACACTGCGTATGCGTGTTTTTCCCTTTTATATTTATATGTCTTTGCATTAATTTTCAAATATTTTCACTGTTGCCGTCGTCGTCGTTGCTGTTTGTTGCCTTTTGTGTATTTGTGCCTTTGACTTGGCAATGGCAAATTTATTTATAGGTTTCGATAGGCATCTCTTTGTTGTTCCCTTTGTCGTTGTAATTGTTGTTATTGTTGTGATTGTTGTAACGTGCAAATGCACAGGGGTTGTTGGAGCTCTAAAAGGCTTTTGTGGCCGTATTTGTCTGTGAAACATCCATTAAGTTACAGTTACTGGAACCAATTCTATTCTACTTAATAGTGAAGGCGGGGTATATATACTTTGACTGAACTGTGTGCATGGCAATATCTCTGAAGCAATTGTTTTCTCAATGTAATGGTACTTTTTCATGTACAAATATTTTATTGTATCTAAAATATGTTTGTGGTAGATAATGATATAGTTGGAGTAACTTGAACGTTTTCAAGTCTAATATTTCTCTGACTTTGTTAGTTTCTTTCAAATATGATCAGCATTAAATGGTATTCTTCCTCTATTATTAATTAAGTAATTAATTAATTATCAGAAAGAGAAGCTTTGGAGTCTGTGAATTGTATACCTTCAATACAATCAATGCCCTTTACTATATAGGGCTAACTTTTATATTTCATTGGGAATATAGAAACTGCAAATATATTTTTTAGGCAGTTAATTCTTTGATAAATCTTCCATCTTACTTATTATATATCATGGCCGTTCATTTCTAAATTTCTTATCAAACATTAAGAGCATTAAGTTCTGTCTCTTCTTTTCGTATCGTTATCAACGTTCGATTCTCTTTCTTTTGTCGTTCATACAAAATTGACAGTCAGTCAACAGCAAAGTTGCCATTGTCGCCGCATCGCTGCCACTGCCAACACAATCCATCACAATCACAAAGCCAATGCAACCAGACAGAGTCACACACATACACACACACACACACACACTCTTACTCAATCAAAATCACACACATTTACACATACAGACACATTGAGTCATTCATTCAGTCAGTCAGGCTGTCATTCAGCAATAATACCACAAACCGAAAATGCCTCAACTTCAGTGCAACCCGGTGGCGATCTCTACAGTAGAGACATGGATAAAGAGAGAGACCCCCAAAGCCCAGGACCCAGACGAGGGATACAGAATGGCAGCCCCAGACGTCGGCTTACCCAACCACATTTGTCATTTAAGCTCAACCAAATGTAATATGAAAATCGGCATGAGTGAAAATGTCAACGTGCATTGTGGCAACCAAAGGATTGGGTGGTGCATTGCCCATAGGTGTTGAGGTAAAGAGAGAAAGAGAGAGACTTTTGGGTGGCTTTGGGTGGTTTTGCTGATTTCACAGCCTCGTCGCAATGTTGTGGAATTTCCTGTCAAGCTAATTTCCTTTGGGTGCAACGTTGGTTGGCTGCTTGGCTCGATGTTTGGTTGGCAGCTCGTTGAATCAATTCACCTGCATGCATAAAATATTTTCGTTGAAAAAAAATATTCAAACATTGCATATTTTATAGTTTATTGACTGCTCTGTGAATGTGTGTGTGTGTGTGTTCGTTGTTGTTGCTGATGTTGCTACTGCAACAACTTTTCAACTTGTCAACAGGGCGGACTTTGTTGTTCTTCGCTGCCCTTTCGGCAATTTATGTCGCGCAGTTGACACAAAATGAGCGCCATATATATATATATATTTATATTCATATACATGTATAGCTACTCCCAATAGGATACATGCCCTTCTACCCCCCTCCCCCAACCATCTTTTCTGTTTTACACTTGCTATTTACCACCTTGACTTGTTTGCCAATTGCAGCAGCAGCAGCAGCGTTTTTCATCGCTACGTGTATATGTATGTATATAGCCATATAATAGGGTCATGTGAGCGTATCGTGCGGGTGCAATTTACATGCACTGCGTTTCTGGAATGTGTTATTAAAATTTATGTGCGAAAAAGGTGTCGAAATGCAGACCGGCAACAACATGGACATGGACATGGACGGGGACTCGAATCCCGAATACCAAACACCAAATCCCGAGACCCCAAAACGTCAGAAATGAAACCAAGGAAAGCAACAACAATATCGTCAACATGCCCAATGAAATGCTTTAACCACATTTATTTTATTCATTCTTAATATTTACAGATTATTTTTTACCATAATACTGAAATTATTTTTTATAGCTTGTGAAGAAAAAATGTGCACCGGAAATCAGTAAAAACAATTTTAAAATATGGTTAGACAATTTATTATTAAGCTCTGATATCAAATACGGCAAACAGCAAATCATTTATTTATAAATGAAAAAAAATTTAATTAAAATATATTATACATTATTAAATTGTATGAAAATTTCTTGATTGAATAATACATGATATTAAGAATTACGGAAATGCATGTGTTTTAGTTTAAATTTTAATATGATTTGCCAATTAAATTTACAAAAATATAAATTTAAAGGTAACAATAATAAAATTATAGAAACTAATATGTTCGTAAATTAAATTTAATTTAAACGAATTTCGATTTAACTCTAAATAGCATTTATCCGTTTCAATGATAAACGAATTTCATAAAATTGATTTGGGTAATCAATCAATTTTATATAAATCATATTTTGTTTGCCAACTATTAAGCTATATTGAAATTTTGATTATAAACAGTTTAAAGTTATTCAAATACTATTATAAATGAAATTAAACATGAATCTTTTTCGGCTGACAAATGCAGCTCGAATATATAATATATACATATACTATTTTTTAAATATAATAAATAATATATTCGAACTTTCATTTAAATTTAAATTATTTTCAGCAAATAAATGCTTGCTGTAATTTCCTTTTCATTTTGAGTGAATGGTAAAGCGGTATTTGGACACGCTATGCCAAGCGAGTAGTAAATAAATACGCCTGCCGCGAAAGTCAAATATTGCGCATACGCCGCGTTGTACAAGGCTCTTACTCATGCGAAGGACTGGCTGCCAGCGAAATATGTATCAAGGCTATAGTCACGTGTTTGTAAATTGTTGTTTCGCTGGTTATTTTGACTATATTCGGCAGATGGGAATATACGACTAAACATACCCTTTATATTGAGGTTTGGAAAATACTTGTATTGTGATATTTAAAGGAGTGTGTGATTTATTTTACTTGGCTTGCTGCCAAGAAGTTTTACCTTATCTAATATTTGACTTGTCGTTGTGAGCTGAAAGTTGAAGTTGCTACGTTTTTCCCCTCAACTCGTTTTGTGTTTATTATTTCAGCTTTTTAGAAGCACCTTAGGGGTTGCGGCTATTTGCGTGTCTGCAATTTGTTTGAGCCCTGCTGCACTTTCGAGCCATTTTTCGAGTGGTGTAATTAAGAAAGCAAAAAGCGAAAGCTTGAGGGGTAACAACCAAGCCAAGGAGACGACACTTGAGCTAAGCCAAACAGAAAACTGAAAGCTGAATGCAGAGTTTTAAATATGAAAAATATCATTAGCTGACAGATTTAAAGATGCAGACTTGAAATGCGGTTTTCTCTCGCTCTGCTGCAGTTCGCTTATCAGCCAAACACCAGCAGGCAGCAGCAGCAGGCAGCAGCAGCAGTTGTTGCTCTATTTTGGCCAAAAGTTAAACTTGGCTTAGCAAACTTACATCCAGTTTGTATATGTGTTTATGTGTATATGTGCGTCTGTGTGTGATTTACACCTGCTGCATACTGTTGACGTGCCACATCAGTTGGCTGTTTTGAAATTATAAACCTTTTTGAAACCCGAGTGGTCGTCGCAGAGCTCTCAGCTCTTAGTTGGCAGCTCTAGCTCTATATATATATCTCTCTCACTCTCCCTCTCTCTCTCTCCGTCTCTCGGCAAGTTGGCTGTTAGTTTTTAGCAAAGCTGTCAGTGTCAAAGTGACTGTCAACATGCCATTCAAAATGAAAATTAATAACAATATGCAAACAGCAGGAGCAGCAGTTGCTGCCACGCCCACACACACACATGTATGTTGAGATAGGTAGAGATAAAAATATGTACCATATGTAGGTAGGTAGGTGTGTTGTAGCTGCAACCTGACCACATTCAGGTGCAGCTTTTTGTGGCATTAGTTTTCGGATAGCTGCCAGTTTTAGTTTTGCAAACTTGTCAAGTTCAACAATCGATGGCACGATGCGACAACTTCATTTCCACAAATCGTAATAGAAACTGCCGTACTCTCTGCGGTTGAAGTGCTTTCATTCCATTTTAAAAGACACGTAATTATACCATCTGCTTTTGGACAATGCTCAAAATGGGTATATTAAATGTGTAGATATGATTTTTATATAGATTTTATGAATTTTATTAGATCATTTGCAATTATCGTTAAGCTTCCATATCATAAAACAGATCCGGCTTATGTCGGGCTTTTGGGTTAGCCGAATTTAAGCCTTATTTTAGCTTTAGTTAATATCCGACTTGCAGTCTTGGGTAAAGCTAACTAAGAAATTAAAACAGTATATCTCTTAGTTGGGCACTTTCAACCACAGCTTTATTGCTTCTTTAAATATCGGTTTATTTTTAGTACCACAACATATCTCTGGTGTTGATCCGTTTTTAATTTTCTTAACGTTTTTGCTGCAAGCCATTGAGAATTAACCTTGCTATCGGCAAGCTCAGTGCAGAGGTTTTGTCCCTTTTCTCACCCAATTGAACTAGCGAACTATGACAACATTCTCTGCAATCTACAACACAAATGGAAGAGCAAAGAAAAAAAAGCTGTGTTTGAACACACAAAATGCTTGGTTAGCACAAAACGTAGAACCGACAACTGTTCAACTAATTTCAAATTAAACTCAACGATGCCGAGGACGAGGACGAGTACGAGGACTTTCCTATGTCCTGTCCCCTCTGTGGCATGTCCGTTTGTCCTCGAAAAAAGGACTATCACGAACAATTTTTCAGCATTTAAACACTCAAGTGCCAAGCTAATAAACGATATTAGTGCCAAAGCTCATTTCAACAAATATTGTCAGTATACTCTCGGTTGTATGTGTGTGAGTTCAACTGCTGCCACAGTTCCTGCTGCTGCTGCTGCTGCTACTACTGTTGCTTCTACTGCTGCTGTTGCTGCTGCTTCTACTGCTGCTGCTGCTGCTGGTGTGCAAACATTTTCCAAACAGTTACCAAATAAAAATGATTAGGAACGTGACTAAGAGTGCGAAAAATGTTATTTACTTAGCTGATGTGCGCTATGGGGCCCAGACACAACGAAAACGGCAACGACGGCGATGGGTTATGCACACACACACACACACAAACGACTCACACAGACAAACACAGAGACACCACACACTCAATTGCATATACAGTTAGTCGTGTGTGTGGGAGAATGACAAAAGTTTGCTGCATTGCGGCTGCCAACATGATGGAATGAGGCAGAAGCTTGTGGGCTATAGTTGCGTAATGATAAACTATAGAAATACCTTGTAATTCAGTCAAGTTATGCAGAGAGAGACAATTTGGAATGTTGATTCGACCAGCAAATAAATGTTATACAATTTAAATTAATAATGTGTGTTTATTCTGTAAGAATTTTGACAACTTAACAATTTTAGATAGAAAATTTTATATAATTGTTGCATAACATATGATAACATAACATAATCTAAATGAATATAGATTAAATCTAAGTGAACTATGAAAAAACGTTTTGTTTTAAGGGATTTCCATTAATATTTATGCTTGTCACTAAAATCTTTTTAAGACTATATTGTATATTATCGAGAAGTAAATTAAAATAAATGTAACTCAATTATTATATTGTCTTTTAGTAATTTTACGACTGTTATTGAGCTTTTTTATAGCTCGCAGTTTCATAAATAAACCTTTAAAGTCATGTTTAAAAGTAATTTAGTATTCATTCCTTCGTTTTTCTTACAGTTTGTTGTCAGTTAGATTGTTTCACTTTTGCAGGGTATATCAAGAAGTTGGTTAAGTTGCACAGACTGCACTGCTTTTGGGTGTTGAAAAAATACTTGAAAATTACATGAAAACTACGCACAGCAATGACAATAAATGACAACACAGCCCCGGCACGCCCACTTCTACGCCCTCCACTCAACACTCGGCACAAAATTTCATATCTTTTGGGGGGTCTTTCATTTGAGTGCGAGTGTATGTATGTGTGTGTGTGTGTGTGAAGTTTTCGTGTTTTTTTTTCATCATCTTCTGCAGCACTTGGAAACTATTTTTAAACAATTTCTGGGTGCACGCAGGGTGCCACGCCCATTCCACATGACGCCAACCCTTGGCCAGAAGGGAAATGACGCTGATAAGAGTTTTGCAAGCAGCGGGAAAAAGCGGAAAAAATGCGTCGTTATACAATATGCGCCCGTCCGAAAGGGGGTGAAAGGAAATGGATGAGTGCCACTGTAAGTGTATGAGTGTGTATAAATTTCTGCATATTTGCACAGTGTAAACTTTCAGCGGAGGGAAGGCGAAACACAGGGCACATTGTTTTTGCTGGCGCCCAAAAGTAGGCAAAACTATTTAAAGGCCGAAACTGAAATGCATTGCACTTTTGGCCAAGGATTCTGTTGCAATAGCAACATCAGAAGCAGCAGCAGCAGCAGAAGCAGCAGCTGCTGTTGAATCTGCTTGAGTTTTCCTTTTTCATATTCTGTGGTTCTCAACTTCCTTCACATACGTTGGCAGGAAATGTTGATAAAAGTGTTGTCATAACGACAATCCCAATGAAGTTCCATTTAAATCATTTATATTTTCAGCAAGGACCGCTCAGACTATAGTAAGCGAAACGGCCGTTGATACTTCAAAGATTATTGGCTAATTGATAGAAGTTGATTGCAAAATAAAGAACACGAGTTGTTAAACAAGAAACTTTAATACTCAGGAAAATATTAAAGTCTTTAAGTCGAATATAAATTGTAAAAGAAGAAACCATTTTACTTAGGAATATATATAAAAGTCATTTGGCAACTAAATTTATATAATGTTTAATCTTAGACCACAATGTATCAAACTTTTGGCTATTTCAACAGCATTGGCTAGGTTAAAAAGAGATTAAAGGCAAAATGATGTCCTTTTAATTGAAGACAATCACTTTTATAAATTCTTTCGGTCTGCTGTCAACAATAAGAATTTATCACCCTTTTAAAAATAAAGTACTATATTTCTTGAGTCAGCCTAGCAATTGTTTATATAAGGCGAAACCAACTAAGAGCTTAGGATCATTTAAATTTATTAATAAATCTGATTGATCTTCTCTTCTTTATTATACCTGAGATATTCACCCTTTTATTAAAGTTATTATATTCAAAAACTAATTATATAAAACTTGTCATGTTTTTCTAAAATAACAATTTGTATTGATCAGTAGTTATAACTAAAAGTAACAATCTCAATTTGAATCTTAAAATCAGCTTGACCCCAAAGTATATCTTTCGCTTGATTACTCCCACTATGCTTTCATTTGAATGTGCAACACCTCGGTGTGATTGATAAATTAGACGAAGACAGAGTTGGCAAAGAGCAAAGTGGAATTGTGGTCAGGATGAAGCACTTAAATTATAAAACACAATCCTGACATGAATCCTAATCCCGACAACATTCTGTACAAAATATAACTCTGAAATCAATGTTATATACAAGAAGGCTACTCTTCAGAGAGCCAGACGACCAAACGAACCGCAGAAGCCGACAGGATTTTAGCATTTTGCCGACATCAACTAAATTTGAGGCTTAGCAAGAGTTTTTGGCTTGGAGCGAAAAAAGAAAAACAATTTACAATATTTACAACAGCAATAAACTCATTTCCTAGAGAGAGGCGTGGACAAGAGCAAAATCAAAAGTAAATGTAAAAACACAAATCCAAAGACAATTCCTACTTCCTGTTGACTAAACACATGTGAACTTGTGTATGGATAAGATACAGCTACAGTTACAACTACTATTGCAACTGTGTACACTTATTTACAGAATTTTCTCTTTTGTGGCACTGCTGAGAATTTTCTCAACGTCAGCTGTTTGCCATTGGAATCCGACCAGAAATAAAATCCCAACCAACAGCACATTAGTTAAGTATAAAATTTTAATAGTGGTCGTGGCATGGCTCCCAGCTTCGAGAGTCCAACATTGGCCAACAATTTGTATGCCTCCCAGTGTGCTGTGACAACTTGCAACAGCCACAGGGTGACGGGATGGGATGGGACGGGACGGGACGGGACGGGACGGTGCACCGAATGGAGGGTGGGACGTCAGCAATTTTGTGCAAATTTGGCTTGTGGCCAGAACTACTTTACAGTTGTGCGGGCAGGCGGCTAAAACTGTTGTGAAATTTTAACTAATACCAGCTACAGTGGAATGAGCGAGGGTAGTATAAAAAGTAGTACAACTCTGAATCAGATTTTACTTTTCAGTTACTTTAATCTTAACAAATTTATTGAATTTATTTTTATCCTAAAATATGCATTCAAGTCTCTTGCTTAAAACCCTAAAACAGCAAATATATTCTGAAAATTGTAAAAATTTAACTTAAAGATATCTTCGACTCCAATGTATTTAGTTTATGATTGTACAACAAAATCATAATTATAGTTGCAGTCTTTTGTTTTGTTGTGCATATAAATAATTTGTTAAAGATATCTGAATTAAATTGTGATCACAAATAATCTAATCAAATAAGACCCATGACCAAATGTAATAATCTAATTTTTAGTTTCCAGTCTCTTCTTTTTGTAAATCATAAGTCTTTAATTAACACTTTAAACTATCAATAGCTAATATTTAACTCTATAAGCTGTACATTTTATACAATTTAGTTAGTTGCTCTATGACTAATACCCAACTTAGACCCTTGTCCAACTGAAATACAATAGTTTTTAGTTTCCAGTCTCTTGTTTCGTTGTGCAAATAACACTCAGCAGCATTTTTTCCATCACTTGCCATTCAATGCGGCTTTTCGGCTAATATTTGCTGATGTTTCCCTTGTTTCTTGGTTCGTTGTCTCGATGTCTGCTCGCTAGGTAAAAAGCTAAATCAAACAATGCCAAGAATATATTCCTCCTCTACATATATGTAGGTATGTCTCTCTCTGTACCAGTGTATGTGTGTGTGTGTGTGTGTGTGTGTGTGTGAGCCATGTGTATTTGTGCTCTGGTCCTTTGTTTGCCTGGGCAAATGTAGCAGAAATCTTATTTAAGTGAATTCAGGCTGAAATCTTAGTTAATTTTTATGGCAAATATGTTAAGCTAACCGAGAAAGGAACAACATTTCCAGCTGCTTGTAAGTGCTTTGCTTGATGCTTTTACTGACAGACATAAGCTCTCTCTTTCTTTTGGCTTTGACACTATAATTGATGCTATAAATAACTGAAATTGTTGGCCAACAAGTGAGTTGCCCTATGAAACTGAATTCTGTAAAGTATACGGAGAAGTCATGCAATTGTCTATCGTTTTGAATTAAAAAACTTGGTTAGATGGAGCGTATGCTTAATATGTGCTGCAAACTAACATGGAAACATCATAAATATGCCAGTGTCTTGGCACTACGGCATGCATACGCAATATTTGTGGTCATATTGCGCATACGCCGCTTTGTCATATCCAAAAATTTATAGCCAGCAATTCGCAACCAAACGAATTTTGCACATGGCCAACGAAAAAAAAAAAATAAATAAATAAATAGATAACTCAGAAGCCATGGCCAATTGCTGTCAAATGATATGTTGCTTACCTATCGAGCGTATTCTACTTTTTTATTGTTATTGGATTGCATTGTTATGCAATGGGAGTCATTTGTGGTGGAAGGGGGAGGGAAGAGGTGTGGCGTGTGGCCAAAAAATTTCAAAATTTCTTATTGGATTTCAAAGACATTCAAGAAATATGGCCATGCCATGGCATGCCACACTCCATGTTCTACAAAGTCTATTGATTTGTTATGACGACAACCCTGGGGTTTGGGGGATGTGACTCTAGGTTCGTGCTGCTATAACAACAATGTCTATCATTCATTTATATAGAAGCTAAAAGCAAAAAAAATTCGCTCATAAACGACAGCAACGTCGTCAAGTGTTGCCATGGCCATTGTTGTAGCTTCTGTTATTAGTCTCCCTTTCGTTGTTGTTGTTGTTGTTGTCGTCAGTCTGCTTGTTGACATTTTCATTAGCAAATTAATTTTAATTGATTACATTTTATGCGCAAATGTGAAGACAGAACAGCTCCTTGCTCGAGGTCTACCAATATATTGAATTACAATTTTATTTATAACTTCGTCTCGCTTTTTCTTACTTACGAGTTTCCTTCTTGCCGCCAATTTGGTTGGGCAATAATGTGATATTATTAGTTGATTTCGTTTGGGGAGCGCGCTAAATTTCATTAAAGTAACCTGAGAACACACAGCTAAAAATGTTGCAAAAAGCAATTTGTGTTGAGTTGTCACAGGTGCCACAGGTGTTCTCATTGGCATCAAATATCAATGAGTTCATTAACTTGAATCTATGTAGATAATGCCAGGCTACAAAAGTTCACTTAAAAGTCATGGAAATTCTTATGATTCTCGATTTGACTCTTTGTCAATTTGGCTGGTGAAATTAAAGTGATTTTCGAAACATCTTTTCTTGTCTCGATTGCCACTCAACGACAAGTTGAAAAACTTTTCGAGCACGCAGCATAACATAAAAAAAAAACGAAAATCGACAAGAAAGTACAAAAATTTACTTTCTAACATGTTAAGTTAAACTTCAATTTGCAGCAATGATGCGACAAAAATTCCAAGAGAATGAGGGACAGGGTGAGAGGTAAGAGATGTTGGGTATTCTTATCTTTAGCACTTACCTTGTTGCCAGATCCCGATGTACGAAATTCATTTGCTCCAAATGCTTCATGCCCGATGCAATTTGTGTGGCAATGTAGACTAAGCAGCCATAGCTACAAGCATGTTGGTGGGGCACGAAACGGATGCCGGCGAAGGATGCCAACGTCAAATGAGAATTTCAAAAGTTTTCGCGTGTGGCAAGGACGAAAACGAAAACGACAACGATGACGACGACGGCGACGGCGACAGGGACGATAGCACCCAGTGGCAGTGGCAGTGGCAACAAAGTTAACGAAGTTTTTACATCCGTTTGCGCATGTTGTTGGTGGTTGGTTTGGTGGTTGTTGGTTGTTCGTTTGGGTGGATCGGCGTAATCATTGAACACGAGACCGGAAGTGTAGCGTCGGCAAATGGCGTCAGTACAGGAAACATGATAAAAACGCACGCAAAAACGCAGCCACGCAAGCAAAAAATAAAAGAGACACACAAAACATTAGATTTCTGTTCATTAAAGGGCAACAAAAAAGAAAACATCATTCTCATCTTCCATACATACCTGAGACTCTTGTTGGCCATCAGTCCCGTGGTTTCAGCCACATGCTCCTGTAGAAATTGATTCAAGTCTCCAAGACAATTGGAATAATCCTGCACAATGCAAATGGGTTCATCCCTTAGACAGGCGCCCACCAAACGTGCAACATTCGGATCATTAAGACGAGCCAGTTGCTTGGCCTTGCTGCGAAATTCCTTTCTCAGATGATCACTGGCGCCAGGACGAAGAGTAGCCACGGCAACGAGGGTGGCGCTGAAAGAATAATATTGAAAAAATATTAATGCAAAACCATAAGAAGCAAGAAATAATCAGTCAACTCATGATCAAATTATGCAATTACAATTTTATGAAGTCTTAAGACTCAGTAGAATGGCTGTCTCTTAGATCAAAGTCTAAATGAGCTTGCGTCTTGTCTAGTCTTAATCTATGTCTTATCTATGTTTATGCAAAATGAAGATATTTATTTATTGTGATCTCATTATCACTATTTCTAGCTCTCAAGAAAAATAGTTTGTATTATTTATTTTGTTTATAAGAATTTTAGAGCCTTAGAGTTTGTCAAGAATATCAAGAGAAAAGTTGAAATATAATTATCGGCTAATTTTAGTTAATTTAAGGTGGCTTCAAAGCAAATTTCAAATACTTTTTGAGTTTAGTACAGCTGGTGCAGAGTTCTCCTGATGCTCCTGACAGATTTGTGTACCCCAATTATTACTTATATTAAAAATAAGTCGAAATATTTTGCGTATTCCGAAAATGTAGCAAGAGCACTCAAATTAAACGTTTTAAAGCGGTTTAGACAATGTGATACCAACTTAAGTGCTTGCTATTTTATCATTCATTTAATGAACGGCTGACTTAAAACTGAGCATCATCGGCAAAGGTCATTTGAAAGGTCAATATAATAAATAGAAAATAATAAATAGAAAACAATATCGAACCAACAACATACCTCTGAGGGACACCGCATTTAACATATAACATGAAAAACTGATTAATAGAGACAACAAGAATTTTCATTTTAAGCAAAGATCAAAATGAATTTGATAAATAACTTAAATATTGTCTATTGTTAAATGTTAACTCTTGTTGCTTGCTTACGAGGTGACCACAGATAACTCTAGGTTTTTAGCCACATCTCCTGCTATGTTGCCACTCGTAACAGTGACCACACACTAGCAATTCCAATCTATATCAATTGATTTATACTAGTGTATATATGTTTGTATGTCTGTATGCCCATGACAATTGTTCTCTAGCGCAAAAATCAATTAGAGCAGCTCAACAATGTGATGGTCTCTGCCGTTGTCAATATATATGTACATAGTCACCCTTTGCAATTTTGATACGTAACGTTACAATTCGATTTGCCTGCTTGCTTTAATAGTTTTGCGGTTAGAAAGCCACAAAACGTAATACGTATACGTAATATTGCACTGCAGTGACAGAAAAAGCAGTCACAGCAGCAAGGATGAACCCCTAGGCGGCTGTATGCAAAATAATTAACATACACACACACACACATATTCGGACTTTTCCCTGCATAGACAGTGAAATGCTCTAAGGGCTGCCTGTGCTAAAACTTCAAGTGGCCAGCACCGAACGAGGTCGTCTGCTTCTCGTTAAACTGTGTGTCAGTGTGTGTGTGGTATGTGTGTGTGTGTGGGGCGTGGCAGCCTGATAAAATATTAATAGACAGCTGGATAGACAGTTATCAGACAACAGATGGACTTTATTGTCCTAGACTACAGATGAAATTTATAATAGACATGCAAGTTGAAAATCAAACACCATACAAAGACACACTAACATACATGCACACACACATTACGCATACGCCATGATGTCTCTCGGAAATGAGAACATTTTGCCACAGCACCATCACGACATACTATAACATACATAATACAAAATGTATCCACATTTCCTGACCACGCCCACATTCATACATATAATGTGCAATAAAAAGCTTCAATTAAACGGCAAAAATGAAATCAAAGGTAACAGCCCCTTCCATTCTCCGAAATGGAACACAATGGCAGTTTTTCAGCTCTCTCAACTTGTCTCGTCTGTGTCTGCGACTGCGACTGATTCCTGGCTCTGGCTCTGGTTCCTGGTTGTGATACTGTTTCTGACTGTTGACGTTGCTGTTGCTGCCTTTTTGGTTAAAGTTTTCATAATGGAATTTCTGATAAGCTTTTTGTGGCCAACATGTGCTTCTGCTTCTGCTGCTGCTGTTGTTGTTGTTGTTACCGCAGACGTGGCATTATATGCCACAAGCCTGATACCTGCAACATGCAACCTGCAAACTGCAATCCACAACCTGCAGCATCCACGAGACGAGTCATCACACAGCCTCTCATATCGGTTTCACTTTGCTTTATGCCTTTTCATCTAACCATTTGATATCCTCCTCTATCTCTCTGTTTTCCTACATGTCCCTGAGTGTGTTTGTGTGTGTGTGTGTGTGTGTGTATTAAAGTATTGCGGTTTTTCTCATTGTCAACTATTGTTATACGAATTTTTGATTTTTCTTTCCATCAACCAAAGTTAGCTACATTCTCACTGTACTCGAATCTGTAGCCAATTCTGAGTTGGGTAATGGTTTTTTTTATCCATGTGTGTGTGGGGCAATTTTGGGATATGACAAAAAGAACATTTCATTTGATGAAAACATGTCGATGAATTGCTTAAATAACTATTGATGTATTGCATAAAACATTCGAGGATCTAAGAGAAAAGTTTGTTAGAATAAGAATTTAAACATTTTTGCTGCATAAATAACATTTGACGAATGTACGTATAGAGAATTCAATTTTGTTTTTAACAAATTATTGCCACTCAAAAGATTCAGTATTACATTTTGTGTTTTTAAGTGAATTCTTAATGTTTAATTTTTAATGAATGAGTTATTGACAAGTAAGTATATTGTACATCAGTCTGCCATATATAAATATTAATCTAAAGATGAAACGAAAAAAATGCCTTAATAAAATATATCTATCAAATATTGCCCTCATTAAATTATTTAATAATTAAATGATAAAACAAATGATGTGAATATAAAGAAGACAGCTTAAATTAATAATATTATGTTATGTTGTTTTATGTTACTATGTATATTATATCGGCTAAAGTACATTTATATCTGATATTTGTAATCATTCAAGCAAAAATCGTAGACTCTTTCTGATCCCCTTGCTAAGGAAACTTTTCTTATTAGCAGAACTTGTTCAAGTTAATCTGCAATTGCTCATGAAGTTAAAATAGCTCATTCAAACAATTAAAGAAAGTATGTATATTGAGAAGGGCTCTCAATGCAATTGCAGCTGTGGCCCACGGAATAGACCGTAAGCCATAATGCAGCTCATTTTTGTTGTTGCCACGAATTCTAGTTTCATTTTCGGAACAGACTTTGCAACAGACACAGCAGCACCAAATACAACTAGGGGGTGGTTTGGGAGGTCAGGGGGATACTTACTTTAGCACATTTGTTTCGCACAAATGCAGTTCACCAAATACGCCGGAGCCCAACTTCTCGACGATGACCAGGGACTGACGCGGAAACTCCTGCACTTGGCAATTGGCCTGCTCCTCGTTGATGTCGGCGAAATTAGCGCTCATATCCAAATTGTAATGATGCGGTTTGCCGCCCGTTGGCGTGGGCGTGGTCGCTGCCGTGTTCGAGGAGCTCAAACTCAACGATCCGCTGCTTTGTGAACCCGGCGGCCCCAACACTGGTTTGCTGCAAATTGGTGTTGCTGCGTAATATTTCTCTGGTGGCGGTGGCACGGGTGGTGGTGGTGGTGGTACCCCCACTCCCACTCCCAGAGCCACAGCCGCAGCCGGACCAACAAATTCAACTGGAACTGGAACTCCGACGATGGATGCATTCAACGAACTGCGGGCGGTGGCACTGCCAGCGGCATTCGGTAGCAGCTGCTGCATGTGAGGCACCGCATAGTCCTGGCAAACAATGTCCGGCACATCTGTGGACGAAGAGAGACAGACATAGAGAGTGAGAGAGAGAGAGAGAGTAAGTAAGATGGGGGGTTTCCAGTTCAGAGAGTGTTAATTTTTGACCATAAAACTGAGCTGCCAAAACAATAAACTTTTAAGCGCCATTTTACGTGCCAGGCAAAAGTTTGCTCCGGCAACGAATTATACAAAAAGATGCTACAAAATTTTACGGATATTCAAGTGAAATTTACACTCGACTACACAAGTCGTAAAGTCGTTAGTAAGAAAGTATAAACTGAAACTGTTAACATGCAAGACCTTTCAGTCAATATCTATATATTATTAAATAAGATACATATGAAAGATTCTACATATTTTCTTTATTAGTTCTGTGCATTCTTTTAAATATTTGTCATACTCAAAGGATGTTCTATTTATTTATTAAAATTAAAACAATGGAAGTAAATTTCTAGTTTTCACTATAACTTAATTTAATAACATTAAAAAGGTGAAAATTCTATACATTTTTTGTTAGTTTTGAGCATTCTTTTAAATATTTCTCTTTACACAAAGACTGTCATATTGATTTATTTTCCAACTTTGCAGTTTTCACTTATATAATAAATACCAACTATTTTCCTTGTTTATGTTTTTGCTGCCTTTTAAAAATGTCTCTATGCTTAAACGCTGTTATATTCATTTATTTCGGACCTTTGCAATTTCTACTCTCTTAGAAAACATACAAAGATCTATAAACAGAAACTGTTGGAAAATAAGTCATTGGAAGATAAATATCTTATTGTATATAGTTCTACTATATTTTATTACATTGTATATAAATCTACTATATTTTATTACATAATATTTATTAATTTTTCTTTTTTTAATCCATTATAGATCGTACTCTGGTTGAGAAGCCCGAGAGACCCAATAAATGCAACTTTGTGTTGAGTGTGACCATGCTCAGGTCTGTCCTAATGCTATCTCACTCTGACAGACTGGACTCCTCTTCTTTTGTCTCTCGTTTTCATTTGTCTTGTCCAGGACTTTTGTTGCCTTCAACTTCAAACTTTTCCCATTTAGTCAACTCTCATTGCAAGGGGAAAAAGATGAGTTGGGGGAGAAAATGTAGAGAAAACAGAACCCCGGGCAAGACAAAATGGCGTGTGGCAAAAAACTAAATGAAATTAATTGCAACTTGGCGTTCCCGTTGTCTCACTCGCACTTGCGTAAACCGACGAGCAAGTTTTAATTTTATTGTTGTTGTAATAACATTATTTAGTTTGTATGTGTGTATGAGTGTATGTGTGTGTGTGTTAGTGAGTGGCTCATTGTCTGTCTATCCTCCTTATGGGCCTCCATCTTGACTGTCATTTTTGCATTCGTTGTGCCAAAAACATAGTACAAAACATAGAAATAACAGACAGTGCGAAAAAGACAGACAAATGGACAGACAGACAGAGTGGGAGATAGACAAGACAGAGCGACAGACAATTCAACGTTAATGACAAAACTTTTCGACGACTCTGCGAAATTCGTATGCAAGTTGACTGTATATGCATTTGCATGTGTGTGTGTGTTTTGTGTGTATGTGCGTGTATATATTATGTAAGTATATGTATGTATTTGAGCAATCAGTGCCTTAGTTTTGAAGTTGCACTGAAGTTTTGTGGCCTTACGTTTTCAACTTGAAGTTACACAAATTTTTTTAATGCCCTACACTATTTGGAGCATATCCGAAGTTGCTGTGGAAATGCAAGGTTTATGATATAAGCATATAGTTGCTTCAGAATGGAAGATCAAGTGAATAACCAAAAAATTATCTTTACTGCCATACCACTCAACTAACAATAAGTAATGAATTTATCTTAAAATTATTATTTATATATTAACAAAAGACTGAAATAAAGCTTTCAAAAATTTTAAATTTACTAATTACAATTTGTTTTAATATATTTACTTAAATATTATTTTTAAACATTAACTATAATTTTGAAAAGATTTTGTCGATTCCTATTAGGCGAAGTTAAACAAGTAAATGATTAAACTTATTTATTTCTTTATATGTAGCTTTAAATCCCACATGTTATTTTATCTCTATTTTAATTTATTAATTATTTTAACAATTTTAAATGAGTTAACTACCTCACAACTTTCCTTGGTTCCGATTTTCTTAAACTACCTTTCCATATATACTTTATAACAATTGATCTTCATTTTTGAATATTGCAACTTAGCAATGAAATAAGTAATTAGTCTTAATTTAAATGAGTTGAATCCTTTATTTATGAATTAATATGAGAGTGGTCTGTTTTCTTATATCTGCCATTTAATTTAATAATTTCCCTTACAACTTGGGTCTAGTCTTTAAACCTTTGATAACCTCTACTTAGGCGTTTCTCCGTGCTTTGCAATTCCTAAGTTCACTTTCTAAGTAGCTGACATCATTATATAAAACTCGGGAGCTATTTGAATATCTTATATGCAGCTAAGAGAATAGCGACCTGCTTTTAAACGAGTTTCGTGCTTGGTCTCCGACTTATTGCCATGTTTATTTGCATGCAATGTTATTAAGAGTGGAGCTTTTCGCAGGGATTGCAGACATGAGAGGAAGGGAAAGGAACTGCATTGGTAGTGCAAATTGGCAGTTGACTTCAAAAATGAGATTTAATTTGAATGTATGTGTGTGTGTGTATGTGTGTGATTTCGGAGTGCAGGTTGTGCCAGGCAGAAGTTTGCCAGTCCAACCGAAGTTTCAAGCACTCAATTTGAAGCGTGCGGTACGCGCGAGACTGTGACGAGTGACTTCAAATGAAACTGGTTCGAGTTCCATGGCCAAAGTTATAATTTATTTGAGCTAAATTAAATTATTATGGCAAGCGGACAGACAAAGACACAGGACAAGAATGGCAGCGGGGGAAGACGATGACAAATATTTGCTGCCCAGTTATAAAATGCACCCAAAGGCAACATCAGAAAACTTTTTGCCAAATGACTCGAGCGCATGAAAGGCGTGCCATAAACGCTCATGATGACAATGACAATCCTGATAATCATCATGTTGATGATAATGATGATGACTATGATGTCCCAGGAATGTGTGCAAACAATGTGCTTGTCCTGCATGTTGTCGATTTTATGCGCTTCACTTCGTTTGCTTCAGTCTCAAAAGAGAAGGACAGCTGGATAGATGAAGATGGAAAGAGAAACAGAGAAAGGCCGCAAAAAATGTATAGTATGCCTTCAGGCGGCAAGCAGAAGACATTAGAATTCATTACAAATTACGGAGCTCAGCTCGTAACCCTTAACCAAGAGTCCAAGGGTCCATGTTCCATGTGGCAATTAAACACTGCACATGTTACTCGAAAAATACATGAAATGAATCCTTTACAACCACAGACAGACAGTTAGTTACTCTTTAAATAAAATGCAGTACCTTTAAGCTGGATAACTAAAGGTAAGCTAGTTAAATCTTGTTTGGAAGTCTGTGAAAAGTAACAACTTGTTAGGCTGCTTAATTAGTAACAGTTTAATTATAAGACTTGTGTTTATTTCTTTCCATCAGCCTTTGTTTAATATTTTCTCTAAGACAAAAATATTATTTTAAATAAAATCGCATTTTAGTTCATTCAATTACATTTTTTAAGTCACATATTAAATAACAGATTGATTAAATTTTACTTTAGCTTTTTACAGTTTGCAGTACCTACAATAGTTGTTAAGCAGTAACCAATTTACAGTAAAGTTAATTTTCGCTATTAAGCTGAATTTATTCAATCTAACTTAAAATAATTTGACTGAAATGTCATATTTTTTTGATAAAAATAATTTCCGCAGCAAATCAAGTAAAAAGTTATCAATAAGTAATTAAATATAAGTTAGAAAGTCAAGTCACACATGTATTTCAATAATTTTTAAGCAAGTTGTTCGACCAGTGCGTATACTTAATGTGTATAGTCTGTCGGATAATGAATAAAATATTGTTTGAATACTTGTACTTTTACGTAGCATGGAAAATCTTTAGTAAATTAAATGAAATATTTATGAATTTTGCTGTCAGATTCAATTACAGAAAACTTGTTACGAAGCCTGTCTTCCTTTCGGCATACCCTTTTGCAGGGCTGCTGACTAAGCAATTCAAAATTATGTCCTGCGGCGCGAACAACGAGCAGTTTTCTCATTTTTTTCGCTTTTCCATTTTGGTATTTGGTGGCTGTTGCTCCTTTTGGCACCGTTGGCAGACTGGACTTTCATGTTGTGCGCTAAATTAAGCATTGCTTCGTACTCGCATTTCTCATTTTTTGCCCCAACGCTGTAGAAACATTTGCATGTCCTGTCACAGCCAGGACGCAAAACATCAAACTCATCAGCTGCGACACCAGCAGCAGCAGGAGATGGAACAGGAGCAGGAGTAAGGAAGGAGGAGGAGGAGCTGATGCTTGAATCATGCTGTGAGCACTGTTTATGGCCCACAGCAGCAGGAGCATAGGAGCAACAACTACAATAACAGCTTCTCCTGCCCCAGTTGCGTGAACTCACCTGTGTAGTCTGGGGTTACATGCTGACGCTGCAGGTCGTTCATGGAGCAAGCACTGGCCGCGCTCGTGTACATGTTCACATTGAAGGGCTCATGGTAGAGACTGTTCTTGTCAATGGACGACTCATTGTCATCCATTGTTGTGACCACCTGAGGGCGAAAGGTGAGAAAAATGTGTTCAAAAAATTGACGCCTAGTTTTTGCATTCTCAACACTACAACTACACTGTACTACACTACAGTTTTTAATCATGATTTCTGCATATGGAGCTGGGCACTGCGGAAAGGCCTTTTGTGCGTTAGTGGCAGCAATTTTCAAATTTTTTCTCCTCTTTTCCCACGTTTTTATGCCATTTTTGTTTGTTTTTTTTTGCTGATGCTTGACATGTATTTTGGGCGGTGACTGGTAACTGGTGACTGACCCGACCCACAGTGTGTAACAGCAGCTTATGCAGTTCCCATGTAAACGGGTTAGTGGCCAAACTCCAGTTGATATTCAGTGTTTTACCTTCAAGATCCCATTGGCAGTGCCATTGCCATTGAGTCGCTTATCAACGCCACCGAGGGTGTCCGGATTGAAATTGTGCTGAAATGCATCCAAAACATTACCACGTCCGCGTCCTCGCTTATTGCGTGCTATTATCACAAGGATAATGGCAACAAGAAGCATGATAATCGTTGCCAGTGTTGTGATTATGGCACCAACGAAACTTGCTTCCGCTTCCTGATGGTCAATGGGTTTCGGCGAGATAACTACAAAAAAAGGATACATTTAGAGACAGAAAAGAGCTGATGTGAAACAAAAGCAGCAGCAACAGAATATGAAACGTTAAAGAGAAAGAGTCAGAAATTGGGAAAACTAAATGCAATGCTCTATTCTACATTAACTCCCTCTGTCTCTATCTCTCTATCTCTGCTCTCTCTCTCTCTCTCTCTCTCTCTCTCCAAGTATTTAATGAACAACTTTTGCACTTTTGCAGCATTTTCTTGAAACTGTTTTATGGGCGTGGCTTTGCTTATTGTTTGTGCCTACATTGGCAACACGCTTTTGTTTTGTTGTTAATAATGGAGACGGAGTAATTAAAAAACTCGCCTCAAATTAGTAAGTTCTGAATTAAAGATGCATTGTTTGATTGTATTTTTTATATTTTAATTACGAAAGAAAATTAAGGGAACTTTCGATTTTCAATTAGGTCGAATATATCGATACATAGTTATCGATATTTGAAAACGATAAGATTTAACTATGCATATGTGTTATATGTATATCCGTATTTAATATGAATATGCTGCAGATATTATAATTTCCCATTTAATTTGCATCGTTTTACTTTTATTTGCGTCTTTTATTTTGAAATTTTGTCGGATGTCTAAATAACACACAATTAAGAATATGTTAAGGGGTATATATGTATACCATAGCTGTTTCTGGTTTATATAAGAAGTTAATTTAAAAGGTATTTTTTGACTAGTTTGATTTTAATTTCTTATTTTTTAACTCTTACTCTAAGTAAATTCGATATTTCTATATTCGATATTTGTTTAATTTTCGTTATTTATTCGAGCACACATCGGAAAATGTTTAAAAATATGAATAGGAATAACGAATAAATATTGTGTCATACTGATAATGAAATTACACCTCGAGTCAGCTAATTTTCGGGAAATTAAATGTAGAATTGATACATCTAAACACGCACTATTTAACTAATTTAAATCCATGTTATTGATATTTAAAGTATTACATACTACGCTATGATATTTTTCTTAAGAAATGTGATATTTTTGCGATTAAAATATCGACACTTTCTTGCCGATGCCGTGATCTAATTGCAGTAAAAATGTTAGTTTGTCGCATTGCTAATTAAGCTGGGAAGTGTTAGAAGAAAAAAAATTAAGCAACCAATCCATCGACTTACCTTGTTTGGTATGTTGACTCCTCTCCCCTCCGCTGCTGACAGCTCTGCCCACTTCATCTCGCTGCAGTGGATATTCCGATGTGTTTGGCACGGATACGCCATTTGAAGGCGGCACATTGAGCAGCTCCTCATCTGTGAAATTGCCTACGACAGGAACTGTAAATAGATGGAGGCGGACGAAAATGTAGGTTAGAAAAAAGGGATGCATGAAAAAGTGCAGAAAAGTGCAGCAAACCAAGCAACTGAAGATAAATGAGGGAAGACAGAGAGGGGCCAATGACAGCTGCCCGTCTTGATAAGCCAACGAAGCTAATGGCTCTCACTGAGCAATTAGCAGAGAAATTGAGGGAGAGAGAAATCGCGATTATTATGATAAATGAGCTGCTGCTTCAGTAAATGTCATCGCTGATGGAAAAGAACGAGGCAGATGGAGGAGGAACGCCCAGTTGAGTGCCAATTAGTGTTGCATACTTTTAGGTGTCGCCACGCCCACAAACACTTGGAAGAGGGCATTGAAGCGTGTGCATGTTGTTTGCTGTTGACCTTTCCCAGACCACCAGACCAGACAATAAACAGAAGCGAGAAGAGAAAAATGCCATCATCCAGCCCAGACAGTCGTCAATAACAACAGCCCCTCAGCCCTTCCCCTCTCCGCACTCACCTAGCACCACTTCTTATCCTGGTAGAGGATACTGTTTACCCAGCGGACTGCTAACTTTGTTTTGTTAGCCAGCAATGGTTATCCTGGTTCGGAGCACAATTTCCAAATGCATTTCCGCCTCGAGCGTTTGTTGAACTCCGCTCGATATTTAAAAACAAAAAAAATACGTAACGAGAACATTTTGCAGAAATTTTGAAAAACAGCTGAAAACCCGTTGAGGGAAATGCAAATTTTCACAGCTCTTGGCATTGATTTTGAACTTGTTTTGTTGTCGCTGTCGTTGTTGTTATTGTTGTTGTTATTGTTGTTGTTATTGTTGTTGTTATTGTCGTTGTTATTGTTGTCGTTGTTATTGTTGTCGTTGTTATTGTTGTTGCTACCGCCGCGTGTCGTCTATTTTCTTTGGCGTCAACTTTTTTTGTTAGCACACAAAAGTTTTTTGTTTACTTTCGTGTGTTTGAATTTGCCATGCAAATAGCGACGGCAACAACATTTTTGCCATTCTGTTGCTGGTTCGCTTCTGGGTAACGCCTGTGGCATCAAAGTTGGTCCGCCGCATCCAAAAGTAGCGCTGTGAATTGGGACTCCCATCTCCCCAAAAGCCACGTCATATGTTTCCCTGAACTCAACCAAACCAAACCATACCAATCCCGAACCGAACGGAACCAAACCGAACCGATGGGAACCTCAAATATGCTAATTTGTTTCGTTGCCAGTGACAAAATGTTAATGGCACCACTTGACATCTAACGTATGGAGAGTGGTCTATTGGGGAGCTTGGTTTCCGATTGGCTATTGACACATGGATCGATGTGACAGCTGTACGTAGATAATGGATTTGTCAAGCCGAAAGACAGTCAAGTGTCGTACTGTCTTAATAAATTATTGATTTTATTTACTTATTTACTTAAGAGTATAAAAGAAAGAGAGAAAACTCAAGTCTATCAGCAGATACCCTTGTTCACTGTTGTTGTTGAAAAAACAGAAAGAGGGATTACTTATTTAAGACAATAGTCACACATATGAGTCGTTTTTTGTTTCCACTTTCGATAATGATAACAATTTTTCTGCTTGCTATGTTAGTAATATAGATTTCAAAGCTTCATAAGTATGTATGTATAATTGTTTCCCATTTTATAGTTTTTAAAACAATCTGTAAAAGGTTTACTAGAGGTACTAACATATTATGATTTCAACTGCTAATTATTGAAAGTAGTTATTGACTTTGTAATGAAGACAAAAATGAATACAATTTAATCACTGAAGATTTATAAAAGTGGTTTAAAAATCATAGTTCTATATGTATTCTTTACGGTCTTGACGCCCCTTACTTTAGGATTATGTATTTCTCTTAAAGCAATTGAGCATACTGAAAAGAGAGAGTCCTAATGGTTAGTGGATAGAGTCATTGCCATGACTTTTTATAGATCAAAACATTTTTAAAATAACATTCTGCATAAGAATTGATTTAATTTGTAAGTTTGAGGTCTGGTTATGAAATCTTTCCAAGTATTCTGGCAAATGCAAATTGGCATTAGGTTTCAATAGCCCAAAAAAAAAGTCCCAATTAATTTGGTATGTTATAGAAGAAGTCCTCATGCATATTCGAATCTCATGTCTAGAGAATTGCAGCGTGAAACTGTGCAAATAATGGTTCATTAAATATTGTGAAGTAGGTTTGCAATTAATTTGAAATTTATTTGTGCTCTCAACAGCATTTCGTTGTCATTCCTCGAATGTGCATCAGATTTATGTATAATTTCCAGCTGGGTAAATCGATTTTAACTTTTCCATATACTCGTAATTACTACTACTTACTATGATTATGCATGGATGTGTTTACTGCCAGGATTTATCTTAATCAATCGCAATGCACGTGACCTCCATTAAGATCTCATTGTTTGTATGAAGTTTGCTTCCTTTTCTCTGGAATCATTGATTGCATTATACACTCGGCACTTTAATGCTTTCAATATCAATGCACTTTGGCTGGCACTTGAACTGAACTGAACCATTAAGCAAATTACGATGCGAATTCCGAATTCGGAATTTCAAAATGCGAAATGACGTACATTGTTGCAATTTGATGAAAAGAGGAAGAGGCGAAAACATTGAGTGAACAAGAGAGAAAGAGTGAGAGAGGGAGTGACTCAAGGCCAGAAGCATCCTTGAATGGTGCAACAAATCAACTGCATCATATGCTCTGCATATGATGATGCAATTTCATGAAGCATCAACTACGCATTACCATTGAGCAACCCTCTTCCTCTTTCTCTGACTCTATTCCTATCCCCACACACACCCACATACACACACACACACACACACACACGAACATTCCATATAAAAGCACTCTCAGATCTCGAATGGGAATACAAAACGATTTTCAATTAGAAAGGATTAAGCGAGGGAAATTGCTGAAGGATTTAAAGCGCAGCAAAGTTATTGAAATGAATTTGAATGCTTGAACGAATGACTGACTGACTAAATGACGGACTGACGGGCTGACGGACTGACGGAATAACTGAATAGAATGCATCAAAATCCAAAGGGGGAACATGCAAAAATATATTGCAATGTTATTGATTTATAAAGCAAAGCTTAAATACGCTTCAGGCAAAAGAAAGCTCAGAAAAAAGGCTACAAAAAGAATAGAAAGGACAAAAAGGAAACAAATCTGTAAGCAAGAAGAACTAAGACACAGCCAATGGCGAAAGGCAACAAACGAGAATGATAAATGGAGCAAGTCGATGATTGAATTCCCTATCCAAATGGAATGTACATAAGTACAAAGGACATATCATTATGTTGAGTTAGAACCAAGTAGAACAAAATGTTTAGCTTTCATTTATAATTCGTAACTGGTTAAAACGCGAACTTCCTACAGCAAAATCACTTTTGTTTCCATCTGCTTTTTTTGGGTGTCTAATTCCTTTTCATGGGAAGAGCATTCGCAGGCTGTACAACGCTTTATTATGCAACGTGTAAAAAGAGGAAGCTGGAGACAGGAAAGCACGATGTTGCTGTTACCATTGCCAGCAATGTAGCGATGTAGATGGCAATGCTAGCTCCCCTGGTATATTACTATCTCTCTGTTCTCCTTTTTTTTTGCTTCTCTTTCTCTCTGGGTAACCCTTAGGTTCCTCTTAGCTCTCGACTGGCTGCGCTGTGTGCTCATTGAGTTGCAAATTTCAAATGCACAAAAGTAATGCAACTCATTTAATTTTCACAATATCCTTGTGCTTTGCTTCTGGTTGTACTGAAGCATATGCCATAGCTGTTGTTTCGTTTACCTCTCTTCGCCCCTAAGCTTATACTTTCTCTCTCTCTCTCCATGGATGTGTGTTTGCTTCCGTTTCCCATGCTTGCTACAATGGCTGACTTGCTACCCAGTTGGATTTCCTTCCCTTCCACCTTCTTTCACTTGTACGTCTGCCTCTCTTTGTATCACTCTATGCACAATTGCACACAGTACTGTGTACTGTGTGCTGTACAAAAACAAAGCTGCTCCCCAGCTGCCTTGTGCGATGGTTGCGATGTGAGTTAAGTAAAAATTGGTTCATAGCCTGACTCTCACTTGGTAATATATTTTGCACCATCGACATACACACATTCGACCCCAGACGAGTCGAGCCGTTTGCCAAGGGTTTTAATGAAATGCGCAACGAATTTTTAGTGTCAGTGGAATTTTCAATTGCTCAAAGTTGTTCTTGTTGCTGCTGTTGTTGTTGCTGCTGCTGCTGTGGCAGTTGCAGTTGCAGTTTATGTTTGTTGAGCCGCTGCCGTTAGGCGCATTGAGCTTAGAGTTTTGTAGTTCTGTAGTTTTACAGTTTGCCTGGCTAAATTATGTTTACTGTTTGGGTTATTCGTTCTGCTTCAAACGAATCGTATGAGTATTTAAGAGAGACCGAGCATTTTCAGCACAGGTGCAGAGAATGAAAATTAAACAGTTGGTCGGGTAAATAAAGGCTCGACTCTGTTTCTATGTTTTTACTGCTTAAGTTATAAAAGGCACAGACCTGGCATAGTTGAGTGAAAAAGTGTCGGATATTCACAGTTGTTGAAACATTATTTGCCCACTTGTATTTTCTTTTAATTGAATACCCTATACTTGAAAAAAAGGGAGTGTAAATGAGAATTTTTAAGTTACGAAAGATTGTTTGGATTTAATTTTACTGCTTTATAAATAAATACAACTGTATGTTATCTTTCTTTCTTTCAGAATTTTATTAATGTAAGATACTGGATACTAGTTACTTTACTGTAAAGTAGTAAATGTTTATTTTCACTTATTTTTTATACAAATAAAGTCACTTAATTCTTTTGAATTTATTTCAGATAGTCAGAAGATTTATGACTGTTATCTATAATTTTATTAATAATTAAAGTTACTAACGCATTAAACTATTATAATTTTTAGGATTTTAGAAGTTGTGTATTTTATTAATAAATGTATTTTAGCTTGTCAAAATTAGATAGTATGAATGTAACGAGTCCAGAGGTATTTGAATTTTTTGTTGGCATTCATATAGTTCAAGTTACTTGGCAAGTTTAGTAACGACATTTAATACTTTTGATAAAATATTTTCACTGCTTATATCGAATATTTCGATCTTCTTTACTAAACATAGTTCAACTGCTTTGCTTCTTAGCGTTTAATAGTTTTAACTTTATTCCTATGCTTTGTTGCAAAGTTACTGTGAAAATTCTTGTATGTGTTGTACTAATCATATACCTGTCAGAACACCTGTGCGTTTTTATGCAACCTGTGCGCTTTATCACGGCCTTAAATCCACCAACAACTCAGCGCAAACGAGCATAAAAAATTAATTTAAACTACAAACAACAGGGGCACACCAACTACTCCCCTTTTCCACACCTCTTTCTGTACCATTCAGCAGAGCCATCGAGTTGACAACGAATGCATTCACATTTATTGCAAGTGGGGCAGCAGGTGGCCAAGTAGGAAACTGAGATGCGAGTTAACCCTTTTTTTTTGCTGCACTCGGTCACAACTTTTACCTTTTGCGTGTTCGTGTTACATTTTTTAATAAAATAATTTTTGCTGCAACACTTTTTTGGCCCAGCGGGCAATGCAGTTGGCAGTTGGCAGTTGGAGCTTTAGCTGGAGTTGTAGTTGTAGTTGTAGTTGGAGCTTGAAGTTGAAGTCTCTTACCTGATATAAATGTAATCTCGCTGAGCATCATCCAGCGGGCGGCGAAATATAAATGCAACTGCAGATAACGCCCCAGGCGATGATGTAATTTGATTGTCACGTCGCGTGCATGATCCAGCACCTGGTCGGGCATATAGGAGAACTGAACTGGCTCCCCGTTGAACTGTCGTCCGCCAATGCTGAAGAAAACTTTGGCGTGCACAAATACCTGCAAGAGAAAGAATCGAGGAGGAGTTGGAGCGATGAGTAACAGTTACTGGACAATCCTCAGGTCTACAAGTACTTGTATGTGTATCTGTGAGTGGCATAATAATTAAAGTAATCACATTTATTTTGTTTTTTACGCGCGAATTGTATTCTCATATTTGTTACCTCTGCTGACAGTTTTGGTCAACCCACGGAAGTCTCGTAATAATAATAAAAAAAAAGCGAACGAAAGAAAGAAAATGTAAATAAAATAAACATTTACTTTTGGCCAGGCATTGGCAACACTTTGTATTTTATTTCTTTTTTGTTTTTGTTTTTTGGAGCTGGCCGGATGTGTAAGTGTTGTCTTTTCCATTTCCCATTGCCAATTGAGCTGAGCATGGCTAATGAGTTGTTGTTGACTTGTTGACTCTTCGTCGCCTTTGGCCATTTGTTTTGGAGGTGTTGTGTGGACTTTGTATGTTGCCAAATGTATTGAATACCAATAGAAAATAGATAGACCTATGTCTGACAGTGCTAATAAATTTAACAATATCATTCGATTGCTGTTGTCAATTGATATCTTGAATCGAATAAATGTTCACTTCTGACAGGCAAAAGTGTTATTCAAATGGCATAATCAATGACCTAAATTGTGATTCATCGATTGTATGTTGTTAATAAATTATTTGCAAAATAGTTCTTGATAAATGTCGTAAGAATTTAGAATTTTACAGGTCATTAGCATTAAAAATTAAAATGATAGAGAGAAAATTAACAATATTTAAATTTATTAATTAATTATCTTTGATTTTCCTGTTTGATAACATTAAAAATATATTACAACAATACGAAATTCATTTAAAGCGGTTGTAGAAAAATAATTTATGTTTATAAGTCCATTCCCTCTATTCTTCTTAAAGATTGAATGAAGAAATAATAATTTTTAAATCGGTTTGTATAAGTACTAATTGAATCTCTCCTCTATATGTTAAATCCATAATTTGCCCTAAAGTCCTAAGCAATCATTCTAGGATAACTTCGGGAAGGTCTCCTTTTATAACTATTCGCTAAGTCCTGGTTCTAATCCCACCTGTCAAACTGTTTTCCAACAAACTTTCCCAGTCCAATTGTCTCTGCGGAAGTCAGCCACTTATGGAGACAAACAATCTGAAGAGACTAAGCTCCCCCCACACTAATTAATAGGACCACACGTAGACACGTCGACCCCCACGAAAATGTCTTAATCGGGGTTATAAATCTGGGCACGCATTTTAAATAGTACACCAGGGAATGGGAAGCTGATGGGGATGGGTGAGCTGAGGATCTGGGGGGAACTCATTAGAAATGCTAAAGACAAAGTCAAACAAGCAGACACTAACCGACAACACAAGAGCTCAAGGGGCTTATCGAACATCTGACATGTAATGACTTGGACTTGGTCTTGGACTTGGTGGATTGGTGATAGAGCTGGAGTTAAAGATACAGGTGCGGTGAAAGGTGGTGCAACCACACGCGTGTCATAATTAAAACGCAATTAGCATAATTTTAGGCTTATCAATGCATCACAAATGGCATTTTGAGTATTTATGGCACGACTCCAGTAAACAGTCCACAGATTCCCAGAGCTGTTCCCTCAAAAGCCGCACTAAGTAATTTTATGACTTATGGGGCATTCCAAATGGCGCTGGCCAAGCAAATGGTAATGAAAAATCATAAAAATGAGAATTATAGCGACGACGACATCGTTGATGCTGTGTAAATTATGGCAAACCATAAAGTGTGACTGGTCAATGGCCAAGACCCAGACTTTCGACCAGGTAGACATCCACCCCAAACTCCAACTGGCCAAGTCCGAGTCCGAGTCCAAGTCCAGTTCAGTTGAGTTCAGTTCACGTCCAAATGGCGGTAACAAATCAAAGCCCAAGAAAATTTGTGGTAATTGAAATTTTATGTGCCGTTTGAAGCTGCTGCCAATTGGGTCTGCATACTTTGTGGTTAATTACGTCAGCAGAATTGTGATAAAATGCTTAAGCCTGCCAGCAAAGTACGCTATCTAGAGTGGCATCGCTAACTGATTCAGAGGAGCTGCATTTAAAACTGAGAAGCATGCTAGACTGAAGTATATAATAAAAACCCACATAAATTTGTGAGTAAACGGAGAAATAGAGAATTATCATGAAAACTACTCAGGGATCTTATGAGCGATAAGAGAGAAGTAAACATAATTGTACGGTAGACTCAGGCAGAAAATGGAAAAAGGGAAGCTGAGCTAAAGGAAAAAAAGAATAAATAACAATTAAAAGTAAGATTACATCAGGTGATTTCGGCTGATTCAATGCCGAAGGACTGGATTTATTTTAAGATTTATGTATGAGTTGATTGATTCGGAAGCTGAAGTACTTTGAATAGTTTTCAAGTAATAGAAAATCTTCTAATCTGTAACTCTCTTTGGGTACATCCCATAATCCCACAAGTTTTAAATAAATTTTAAAAAAGATCGCTTGAATAGTTTAAAGTAAGTGTTTACACATAAGTGATGGATTTTGTAATTTTGCAATTAATCTAAATTATTTTGGTACGAGTATGATGAAATTTTAACGAAGAAAAGAATTTAACTCTGTACAAATTGAATTTTCCGTAATTTTCATTTAAAAGAGAATTTACCCAGAATATGCAAATTGCATTGAATTAACTTTTTAAAACTCTTATTAGATTTTAAGCTCATCTAGTTAAGTTTCATCTAAAGTGTTCAATATTTTTTCAGATAAATTTAACACATGCAAATATTTAAAATGAAAAAAAAAATAAATAAACAAAAGCTCACCTATTCAATAAAATTATGTAAAATTTGTCGTATCCTGTATAGAATTTCGATGAAATAATGCGCAAATATTTTTCAATCACAAAATAATTTTGTTTTGAATGACCTAGATATTAAAGCTATTTGTCGGCGTTCTCACTGTGATGTATTTAATACATAAAAAATATATGTATAGCTTATCACAAATTAAAGCTACATATTAAATGCATAATTATGACATTCCATTGGACTCGAAAACAGGCGGTTATCTGCCCATCCCAGTCCCTAAATGAAATCGAGATTAATTTGACACAAATTTGACAAGCATATGGAACAGGAACATGTATAGTATGTGGAGTAATCAAAGATAAGATCAAACAGGGTGCATATAAAAAATTATTAAACTGTCGAACGATACTCGAAGCTGTCAGTAAAAGAAATTTACAAGAAATTTATGACAGAATTGGGAAGGAGAAAACTCTATCGAATTGAGTTGTACATGAACTAAGGCAAGCTTTAATTAAAGATAGTGCTGCTGCACTCGTACCTTTTAATGTGGTTGAAGTAAAACAATTTTAGAGTTCTTATCAGTCAACAAGCTCATAGCTATCTCAATCTACCAGTTAACACATTGCCACAACAAATTTGGGTCAATGGACTTGAAAATATTCTCTGCTTTTCTGTTCTGGCTAGATTATGATCCAACTCGGGGTGAATGGGGAATGGAGAGAAGGGCTGCTCCTCACATTCTTATAGTTTTGCAGGGTAAACAAAACATCACCAATCATTATATGATTGTACAAACGCTCGCAATGTTTATTTTCGATAAAGAGCCCGACGAGTCAGGAAATTGACTATATAATGGTATGCCATATATGAGTACATACTGTACATACATAAGTTTTCAAGTGCCACCTGAGTCAGTTCGGAACCGGAGTTCGTATCAATTGTGGTTTGTTTAGGTTCGATTTCGTATTTGCTTTGTTTATAAAAATCGTTCGTTTTTCATGTGTTTTTTTTTCTCTCTCTGAATTTATTTTATTACTGCACTGTGGTTGTTGTGGTTGTCGGAACTGTTTAGCATTTATTTGCTCAGTTTGCCGCCAGTTTGTCTGGCTGGGAGCTGGATGGCTGGCAGCTTGGGAGAATGAGGGAATGGTAAATGGAGAATGGGTATTATTATAAGTATGGGTATGGGCATCGGTCTGAGTATGGGAATATAAATGGGAATGGGAGTGGAAATGGGAACTGTTACTCTCTACCCCATGCAGGCTGTTGATTTTTTACGATTTCCAAACAAAAGGCGCAAACGCACTTTGTTTATACAATTTGTAGCTGTATTTTATTTTGAAAGTTTCATTTTATCTGTCCACATGGGACAGTATCGTTGTTTTCTTATATTCAAATTGGAATTATTGCCAATAAAAATGTGATGAAATGCAGTTGCACTCACAGTTGCACTCACAGTTGCAGTTGACAGTAATAGATTTTGTTATAATAGACTTAATTATCTTGTGGTTTGACTCACCTGTACATCCTTGGAGAACATGTTGTTAGTGTGTATTATAACTGCACTGAAATTTCGCACTGTTTCAAATTCAAATGTTATTTCCACCGGTCGACCAAAAAGAGTATCGTTACGCCAGCCAATCCATTCGTAGCCTGAATTAAGTGAAAATTTAAGAAAGTCAGTTAATCGATTCTCTAAATTAATTTATTTGTATTAACTTAAACGAGCCAAGACTGAATCTTTTTTTCTTAAAGGGTACTTGATTCAGCAAATATTATTTTGCTAAATTATTTTTCCAACCCAAGATCAAAAATACCTTAAGAAAGGCTAGTTATAAAAGCAATAAGCTCCACACTTTTTAAGACTGTTTATTAAATTATTTCTTATAATCCTAATCGGCAGACAAAATATAGAACTATTTTGAGGAAGGTACTAAAGTCTTAAAGGAACAGTTAAATATATACTTACTTATATGAATTTACATATATTTTTGGAGATTTTTACTTTAACTGTTTTTGAAAGCAACTGTCTTAAATGATTGGGTTCTTCAATTTCCAGATTTTTTTTGTGAATCATCGTTATACTTTTAAAAAATAATAAATCCATTAAGGCCCCATTTTATTTAACTGAATTTATTTCAATTACTTTTATTTTTTTGATATTTTAAAACCATTGGTAGTTTAGCTTAAGGACTGCAAGAGATATGAAGAACGTGCCTATATAAGTACTTAAAAAAGAAACACAACCTTAGCTATATATTTCGAAAGAGTCTAGCTTCAAGTATCTCGTTTTCTTCAGCGGAAGCTTGTAAACCAGTTTCAAGTATATCACGGAACACAAAACTAGACCACATGTGCAATAACTAAGAGCACAAATACTGACTTTAATCTCTATAAGATATGTAATCCAACTAGTCGGAGTTCAGTTAAGCACTATTTTATGTGACATTTATGTGCGGATACAACTTGTAAAGCAGAGCAAAGACTGCAACAGTCTCAGACTTAACAATTTTATGTGGCTAATAAAGGCTTTTGATCTAGGCCGTCGACACAACATTTTGTTGTTGGTGTTGCTGTTGTTATTCTGTTTTTACCTTTACCAAAGCCATTGATGTCCATGCGAAAGTTATCCTTGCCGCGTTGACCATCCACCAGTTGGCCAAGTCCATTTACAAAACGATCGCCTTCTTCTTGGCCATCATAGGTCTTATCGGATAGATCGATTTCCATGCCACGTTGGACGCCTTTCGGAATACTGTAGGCGACAATGCCCTCTGCAAAAAGTCAGATAACGAGTTAGTGAAAGGCAAAAGGCAACCAGTGTGGCATATGTGTATCAAAACAACAATTTAAGGCGATTTGTGGGCTCATATTTTAAAGATTTGCACATTGGCTACTCGTTAATTATAAGCTTATTTTATGACCTGGCTCTGACTCATATTCAAAATTGGTTTTAAATTTATTTTGAACGTTGTGATAAATTTGTTTAAAAGCTAATATTAAACTGAGGCGCAACGAGACTTCTAATAACTAAAACAATAACAGAGACTAACTTTTTGCTCGAGGTCCCAAACACAAAACAAAGTCATCAAAACCGGTCGCACGTTTGATTGCATGCTTGCAGATACTTTTTATACCCTACAAAAGGAAGTTCTTGTGAAGTTGTTTAAATTGGAAATGCAGTTTTTATAAGATTTTAAATAAATAATGCAATATATTGAATAGTAAATTTATTTAAAAGTTCCAAGTCATCATTTATTCATTAATTTTTTCTTAATTAAGATGCAGCATAGGAGTTTAAAGACATTTCATAAAAGATACATAAATTAAAGATTCGAATTTTTATAATTGAAGTTAAGAAGTTTTACTTGTAAAATTTGGAAACAAAAAATAATTAATATTAATTTATAATTTCTGATTTATGATTTCCTTGAACTCATAAGTCTTATTTTCGATTCCTTAGATAAGCTATTTTGCTAATTTTAGTTGGGTACTTTTTACGTAATTACTGGTAAGAGCTATAAAAAATTCTTATCTATAATAATTCTAGATAAAATTATCCTGCTCTAAATATTAGGGTATCTTAGCTTCCATTTTTGTTTAAGATTTTCAACTTTCCCGTTTTGCTGCAGCTAAAAGATACTTTGGCTGTTTGCCAGCCCCAGGGCACGAACAAGTGCGACCATCACGCTGGGTTTACATCAAGGAATAGAGTTGGGGGACTGGGAGAGGAGCTGGGGTGCAATGTTAGCTATAATTCATGGCTATGGATGGACCACTTACCTTCCCAGGCACAGCCAACGATCTCGGCGCGCAGACAGACTGTGCGATCGTATTGACTGTAGGGATAGATGCGCACCTTGGACGCAAAGATGCTGGGCTGCAAAACGTTCTCCACCTCGCTGTAGGTGTTTATATTGCCGGGAAGTATCTGCAAGATGCAACCAAATATAAAAATAAAACGTTATTAATGCCCCAGCTGCATGTGGGTGGGGGAATTTAAGCTTTTTGGCTAAAATGAAGAAAAAATAACATAAAAACAAAAGCGTTCAAATTGATTTTCTTAGCTTGCACACAATAAATCGATGGAACGGAAACGGGTTCGTATTCGGGGATCGGAGTTCGGAGATCGGACTGTGTCTGCACAATCTAGCATCGAGCATCGAGGGACACCTACGCAATTCTCGCTCCTCTCGCGATAATTCGCACGTAAATTGTTGAGCCTAAAGATGTACATACATTTTGTATCTGTTCATGGCTTGCGGTTATTACGATGCTTATCGCAGTCCCATCTTGGTCCGACCCGACCCGTCCCGTTCCGTCATACGTGATTAATGTGTGAATGGCAAAGAAAGGTTTGGCATTCTGGCATTCTCACCTCTTTGCCCTGTATACTCTTCCAGCGTATCCATTTCTCAAAGCCCGGCCTCCAATATTCCAGCACATAAGCCTCCGTGTACTCCTGCCCCTGACCTTTGCCAAACCGACCCTGGGTGCGTATGGCGCTGACCAAATGCACCTGCAGCAGATCAATTTGCAGATATTCCTTGAGGCCCCGTGAGACCATGTGCTTTGGACACCACGCACCTCCATTGTTATCCACCTTGAGTCTGTAATAAATAAAATAGAATAAACATGTGGGTGGTATTAGTTTAACAATAAACATAACATGTGTTTTCTTTTTTTTAGAAAAGACAGTTTTAATAAAAGTGAGGGAACTTCTTTAAGACCGTATACTTAGAAAAGATAATAGTTCAGCAATTATAATTTGGAGTTTATTATGATATGTAATTCTCAAAGGTAGAGAATTAGAATATTGTCTATGAAATTTTTAATAACTAGTATTAAAATATTCAGCTAGTTTTAACATTTGTGTGTAAACATTTATTTAGCAAAGACAAGAATGATCTTAACAATAAATTTAATACCGCTCCGGCGTTTATTGTTCAATTAACTATATCAAAAATATATATGAATACATATATAAATCATATCATTGCAAAAGTAAGTAATTTGCAAACCTCATTTTTTGGTTAACCTTTCCCAAGATTATATAGACTATTATTTGATGTTATTTCAAACTAATAGTAAGTAGTACTGGTATTGGAAATACATATTAACTATTATTTTTTCGGACAATAAATTGACAGAAGATATTTATTTATATATTTAAAACCTATTTACATATATGTACATGTTATATCATACATCAAAATATATCATATCGTATATATTTTTATTTATGTCTATTTATTATTTTTCTGATGGTATTCACTTTTTAAGTTTAATCACTAAATATTTATTGAAATTTATACATATACGTGCCTTGGCTGGTCTCAACTGTACTCCTTTTTTACGTTTATGAACAATATTGATAAATAATTAATTTGAATTCGCATTGATTGACTCAACGTATGACCACGCCCACTTGGCTTGTAACAGCCCAATGCGTGTTTATTGTCAATCGTTTTTTGCTCTTTGCTGTCGATTTGGTTTCAGTTTTTGTTATTTTTCGCATACGCAACACGGTGATGTTTTTCCCTTATTTGCAATGGCGTTAATTATTTAATTAAATTCATTTTTTTCCGATATCGAATGTGACTGTAATTGAGCTGCATGTCGATTGCAACGGCTGTTTGTAATTAAATGTCGTTAACTGTGCGTGGACACCAATAAGACTCGTCTTTTGGCGGAACATACAAACATAATTATTGCCAACTGCGCAGTTCAAAGATGAAATCATGTTCCATTGAAATGTAAAAAAATAAAACAATTATATCATTTTAATATAATCAAAGCTGCAACTCGGTTCGGCTCTGGTTTAAGGGTAAACCAAACCTGGGTTAAATTAATTTCGAACCCGATCTGAACTGCATTTCTGAAAACAAGTTTTGTTCGGTGCAAAAATAAAATGATAGAACAAATCGAATAAAAATAAATATATTTTAAACATAATAAAAAATATTTTAAGCAAACAATTTACGAGTATCAAATTACAAATCATTTGAAATATGTGTAACAATAAATTGAAGTTTCGCTAAAGCGTATTTTTTAGCCTTAAATTTAAACAAATAACTTTGAATTGTATATTAAAGCTCCCAAATCTTAAAATTATTTCTCTATTGAAAAGTAATGCAATAATATTAATAAAATTATTACCAAACATGTTTTGTCATAATATTTCATAATAAACTGTTTATTAAACAGTCTTTTAAGTTGTCATGTTATTTGCTTTTATTTAATTATAATGGGCCAATTTACATGTTCACTTAATAATCAAATTATGTGATGTGCTATTATTTATTAAATACAAATTTATAATGCATGTCAAGTCGTCAATTTCCATATTTAATCATCATTGAATGTCTTTTCACCATCTGTTGTACATAGTTTTTTATTTAACAGCAACATTTGCAGCTCTATTTGTGAATTCTTTGGCAGAGCAGCTGCGGCTGTTTGGCAGTTTTCACTTTCGGTTTTCCTTCAAAAACAGGCGAAAAACAAAAAAGTTAGCCACATGCTGTGATGCTGTAGAAACTTTCAGTTATGGGAAAATGGAAAACTCAACTCAACACAACTCAACTTAACTAAACTAAACTCGACTCGAAACTCAAACGCCAACTTTTTCGCAAAACTCAAAAACTGCAACTGCATTGCGACAATTTCTTTATAGTAATACAATTGTAAGAGTGTGTGTGGCATACGTTATATGTTCATATTCATATTTTATCTAGTTTATAGTTGGTTTGTATTAGAAAGCATGGGCGTGGTGAGGGAGTGGAGAGGAGAAAAGGGACCAAAGTGCAGTAAATCATGCAAGTTATTGACTCATGCAAAGTCATTTAAACAATTTGCACTGTTTGCCATGGACTACAGAATAAAGTCATAAATAGATAGAGACAGACAGAAAGAGGGATATGACAGAGAAAGAGAGAGTGAGAGAGAGAGCTATATACATATATAGTAAGTATATTCAGTTTGCCATAGCAAAGCGTATTTACTTATGCAACATGTTGTTTGCATGCGCATTTTATTGTTGCCCCACTTTATGCTGTTGCAAATGTCTATTAAAAAAGTTCTTGAAAAGAAATTGTTTAGTATACATCATTCTATTGTGTTTACTCAAAGGGAAATAATCCACTTTTAGAATCACTATTAAATAAATATGTATTTTGTTGCAACACTAACAGAAATGTATTCAATGTTCTAATAATTAATATGTTCTGTGTAAAGTTAGTAAATTTCTTGCAACAATATTTTATTAAAATATTGATTATTTTGATAAATAAACTAAAAATTAGGGCTGCTAAGCTGTATAGAATTTTAAGTACTGAATAATCATAAATATTCAAGTGTTTAATGAGTAAATTTTTTTTTTTTTTTGTTTTCAATTTCCTGCAAACATAATATGAAGTATATTAAACATAATATGAAGTATATTGAACATATCTATATAGTAATATCCCTAGCATATTATGTATTTGCCTGGACTACTGGTCCAGAGCAAGATTGCCATTAACTACAAAATAAAGTAGATTGTTCACTGGTTCATTTACTTGTATTTCACTCAATTTATCCCTACTGTGAAATCATCTGTTGAAAATATATGCATTCTGATGCGTCTATCTTTTATAGTGAATATTAAAAAATGCATATTTGTAATTATTTTTTTTCTCTTTTCATTTTGCCATTATCTATTCGCTCATCAGCAGTTTCTCATAATCGCAACGGTCCCGGCAGTAGCCTTAGCTAATCGACAATCTAATAAAAGACTTCAGCTGCTAATTAACTGTTGCAGTAGCAGCAACTGTTGTTGTTCTTGTTGCTGTAGTAGCAACATCAACATCAACAGCAACAACAACAGAGTCCGTTGCATCATCAGTTGCCTCGCTTCGTGAAAATTGCTACAAATTTTCCGCATGGCAGACGCCATACAAGCATATGAACAATTTTTTATGCAGGATGGAAAAGGGAGAAGTAGGGTGTCTCCACTGGAGTCAACTCATATTTATCCCGCCCTGACCTACATTATGCTCTGGATCTGACTCTGGCACTGGTTATGGCTTTGGGCTTTGGTTCCTGGTCTGCTTCTTCTTTTCTGACGCAAACATTTTCTTTTTTTTTTCATTTCGACCACATTCGCTGGCTGTGTGCGTGTGTGTATGTGTAAGTGTGACTATCTGTGCCATATTTTTTTGCTGCCACTGTGCGCCATTTTTTCCGCTATTTACGTTAATCGCGGTTTACAACACGTCGAGACAGCAGGCCGAGGACCAAAGCTGCCAGACTTCATATGCAAAATAGGCAGAGGAAAGCCACCAAGTTGCCTGCCTCCTTCTCTTCCTCCCTTCCTCGGTTCTCTCCCAACCACTCTCGCTCCCATTGGTGTGCCTATTTGGCTGTATAAGGCGACTTTTCTACATTAATATCAATTCTGTTGTCATAAATCCAATGAGATGTGACCCGCTCTGCGGCCTAGGGGACTTGACATTTTTCCAGTTAACTTTTACGCTTCTCTTGTTTTTATTTCTCTACCTAAAGGATATTTCGAATTTGTGTCGAATCTTGAAATACCAAAATAAACTGGTTATTTCGCATATTAGGCTCTAAATAAAATAAGCGGTTTATATATTTCAAATTTAGTTTGAACAAGTCTTTTTTCTCTCCCTTATTCAAACTTCTCTAACTAAGCACTTTCTCTAAATCTATGATAGATAAGATTTAAGATCTATTATATCATATATTATACTAATCAACATTTTAAACTGTTTTTTTTTGTTCCAAATCTTTAATTTAGCATTGGATTCCAACTTGTAAGTCTTTAAAAGTTACTGCCACTTGAAGAGTATTTTATATTGGCCATGCATAACTCTCACTCATTTTTTCTTTCTGTCTCTCTCTCTCTTTTTCTCTTACTCTCTGGCTACGGCTGTTTATTACCGCTAACATATGGGTCACCTGGGATGGCATTTTAGCATCATTTGCATGACAAGTCTGTAAATGTTTTCTCAATGCGCATTCAAATTGGGCAAATAATGGGCGTTGGCATCAAGTATGAACACAGTATAAGGGGCTTGGAAAGTGTTTGGCCATGCCGAATGCCTAAAAGCATGCTCCACTTCTATAATGCCGGCTGTAAAGTATGTTCTGCTTGTTATGCAGCCCCGATAAGTATGCTATATTCGTTTGTAAGGGGAGCATCAACTTTACATTGCAATGCAGCTGAAGCCTTTCATTAGCTTCGTTTTAAGCATTGCCACGACGATGTCTCCGCCATCTCATTTAGTACTAACGAGGCAGATACTTGGATACTTATATTGCTCCTTATATAACACCCGAAACTTTTTCCACATTTTACCTATTTTTCGTGGCGAAACGTAGTAGAAAGTATCCACCCCTTGAGAAGTGTGCAATGGGAACGATTTCGAAATGTGTCGTGCGAAAATTTAATGTTGCCTAAAAAGTTGATTGAAAAGTGCTCGATGAAAAGATACCTTATGCCTAAATCCCATCAAATGCACATAAAGAAACTAGAAAGAGAAACGTCTTAAGCTGTAATATAAGCTTATCCATAAACTATAATGAAATATTTTTCTTTAATGTTCAAATTAATTAATATGTTTTAATGAAGAGAAATCTTTTGAAAGTTTTTTGATATTTGAAAGGAAAAAGGGGTTAATTTTAATAGTACCAACAGTTTAAAGCTTAAAGGGGATTTGTGGAACATATCTGATATACTCTCTAAAGTAAAAAACAACTGTTTTCTGTTTGATACATTTGCATGAAGTTGGTATACCCAACTGTTGACCGTTATGAGTGGTATACAAATATTCTCTTGCTCTTATTCTTGCGTCTTGGGCTGAGGTTTCGTTTTGCAGCAAATTGTTGCATTCTTCGTGGTGTTTTGCCACTTTCCATGTGTTTGTGTGGTTGTTCTGTGTTGCTTACTTTGGGGCGTTATGGTCAGCTTCAGGCTGCAGCAGGAAATGGCACCTAGCACCACTTTTATTTAGGCAAAGCTACTAAAATATGCCATAAAAGGCTGCAGCTATCGCATAACTGCAGCACACCAGCAACTAAGAGACCGTAATGTTGCATTTGAGTACACACACTTGTACACACATTTACAAATACACATACACATATATGCATATATATGTATATACATGGGGAGATACAGTTAGTTGGCAGGCAAGTCTAACTAGGTCTTGGGTTACTTTATGTACCCAAGCCATGCCTGGAATGGCTGTAAACGTGGCTGAAATTAGAGTCAACCCACAGATACACTCAAACACACACACACACACACACACTCACAAATGCAGCTACATTTATGGGGTACTGGGTCCCGGACTGTGGCAAAGTTCTGCTCGTTTTTAATATAAATTCATGTCGCTTTCACTTGTGTGTTGTGGCCTTACACACATTTATTTAGATAATTATGAAAATATATGCATGAATATGTGGCAGCGCCATGTGGCACGTAGCAAGGACTACGCTAACTATGTGTGTATGGCTCTGTGTGTTGAGATCAATGGCCAGTGCGAAAAAGCAGCTGCTAGTATTAAATTGTTAGCACATGTTGATAATATTGGAAACTCGACCAAACTTTCCAATGCTGATAACTTATTATGGTAAAATATTACAAAACTCTTTTTTAAAATATGTGAGAAAACATAAGATAAAACCATTAGTTTAAAATGTAGGGTAGAATCGAAACTTTAAAATGCCTAAGTAGTTTAACTTATACACAAAAACTTTCCCTCTCTAACTGTCATATGTTTTAAACTAACGCTTGGTCAATTGAACATTTAGTTTACTTTAGCTTATCATTCGAATAATTATTTGAGATATTAATTTAGCCCAATTCTGCGAAGCTTTAGTTATTTAGTAAGTTGTATTTCAACTTTAAAATAGGTTACCTTTAATTTAGAATCTAAAATAGCATATATTATTATAATATACTATAGGCAAAGCCCTACCATAGTTTTTACTCAGCTGTCTTTCAATCTAAAACTCTATTGTCACTCTGTCCATCAAAGCTGAGTGCTTTTTGAAGACTATTTCATTATGTATTGTGTTGTGAGAATACCCTGCTAATTTGTCTATTTACTTCATTTGAATGCAGTGAATATTTGGGTCCATTATTTATTTAAATGCTCTTATACAATACATACTCGTATCTAAATATCAAGTCTTCTGCCTTATTTATTGTGCGTTTTGCTCTATGGCAAATCTAATTTGCATATGTTTCTGCAGAATAGACCAGAAACCCCTTTTGTAGCTTAGGTGCCCAATTGGTTTGTTGTGCTAAGCACAATGCAAACTTCCCCAGAGTAAGTCGACCCTTTTTTCTCTGAGACAGAGAAGATTTTGCCCCTAGGCTGATATGTGTATTTTTATTCCTTTTTTCCTGCGTTTTTTTCCTCATATCTTGCACTGAATTTGCGTATCCTTTTTGCGTTGTTTCGGGGTATATGAGACGAAGTAAAAGTCAGAGTCGGAGTCTTTATCAAGTTTCGTTTGCAACTTGTTTGCTAGATGTTTTCTTATTTTTAATGAGGTTGTCTAGATTTCTATTTAAGGCTAGCGCCTTTAAGGATACTCACACACACACACATACGTTGGGGGAAAAGGATTCCAAAATATGCTAGAGTTTATAGCGCAAAAAGTTAAGCTGATTTACAGTGAATGAAGTTCGTTTGGTTGGCCAACTTAACTTCTGCCCTGTGCTGGGGGGCTCGGACCGAGACAAAACTTAAGCGGCTTACACATTTTGAGTATACTTGTACCCACACTCGTATTGGTATTCGTAGTCGTATTCATGCTAAAGCCACATATGTTTGAGTGCCCCTAACATGCTGCGGGGGGTCTGTCTAATAAGTAGCACAGCAGAAGGGTTGACAATCTCATTGCCGTGCTTATGGCACGTGTGGAAAGTGAAAGAAAAACACAGGTGATGGTAAAATATTTGCGTTTTCAATTTCACGTGTGAATATGAGCTTCTCTTTCTCTCTCTCTTCTCTCTCTCTCTCTCTTTCTCTAGCGCTTTTCTTATTACCCCCTCCAACACATATTTATTTTTCATTTAATTTCCAATTTTTCTTTCAACGTTTTTAATGGCACTTGATGCAATTAAAATGCCAAGGCAACGGCTCAACTCCATCTTTAACAGCGTCCTTGCTTCCCTTCCTCCCTTCATCCTCCCTCCCTCCCTCCATTCCTTCTTTAGCCAGCGGCTTGTAAGCTACTAAAAATTATTTTTTACGATTGTCATAAAGACGTCGCCGCCGACGTTTGTTAAGACCATCTCTTTCTTTTCCATTTCCCCTTTCAGTCGTGGCAAAACAATGACTGAAGCTTTTGTTTCTATCGTTCAGAACATATACACAGCGTAAGTTTGCTGAGTTTTTAATTAAATTGTTCTTTTTTTTTAATACTTTCTTGTGCGCTCTTTACCAAAATATTTTGTTTTACTTGAAGAGTTTGAGCCAAGTTACGGATACCCGACGAATCCTTTAACAAATTAATTTTTAGCCTCAAAACGAGCGTCAGCTGTCTTTAATTGCCTGTTGCCACGTACCTTGCTATAATAAAGGCAAACAAATCCATTGACATCGAATTAAGTAGAAGAAATGTTCAACTTTAAGCTTTACAGAAAAATTGGAAATACTTAAATTTGTTCGATAAGAAAAAGCGAAAAATTAACAACAAATATTTTAAGTTGTCTTTAAAGTATATTTGAAATTAACTTCTTTACCTTATATTTCTATAGCAGGGATTCAAATCGAATTGAATATAGGTTTTATTTACCGTTTTTATGATGCAGAAAAATATTAATATATTTTGTTCTTGATAGCTGACTGACTTTCTCATATGACAGTTGTCAGTCACTTGGCTTAAATATTTCCATCAGTTGTACTGTCAAGCATATCCAAATATGACAAACCATTAAAACAAAAGTCAGGCGCGACCTACTGAAGGAGTGTGACCTCAACGATAGGAAGGGCTAAAGGAGAGTGCAATCGCAGTGGAGCGAACTGAGAATGGAACGGAACTGCGGAGGACACGTACCACAAAAGATGACTTTGTCACAGTTATTGCGCCCCGACAATAATGACTCAAGAAAGCTGCAACAACAAACATGACGGCGAAGGCAAAGCCAAAGCCAAAGCCGACTTGCAACTAGCTAGGCGAGAGTGAAAGAAAAACAGCTGCCAAAAGAAAAGTAAATGGAAAACGCAGAATAGAGAATAGAGAATGGAAAATGACATGCTGAGGACAAGTTTTGCTTCGGTTTGCGTTTGCGTTTCGTTTGCCAACAGGCCGCAAAAATATAAAAGCATACAATCCAAATGTCGGCAACACTTTACAGAAGCCAACCAACAACCAACAACCAAGAAGACAAGAAGACAGTCACAGGGATAGGGTAAAGAGGTGCCTGGAGAGTGGAGAAAGGGAAGAAAACTGCAAAAGAGTTTTGCATTTTGTGTGCCATTGTGTCAAGTGGAAATTGTACGAAGGCGACGACGCTGGCGAAAACCTAGAAAAATGGCAAACACGTTGGAGCGATGCGATGACAACGGAAAAGATGACAATAAAAATGGCGGCTATGGCTAAAGAGAAAGCCAATGCAACAACAGTAACAACAACAGTAATAACAGCAGTAGAACCACCAGTAACAACAACAAAGTCAACGGCTTAAAGCTCAATAGAAAAATATGAAATGCAAAATGGCGACAGCCGAGAAAGAAGACGTCAAAAGGATGTGAGGAGGCGGCCATTAGCGCTTTATGACACAACCCAAGAAATCGATAAAAAGACGCACATGTGTTTGTTGTTTACCCTGTTATACACTGTACCCGTTGAAAGTGTCCCAAACAGGGTATAATAGCTATGACAGAGAATATTAATAACTTAATGGTAAGCTTAAAAATTTTTTTAGAGCTTTAAAACTTGGACATGAAGCTTTGTTTATATCCAATATGTCATTTTTAAGCAAATTACATATTAGAATATTTGTATGGCTTCTTGGGAGAAATAAAAGATACAGACAGACCATCTTAAATTTTAGTAAATGTATTAAAAGCTCATATCACTTAAAACCTTATATACACATATTTGTACAGCTTTCTATCCAGAAAATTAAATGGTAATTGGATGATAAACAGAATTGTATTTTCATCAGGTTCGATCATTAATTTTTGATATAGGGTGTAACCTAGTCGAGAACTCATGTAGTGAGCTCTCTTACTTGTTGTTTCTTCTGTTTTGTTGTTCATTCGCCCCGTATGCAATTTGTGTTGTGCAAGGGTTAACGCCAGCTTTTGCCTTAGCTTTGGCATTAGAATGAGCTACAGCCTTAGTTTGCCTTTTTGTTTTTACTGTAATCATAAGAGCATAACACAAAAGCCATTATGCTGTGTGCCCAGCCCAGACATGGACCAGAAGATAAAGCTAGAGCTGCTCTAATATGGGTTATACAAGAACCTCAATAGAGAAAAAAACATGGAGAGTGCTAAAGAGAAAGTAACTTATGGCATAAGCAATTTAAAGGCTTTGTTTATAAAAAAATTTACAGATTAAAGTTTATTTTGTGTGATGACTTTAAAAGAGGAAGAGAATTTTCTGAGAACTATTACTGTTTATTTTTAACCTATTAAGCAAAACATTGTTGGTCATTGTAAAGTTTCCATCCTTTAAAGAGCATTGTTATCATTGTAAATTGTATATTAATTCTTCTTTCTGTCTACTTGTAACTATATTAGTTTGTAAGATAATTTTATATTAATAGTTTAAGAAGAAGATAGCTTCAGAGTTTTATTTCTTACAGTTTCTTGCTTACAATTTTTTAATTTTAAAGTATGTTCTTTATCATTGTGAAGTTTATAATTCTCAAAAAGATTTGTACATTTTTCATTGTTTATTCTTTCTTTTTATAAGTCACAAGTTTTCACAGTTTTCTTTCTGTCTTGAGAATTTTACTTTGCTGTCTTGAACGCCTGCTCTCATTAGTATTCTCTGTCGCTTTTGAAGTTACAAATGAAAATTTTAAGTCAACTGACGCTGTTTAGATTTTTTTGAGATTGACATAACCTTGATAACCCATCCGGCTTTGTCTTAACCATAACTCTACCCATATTTTTTTGTAGTCTTACCAACTGTTGCCTATTCGCATTTTTTTTCTAATCTTGCATTATACACAAAGTATACTTAATGTACAGAATACCGCTACAGCTGCCCAAATATGCTGGTGGGGTCTCTATAGTCTCAAACCCAACCCTAACGTCACTCTTGATTAAACAAAAATAGACAAGAAGCTGTAACTGTATTTTACCTCAAAGTAGCAGTTGCAGTTGCAGTTGTTGGAGTGAAAACGCTTTGAGCAAATAGCCCAACTCCACAACTATGCGTAGGCAAATAGTCTCGGGGCCAGACTCGACTGTAGATACAAGATACGAGATCCAAGATCCGACTGGTCTCCAGTCGATTGAGTTGTCCCCCAGGGTCGACTCGGTCGCATTGTTGTCGTCTACACATGCGCAGTCTTCTAGTCTTCTGTTGGCCACTTGTCAACTTGTTGTCGGCTCTGTCTCTCTGTCTTTATCTTCTGTTTGCCTTTCAATTACCGCTGCAAACATTTCCATGGTATTTGCTTTGGGTATCTAAATTTAACTGGCATTGCCAATGGTTTATCTGCTGCCTCTTGCTGCCGCTTCTTGTTACGCATGCGCGCCACACAATTTGCTGCCTGAAAGCGTCTCAATTGTGTTGACCTGTTGACTGGGACTGAGTACGACTCAGGCCCTGACTGCTTAGCTGTTTCGCATTGCCATTTGTTGTGCACACCTAGACAGCATATTGTGAATGAGCTCTAAGAAAGAGCTAAAGATTGTACTTTGGTATTTGTAAGCGAAAATTTGTTACGATGAGACAACATATTCACAAAAGTTTTTTACAGTTTAACATTGTATAAGAATAAATTATTTTATGTTTGGAAAATATTATTAATTTTTCTTTTTACTTTAATTATAACTATATTTCAATTCGTCCTTTGTTCTGAGAGCTTAAATTGATGTATTTATTATTTATTTTTTTGAAATACATATATAAAGAAGTTTAGGTGTTCTATTATGCAATTGTTGGAGAAAAACTTCCTTACATTTAATTCAAGAAGTAACAGTCTAGATGGGAAACTTGCAGAAAAATGCATTCCATTGAAATCGCATTGTTATTTAGTTAATCTCAGATTGAGTCAACGCATAGCAATTTAATTTTTCTTTCAATTGCAAGGTCGGTAATAAGCAATAAATCTGGACTGCAAAATGCCAAAAATTATTGCATTGGAAGATTTTTTGTTATATTGTGTTCTTTCATAAGCTTTTTTTCTAGGTGAGTTGTTTACTATTTATTATTATTTATTTATTATTTACTAAGAAGCCCACTTAATAAATTTCTAAAAGCTTTTTTTGATGAAAATCCCGATTAGGATTAGTAGCTACTTAGGGATTGTAATTTAGTTTTCTGTTTGTGTCTTGGGATGTCTAAAATCTTCTTATCTTCTTGAACATTAAATACAACTGAAATACTTATTGCTATAATTCCCTTAAATTTTCAGTTACTGCTCTTCTAGCTATCAAAGCTTTTATGTAATGCGATGTTGTAATTTTCCTGGAATTTTCTGTTCAGTTCACGCCCAAGGTATCTGTATCTGTATCTGTATTCCGTATTTGTGTTTGTCTCCCCGTGCGTGAATTTGTGAGTATCTGGAATCTTGACAGAATTTAATGAAAATAACCTAAGGTGTGCGCTTTTAATAAATGAAATTAATAAAACATGTTTTTCTTCTCATGTAGTAGAGAAGGATGATATCAAGAGAGTAATAGACAGAGTATATAGTTGCTGGAAGTAAGACGAATATTTGCCTCAAGTTTGTTTCAATTAGGTGAAACATAAGGAAAATGGTTTTAAAATGGCAAAATGCCTATAAATTTTGTATGCCTACAGAAAACCCAACCCAAATCAATGCCAAAGTTTCATGAATTGAATGAAATAATGTGTGGCACTGAAGAAATTCAATAAAATGTTATAAATAATTCAATAAGCAAGCAAATTTATGTATTTGCCAGGTCATACTGTGGGACCATATTGGGGTAATCAATGTAAGAAAAATGCCAAACCGTTATCAAAGTTCGAATTGGACGAGGCGTAGAGTAACATTAAATCATAAAAATTGACTCATTTGTAACATAAAAAGCACATTAACACATTACGCAGCGTGTGAACTTGTTGGCAAGGGGAGCGTGCCACAATTTGGGGGCAAGGCGTTTGAGGTTTGATACCGCTGACAGCTGAAGCGAAACCAAACGAATCGAATTGAATCGAAACGAAACGAAGCCAAGTCGAAAACTGGCAACGAAATCGAAATCGAAATTCAATGCGCACAAGTGCCAAAGAACTAGCAATAAGAGAAACGCACAACAAAAAGATACAGATACAAACACACATATACACAGCATGAGATACGGATACATGAATCTACACAGAGCAATCAATTCAAGCATGGCTGGGGAAAAATTGGGGGAGAGGTTGGGTTTATTTCGGAGGAGGTAAAGCAAAACCAAATCAAACATTAATGCAATAAAATGGAAAACGCGTTAACAACAATTGCTTCAGTGGCCAAAAGCTGGCATCTGGCTGAACATTTCCAGCCGTAATCAGCAGGCCGTGCCCGATTCCGGCCGTGTGACGTGCCGTGTGCCTAAAAGTTGACTATGCTAAAAGCGAAAATCAATGCCACAGACAGATAGACAGAAAGACAGGCAGACGGACGGACTGGCAACGATTAAGTGAGCGACAGCCGCAGACAAACCAGCAGGAAAAAGTACATAACAGTTGAGCACACTTGACAGTTAAATACCCTGTACCCTACGTGAAAGTCAGACCTTAAGATTACTTTCTGTAAGGTAATTCTGGATAAGAACATATTATGTTGTGAGTTGCGGCAATTATAAATATACGTAATATTCATTTATATATTAATAGTTACAATATGAAAAGTGCTTTAACATATAAGCAATTAAATAAAATGTATTAAGAAAGAATTATTAGCATAGTAGCTGCCTTTACCTTTTAAGGATCCATTATAATAAAAATTGCTGGGCAGCCAGCCTTTTAAAAATACAGGCTTTTCCTAAAATGTGCTCTTAATTAAAGGGGATATAAAGTTTTCCATTGGTCATGTCGTCAATTTTGACGTAATCGTTTTCTGCCTGAACGTGTAAGAAGTATGCATACCATTTTTAAAAACCTTTTATTGATAGATTAATTACATATATTAGATAATATATATTTAACACACTTTTAAGTAATTTATATACCCTCACAGGGTAAGTATATAAAGTAGAGACTGAGTAACAATGAGAGCTAGAAGTTCAATTGGAGTCTCTATTGGTTTGGAGCACAGGTTGATTGTTGTTGTTGTTCCTCTTGTGGCATAATGTGGCGTGGCAACGAGCCTGACTTTAACACAAGGCAAATGCACCGTCTAATGCGGCAATTAAGGGATGAAGTGGGGGGGGGCTCTTTCCCCAACCCTTAATGCGAATGTGTTTGTAATGTGAGCTCTAAGCTGTTTCCAATTTGTTTCCAACCTAACCAGAGATAACCAGGCTACAGGAACATATTCAGATAGCCAACAATGAAGACTTTTGTGTGGTATTCTGACTAAATGTTTGTTTGGCTCAACGAATCCAAAATGATGAATACGTTCACAATTCTGGTGTTTGTAGTTAACAATAATTAGAGCCACAAGCTGAGCACATTGCCAAAAATATGTAATGTTAGATTTACAAAATAATGAGATCCCGAGAGGAAATGATGAGAAAGCAATTAGTAATCGAGCCTGATGTGAATTCATTTCACAACATTTGAAATTCCAAAGAGAATTCAATATTACATTTTCTATCTTCAACAGAAGTGCACAAAGTTTTCTTAAGGAGCTTCAAATATCAATCCCAGATGGAGTTAAATAAATAAGTAAATGAGTTATACATAAATTGATTATTCAAACATTATTTGAGCTTTTGTAGCATTCAAGCATATGTAAGGAGTTTTGTCAGAAATTAATTAAATCGGTTTAATAATTGTAAAATTTTTAATAGTCTATCAAACAGATCTAAAAAGATTGCATAGATCACCAACAATCCAATAGATTGTTTAATATACATACAATTATATACAATCAAAGGAAATGTTTTTGACAAAAAATTAAGAGTGTTGAAATGAGGTCAAAAGCATCAATGACAGACGACAACCTAGACTTGGCTCCAAAGTCTGCTGACCTTTAAGTTTATCGTTGTAATGTTTCACACATTTAGCAGATTTGGACAGTGGCCATAGAAAAACTGTCAGTCAGCGTCGAGTCGCTCATACGCAGCGTTGGTCTCCCCTCTAACTGAAGACTGTTGCAGACATTATCTTGAGCCGACATTGACATTTGGTCGCATTCACATTGACTTTGACATTACCCCCATGACGTAAGGGTTTCGACCCTTTCCCCTTCCCTTTCTATCCTCACCGATTTGGGGACTAACAACAGCTCTTTAACCACAATCGGAGTTCCATTGATTGCAAAACGTTGTAAGTTTTCTGCAGAAAAGTTGTTCCTTGTGGTTTTGGTTTTGTGCGTTGTCGCATATGAAATGCAGCTTTCAATTCTCATTGAAACATGAACACTGAGTTGGGGACAGTTTCCAATTGAAAATGCGTTGATTTTGATTCGATGCTGTCAATATAATGCGAGAAACAATGGGGATTCCGTTACTTTTCCCCTTGGTCTAGCATTTATCGTACTATGTGATGGCATTCAGAGTTCTCGGTCTGGGCCTGCCTCTGTTTCCAGTACATAAACCAAATGGGTCAATTGATTTCTGCTTATTGCATGCTAAGCTGCCATAAGATTTTACGTAGTTCACTTTGTTTTTTCTTTTCCCTACACTCTCTCCAGTCTTTGGCCTTCTTCGGTCTCCCTTTGGCTGTGTATTGGAAAATGTTTGCAATTGTTTCCCCATTCTGATTCTCATAGTGATTCTGTTTCTGCTTCTCATTTCGCTCTCTCTCATTTGTTATGTTATGTGTATTTCCATCAGCTGCAGACGTGAAAAGTTTTTCGGGTATATTTTTTCTCTTCCTTGGTTCGCTAATTTCTTTGGCATTTTTATATTACGCTAGAATGAAGAAGTTTGCTTAATGGACTTATAAGTCATTTAACTTTATTAATCAGTGCCGCTTGAATGGTGTCTCGGTACAATCATCTATAGCTGGCTTTGGGTTCAAGGAACGATAATGTTATGCGAAGGATTCGGAAATCGATCTTCAAATTGGTTTGAGCTTAACTTGGTAAACTCTGATTAATTTTTGATTTACCTTTTTACTTTCAATCAGAGCAAGTAAATTGTTTTTCCCCAGTAAAGCCTATTAATTCCCACAACACAAAATACGCCTCTCTTTGCAATTCACAATTTCTGACACAGTTTTATAACATGCCACACTTTCATATATAATATTGAAGCTCCCCTCGCCCATTTCTTAAATTGCTTCAATTATCAAGGCAACTGCCACAACAGCTGAAACATCAAAAGCAGCGAAATAAATTTATGTGCAGCCTACATTTAGGCAACCCAAACGTGAGTCAACCGTACACAGAAAGAGAGGAAGCATTAAGTGAGAGGGACAGAGAGAGAGAGAGAGAGAGAGAAAGAGAGAGAGAGGAACTCAATCCCACGGTGGGCTGTCGAAAATAACTCAACTGTCAAAAATTTATGCCAAACACATACGAGCTAAAGCTCTCCAGAGCATGAAACAGCGAGAAATTCTATGAGTGAGAGAGAGAGAGAGTGGAAAAGGTGGAATGAAAGACAGAGAAAGGTAGAGTGAGTGAGTTTCATATTTTCATTAGAGGACATCCATCAAAATTCACGCATGAATATGGACTTTTCATGTTCCCGACACGAGGCGACATTCACATTGTCATTTCCCAGGCAAAAGAAAAAAGATGAAGTCGAAATAAAACTCACACCAAATTTTTCCGGCATTTTCACGAAAAATCAAGTGAATTTCTTTATTGGCTTTGCCTCGGCTTGTTGCAAAGTGAAAAAAACTATGCAGCCAAAGTTTATTAGCTAGAAGCACCTGAAAATCATTGGAGGGAAAGGGAAGAAACAACTACAACTCCAACTCCAACTAAAAATGGCAAAGAGTTTCTGGTCACGTAAGGCTCATAAAGAATGCTTCAATGGCATCATTTGCAGTGTGGCCGCCTTTTGTTTTACTTTCTTATTTGTTGTTTTGGCCCCGAAAGTAGGCTACGCTAATAAGTTGACTTGTATCCTTGCCAAGTGGCCCAAATGCAGGCCGTAAATCGTAAGTCGTGCAAAGTTGGCTTTAAAAAGGAGCACAAAGGAGCAACTTAAATTGTTGCTTTAACCCCTTCAATAAGGCAGCGAGCTTTCATTTATCATACGCTGAGTGCTTTCTTGTGTGCCCTTCTCTGCGCTTCTCAAGATCCCCATTTCCCCGCCGTTGCCTTGTCGCCAGGCAACCTTTTCATTTGTAATAAAATTCATATGACTTTGGCGCATGTTTAACGTAAAACTGCCCGCATACCCTTCGACTTCGAACATCATTAGGCCTGGGCACGCACATTCCCGAGGTAACTCGGGCCCTTTCCCTCTTTAAGGGAGAGGGGGGTGGGGAAATGGGACTCCACATGCAAAACGCCATGTGTGACATTTTTACTACCAAACATTTGTTAGCGCCCCCTTTCTTGCCCTCTCTCTGTCTTTAAGGTAGGGTCTACAGCTGGAACCTCGTAGTCAACACGTACCAGGGCACCGTCAGAGTCATCCTCATCCTCATTCGCTTTAGAGATGGGTACTAGCAAGAAAGTATTGATATTTTTATCGGAAAAAATATGACATACAAAAAATATATCATATGGTATTTTCGAATCGTATTTTTAAGTTCAAGATTGACTTTAAATAAATTAATAACAAATAAATATCGCCATAACCCACTGAATTGCTATAGACACAATAATTGCTTTTTTCGGAACAGTACAATAAAGAAAGTTAAAAATTTAATTAAAGAGAAAGCCATAGTTTATCTTTAATCTTAAACATGTACTAGTCTGTATATAATCAAACAAAAATTCGGTAGCTTAGGAAATCAAAATATAATTATGTACATTAAAAGAAAAGCAGATAAGCCTTTTTAAAGTTAGGCTTTGTATTTAGCAAATTCGAGTTCAGAATTATAGTATGTAGGGATACCAATATTATCAATAATATTATAATTATAATTTTTGCAATAAGTATATCGCATTTAAGATAGAAATTCATCGCATCGATTATCACATTGTTATTAACTTAAATATCGTTTCTCTTGCCATCCCTAATCCACATCCCCATCCATTTCCAACTGCGGGGTATGTTGTTGGCATCGTCGCCTGTCGCTGGTCGTTTTTCTGTTGACTTTGCATAATTTTATTGCTTTTCTTTTATTTTTATGCGCTTTGCTTTGGCTACGGATTTGCCTGGTGTTCCACTTCCTTGACAGTACTACCTCCCATTTTTCCCCCTCAGGCGACATTGACATTATAATCAATATTTTTGTTACTTCACTCATATACTTATTTTATGTATCTTTTGCTTACAATTTTGTTTAAGACAGTAGATGACCTTTGGGGTCATTTGGGAGAATGGGCCAGAGAAGTAGAACGTGCATCTTCATATGCACTGGTTGATTTATTCCCCCTTAAATTATGTCATAATAATTAGCTTTTCAAAATTCTAGACTCCCCAATTCATCTGATCACAAATCATATAAACTAGTTGTTTCTATTGAGTTATGATTATTTGGTACCGATAACGATTATCACTTCCTCTGGCAGGAACTAGAGCTCATTCACATTTTTAAAATATATATATAGTTTTAGCAAAAGTTTTTGTACTTTATGGTTTGTTTTGTTTTCGGAAAACTTTGGCAAGTTATTTAACTTGACATTTGTGGGCTTGTTTTGGGTTTTTAGCAATTTTTTTTTTGTCATTTTATTTTGCGGTGTCCATCAAGACTTGTTGTTGGTTGTTTGTTTTTGTGGCACATTGTGCAAATGATTTTAGTGCGTCGTAAAAATGTTTATTCTAATGTGTGGGGTTTATTACACAAAGCATAGGACTTGTATATGTATTCGTGATCTCAGAGCTTTGGGTCAGCATTGGGCATTTGAAATAATTACCAGAGAATTTCCTTTTTATATTTTGATGACCGCGAATTTGTCATTCTGCGAGTCCAAAAGATAAATCAGCAAATGTTTTTGGGTAACTTCACAACAGCACACATAAATGTCAGCAAAATATAAAGCGGTCATAAGTTGTATCATTATTCTACATAATTTACATAAGCATGTGTGTGTGTGAGTGTGTATCTGTGTGTGCTGTGTCTTTGTGTGCGTATTTTAATTTATGTGATTTGAGTGTTTGCCTTGTTTCTGGCACAAATGACATAAAGGCATTTAAACACGCCATAAAATAATTCATAATCATTTTCATGTACACACAGGATACAGCATTTTCCTCATTTCCCTCACCGTTTCTCCCTCTTTTCTTCCCATTCCGTTTTACTCATCAATGTAGCCATTTTTATGTGGCAGATTTTAATGCATGTTTGTTGTTTATCATTTCGAGTTAACATAAATAACATGAGTATTTCTGATGTTGTTGCTGTTGTTGTTATTATTATGGCTGTTGCTTATTTAAATCATATATAACCTAAGGGCAATCATAAGCATTATACAAAGCCACAAAGTTGCCTGACGTAATTGCAATTTTGTCATTTTCTAGTTACTGACTTGGACATTATTATTAAAACTAATTGCATTAAAGAACTTTCGCTTAGGAGTTGAATTAAATAATTGTATTAAGTTGCAAACTTTATTATTTCATCCTTAAGGTCAGTCTACAGAAACTGTTGCTGCATTCTGAATTATCTTAAAACGAATGTAAATTATAGTTTGTTAAATTTCTTAGAATATTGAAATAAATTTATTTACAATTTGTTGACATTTTTATATCGTTTAGACATATAGATTGTTCAAAATTTATTTATTTTCAATTGCTCTTGATTAATATTAACGATGTGAATACAAAATAAATTTACAACACAACATGTTTGCAATTTCTTTTTGACTGCACATATGAGGTACTTTTCAATAATTTTCATTCCTTAGAAAAATAATCCTATTTTGGGCGGCTTTTTTAAATTGTATTTCATATTTTTCGTTTTTATAACAAGCCTTCCGTAAATTCCCCTTACTCTTTTATTTTAATAAATAAAATGTAGACTTAATTTGTTAGCTATGTTTATTATGTATTTTGCTTTTGTTTAATTGGCCCATTTGTTACCTGTTATAATAATAATTGACATCATATCAATTGAACTCACCTGGCATGCTGTGGTCCCACATTGCCCATATCATGGGCCGAGCTGGCGGTAATTTGAAAATCTGCTATGGCGCCAGATTCCATGCCCAATGCCTGTTTGCAGGTGCCTTAAAATGAAATTATTTGAATGAGATTGAGCAATGATATATTCATCAATTAATTATTCTCGTAATTTCCATCTTTCTCATCCACGGACTCTTTCTAATAACTTATGTAAATTAATTATGTGTTGCATTTTCGCTTGCAGCCACGTTGCATAACGAGCCAAGCTAAAATTTCGAGGCCAACACGCCCACAGAATCTGGCAACTGACACTTGAAAAATGGCACCTAATTAAAATGAAATATGTGGAAATATTATACAAAATAAGCACACGTAAGTATATGGTTGGGATGATATTTGTAGGAGAAAGAGCTTAATACAGGAATCAAATTAAAACAAATCAAAAATGCTATAGAAGAAAATTTCTCACCTGTCAGGCGAGCGCATAAATTAATTAAGCGAAAACAAAGCAAATCAAATTACGGACATAGAGAAAGAAGATACAATCAGATATAGCAGACCCAGAGAAATAGACAGACTCAGACTGAGACTCAATTTCCCTTGAATCTGTGAGAATGCATGAAAAGCGCAATTATCATTTGGGATCCACTTGTCGAATGGTCGAACGGAGCAGCTGACGCTTCAAATGAAATTCCACTCAAGGGGCTAGAGGCCCCCAAGAGACCGCGAAAGGGTCATGAATAGGTCGTTGAGACGCCGTCATCAGCATCATCAACATCAGCAACCATTCTCTTAATGTTTCTCAATCCTTCTCTATTGCTCAACAGATGCTGCTTCTGCTTCTGTCTCTGATTCCGCCTCGGCCGTTGTTCTTGGCATCTCCAACCAGGCAGACACAAATATCAACAATATTATCATTCAGTGAATAATTAGATGCAATCAGTCAACGCTTAAGCACCATAAGTCAAAGCCAGCTGAGCCAAGACAGGAAACTAGACAAAGGTCAGCCGACTCTCTATTCTCCGAACACTCACTGAGCTTTCCCCTCTTAAACCCTTCATCCCAGTTGTAGACCCACTTGACAGCCCTATCGCGGCATCTGCAGTTATAGATACTTTAACATCTTGTCGTAGTTTCATTTTACTTGCAACACTGTAAGCACAACGCTTAACTTTTGGCCGTCGTTTCGTCGTCCCATTTTCGGTCTAGAGTTTTTACTTTATGCTCTTCTTGATGAATGGGTATTCAGTAAAGTTTGTGGGAAAACTAAGTAAGAAACTATTAACTCGAAACAATATAGTCTCCAGCTCACATATCGCTTATGAATGCTATCTTATTTCTTTTCAGCTTCTTACTCCAATCTAAACTTGCTTTCAATTTTATTCCTTTTAGTTCAATTCATATGTGCATTTCTTATTCCAATTCTATCTCAAATTTATGCTCCTTCTTTCAAAATTTTATTTCCAAATCAATATTCTGCTACTCCCGTTGATATTCTTCTTCCAATTGTTGTCCAAATTATATTTTGTTATCTTAAGATCCTCTAGAGATTCTTTTTTACTTTGCCATAATATTAAAAGAACTTCTCATACTTCCCTCTAGAATTACTTGGTAAAAGTACTTATATACCCGCTGGTTCTTTAACATGTTGTTCTTCCCCTTTGCCCCTATCCACTCACACTTCTCCCGATGATTTCAGTGCACTCTCAAAACTCATTTAGCCAAAACGCAATTGCTTAATTATCTACAGACAGCAGAACTTTGCCGTTACCCGTAAATTATTGCAATCATTCAAGAGACCCCCAAGGAACCGAACCTACCCGAGAGTCCACAAGTTACAGTTGGTAATATTTACATTACTCTCTGACATATTGCTGCTCATAAATAATTTTTAATTATTGGAAAAGAAAAACTATGCGAAGCAACAGAAAACTGTTGCTTATATATATAACATAGTTGCCTGATCGATGGTCGAAGCGCTGTTTTCTAGCTTTTCCAATATAATCTGTGGGTAATCAATTATGACAAAAGAGCAAGGAGAACTTATAATGATGATTATTGTGAGAGGTGTGGAAATCGAGAGACAGAGATGTGAAAACTATGCCAAATAAATGCCAATGGGGTGAAAATGGAGAAACGCTTTTATTTACAGCATAAACAAAGCATTTTCCCAATAGGATGAAGAGGCGGCATGTGGAAAACTATTTTGCAAACTCTGACGGCAAAATGCAAAAACTACAAAGTGAAAAGTAAACAACGCGAGGCGCAAACAACAACTGTTGTTGTCGTTGCTGTTGCTGTTGTTGCTGTTGTTGTTGCTGGTAAAGTTTTGCACAAAATAAATTGCACAAAATTTAATTAACTGCACTTGAGTGCGTAGTCGGGTATGCCCGCTGCAGTGCGTCCATAAAAGCATCCCAACACACACACACAAACAGTTCATCATGTATGTGTGTGAATACATGCGTCTGTTGTTGTTGCGATAATCATAATTCAAAGTTCTCTGGGCTTTTGGCATAAAACAACACACAACAAACAAACACCGCGAAACTTTGTGAAATTGAAAATTGCACAAATTTTACAGTTCAACAGAAGCCAAAGCAAGGGGCAAGTGCCTGTGCAGAGGAAGGGGAAGATTAAAGATTGGTTAGGTTGTGAAATCGCTTTTGTGCAGGCAGAAGACAAGGCAAAATGTAAGCAAACATTTCAGATACACTCGAGAACATTGTGATCAAGGGGAGACAACGAAGTTGAAGAGAGATTTAGTCGAAGACTTAATTAGTCTAGATCATTGAACAATGTGTAGCCATGGATAATTCCAGTCTAACGAAGTATTCCCACATTAACAGATAGATGAATAATCTGAGAAGATATTGAGTTGCATTGTAACTAGAAAACTTGTATTGATGCTTAATTTTTGAAATTTAAAACTTATGAATTAAGTTTAAAAATAATATATTCTAATAGAAGTAAGTTATTTTGTGTAATTAGTTGACTATTATGAATCAATTTAATTTTAATAACTTAATAAAATATATTATACAGCAGAAAATAAAATTTTTATCAAGCTTTATTAAAATTTAAAATATTCATTTATTTTTATTAATATCTTATCATTAAATAAGTATTAAATTTTCTTTGGGTATGTGAGCATTTGATATGTTTGAAATGTATAAACAACACCAATTTCTGAAATAATAATTATTTTTCTTATTTTGTTATTGCAATGGGGTTTTGCTGTACTGAAATAAAGAGCATTAAACTGTCTACATTGCCAAATCTCTTAGGCTTTAAATTGTTTGAGTTATGCGCTAGCTCAAAGAAGGCGCCAAAAAGTTTTCAAGCAGTGAAAAAACAGCTTGGAAACAGCGCGGAAGCCGCGCAGAAACCGCGCGCGAAACGCGTGCAATGAGGCATATCTGCTGCCAGCACTCATAAACAACGAAAGCAACAAGGCGTGCTTTATGAGCAGAAACCCCAACACCAAGAGAGACCCCAACACCAACACCAACCCCAACCCGTAGCCATAGAACTTTTGGCCATGCTTCGTTAGGGCTGAAAGTGAGCGAGAGATTTTGTGTAAAACAATTTACGCACGCGTTTTAATTGGGTTTCAGAAAGCAAAAGTATCCAACGGATGCAACGTATCTAACGGAAGTTGCAGCCATAAACAAAAGGCTGCAATATGCTGATTAATTGTTTGTTGTAAGTAGCCCGAACATACATAGAACACAACCGAACACAAAACGAGCTGTGGAAATGGAAATGAACGTGACAAACATCTAACACGCAACATTAAACAAAGCAACATTAGATACAAATGTATCTACGGTGTGCATGTGTGTGCGTTTGATAGTAAAGTAAGGCAAGATATGGCTATAAATTAACATAATTTATAAGCAAAGTATCTTAAATGCATGTCACCACATTTCGAACATTCACTTTTACGCTCTATCGCAGTCAACATAAATCGCAGCAAAACCAAAACCAAACCCAAACCAAAACCAAAAGAGAAGACGCAGACGGAGATGAAGCAGGAGAAACTGAAGAAAAGAAACAAACTATAACCAAACCAAAAACATGTTCCCTGTCGCGGTCTCCTTTTCTCTACCAATCGTCGCCAAGTTATCAGGCCTTAATTTATCGACTGACCATGCAAAATACTGAGACTCTTGCCCTGTTGTGGGTGACTCTGAACCCCCCTCCCCCCTTCTGGGCGCTAAGCTATTAATTGTTATTTAATTTTTTTCTTTTTTGTATTTTCACAGACATGGCTGTCAGTTGTCGGTTGGGTTCGGTACTCGGTTCTTATCGCAGCTATGCTATCGGAGTGCAGCTGCAGGTCTGCAACCTGGAGGCGACTCTCCCTAGGCCTGCCATTTGGTGAGCTGTCAAAATATCCATGACTATCGCTAGATCTATGTATAGTCAAGCAAAAATGTATCTCGAAAAGCCTGTCATGTTGTTATTTCTTTTTTAGCCAGGCGTTAAAATGCCAAATACCCAAGTTGCACACAGAAGCCAACTAACTATGAAATCTACACTTAAATTTAGCGGGAAGTGTCGTAAGGCTGTGCTACGAAGACAATAGCTGAAAGTTTCAATTAGCTGATGTATTAACTTTAATTGCTTTCTCCACTACGATTTTTCAATTTTTCCTTAAGGTTTCAGATCGTGCTTAATATATAAAGATTATCAAGACTTTAAGCCCAGCTATTTTTTTGGATTCTCTTCTCATACATGTTCTGAAAGTTTTTCTAAAACAAATATCTTGTTTCAACATAATAATCAATTAATAATCCCATTTGCAATTTCGACAAGCTGATGAAAAATTGAAGTTATGCATTTATGAATATTCCAATATAAAATCGTAATTGTTCTCTTGTAAATATAATTTATTAATACTGATCGTAGTTCCCATGAATAGTAAGCAATTTTTTTCAAGTTTATATTTATTAGTCGTATTATATGTACAAAAAACAAAAACAATCCATAACTATGGATAGTTGTCCTATAACTTCCGCTAAATGCCCCCACAAGTTGCAGCAAGTGCCACATATTAGCCTGCAGTGTTGCCGCTTGCCTGCCCCACTAGTTACAGTTTAGTTTTGATTGCCACCGTCGTGTCGCACGTTGCACATTGCACGTTGCACGTTGGTGGCTGCATTGTACATAGATAAATATTGTGGCTTTGGCGTCTTGGAAACTGCCTCTTAGCAAAGTGGCCATTGGGGCAAATTACATGGATTTCAGCATACAGCATTCAGCATTTAGCTGGCTTGGCGTTTAGTTTATCGCATTTGGCCACTGTTTTAGGCCGTTATATCGCTGCCACACAGATGCCAAGATGCCAAGAAATAACCGACCAGCGACAACATCTAAAAACCCAATCTATATCAGGTTTGTTGTTTCTATATTGAAAGTGGTTTTTTTTCAAGAGATGCTGTCGTTTCGGCGTGTGTGGGATTTTCTTAGCCTGGCCATAATACAAGTCGCCCATCTGAGTATCTGAGTGGCTAGAAAGTAAAAGTGCGCATGGGTGTATTGTGTATTGTGTAAATGGGCTACGGGGCTGGCCAAGCAATTAATTCGGAAATTGCTTTTGGAGAGTTTAAATCACCCAAATAATCTGTTAGTTAGGTGCGTTTTCAGTGCAGCAATTTGTTGTTTCACACAGGTGAGATATGTGGCATGAAAGTGTGTTCGTGTGTGAGTGTGTGTGTGGGTTGTGGTTGAGGCTCGACAGTTAATAAAGTGATTTGCAGCTAATAGCAAACACAACATGTGTGAACTTGTTCCCGTCAATCCTTCACATCAATCGTATTTAAGTTAGGATTTAGGTGAAATAGGAGAAACGTTATTGATATTAAAAACTACAATATTTTAATTAATAATTGTACTTTGCTGCTCTATATTTCTTCTAAAATGGAACATAATATTTAACAATCTCTGTTTGACATGAATATTAATTTTATTTATTATTAAGGTGTTTAATTTTTGACCTCATTTAATTGTAAGGTTAACATAAAGTAAAACAATTGTTTTAAATTTACATATACTATATTTGTTTTAATTTTGTAGCTAATTACTTTATTTTAAATTGCATTCATTGTGATCTTAAAATGCCTTGTTTATTTCGTATCTTTTCTAAAATACTATTGTACCATCGAGACAGAAGATATATTAATATACTCTCCTGACCTCGGACTGTTAACTGTTGCTCATATATCATGGGGTCAGTTGGAATTGCATTCAGACAATAAGTTATCAATGCACCACTTTTCAACGGTGCACTCCATTTCAATGCCAATTTATGCATGTATTTAAAAAAGACAAAAACAACGACGGAACCGCTTTAACATTATCAATTTAAATATAGATGCTGTTTGTAAATGTGGAGGGGTAATTTTTTATTTGCTCGCCACGAAGCAATTCGAAGCAACATTTCAACGCGCCTACGGTCAAAATGAAATATGTCAGACATGCAGATATTTACGCATTTAAATAAATACTCGCTGCAGATACCGATTCAGATTCGTAATCGGGCAAAACAGACCGAGCAAAACCAGCCAATCGACATACAGACAGACAAACAGGCGGACAGACGGACAGACGGACAGAGAGGCGAACATACCAAACGACAGACCGACAACATGATTTTCATTCAGCTTTATTCATTTCCTGCTACTGACCTGGCCTGGTTATGCTCTTGGCCAGGCTACTTTAGCGCAGTCAGTAGCTTTGGCTTTATGAAATTAAATACTCTAACTATGAAGACTCGAGAATACATGTTATGGTCAAATTATACAAAATAGCAAGAGTAGTAACTGAACTTGGTTGAAGCATTAGTTTAATCTATTACAATCAATTATTATTTTAAACAAGTATATTATTTTAAAATTTGTTTAAGCTTATGTAATCCTAAAATAAACTTGAAAACAGAGACTCTAATTTCACTAATCATTGAACACATAGTTGTGCATAACCTCGATTTTCGTGATTGCATTTCAATCCTAGTCCTAGTGACTTCTGTATTCAATAGTAACCAGTGAGGATTTTCTATTTCTTTAATCTAAGTTTTCTATGTTTCTCTCGCTTGTTAAATTTTTATTATCTCCTTTTAAGGTTTTCAATATAAATAGAAATATCTTTTATATATCCTGAAACGAACCTTTTTAATATAAAAATGCTCTGTTATGAACATAATATTAATACATAATTTTTATCCGAATTGCAGAATCGATACTTGGTAAAATGTATTAATTTGTTTAAATATTTTGCAGAATCAATTTGCAGAATTGATCCTTTAAATGCTTTAATAATTATTAATTATAATTAATTTAAATGTTTTAATATATCATTCGTACACATTAAGTGTATTTTATTGTTCGATGATCCTTAATTGTTTATATCTTTGGGCTTTGCAAACAAGCTGCTCGCTAACGAGCCAGAGGCCCACAACAAGATAATTTGTTATGCTCAGCAGACGAACAATGCGGGGAAAGAAACAATGCCAGCTGTGATGGACGCGACCACACACGTGAACTGAGCTGAGGGAGCCACCGACAACTGGCAACCGTCGACTGGCACCAGCTATTGCCAAGACGACGGAGCCAATCAGCAATGGTAATGAGGAGCGTCCAAGTTTAAGACCAAGTCCAAGTCAAAGACACAGGCGAACGCAATCTATCAAAAGCACCGCTGAGACTTCGATTTGTGCTGGCCATCTCAGCACCTAGCTAAAGTATATATATACTTTATATGAGTAATACCTGCCCCTTTCCTCTACCCCCCTCTCTAATGCCATTACTCTCTAGTTTAGGCCTAGTTCTTAGCTCATGTTTATTAATGACGTCGTCGTCGTCGACAGAGGCGCATCCTGGCATTTTGCCTAAATTTCTGTAATTGGTTGTGGTTGAGTGCGTGACGGTTAGAATGTGGATGTGAATTTGTGTGTATGTATGTATAGATTCAGGTCCCGCTTAACAGTTATTAGTTACGGTTTGTGTTATTGGGATACACTTGAGGACCAAGATGTGTGTGTAGATCCTGCCTCATTGCGGGCTCGTACCTTTGCGGTTGATTGATTTTCATGTTGATTGCTGAATGCAAATGCAAATTTGTGGACTCAGCCTCAAGTAACAACCCCCCGATCTCCTCACCTCCTCTCACCATCCCACCACGCCCACGACTATTTAGTGAGTGCCCCGAACTGTTGCATCTGATGCAATGAAGCTGAACGGGGGGAAGAATTGTCAATAGGGTGGTGTTGGCCTTTAGGGTCTCGAGTTCGGGCTCTCTCTCAAGCTCTACTTTTTGAAATGCATTGGAGCATTACGAAATAAGTATATAGTATAGATGTATTTGTATATATGTAACCATATTCACATCACATATATTTATTTCTCTTGTTGATATTTTAAACCTTTCAAGTAAGTAGAGCAACAAATTCGATTCCAATTGGCTTTGTTACATATTCACGAAACATTTTCCATAATAATTCTTTGTACCTTTTTTTTCCAACAAAGTTTATTTTTTATATATTTTATTTGCTCTGGTGTGTGTTCTGTGTGTGTGTGTTATCGAAATAAAAATGCATAACTTTTATGTCATGGGAACTGAACATATGGTATTTTTGTTCAATGAGCATGGGAGAAGGTAGAGTAAAATGAAAAGGATCAGTGGACAATGGGGAAATGAGGAGAGGAGATTATGAATTGTTTATCAATGTGGAAGTTTTGTACGATACATAATAATGCGCATATCTGAACAAAAATTTAATAAACAAATGCAAAATACGATTTAGATTTTATTTCTGAAATCAGGAAGTGCTAAACAGTTTTTAAACAAATTAAATATCAGTTACCATACAACTGAATGTATATTCTTATTGATGTGTTCATTAAAAATATTAAAAAGCACTAAGTGTTAAAAGTACTACTTCACATTTTTTCCCGTATCATACTTTTATAAAATTTGAATTTGTATTTTTAATGTATAAAAGTAAGTTGACCCAAAAATTTTAAGATAGATTTATAACTATCCACAATTAACTTTTAGTCCTGAAACAAGCTGAAACAAGCTGCTTGACATTTAGATACTGTTTTGTATTTTGTAAATGTTTTTCTATATCACATTCTTGTTAAACTTACCAATTTCCAGAGCTGCCATACCTCCAGCTGGGATCGCTGGGCTTCCGACAGCTGTTGCCTTTCCACTGGCTTCGGTCAATAGAATCAAAGCGAATGTCAGCCAGCATAAAGTTTTATGGTTATTAACATGCTGACGCTCAATGCGGTAATAACTTTTGAAATAATTTGTTGCAAAATGCCAACAGCTGTGGTCGAGGTGACTTCCTTCATGGGATACACGCCATCCAATTTGGCCAGGACAATCAATAGACAAATATTGTTGTTGCCTACGTTTTGAATGGGCCACTTTCAATTGCCGTAATTTTATTGCAGGCATTTTGAATTTGATTTCTTTTACACGCACTGTTGAATCATCCAATATTCACACATCTTACAATTGTCGCTGAAAAGATAGAAGAATTTCAAGTTGATAAATTGTGCATAATTTTCAAGACATTTTTTAAATTCGCATCTTAATTGGCGTGGCTTTAAGAATGTCGAGAGTGTCAGAAGGGCTGCCAGGCAGGCAGTTTGTCCCTCCTCTGTGCCCTCTAAATACGTCATTGTCAGCAAATTAATGTGACGTGACCTTGCAAACTGTCGCGTTTTTTGTCACATGACAGCCAGTCATGTGGCAGTTGCCGTCAGTTGCTCCCAGTTTTTGCCAGTTGGTGGCAACGTAGCGCAGTTCCTCGACACGATTTGCAGAGCCCAAAGCCAAGTGAATTTTGTGTAAAATGTCAGACACAGAGCTCCTAACCCAACCAATACCCCACACCCTACACTCTATCCCTCTTTGCGACATGCCAAAACGTGTCAAAATACAAAAATATAAGCGGCGCGAGAAACTGTACGAAAATGCCGACCAAACATGGAAGGAGGAGGTCTTAGTCTGATGTTGTCCTTTGCTCAGCCGGAAGTGCGACATCAGCAACAACAATGAAAGATTGTGGATATTAAGAATCGATTCTGGCTTTAAAGAACCAAATTTAAAGTTTGGCAAAAGATACATGCCAAACACGTATTTATAAAGAAGACTGTTAATAGCAGAAAGTATTAAAAGATACGGTCGTTATTCCCTTCAAGTTATCAACTGGATGGTACTAAATACATGACAAGACCAAATATCACTTATCGGCAAGTTTATCAAGACTGTTAGGCTGTCAGCAAGTTGAGAAAACGTCACTTAAGCAGATGTAGAAAGTAATAAGACAAAATGTAGACTCCTCTGATAGTCGATAGATATATGTATGTCATATGCTGTTATCATCTGCACAATCTTCATTTAAAGCACTTTTCAATTTCCATCATGATAGTTTCCATATACGCCATTTTCCAAGTCTATGCCAAAGTGTCTCGAAAAAGATCAAAAGCGAGAAAACACAAAGAAAATTTCGCAGGCAGGCGGCGAATGCCGACGCGAATTCATTCGAGCAATTAATAAAATGCAAAAGAAAATCAAAGTAACAAGAAAAAAAATATGAAAAGAAAATGGGCAGAAAAAAGAAATAAAATGAAGAAAACTAAGCGACAACGACAAACGTTGAGGCCGTTTTGCGGCTGATGCCTGGGATCTGCTTTGGTTATGGGGATCTGCACTCCATAAGGAGGCAGAGACGGAGGAGAGTCGGAGGAGAAATTGGGAGAGTGGGAAACTGGCGCCCACACTTCCTTTCATATGCGAAATGAAAAATTTTACGCCAACTTGACAGTGGAAGTGGCAGCAAAGTTGCAAATGTGCCTTGTTGTTGTCGCGCTCATTGTTGCTGTTGCTGTTGTCGTTGTAGTTGTAGTTGTCGGCGGCACAGTCCCAAATAAAAGGCATAAAATTTACCAGCCGCCACTTGAACAGTACGAAGAGTCGCATAGTTTTTATGGCCATGGGTCGGTCTTTAAATGCGCTCCACTCTACGCTCCCTCAGTAGTTGCAATTGCAACTCTGCAAACAGCAGCTGCTCCGTTTAGTTGGGTTAGGCTCAGTATTTTGGGTCTGCAATGGGTCTCTACTTGTTGGGACTAGGGGCTTCCAGTAGCTGGGATTCTTCGGTAGCTGCAGTTAAATGCAAATTTTTTATGCAAAAAAAAAAGTAAAACATATGCAAGAAAAGTGGCATCGTTTTCCAAGTGTCGTGAACTATGCAGTCAGACATTGGATCAAACTAGCATTGTCGGACAGACAGACAGATTGATCACAAATGGATTAGGAAAGCAGAGATGACACACCATAAGTTTACATATTTTAAAAGATCAGATAAACTGCTTTATAGATTTCTGATAATACAAATCTCTGTAATTGTCTGTATAAACGAATTTTGAATAGCATCATATTATTATTAATACATATTAATATTCTCATTGATTTTACTTAAAAAACTCAGCGAAACTTTAGAATGGGGAATAATTACAGAGCAGTTAACCCAAAAAAAACTTTTTGTGTGAAGAATTTAAAAATACTAAAACTTGTTCGTTATTTCGATTTACTACATTTTCAAAATTGCTCAAATAAAATTATTCCTTTTTACGATAAAATACAAAACTATTTAGAAATATTTGATCAATAAATATCTAAAGAATGGAAATATTTTATAAAAAGTTAGGAGATCGGTAAATGAGAAGATTATATCATTATATCAAATTGTTGTTTTAATTACCCCACTAGATGCTAAAAGATCTATTGATGGGAAAATATTCAAACAATTATCTAAGAAACACTTGGAGAATACTTTAAATTAATGCAATTTCCTTGGGATCAATGTAATTGGGGTCTATACCATGTTTACTAATGGTTCTCCATTGTTCCGTTTGTCAACTTTTGAGTGACAACTACCAACATTTAGCATAGACTTCAACCGCAAGCGATTCGGGGCTACAAATGCTACCAAAACTCTTTAGAAAATGCAGTTGCCCTAGGGGAATAAACGGAGAGACAGTTGGCATTGTGAAGTGTCAACAGTAGCAGGCAACAGCACCACATAACCCACAGCCTAAAGGCAACTGGAGCAAATCCAGGCTCAGCTTCAAATCTGAGTCCCAACTCCCTGTTGCTACTCCACTGATAACGTGGACCATTAACACCCGACACCCGCAAACAATAACCAAGTCGAAAATTAATTGAAGCCAGCGCCGCAGACGGTTTCTGGCAGGCGTTGGACCGCAAGTTGCCCAGTTCCCCCCTTTTCCTTCAGTACCTCTTCCTCTTGACTTGCTATGCTGCCACTTGCCACTGTGCAACTGTGCAACTGCCCCCTTGCAGCCAGTCGCAGACAGACATTGCAGACGCCCTGGCATGTCATTCATTTAGTTTCCTATGCTTCCCCCACATTTCACTTCTTTCGACTATGTGCCCTGTCTCCACCTCTCTCCTCCTATCTCACTCACTCTTTTCTGGTGGCAAGCTGCTAGAAGTACCGTTGCCTGCGGCCTGCTCATATTATTTTCGCACTCTCCAAACTGCCGACCGACTGCCTGCCGCCAACTGACTCACTAAAAAGCGCCATTTTATTTGCACTCCAAGACGCGAAACTCAACGCCAAAAATTATTACGCGCCCCAAACAACAACAGCAACAACAACAAGACCCACGATGCAATCATCAGTGATGTTGTTTTTGTTGTTGCTGTTGCAGCAGCATTTTGCTTTCTTTTTGCTGTGTGTTGCTGGCATTTAATTGCCACATGCAACACATGTTGACGACGCCAACGTCAGTGCCAGCAAAAAAACAGACCTAAAGGACAGTTTGAAAAATTAATAGAAAAAAGTCTTTTTTTAACCATTTTTTAATATGCGCTTTGTGGGCGGCAACAAGAACAGCAATAACAACAACAGAATAAGAAAAGCAATGGCAATTTTTATTTCTGCTTGTTGCAATTTCCTTTGGGTATACCATTTCACAGTAATTGTGGTTAATGTTATGGATATTTTATGTGGGAACCTCAGAGGAAGTACGTTGTGCAAGAGGAAGAGAAGGGTAAGAGTGAGGAAATGAAAGTAAGATGCAGACTTTCAGCTATTTAAATGTAATTAAATTTTTCAGATAAATAAAATTGCATCTTTATTATCATGAAAGCAAGCAGTGGGGAGTTTTAAGACTGCTTCAAGTAAAACCAATATTTTTATTACTGAAAATTACAAACTATTCTGAACTTTTATTTAAGAGAAGGTATAATAAAGAAAACAAACTCTAAATATTAATTTGATGGCTTAACAGATCATTTTTTAAATATTTGGAGTATAGTCATAATCGAAAAAATGTAGAATTAAATACCCGTTGAATCACAGTTAGTAGATTAAATATGCATAGATTGTAAGTTGAAAGTTAAAGATGAAAGTTAATTGAGAATTTTAAAAAACCTCCTAATTTAAATGACTGTATACCAATAACATGATGTTGTTTAGATTTAAATTTTAGATTTATTATTGAAGAAGTGACTTTCATTATCTTATTTCATTAATTAAATAATAATAATTTGCTTTATTACTTTTGAATTTTTATATTTGAACAAACTAAAGGTATTAAATTCTTTGATCGCAGACTAGATCAATTGAAAACACCTTGTCCAAGTCGAAATCAAAATGGGTCCTGGACATGCATTCATTTCATTTTCTCTCTTAGTGAAAATGACATCCTAGCAAAGTTCAATGCCATCTTGTGTCACCAAAAGAATACAATGAATAAAAGAAGTATATATACATATATATATATGCCATAATTTAGCCAAAGCGCAGCGCCAGGGCCAAAAGCTGCCCTTGGCTAGTTCCCAGAACTGGGTCTGGCCCCTGCATTTTCTGTATAGTGTCCCCATTGGGCCTTGGGGGCCTTGCATACTATTCAATGTCGGGTATAAATTTTCTACCGTGCGCCTCTGTGCAGAGCTGAAAATGTAATAAACAATTTTTGCCTGGCATTTTTTACTGCAGCGTCTGGAAAAATGCAGGCAGCGACCACAGAACAATAGAAAAACCATTTTAGCAATTTTTAACATTTTCTTTAATATATTTTTCGTGCCATGCAACGGCGACGGCGACGGCGATGGCAACACCGACGACGACTACACAAAAACACTTTATCATTGAAATGCTGCAAAAGTGACGACGGGAAAGAAGTGCGGAAATATTTTTGTATAATGGACGCAGTTTTTGCCACACGAAAATTAAAATAGAGCCAAACACACATAAAAAACTCTACCGAAACGTTGATGCTCTATAAAAAGCAGGCGAACGGCAAATATTTCAAACTTTAAAAGGATTAATTGTTTGAACGTCAACATGTCGCCGTCTTCATCAGTTTTTGATAGAGTCAATTATCAGAAAAATCAGCGTAAATTTACATATTTGTATATAAATAAAGATCAGTCACATGATGAAGTCACTTTAACTCAGCTTTAATCAAAACAGTGTTCCGAGATTTTTAAAGAGGAATTTGCAACCCAAGCGACTAGAATAAATTGATGTTTGGTCGTCAATCAAATACATATTTCTTTTTCAGAATTTTCAAACATAATTTTGATGTAAATAAATTGGATTTGGTTACTTAAACTAAAATCAAACTACAACCTCCTGTTGCCTACGGCTCAGTTAGAGAGCTTAAGATAGCTATTATGCCCTGCGGTAAAGTTATGAGAAGAGCATCTCATGGTCAAAGGCGGCAGACGAGAATGACGACGATGACGACAACTGAGAGTGCAAAATGTTGTAGCCACAAATTTTTGCATTGTGTGTTTTGTTTGTTATTTTCTTTTTCTTTACTTCTTTTTTTTTGTTAATTGCATAGAAAAGTCGCACCAAGTCGGGTGGCTCGCATAGGTCGTTTCGGGAACTGAGAAAAAATAGAAATGGAATAATCGTCACATGTGAGTATGGGAAGCAATTCAACGCCTTGTGAAGTCAACTGTCTCCGGATTGCTCTCTCTACTCCCCCATTCATAAGTTGACCAAGTTGGCTGTAGTCGGATTGTTGGCTTACTTCTTGGGTTGGGTTGGGTTGGGTAAGGTTAAGGTTTAGAGAGCTCCATGGCCAGACGCTAGAAATTAAATGCGCAAAAATTACGTTGCAATTATGCGGCGTCAGAGACGTTTTGTGAAAAATTATGGCTCTGGGAATTTTCGCCTTGCCAGCGAAAGTTTTCCGCTTCGGCTCTATCCCCTTTCCCTGACCCAGACTGGCTTATATTTTATGGCCATGTAAATGGCAAAGCCTGTAGCTAAAACTGTTCCCCCATCGTCACCACGTCTTGGGTATAATAATCGCAATGTCGCTGCGAGTGTAAAGTGTTTGCCTTTTGCGTAGGTCGTGAGCCCCTGAAAATTGCACTTGATGATTAGGCTTGATATATGCGACGATCATAGCCATAAAAATTTATCCAAATGGGGGAGTGTTTATGTGTATGATATTGCTTTCTTTATTCAACTGATTGGTCAAGCAATAACTATTTCTATAAAGAATTCCAGGGATAAAACTAAAAACTTGAAAAGAATTTAGATGTGAATATTATTGTTGGCAAAGAGATCACAAATAACAGTATGGCATATATCAATTACATAGCTAATGGCCAATAGAAGAATCAACTAGAACTGTTAATTTAGAATTTTCTATTATAAGAATGTAACTTATAAAGTCGCGATTAAAATTTGTAAGAAACGTGTAGGTGCTGTTCTATAAAAATCTTTTGAAAATGTTCTCTTAATATAATGATTTAACTCTTTTTTTATTTTCTGAGATCATAAAGACTTTCCTTATAGACATGTGTACGTTGCATAAGAGTCTATAAAGAATTTTTCTTAGTTACCTATTTACCAAGTTTTTTACGACCCGAAGATCTTGAGAGTTTCATTGGAGTTTCCATATGAAATACATTTATCTAGCAACCCTCTGGCCATCTGTGATGGCATTATGCTTACTTTTAACAACCTGGGCTGGCATTACAATTCTCTAGACATGTAGTTTGCTTTTTGCACAACAATTTTAGCCCATAAAACGCAAAAACCTTTGGCCCTAACAGTCATAAATGTGAACGATTCGCCGGACTGTCAGACTGTCAGACAGCCACTCACCAAAGAGCTGTCAAAATGGCCCGAAGCGCAGGATTTTGGGGCTGAGCCAACGGGGCCAAGGGGCATATTACACGCCCCCACACGCACATGAGGCAAGAAAGACACCGCCTGCATGTGGCATGGAATGTGTGTGTGTGTCTCTGTGGCACCTTATGGAGTGGGTGGGGCCGCGACTAGTTAGAGCAGCCAAGTGCTAGGTGAAATTAAAATAAAAATGCATAAATATGAATGATGAAGACATAAAAAACATAAAAAGCAATGCCAAATGCCAGACAGACAAAACCACAAGGAGGGAACTAAGAACTGTAACCAGAGTGCTAAAAATTATTTCAATTTCAAGTTGAATGAGTTCTCCGTAAAGTTATAACTTGAACAGTCGTCATAATATTTTGAAATCAAAACTGCACTATAAACTAAAATACTAAATGCAAGTTGAAGTTGGAGTTCTGGTTGGAGTTGGAATTGCAATTGCAGCTGGAGCTAAAGCCGAACCTGAGCAACCGAGACCTGGGAATTTGGAGTCAGTCCGCAGCTGGCGTTGACAGTGAGCACATGGAAGAGAGAGGGAAGACAGAGAGAGAGCGAGAGGGAGATTGGCTGTCCTCTGCTGTTCTCACTGTCGCTTTGCCAGACTGTTTAATAGCTTTTCGGGGTAGAGAGTGGGACAAGAAACATAAGAAACACGCCTACTAAGGCAGCCAAAGAGAACTAGTTGCTTGTTGTCATTGTTGTTGCTGTTATTCTGCTTGATGTTGTTGGTAACGCCTACCTAATCATTTTGGCGTTGACACTTGACACTTGAAAAAGAAATGCGACAACAGCAACAACAACTCTCTTTGTCTTTGCCTTTGTCTTTGGATTTGAGTTTGGGGTTGGATTGTTGTCAAGGCCTTCCTCATTCCTCATACGACATGTTGTACAAGAGCTGTTTTAAATTTTCTTTTATTATTTTGTTTGCCACTTGCCAGATGCGTTTTTAAATTAGCATATGTGCAAGTGAGTTTGTCTTTGAAGATTGCGACCTTTGCAGCACAGATAGCTGAACTTTATAGTCAGGTTTGTAACAGAACGACAAGAAAATTAATACACTTAAATTAAAATATTAATTTAATAGTAATACTAGATTAACTGCCGTTTTTTATCTTGCCAATAGTCTAATAATCTAAATAAACTTGCCGTTAAATGAAATTTAAATTAAGCTGGACCTTGAGGCTATCGCTAAGGTTGCCCTAAAGATAATTAACAATCAAAGATTTACTTGATATTTTGTTGTATTAAATATAACTGGATAAGTGAAAAGATCTTTAAAAGTTGAATTTAAGCATTAATCTGATAGTTATAATGAACAGAAAATAATTGTGTTGATAAATGTTAATAAAAAGCAACAATAATTAAATAAAATACAAAAAAAAACACGTTATAAATAAATATAGTAAGTTGTAAGATTAAACGGAATATAATAATAAATAGCTAAAAATGGTCTCCAAGAATGTCTAACAGTAGCGAGAATAAACGAAAGCTTACGATACATAATTTATTAATTTATACTCTAATTTAATAACGAAAGCATTTATCATTCACAATTTCCAAATAAAAACCGATACTAATATCAACATATTCTAGTCAAAAATTGTTTGATTGGAATGAAGAGCATTTCTTGAACATTATACAAATGTTTACAAGAGTTTCTGTGGTCTCTTCGAGACATATACTCGAAATAATTCTCCCACCAATTTTTTGTTGACTTAATCTACGTATTTGACTGTCTCGTTTAGGAAGCATCTCATGTAATTGATTTGTTATTTTTAAAAATGTAGCGTTTATTGTGCTAAACTCTATAAATTATGCACTCAGGACAGTGAGGTCTTTCTCATTTTCGCTGATTCCATCGAGGCGTTACATTTTGGAGCGTTGCATGCAAAATGTGGCCTGGTAAATGGCGCATGAAAAACCAAAATCAATAAGAAAAGCGTACAGAAAGCAGCGAAAAACTTTTCAGAATTGCCAACTCAGTACATTTTTCTTCTTTTTTTTTTGTATGTGGTCGCTTCATTTCACAAGGTTTTCTGTAACCCCAGAAAAGAAAGAAACCAAAAGAACAAGTGAAGCTAAAAAAACACAACACGCTTATTTAAGCAATAATTTCTTGACGCTCTTTTTCAGGTTTTGTTTTTTATGCTTTCTGTTGTATTTTGATTAATGGTCCCGCTCATAAAGTGACACATTGAAAATTGGAAAGCAAATCAAGCACAAAAAGCAACCGAAAAGTCGCAAAGCAAACGCATGAAATCAGCACAAAAATAAATAAATAATAATAAAAGGCAGCAAGTGAAGGGCGGGAGGCAAGAGAAGAAAAGCTAAAGGAAATTGTTGCTAAAAGTGTAAAAAGTTAGGCCTCTGGCCAAAGGTCGTCAAAGTGAAAAATTCGATAAACGAAAATGGACAACAACACTCGACATCGCAGTCGTTGCCGCTGTCGCAGTCAACGTCGACAGCAAGAATGGAGCAGAACACGAATTGAAACGGAAATCCTTATTGAACTAGAGAGAGCCTCAGGGAGGACCTTGGCAGCAAGAATCGCTGCTGCTGCTGCGTCGGCAAACCGGAAAAGCATGCTGCCGAAAATTTGTGCTGAGTGGCAGCTGTGAGTGCTGCACGTTGAGGCTCCAAGGAGTGGCTAAAGAGGAGCTGAAGGCTGTCCAGCGGAGGATGCCTAATGGCAACGCGACACAAAACACAGACGCACACACGTAATGCTCCGGAAATGGCTTGAAATGCCTCTCTTTCTCTCTCCTCTCTCTTTCTTTCTGTCTAAGGCAACTGCAGGCTACAAAGAGCAATATTTTAAAATATGTACTTTGTTTATATAGAAACCATACCCGATTAAACATAAATCGTAAAACATCGTAAGTGTGCTGCTTCCTAACAGTATTCTTTTTCAAACTACTCTTAAGGTTAATACTAAACAGCTCTTAATAAGTCCTCAATATTTTCTTCGACCCATTTAATATTGTTTTTACGTAAGTAGTATGTAGTATAACCTAAAATAAAAAAGCAAACAAATCGTTTAAAATATATAGCATATGAATATGATACTACAAAACAGAGCCCGACTAATAAGCAAGCATCGCCAAATCACTCTTCGAGTTAAAGCGCACTAAGAAAGTGTTAATAGAATCGGTTAAGTTCAAGTCGCTTTCGTTCAAAGCGACCTAAGCCAACGTTTAAAAAGTGTAATACATCTAGCTTGAAGTGAATTAGTAGACCAAGGAATACAGTTATAACAGGAATACTTTTATCGATCATCGATAAATCTGTCTTTCAAGTTAACCAATTTGTGCAGAGCTCTTATAACTCAGCCTTGATGATGTTATCTCGGCTTTCTAGCTGTCCGGCTGTTCATAGATTAACACGTCTCTGGATGGGGTCTGCATGGAAGCCACAACAACTTTAATTAAGCCTCAAACAAGGAAGTACAGTCAGTTGCTGAAGCTACCACAAAAACACTTGTTAGCCAAGTTGCTGCTTCCCAAAACAATGCGCCTCAATTGAGCTGAGATTGTTGGAGCCTAGGACACCCACTTGTCCAGTTGACCAGTGGTCCTGTGGTTCAGTTGTCGTTGACCAGTTGTCCAGTCATTGTCCAATCTGTCTTAACTGCCAATTTACGTAAAAATGCTGGCACACATGCAAAATAGGCTAGGCTCGAAAGGGCTTTGTGACCCGAGGCAAGAGGACAAGTAGAGGAAACTCAGTGGCTCGATGTGCTGATTTTTCATTTAATATCGTCTAAAAGGTAACTCAGCAGCCTCTGCCTATCTGTGTGTAAATTGGCACCTCAACTCAGAAAGAGACAGAGATAAATGGAGAGAATGAGATAGAGAGAGAGAGAGAAAGAGAGAGAGAGAGAACAGCTGGCACCCGTAGTTTTAAGCATAACGAATTGGATTGTCATGGCAATCGATAAATATTTGCACATCGACTGCGAGGCGCCTCTTAATGTGGGCTAAGTACCACAACAGGTATAGAAGAAGAAGAGGAAGGAGTTTGTGGTGCACCTGCAACTCGAGTTAAGCTACAACTCGGCCACACACATGACGTGGCAAGCGTATTAGGCTGAATGTGAACCAGAAACAGCCTTTGGTCAATATTAAATGACAGCTCTCGAGGCGAAACACCTTTAACCTCCCCCCCCATTTTGAAAGGATAGCATGTGTGTTCCAACCAAGACCAATGCCAAACCCAATATCAATCCCGATCCCATACCCAATCTCAATACGAATCCTCGTAGCGTTTGCCAAATAGAATTTAAATCTGTTAAATCCTCGTACATGACAGTTTTCTGTGTTGAATTTGTCTTTGCTTCAATTGTTGCTCAATTTCTTTTTCGTTTTTCTTATTTATTTTTTACTTATGGCTGCCAGCAGTCTGACTATGAGATCCTGCAGCAATCATCCTTGAACCAGCCCTCTATCATCCTGCCATAGTCAACCACTCAGTTCTTTGGTGGGATTTCATCTTTTAAGCTTTCTCTGGTTCTGCTTCTGGTTCTGTCTCTGGTTTCTGGTCTTGAGGTGATTTTGATTGAGTGCGATTTGTACTTTGTGTTGCCTACGTGTTTTGGTTTTTTAAATAATATTTACCTCATGTGGTTGTACTTTTTGTGTATCTAGGATTTATTGTTGCCTTTGCCTTTTGCCTTCTGATTGCCATCATCCTGCGTTTGCGACTTTCACTTTTATTACTCCTCGTATGCCAACGGATATTGTTTGATATTATTTTTTTTGCTGTTTGCCATTTACTTTTTAGTTAGTTTGCCAGTTTTCTCAGTTGCCTTGGCATAGGTATTTATGTATTTACTCAGCCGTAGCAAAGGAAATGGATTTATTATGGGACTAACGTCGAAGGAAATTGATATGGAATGGATTCGATGATAGCCACCCTCAAGAAACGATGGGTTAAAACAAAGATAATGCCTTTAAATTTAGCACACAGGTGGAATAAAAACAGTATAATACAGAAGTATAATACAAATATAGAATTGTATTTTTGGAAAATGAAAGAATCAGTCAAAATTAAAAATCAAAATCCCCACAGGGGAAATAGTAAAACAATCAAGTTTTTTATAAAAAGTGGTGACTTTCGGATAGTTGTTATTATCCGAAAACTATATTCATATATACGACTTTGTCAAATGTGTCAATATTTTGGAAATAATATCTTTGCGTATATTTCCCATACCCCATAAATTTTTAATTTATTTTAATTGCCAAAAAAGGCAACAATTAGTTTATAAATATTACTCTTATATAAACTTGCACACATTTTGATTAATTTCAGTAATTCAACATATTATAATCATATACTGAGAATAAATGATCAAAAATGCAACTAATAAACATTTCAAAAGTGTCATTCAAATTATAGTTAAAGATACAAAAATTGTTTTATTAAAACTTAATATTATTAAAACATTTTTTTATAAATAAACTAAGAAGTCATAAATTAATTTTAAACGTGATTTATGCACTATAATACAATTTCTTTCACCGGTTTCTTATTCCAGATTACTGCTCTGAGATGAACATTGGAATACTACTTTTAAAATCGGATCCCATATGTGTGATAAACTGACGCACCTTTCACAAAACTCATTAAGGGACAGAGAATTTCTCAAGTTCAATGTACATGAGGTGGTCCAGAGGCCAATGGACTTTAGCAGGTCTGCAAATTATCCATTTGGCCCACAAGTGAAATCCAAATAGCGGTCCATAAATATCTGCTCGAGTCGTAAACTAAACAAATTAACGCCCTCAAAGCCCCCAAGGGGGGAAGACAGAACTAAATGTAGACTGTTGAGACTATCAACTTAATGCTAAATCGATCATGAAAGCGGGTGAGGCAAATGCAAAATATAAACAAAAACTCGGTCAAAGAGTTGGGCCGAAAGGCCAGAGACAGTCCAGATCGAAATCATTTTACGAGTGCAATAAACAGAGAACAGAAAAACTGTTTCAAAATAATGATTTTAAATTGATTTACGACTTGATAACTCGACTAACAAGCATAGTACAAACTAATAGATCAACGGCTGTGAATTTGGCACTTAACATCTGGCGAAATTACAGAGAAATGTCTTTTTACACTAAGGGAGACTTGGAAAGTGAGCAGAACCCTTCAAAGATCAGAGTTAAAGTTACTATAAAAGACACTGTTGGTCATCACTTAAACATCAGTCATCGTTCACTGAGTCTTCCAAGATGTTTACGAAATCTTTTCTAAGTTTATTGGTAGCTGGCGTCTGTTTTGCCATAGCAGCTGCTGGTCAAAGCGGCTCAGGCGATTCGTCAGGAAAGAAAGCTGGTAAAAAAGGACTCTGATTAAATAAAGATAATTTCTTGATCGATATTCTTCTATTCAGTACCCCAGCCTCGAGTGTTTTATTGGATTAAACGTGGCCATGAGAAGCCGGAACCTTCTGTTGTTTATGTGCAACAACCTTCACACTCGGATCAGGACAGACATCATCATCATCATCCTCCTCCTCCTCCACACAACTACTGGCACGACTATTATTCACATCTTCACCCAAGACCACCTCAGATTCCCGGAATTCCCGGACTACCTAATAACATCCCACCCGGCTACGTAGTCATAGTCAACCCGATTAATACATCGAACTTTTCAGTCGCCGCTCCTGCAGCTCCAGCTGAAGCTCCTGCCGCTGGAGGTGGTGGCAGAAGTAGCGCAATTCGCCGCAGTTCCAATCCTATTGTGGATCTTCTACAGGAAAGCATTCTAGAAGATGATTCGGAGGTGATCAATGCGGCAGACAATGCTGAGACAGATGGAGATGTAGTTGCCGCCCAACAATTTCCACTGACTCATTATGTCGGTGAGGAACGTGATGAGGATTATGGCGAGGACGAATTGACCCTATTGGAACGTCAGGCAGCACGTGGTCTGAGTCCTAAGCACCTGCTTTCGTTCCTGATGCAGGATAAGCGACGAAGGCGCTTCCAGGAGGCTGTTGCTGGCATTTACTTGAGGAACTACAATGCGAATCGAAAGTGAATCAAGTGAAACAAACAAATTCTGAGTTGTCCACAGTTGAGAATCGAAGGCAAATAAATTGAAATTATTTCTGGCAAAAGCCAAGCTAAGCCAATCCTAGCTCTTGTCTTCTCTATTTGTCTTCATTATTCTCGTTCGCCATGGAGCACACTTTATCATAGTTCCCTGGAGAAATCTAAGCTGAGTTCTTTCTCTCCCTCCTAGCTCTTCTGACTTGTCTCAGCAGTTTCTGGCTTTGTTTGCTTCGGTTCCAACTATTCTAAATATTTTCTTTTATTTCATTTTTTGTTGAGCCAACATTCTGCTCATTGTTACGACTTTTGGAGCAGTCGCAGCCCTAAAATAATCTGCAACTGCAGTTGAAATATTTATTTGCAATTCCCCAAACTAACGTGTGTTTCTATCTCTCTACGCCCTTTCCATCTCTCTATTGCTCAGTCCATCTCGCGTTTTTCTGTTTCCTTCGCTCAGGTGGCCTTGGCAGGTCGTAGTCCCTGACTGAGCTGAGTTTGAATTTTGGTTCAGTTGGACTTACATATTCATTAAGTAATGTGCATAGAACTTTGAGTTCTTGTTGCTGCATTTACTATTGTTTCAGGTATAAAACTTTTTGAATTAAAACTGACTTTTCAAAATTGTTGCACTGCAGTTTGAGTTTATTTGTAGTTAGTTTCCGAACATGTTCGAGTGTAATATATGTAAAGGTAGTCATTTTTCTGTTAATCACATGTCTAACAATCAATAGATAATCGCATAATACACTTTCAATCTATTGTAATGATTACCAATAGAAGCCTGTATAAGTATGAATATAAATTTATAGATAATGTTCTTAAACTGCTCGTCAAACATTTTAATAAGAAAAATATATTTTTGGTTCCATAATAATGTGAATATTCATAAAATTTATGGAATACACCTCTTAAGTTTTGCCTTATACTTGTGTATAACTTTCGTCATTTGATTGTCAGTTATGCCGAATAAAAACTTTACAGACTTTAAAAATCGTTAAAGTCGAGGCATATTTTGCAGACGGCAAAAACTTTTAGCCCGAAACAGTCGACTTGTTGTTGTATTTGTAGTCGATGTACATACATAGTAAGAGCTCCCAAACTATGCTCGGCTCACATTCCTTTAGCTTAGTAGTTGGCCATTTCGTTGTTGTAAGGATACGAGTGGAACAGCAGGAGGAAAGCGCTTACAAAAACAAAAGTGCTGAAAAAATGCAGCCTCATACCTGGATGTCTAGGAGTGTAGCGCTCCTTTTGGCAGATTCTTTTTATGCAGCCCTTGTGTACACAAGGAATAAAGGTTGGGGAGGCAGCAAGATACGGACACGGTCGTTCGGTAGCTGCATGCTACCGTTTGTTGCATGTCCTGCGGCGGCCAAACTTGTTTGAAATTTGACGTGTGTAGTTTGCTGTCCTGGTAGGAGTTGGTGGAACCAAGGGCTGAGAGCTGAGAGCTTAGAGTTGGAAGCTGAATGCCAGGAGCTGTTGGAGCTGCTGGAGCTGCTGGAGCTGCACTTATTTTTGCAAATTTATATGCAAGCTGCAGCGGCAGGACGAAAAATGTTCGTTTCAATTTCGCTTTTTTGCTCGGCTTCGCTTAACAAATTGATGAATGTCTCGACTTGGCCAAGAGAAAGAAGGTATGAAAGCTGTTTGCCTGTAGGAGGCCTGTTTTCGTGGCCATTGTTGTTGGCCCTGCTGACTGACCAAGTTTAGTAAGATGAATGTTTGCCCAGCAAATGACAGGCTGCGAGTGCCTTCCATCTTGATTTTTGAGTGCATAATGACAGGAGGAGCCACAGCCTGAGTCTGAGCCTGTGTCTGAGTCTGAGTGTGGACCTGGTCCAATGGGCAACCATGTAATTGGTTAGCACCGACCAGCAACAACTAGCTACGGCTCTTAAAGTGCTGCTTCCAAGTGCTGTCAGTGCCAGGCAAAAGGGAGAGAAGTACAACAACAACAAAGCTAAGAGAGAGCAAAAAAAACTAGCACCATCAAAGGCAACCGGATAAGCGTCGGTGGGATGAAGGCGTCATCCTCATCATCGTCGTGGTTAGTCTTGGTTTGCAATTTCACAAATGGATTTGTTGTAATTTCTTTTGCCACAGCACCTGATGCTCACACAGCGACAAATAGATAGATAGACAGACAGACAGAAAGGCAGACAGACAGACAGACAGACAGTCAGACATTCAGACAGTGCAAACAGAGAAATATACAAAACACAAACAATGTGGAAATAGGAAATAACAAAAAGGCGAACAACGCGAACAACCGAATAGCAAACGGTACAAACTTTTACACTTTACACATTTTCACATATGAAAATATTTTTTGCAAGTTTTTATCACTATTCCAAAAGAGTCTCCCTTTCTCACACTTCTCTCTAAACTGGAGTTGAAGGGAAACAAGAGAGAGGGAAACATTTATGGGATTTGTGTTTGCCAGATATGTTTGCATTTTGTATATGCGATATGTTTGAAAATCCCATTTCTGCCATTTCGTATTCTGGTTCGAGATGTGCATAGATGGGGACTTTTTTTTCTTTATTCTTTTTTTTTTTTAAGGATACAGGAGGTTCAGGTTTGACATACGGAAACACGGGTGGAAAGGTGGAGTTAAAAACACACTCAAAAATATGATGAAGATTAAAACTTATAGCTTTAATAGTTTGTAATTTTTGAATTCTTTGTTTATTCATGGTATGATATTGTTATATGGTAAATATGTAAGCTATTGCTTAGAAGGAGAAATTGAAATTTAATAGAAGTATATTTCTTCTGTTGGAGGAAAACAAAATAATAAAATAATGTTATATACAAATTTACTTAAGTTCGGACCAAATAAAGGTTACACACTTTCCAACAAAGGGAAGATAAATATTTCGTATCAATCTATATTCTTTCTTCATATATAAATATTCTTATTCCCTTAGAGAATGCATTACAATATTGTCACGATAAAGTCTCTGCCGGTCTGTGCGTCTTTTTCTATCAAAGCTATTTCCTAATTTGGAAGCTGTCTTTATAAATGATTCCACTTTTTTTAGCAGGAAGAAATATTTCGGAGACGGTCAAATTTTAGTTTAAAAATCTTTCTTTCATTTGAAATAGTTATATAAACAAAACTTATAGATTTTGTAATTGATGTTGGTCCGACTACCAGACTTTAATAAATGCATTAATCTCTTTCGATAGTCTGTTTCAAGGAATGACGTTAAAACTAAAACAAAATTGATCATTAGGCTCGCCGAGTCTCTTGTGAAGTTAACCAAATATTTGTTTCCTGGTATCTTATGAAAAATGATCACATTGCGTGCCAGTTTTATTTGTCGGGGACTCGAAAAGTGTTGAATATATATTTGTTACTAATTTGCGAACCCAAAGTTTCCAGCCATAATGACCGCAACTGACCATCACTATTGCCTTCCCCCTCACAGTTCTCCATCTTACATTTGCTGTTGTCGTCTAGTTCGTTTTACAAATGACTTTCGTTCACGTTAGCCTCGATGTCGTCGACGACTTCGCCAACTTAAGTCATAATTTTCCATCATAATTTTCTATATCTTCTATTTATTATGTCCATGTTGTTGATATTGTTGTTGCTCAACGTCCTTATTGTGGCTCAGCTTGATTAGTTTCTCTTTGAGTTTCTGTTGTTTTGTGTCTCCTTCTTTCTTTCGTCTGAACGTCGCCATATTATATTGTATTTAGCTTTGCCAAGTTAATGCCACTATAAGCAAATTGAGGTTATGTTGACTCTGTTTAGTGCTTTCGCTTTATTGTCGTTACAGCGCTTTAGCTCTGATTTCAGTTCTCTCCACTATTTACTTGATTGATGTGCCCGATAGATAGATTGTTGATTGAGTGCTGAATGTTACAGTTTCAGATACGAATTATATATCTATCTTTAAGCAGTTTGCGTTTGATATTTGCGATAACTAAGATATGGCTTGACAAATGGGAATACCTATTAAAGAATATCTCTGAATTACTAAGAACTTTCGTTCAATTCATAAATTTAATTGGGTTAAGAAAATAATTGTTTAATAGACGGATGAGAAACTGAAGCGGATGTGACACAGACAGACAGTGGTAAAACATGAATATTGATTGAGTACTGAATGTTAATGTTTTAGATAAGAAATTAGATATGTATATCTTTAAGCAGCTTACGTTTACAATTTTCGATAGCTAAGATATGGCTTGATAAATGGGAATATGTATTAAAGTATATGTACGAATTACTAACAGAACGTTTCATAGAGACAGTACAGAGCTTTTGTTCATTTCAGTTTAATTTTGAGATAATGGTTACCATAATATTTAAATTGAACAATAGACTCACAAAAAGGAAGATTAAACAAAGACACACAAAAATAAAACATGCATATTGATATGGCTTGACAAGTGAAAATACTTATTAAAGTTCGAGTTACTAACTTACTTAATAGAAACAGTAAAAAAAATTTGGTTCATTACAAAGTGTTATTTGGGTTAAGAAAATTCATTGAAAGATGAATGTGACACTGAAGCAGTTAAATTTTGAAATGATTGTTACCCTTATATAGAAATAAAGGGATAGACACTGATATATTGAGATAAAACAGGAATATTTGTGTGTGTTATCTGTTATCTACCATATATATCTATAGATAATACAAATATACAGATATGTGAGTAAACATACTTACAGACTAGGTATTTATATTACAATAGCATAAGAGGTATGGAAAGAGAAATATAAATATGGGAAAAACTAAAATATACTGTGAGAATTTAGCATTCCCCCTTTGAGAATACAAACCATACCTTGACAGAAAGAAAGATGTGTACTTCATCAATACAAATTTCAAATACAAGTTACTAATGTTAGAATGTTTATGATTAATATTTTTATCATTTTTCAAGAGTTCTGTCAATTTGTGGCCTCTGCGAAAAGTAAACTACATCAATATTATGTACCTTTTATAGGCAATCATTTTAAATGAATATGCCAGCTCCTTCATTTTGCAATACCATTACCATAAATAAGAAAAGTCCAGGGGAAAAACAAAAAAAAAAGGCAACAAGAAGAAACCATAACCGAATGGACGCCCACACGAACGTCAATAAAATTATATAGAAATCACCGAGGGCGCACAATAAATTGTAAAATGAAATGAAATGTGCCGCCAACTGGCAACAACATTATGTCAAGTGTGCATGCAGGCGACACCTACAACAGAAATCAGAGGGAAATACCCAGAACCGAATGTTCAACTGCGGAAGCCATGCATTTGGGGTAGACATATATTGGGTGGTTTCCGCGCTTTGTAGACCGCTCCGATTACAAGCGAAAATACCCCAAAAAATTATGGAAATATTAACTTTGTAGTGTCGATGATTTAATACCCTTCTCATGATTACAACTTTTTATTTTGATTTTTTAAATAATTGCCATTTATTAAATTAATTTAAAAAACTTAAGTTGATAATCAAGTTTTTAGGCAAAACTAAGAACTTTAAACTTGAACTTTAGAATGATTTGTATTCTTTTTTAGTCCGTAATCAGATTTTGAGGTAATTTGAGTTAAAGTATAAGTGAACATTTACAAATGTGATTGATGATTTATTAAGCAAATGTAGATTAAAAAGGTCGTACAAATTCAATAAGAGAACTAATATACCCTATCTAAAATATGTCACCATTGTAATACTGAACCATGCTTGCCGCAATTTATACTTTGATGTGGCATAGCGCATTTTGTGTGCTATTTTTAAATGTTTGCAGCATTCGCACAGCAGGTGGCTTGACTGGGCCAAAGCCTAAAGAGGCCTATGAAGTACCGAACCCGAGAACGTGACCAACTAGCCATGTTGACAAAGTTGCGTCCACTTGAAACTGTTAATAAATCAAAGAACATTTGTCATGCACACGCCCAAACGTTACCTTAAGATTTGCAGAATAAACCACGGTGCCTGAAGAGAAGAGCAGGGTTCTTAACAACTGCTAAAAACCTTACTATTCTCTTTTTATTTGAGTTGTATACCTGTTGCGCAGGCGCCACGGAGCACAGTTTATGAGGGTGCTGGTCAGCATGTTTTTGAAGTCAGTTCAATTGATTAGATTAACGGCTCCGAGATAACAACTGCTACAGTTTTGTTACTGACCATAGCAAAGCAGACTTCGCTGGACCAAATTCCCAGACAGAGTTCTCAGTTCTTGGTTCCCAGTACTCAAACCTCAAGCGTCAGTCCTCTATCCTCTGTTCTCCATGTCGACTGCAGACACATAAATCATTTCTGTTTATTAATATCTTTTGGTTTTGCCTTCGCCTGTCCTTTCTTTTTATTTTGGCAAGTTTGTTTTGTTAGTTTTCAAAATCGATTTACAAATTTATACACAACTTGGAGTTGGGGCTCTGCAGCCTTATTTAGACGATGCCAGAATTTCGTACGCGTAGTTACTTTTGTTGTAGGGACATACATAAAAACGAGCATCATGGATTAAGTCGTGTTTTGTTTAAATTTCAACTTTAAGATGAATGCCTTAAGTGAGAACAATGTTTCGTGAAAACGTTATTGATTACTCATATTTGATACCAAACATAATGCAAATAAATCAACTAATCAAATTAAGGCCAACGAGGTCATTAAAAAGATGAATCTGGTTTAAAAATTTTATACAATATTAAATTTTCACAAATAACAAATATTTTAAAAACTATTCTTATTTGTATTATATAAATGAGACCCTTTAATGTCCAAACTTATTTGCCATAAGCAATAATTAATTTAATATATGAGCATAACATAAGAAAAATTGTCAGATTACATTTGTATAATTAATAAATTTATTTATTGTTAAAGAAATAGAGGGTATAGACTATATGCTTGAGTTTATTAATTATTAAATTGTTTACAATCTAAATAAATTAATTAAATTATTCAAATTATATATTTATTATACGAAACTATTAAATTAGTAAATGTCTGTTTGAACAAATTTTATTAGGATTTAAAATCAATAGAAATAAAATTAGATTTTATTGCAACAATTATATATTTCATTCACTCCGGTAAATATCTATTTATATGTTAAATATAATGTTTTTGTAAAGCAAATACATAATTCACTTAATACTAATTATTCATTTAGACGCGGTCTGTATATTATAAAATAAACTATTACATTGTGCAACGCCCCGTTTTTCATTTTAATTTGCCACTTTGATACATTTTAAAATAATGATTAAAAAATGCAAAGTAAATAAACAAACTGCGTATCAAGAAAAATGTTAATTGAATAAAAGAGAAAAAGCAAATGAATTAACATAAATAATACCCCTCACGACCTCACAAGATTTGGTATAAATATTCATATGGAAGTAAAAGAGATGGAAAGAAAAACGAGAGAAAAATTAAACGAAGTGAAACGGAGCCAACATGCCGACTGACCACTTGAAAGAAAATCAGATAAACGAATTGAATTGAATTGAATTTAGTTTAGTTCAGTTTAGTTAGTCAGTAGGCAGCTGAAATTATAATACTCGTAATGCGTTACACATTGTGTAGGCAGTTCAGCATCGAATTGAAAGACCCCTCGGTCTTCATTCTGTCTATATTTTCAATAGGTTGATTTTATTCATTTTATCTTCGTCTTTCCTCCGCTAATTAACGTAGCTCAAATTAGCGGGACCCCCTGGCCGAGATCTATGTATGTATGTATGATCGGGTAAACAATAGAGAGTCATTCCAAGATTTCGAAACCCAAAAGCCATAATATGTTACCTCCTGATCAACCCCCGTGGCGCATATGAAAACTGTTTAATAAATTAATTAGCCAAGATAATATCAGAAATCAAGTGGCAAGTTATTTGGGAAATTTTCTAGATTAAAAATCCTATATTTAGTTCCACTGCGTAAAGTTCAAAGTTGAATGCAGGTTGTCATGAGCTACACATATTTAAAGGGGTACTATGGAATTGACATGACACTCAAAAATAATTTTCAAGGCATCAAAATGAAAGAGGTGTAATTTTTGTTCAATCTTAAATTACATATAATTAGCTTGAAAAATTTGTATATAAATGTATATATATATATATATATATATATATATATATATATATATATATATATATATATATATATATATATATATATATATATATATATATATATATATATATATATATATATATATATATAAATAAATTTAATATTAATTGCAGATTAGGAAAACTTTTTGCGCCTTTCCTTACTTTTGCTATAATTCAATATCATATAATAAAGATTTTAAGTAGATAATAAAAATTATATATATAATTTTGTTTCATCTTCATTCTTATTAAAACATAAAAACTTTTTAGAAATATATTTAATCAAAATTTTAAGTGGATATTAAAATATATTTCTTCATTCTTATTTATTTTAAAGCTTTAAAACTTTTCAGAAATATAGTGATTTATTATTTTCTTCTAGTAGCGCATTCTGTTTATTTTCTAGCCTAGACCACATATTTCAGTGCGTGTTTTTGGGTCTCTTTTTGTCTCCATATCACTTTGGAAATCTAAGCCAATGAAAATGAAATGATTAAATTGTTTCTTTGATTCTGTGTGTGCTCTGAGCGCAAAAGGCATTGTTGTCATCATCTTCATCTCATTGTGTGCCATGATGAGCAAAGTTTCTTTCAGTATTCTTTTATTCTTTATTTTTTAATAGAGTGAGAAAGCGAGGGCTTGGCACTGGGCAGCACTTGTTTTAAATTAATCTTCATTAAGGTCAGGCGGAGAATAAAAAGAGTGGTGGGGGCACTCGAGGTCGCGGCATATGTTGCAAGTTGCTGCTGCCCTACACACACACACTCACACACACACACTCACACACATGTACCAAACTGTTGGTTGACGCGAACTTTGATTGAATTTTCATTAATTTCTGCGCTGCGGTCGCAACTTTATTCGGCAAATGTGCGCCATAAATCATATAGGACCAACAAATAAAAAATTTATAATAAAAAAAAAGAAAAGTTCAACTAGAGAATGCTGTCAACTTTTCACTTTTAATTAGTTGGCAACCTGAAAAATTTGGGTCACGTTGCATGAGCATAAATCAAAAATGCACTTATGCAAATATTTGTGCAAAAATTTTGTGTCGTTGCATGCCACCTAAAAGTATGCAACACTGCGGTACAACTGGGCGTGGCAACTCCTACGGAACAGCTGAACAGCTGTTCATGCCTGTGGCTTTTCCTTGAACTACGAATATTCGCATACAAGTTTAAAACAATGTGAAACAACTAATAAAAATTAATTTACAACACGCACCCAATTTATTTCAATCAACGCGACATGCAAATCCTTCAAAATTAACTAGAAAATCGGCCAATTTCTGATTAACTTTGATAAACTTGCGCCCCAACCAAATTGAAGACTCAACTTTAAGGCACCTGACTCCAGACACGCGTTAGAGCAACACCAGCAACCAGCAACAGTCGAAACAACAACATTATTTACAATAACAACTGTAACTAGTCTGGTATAACATGGCCAACAGACTGTTCAAATGGTCCAGACTGTCCAGACTGGTTCAGCTCCAGTTCCCGATCCCGTCTCGCCCCGTCCCGTCCCTCTTCTCATTTCTCTTTATGTCGAACTTATCCAGCAGACATGTAAATTATGTTGGTTTTGGCCAGTTTGGGAATTTGCAAGCATTCAGACCAAACAGACAGGCCCCCTTCTACAACCCGTCCCCCGTCACCCTTTCTCAATTTTCAGTTATCTGTTTCTCTGTTCCTCTGTCTGATATTGCGCCTGCTTAAAACGTTTCTAATTTTTGCTTGTGGTCTGCTAAAAACTGGGAACAAGGGGAGGTCTGTAACCAGAGGCAAACACATTGAAAACAGTTGAATTCGAGAACTATTTAATTTATGGGGTATACAATACAGTTAACATTACTAGATAAGAATCTATTTATTTTTTATGATTAAATCTACGATAAGATATTGTAATCAGAACTATGAGTATCTGTAGAGATATTTATTAAGTAGATTTTGCTTAAACTAATTAAAATGAAATTCGAAATTGTGTCCAGGCATACAGAAATAGAAACAGCACGTTGGTAACTGTAGCTATTCACAACACTTAAAATATGTTTATTGATCAATAATATTATTATATTATATTTTTTTGAATACTATATAAAGTTTTGATTAGCTTAACACGCATTCGTATTCATAAGTAAAGGGTATCCTGCAGTCGAAATTGCGCAACGGAAGCATTTTTACTTAGATTCTTATAAAATAAGGAAGATGTTTTATCTACAAATTTTATTCGCAGCCTTATCAATTGGAGTACGTCACTTTCAAGTATCAATGTACTCTCTTATCAGAAGCGCAATAATGTAAACAAAATAATTCTAAGCAAGCTCTAACGCTAGAGTCGACTTATCGACTGAAAAATACCCGATACTCCATTTACATAAATATTGAATGTAAATAAAAATGTTTAATCTTTAACTATAATTTTATAAATTTGTATATCTCATTTTTTTGTATTTTATGCTATTGAATAAAATTAAGATTTCTAGCCTTTAAAATGTGGCTGAGGTAAGGTTTTTTTGACACACGAAATAACCATAAAGTTAAGAAATTATCATTCCATATCTCGTTACATACATTGCAACGAATAGGATATATCCTTATTCATTTTGAGTTCTAGGTATAAAATAATTGATTAATATATATGAATGAAACAAATTCAATTAAATAATGAGTTACATAATTTACTTTCCTATGCATAATCTTTAAACGCTCACAATTGATAATAATAATCCCAAATGTAACGATTAAAGAATCAGTTTTAATTGTTACAGATCTATAGTAAAATTAGAATTTATTCATAGCTCAAGATTTTTCCCTTGTAACTAAATTGTTAAGTTAAAACTTAAATTTGTCCAAGTCAATTGAACTACAAAGCATCTCACGTGTCAATTTTTTAGTTGACTGATAAGTTGAGTAAATAGAATAATCGCACTTGCAATTGGAATATAGTATATGTAAAATGATAAGAAAACTGTCGAATGTATCAGATAAGCAGACCTATAAATAGTGGTCAGTTGACGGTGTAAATTGCATTACAATTGTAAAGAAGCAAAACTAAACATGTCTACTGAATTGGTGTCAAAGGATGGTATTCTCGTTCGGATAATGACAGTGGAGGACTACAAACAGGTCAAAATATTTATGGGAGGAAATTTCTACAACGGGGAACCACTTTGTGCCTCTTCAGGAGAAGATGTACAGAAATGCTATGAAAAGGAGAACGATGAGTACCACATTTCAATGATTGAGCAGGGCACTTGCCTTTTGGCAGTCAATGAGAACGATGGAGGACGCATTGTAGGACTAGTCCTGGCTGGTAGCCAAGTTCCTAGCGATCTAGAGAAACATCGAAAGGAAGCAGATGAAATGGAACAAAATACCTGGGGACGTATTGCTGTATTTTTGTCCATAGTTGAACGGAAAGTTAATATTTTCGAGCGTTACGGAGTCTCCAAACTTTTATATTCGCATATAACCAATGTGGATGCCTCAATGCGAGGCAAGGGCCTAGGTGCACGCCTCGCTGCCGCTCTGATGGAGCTGGGTAGGTCCAAGGGCTTTCCCCTGATGGTGGCCTATTGCTCCAGCTTTTATTCGGCACGCCAGAAGCAAGCCCTGGGCATGGAGTGTATATACGAGCACGCCTATGCGGAATATAAGGATGCCAATGGACAAGTGGTGTTCAAACCCCCAGCACCTCATACCCATCTTCGTATAATGGTTATCAAACTATAACAGTTTCGGAATTATATGTTAATTAGTTTTATAATCTTTTTAAAACACGTTTATTTTGGGCACTACGAGTTTAAGAAATAGACTGTACTCAAACTACTCCAAAATAAAGTCAAAGCATCTTGCTTCAATAATCTTGTTTTTGTAAAATCATAATTTATAGCAAAGACTAACAAATGAGGCACGTTTCGGTAAAAATGCAAATATGACTTGAAAGATTATATTCTCTGATTAGAAAATCAGAGATTGCGTTGAAGATTGCGATAAATAGTGAAAGCGCTATAGTGAATATTGCAGTTACACTGCAAAACAGCACTTGACGGAGAACCGCTTACTTCTTTTTATACCCTGGGGGGTATATTAAGTTTGTTCAAAAAAAAGTATGTAACAGGCAGAAGGAGGCGTGGCAGACCCCATAAAGTATATATATTCTTGATCAGGGCGACAAGCTGAGTCGATATAGCCATGTCCGTCTGTCCGTCCGTCTGTCTGTCCGTCTGTCCGTCTGCCCGTCCGTATGAACGAAAGGATCTCAGAGATGGTAAGACCTAGAAGCACCAAATTCGGTATGAAGACTTCTTATACTTGCACGCAGATCAAGTTTATTTCAAATTTTGGATGCCACGCCCCCTTCGCCCACAATCTCTAACACTGGTAATTAACAAGCTAGAGACTTGTGCTTTGGCACGAACAATACTTGAATGAGAAAGGATGCATTGTGAAAATTTAATCAAGATCGGATAATAAACACGAAAGATATCCGCAATTATTTAATTCTTTAATTTAATGTGTTGTTGTTGTGAGTTTTCGCCCTCTTCCTCTCTCTCTTTCAAGTTATCAAGTGCTAGAGTTTCCGCCACGTAGTTAAGCCGGGGACCTCGGTTCGAATCCCAGTAAAAGCATGCTCAAATTCTTTAATATTTTTTTTTCAATTTTTTTTGTTATACATTTAGAATTGTTTTTTTTATGTTTTTATTTAGCTATTTTGAAAACAACGTGCTCATTGTTGCTTAGACTTTTAAATACAAAACAGACAGCACAAATACGAAACACAAATATAATTAATATAAAATTTGAGTGGCGTTCTCTACTACCTCAGGGTATTATACTGTCGGGATCTCTCGACTGAATCATATATTTTATTATAAAATTCTTAATGTAAAATGTTCCCGTTTTTCTAAATTAGTCTTACTCAAGATAAGCATTTAATTATTATTATGTAGAGACCATATAATTTCGGATATGTAATTTGGAATGAAAAGTTCCCCCTCATTACACTACAAGCTTCCAGCTGTAATGGCATGTCCGTGATATAGCTCAATGGTACCTATAAACTTGATTAAGCTTCATAATATTGGAAAATATTTCGGAAATTGGAAAGATACTAAAAGATACTCAATACCATAATACCCTAAAAGTTTCTCGATACCTTATATTTATACTCACTAGTCTTCACATATTCTACATCAAGTTAGACAGGTTTTATGCAATAATTATAATTCTATCGACTGCTATTATGATGACAGAATGATAAGATGAGCATACAAAAGACATTACAATAAAAACTGAAAAGATTATACGAACTAAGTATTATGCTGAATAGAGAACGAACTTTCTAGTAGAGACTTAAAACATAAAATTCGCATTCGTGAAACAAAAATCAAGAATACAACATGTCAAGAGATTTCGGCTCTAAAAGTGACATTCTTATTCGGACCATGACTGTAGAGGACTACAAGCAGGTTAAAAAATTTATGAGTAGAAATTACTACAATTCGGAACCACTCAACGCCTGTTCAGGAGAAGATGTACAGAAATGCTATGGACATGAGTATCACATTTCAATGATAGAGCATGGCATTTGTCTTTTGGCAGTCAATGAGAATGAAGGAGGACGCATTGTAGGACTAGTCCAGGCTTGTAGTCAAGTCCCTAGCGATCTAGAGAAACATCGAAAGGAAGCAGATGAAATGGAACAAAATACCTTTGGACGTATTGCTCTGTTTCTGTCCATAGTTGAAAGGAAAGTTAATATCTTCGAGCGTTACGGAGTCTTCAAACTTTTATATTCGCATAAAACCACTGTGGATGCCTCAATGCGAGGCAAGGGCCTAGGTGCACGCCTCGCTGCCGCTCTGATGGAGGTGGGTAGGTCCAAGGGCTTTCCCCTGATGGTGGCCTATTGCTCCAGCTTTTATTCGGCACGCCAGAAGCAAGCCCTGGGCATGGAGTGTATATACGAGCACGCCTATGCGGAATATAAGGATGCCAATGGACAAGTGGTGTTCAAACCACCAGCACCTCATACCCATCTTCGTATAATGGTTATCAAACTATAACAGTTTCGGAATTATATGTTAATTAGTTTTATAATCTTTTTAAAACACGTTTATTTTGGGCACTACGAGTTTAAGAAATAGACTGTACTCAAACTACTCCAAAATAAAGTCAAAGCATCTTGCTTCAATAATCTTGTTTTTGTAAAATCATAATTTATAGCAAAGACTAACAAATGAGGCACGTTTCGGTAAAAATGCAAATATGACTTGAAAGATTATATTCTCTGATTAGAAAACCAGAGATTGCGTTGAAGATTGCGATAAATAGTGAAAGCGCTATAGTGAATATTGCAGTTACACTGCAAAACAGCACTTGAAGGAGAACCGCTTACTTCTTTTTAGACCCAGTACTTTAAAAAAGTACAAATGGGTCTATTACGTTTGTGCAAAAAAATGTGCGTAACAGGCAGAAGGAGGCGTGGCAGACCCCATAAAGTATATATATTCTTGATCAGCATCAACAGCCGAGTCGATATAGCCATGTCCGTCTGTATGTCTGTCCGTCTGTCCGTGTGTCCCTTTTTTGAGTAACTAGATCTCAGAGACTATAAGAGCTAGAGACACCAAATTTAACACGTATGTACTTCTATATCTTGCATTGAACGAGATAGTTTTAGATTTTTGCCACGCCCCCCTCCGCCCCCGCAAATTAAAATACAAAATTTTCAAGTCACATTACAAGAACACCTTTGATGCTAGCGCCTTGATTTTTGGTATGTATAATACAGACTATAGTTCCAACCTATCCAGCAAATTTCGTCTAAATCGGATAATAAACGCGGAAGTTATTCAACAAACAATGTTACGGGCAAAATCAATCTCTGAAGTGGCGCCATCTATGAAAATTTTTTGAAACTGAAATAATTTGTAGTAATCGCATTACACTTAAAAAGTACTGGGTCTCCTACTGTCGAGCTTGCTCCACCGTAGCTTAATGCATTTTTCTAAATTAGTCTTACTCAAGATAAGCATTTTATTATTATTATGTAGAGACCATATAATTTCGGATATGTAATTTGGAATGAAAAGTTCCCCCTCATTACACTACAAGCTTCCAGTGATGTAGCTCAATGGTACCTATAAACTTGATTAAGCTTCATAATATTGGAAAATATTTCGGAAATTGGAAAGATACTAAAAGATACTCAATACCATAATACCCTAAAAGTTTCTCGATACCTTATATTTATACTCACTAGTCTTCACATATTCTACTTCAAGTTAGACAGGTTTTATGCAATAATTATAATTCTATCGACTGCTATTATGATGACAGAATGATAAGATGAGCATACAAAAGACATTACAATAAAAACTGAAAAGATTATACGAACTAAGTATTATGCTGAATAGAGAACGAACTTTCTAGTAGAGACTTAAAACATAAAATTCGCATTCGTGAAATAAAAATCAAGAATACAACATGTCGACAGATTTCGGCTCTAAAAGTGACATTCTTATTCGGACCATGACTGTAGAGGACTACAAGCAGGTTAAAAAATTTATGAGAAGAAATTACTACAATTCGGAACCACTCAACGCCTCTTCAGGAGAAGATGTACAGAAATGCTATGGACAGCAGAACTATGAGTATCACATTTCAATGATAGAGCAGGGCACTTGTCTTTTGGCAGTCAATGAGAATGAAGGAGGAAGCATTGTAGGATTAGTCCTGGCTTGTAGTCAAGTCCCTAGCGATCTAGAGAAACATCGAAAGGAAGCAGATGAAATGGAACAAAATACCTTTGGACGTATTGCTCTGTTTCTGTCCATAGTTGAAAGGAAAGTTAATATCTTCGAGCGTTACGGAGTCTCCAAACTTTTATATTTGCATATAACTAATGTGGATGCCTCAATGCGAGGCAAGGGCCTAGGTGCACGCCTCGCTGCCGCTCTGATGGAGGTGGGTAGGTCCAAGGGCTTTCCCCTGATAGTGGCCTATTGCTCCAGCTTTTATTCGGCACGCCAGAAGCAAGCCCTGGGCATGGAGTGTATATACGAGCACGCCTATGCGGAATATATGGATTCCAATCGCAAAGTAGTCTTCGAACCACCAGCACCTCATACCCATCTTCGTATCATGGCTATTAAACTTTAAACAGTTTTTGAATGATAAGTTAATTAGTTTTACAATCTATTCTTAAAATCGTTTTTGTTTGGGAATATGAGCTTAAGAAATTGGCGTTTCTTAAAATAAAAATAAAATTTTCCATTGAGAGCTCCCGTGTTTATTATCCGGTTGCAATCAAATTTTGCTTAAAAATTGATTTTTTATAAAATTGGTATAAATTTTTAATTTTTGCAAGAATCAAAAAACAAGTTTTTCAGTTCGGTTGTTATAATCTTAGAGGAAAATTCAGGTTAAGCCCACGAACCAATTTCATACGCATCTAAATCCAAGACCTTATTTCATTCTATATTTTTTTCAATTGTTTGTTTCTAATTTTTTGTGATTAATATGAAATATGCTTTACTTCTAAGAGCGTCTATCCTAAGCCTACAATTTTATTATTACTTTTTATTATTATGCTAATATGATGACTGACAGATAAGACGAGCAAACAAAAAGAGTAATAAAATGCTAAAAAGCTAATGTAAACTAATGTGGATAGAGAACAAGCTTTTTAAATACAGAAGACTAAATTTGTGAAAGTCTCACAAATGAATTTTGGCTCTGAAGGCGGCATTCTTATTCGGACCATGACTGTTGAGGACTACAAACAGTTGAATGGAAAGCTCTTTAAAGATGAACCACTTCTGACACTTTTTGAGAAGGAATTTAAGGAACTGCCAGAAGCCCGTAAAAAAAGAATTCACGACTATCATATCAGACTGATAGAGAATGGAATAAGTGTTGTGGCAGTCAATGAAAACGAAAACGGACGGATCGTAGGATGGTCTCTTGCCTGTGGTCAACACCCAAGTGATCTAGAAGAACAGCGAAGAAGGGCTTATGAAATAAATTGTCCCTTAAAAGTCATTGATAGGTTGCTTTGCGATGCTAATATAAAGGCCAATCTCTTTGAGCGTTACGGAGTCTCCCGGATACTCTTCTCGCACATAACCAATGTTGATGAGTCTTTTCGAGGAAGGGGAATAGGTTCTCGTCTAACTTCTGCTCTAATGGAGGTGGGTCGATCCGAAGGCTATTCTCTAATGTCAGCCTCCTGCACCAGCTTCTATTCGGCACGGCAAAAAGAGGCCTTGGGAATGGAGTGTGTTTACTCGCAAGCTTACAAGGACTACAAAGATGTCCATGGCAAAATTGTATTCAATCTCCCAGCACCTCATACCCATTTACGTATCTTGGCTATTACACTTTAAAATGCTGATTTCTGAATCTTCCTGAATAAGTTGTGTGATTCAGATAATTTCTGAGCTGCAGGTTTTGTGATCCAAAAGATTATTAGAAACTTGAAAATTGGACTTAATAAAATCATTCTTTTGATATAATGTCCCATAAGCTATATAATTTAATAGTCATAAGATAAATATATATGTCAATGCTACTAAAAATTTAAATTGAACATGATTGGTCGGCCTAAAATTGAAAAGAAAGCTAGTGGGCAACTTTTAAAAAAAAAAACGATCAAACCTGAAATAGATTCTGTATAGAAAAATAGAAAAAAAAGAAAATAATAATAACGCATTTAGGCATGTTTTCTCATATTCATGACAATTTTAGAGTCTAAATAGCTTGCTGATAGTAAAGTAAAAATTTACATTTTAAAATGTTTATTTTTAATTTGTTACTTACTGCAAAAATTATCGGTTTTTGCTGCCAACTTTTACAAATCGACGCACTGTGCTCAGCTGTTTTTCTTATCATTAATAGAGCGCCTTTAAGAAAGATGAGGTTCCACATGTGCTTATCAAACACATGGCGTTGTTTGGTCTTTGTGGAAAATCCATTTCTTTATCAGACAGTTCATCTGACTCATATTTTGTTATTTTGGGACATTGAAGTGTAAGGCCGACTTTTTTAGACATAAGCAAGGCAATTTGGAATTTTCCTATCAGTCGAATGATTTTGTTTCCAAGCGACGGTTGAGACGAAAATGGAAAGTTTGGTATTTAGTTATAGATAACGAACTATATAAATAGTGGTTAGTGCACGATTCTCAGTACATTACATTAGTGACAACGTAGAGCTCAACATGTCTACACATTTCGGGTCAAAGGATGGGATCCTCATTCGAACAATGAAGCTGGAGGACTACGACCAGGTGAAGATCTTTATGGGAGGAAATTTCTACAACGGGGAACCTCTATGCGCATATTCTGGAGAAGATGTGCAGAAAAACTGTGAGAAGGAGAGTGATGAATATCATATGTCTATGATAGAGGAGGGCACCTGCCTATTGGCAATAAATGAGAATGATGGAGGACGCATTGTAGGACTAGTTATAGCCGGAAGTCAAGTTCCTAGTGACCTGGAGAAACATCGCAAGGAAGCAGAGGAAATGGAAAAACATTCCTGGGGTCGTATTGCCGTCTTCCTTTCCGAAGTTGAAAGGAATGTTAATATTTTTGAGCGCTACGGAGTATCCAAGCTTCTCTATTCCCACATGACTAATGTGGATGCCTCCATGCGAGGCAAGGGTCTAGGTACACGTTTAGCTGCTGCTTTGATGGAGCTCGGACGATCCAAGGGCTTTCCATTGATGGCAGCCTACTGCACCAGCTTCTATTCGGCGCGTCAGAAGGAATCCATGGGCATGGAGTGTATATATGAATACGCCTATGCGGATTACAAGGATGCCGATGGCCAAGTGATGTTCAAACTACCTGCACCCCACACACATGTTCGAGTTATGGTTATCAAATTATAAGCAATCGAAATTTTTATCTATTTTATACAATACTTAGTTGAGCAATATGCCCAGAGCGCTATTAAATTAAATTATAAAATTATTTTTAAAAGACAATTCTGATTCTTCTCTTTCATTAAATCATTGGTATCCAACTATCCACAATGTATGCATAAAAGGATATATTGTTGACTTTTTCTCAGTGTATGATAATTTGAGCTTTTTCCAGATAAAGCAATATGAGTCTGACTGATAAGCCAGCCCACTGAAATAATAAAAGCATTGCTGATTACTTCAGATGACGAGTCATTTAAATAGAATCCAGTTATCGGTGCTTTTGGCATTTTTTTAATATACACCGAGAAGGCAACATGTCGACGAATTTTGGAACAAAAAATGGTATTATCATTCGTATAATGACATTGGAGGACTATCCACAGGTGAAAATCTTCTTGGACAAACATTTCAACAATGCAGAACCGCTTTGTATTTTTGTGGGACAGGATGCTGCGAAACGATTTCAGACACTTTGTCAAGAGTCTCACATATCGATGATCAAGGAGGGCACCTGCTTGGTGGCAATTCACGAGGAGGACACTGAACGTATTGTAGGTGTCGTTCTAGCCGGATCTTTAGTGCCCAGCAATCTGGAGGAGCAACGTAGAAAAGCCATGGATATGGATCAAAGCACCCTAAAAACCAGTATGATCTTTATTGCCGAAGTTGAAATAAATTCAAAGATATTTGAGCACTATGGAGTCTCCAAGTTGCTCTGCTCATCAGTAACCAATGTGGATACCACCATGAGGGGAATGGGTCTTGGCAAACGCCTCGCTGCCGCTTTAATGGAAGTGGGTCGATCTAAAGGCTTCTCCCTGATGTCAGCTACCTGTACCAGTTTTTATTCAGCTCAACAAAAGGAGGCCTTGGGAATGGAGTGTATTTACTCCGAAGCTTACGAGGACTACAAGGATGCCAATGGTGAAATTGTTTTCAATATCCCAGCACCTCATACTCACATACGTGTGCTGGCAATCAAATTATGAAATCCACATAGATGTGTAAATGTATCGACAATATTTGTTGCCCTATCATAAGTTTGAATCAATCGTTCAAAAAAATTCTTGTATAAATGTACTCTTTATAATAAAGTTAATGAAACCTGACATTTTCAATGAATTAATGCATATCAAAGTAAGGGGAAGCGATAAAGAATTATTTCCTAGATTCCCAGAGAAGATTTCTTCGCGATTGATTCCGAACCAAAAGGTAAAAATATTTAGCCAATCAGAAAAATTAACAACATCTTTATTAACTTTGAACGATATGTCACTAATTGAGGTCGACCAGTCCATCTCTTTATACATCACTACTAGTGTTCACCTTCCGTCACTAGCGTAAACACAGTGATATGATAAACTGACCAACAGCTTTTACATGCTACAGCTGTATTTGAGTTCAGAGACATTGGCTCTCTTGATAAGCTCTCTCGATAAGGCCGCTCTTGATAAGTTTGCACAGACCTACCCAACAGGTTTCAGTAGATTGTTGTAGCTCGCATTATGACGACGATTATACGGGAATTGAAAGCGGATGATTTAGAAAAGTTTTGTGAGTTTCTAACCGAACATTTCTACGGCCATGAGCCTCTTTTGCAAACACCCGGAAATCATCAGGTAATCACTGACAGTCCGGAAAAGAGGGAATCTCGACTAGAGGTGATAAAACAAGGTCTTTCATTAGTTGCTGTCGATCCCAATGATGGAGATCGCATTGTTGGCGCAGCATATGCTGAAGAAATGATTCCCAATGATCTGGAGAAGAATTGGACGAAGGTCAACGAAAAGAAACCAACAAATTTAAATGAACACATTCATTATTTACTATCTGGAATTGAAAAACGAGCCCAATTCTTCGAGCGTTACAACGTCCCCAAAGCTATCTACTTGTGTACTCTAACCGTGGACTCATCTGTTCGTTGCCAGGGAATCGGTCGTCGTCTGGTAACTGCATTGATGGATATGGGTCGCAACAAGGGATATCCTTTGCTGGTAACCTGCTGTACAAGTCTTTACTCCACGCGTGTCATGTTATCCCTCGGCATGAGCTGTGTTCACTCGGAAGCCTATGTGGACTACAAGGATGAGGAAGGCCAAGTGATAATAAGACCCCCTGCACCACATACAGCAGCCAATGTGATGGCAATCAAATTGTAGAATATTCTTAAAGTCATAAAGTAAGAACTCCAATACCTTATTAAATTAATTACTTATTAAATTGTTGGGTACTCTTACAGCTATAAGGAATTAAGTAATCCGAATGTACCGGAAATAAAATTGTAGGGTGCTCTAACAGTCAATTTGAATTGTTGGGTATTCTGACAGTCAAACAAGGTGTAAAATCTTAAATATTATACAGTCAGTAGAAATAATTAAAATCTGAAATAAAATATTTATAGACTTATTTTAAAAATAATCTTAGAGTCAGAAAATATCTTGAGAAAATCAAAACATCTTGAAAAAAATTATGTATATTTTCTGACCTTATCAGTTGAGTTTCAATCTGATGTGAAATACCATATCTATGGGAGCATGTGGGAAGTTTGATTACAAATGAAAGCAAAACACTTGTAAGCTTCTAGTGATAAGCTCGCTAAGAAAGATCCATAAAAAAAGCTCGCATAACAACCGCTGTAAGCGCTGAAATTTTCTTGCTGGACTTTTTTCCAGTTGAAGACTTCTTTCGTGTATCCATATCTATAAAGTAAAGTAAATGAAGCTTCTTAATCCCCTAATAGAGTTTTTACGGAATAATAGCTCTGCTCTCAGTTAAGTTATTTATACATTTAATTCTAACTATCTATCTATCTATCTATCTATCTATCTATCTATCTATCTATCTATCTATCTATCTATCTATCTATCTATCTTGACATCCCATTACTATCTGATCGTACTTTTTCTATATAACCCTAATGTATGTAGACATTCTATATAGTTCTCACCCACTCAATGAGGGCGATGCGAACGTATGTGAACCCATTGAAAACGCTTCGTTACTCACATGCAAAATGCAGGTCATTAGTGCAACGATCCCGCTTAGCTGCACCCTTGACTCCCTAAGAGTCCCTCTCCCTCTTCTATCTCTCTCACTCCCTCTCTACGTCTCTTTCTCCTTCTCTCTTGTGCAACCCTTTCATGTCAGACGCACGCACTCATTAACCCTTTGACAATAAAAAAGTATAGCAGTTGCAACACACACCCCCTGCCTTGGACCTTGACCAACCCACAGTCAACTTTGTTGTCGCTTTGTTTGTCTTATGAAAATATTTATGGATTTTGCTTACATCATGTCGTGGCAGGAAGGGAAGCCTCTTTTGTCTGATTTTAAAGTGAGTCAATTTGTATTTTCATTCTTATTTTTATTGATTTACTTTTATTCATTAAATTCCGTACGTTTATGGCTATTTAATTGGATTAAAAAGCTATAAAAATGCTTGAAAAATCATTTGGCATTGGGATTTGTTTTTGGTTAATTATTTTAAATTATTGCCATTTAATTTGTTACGTCATTTGGTAAGGCTTACGTGTGGAGTGGCCTTTAAAGAGGTTTCCCATAAAGCAACCAAACGACGACCCGACGACGACGATGTTATAAAAAATTAAACTTTATTGAAATCGATTCGTGTAGCACAAAAGTTGTTGCCATTTTCATTGAGTTTAATTTTCGATTTTTATTCTCGTGTTGATGACAACACACATAACAGAGCAGCACAGAACAGAACAGAGTCCAGAGTAGAACAGAAGGGACGATTCGATGCGATACGAGACGAGAACAGAAGAGGCCTGTGGCAGTTATCCAAGTGGCAGGAGGGGCAAAGTACGTGACCCGCTTAACAAATTGACGCGTGTCTGACCCAACCCCAATGCCAATTCCAATCCTAGATACGATACGACCCCAATACCAACAACAACAACACGAACACCACCCATCGATCGTCATTCAGTTTGGCCCCAGTTTAAACTGCTCTTTATAGTTATTGCAGTTTTATCTCTAGACCATTTCAAAAGTCACTTTTGCTCTTTTAATTAAAACCAAATGCATTTCATTTCACTTCACTTCATTTCACTTCACGTGAATTTGGGGCGTGTCTCACTGACCTTGCCACGTTTTCCAATTCCAATTCCAATTCCCATTTTCATTTTCATGTTCATACATTCCCACGCTATCCTCTCGGTTTTCTCTACCACTTTAATATTCATAAGCATTTTTTCCATCGAAATTTTCACGCTCATTTCACTTGGTCAACAGTTTCGTCATATTTGTTCAAGTTTTCAAGCCGCCAATTAGCATGATCTGAAGGTTAAGGCAACTATTGAACTATTGTTGAATAGAGCTCATTTGCTGGAAAGGTATGCGGTATTCGGATTAGCTACCCATAAACGTATGTCAAATATTGTCTTGTTTTATTGTCATCTTCTGACGAAACTGTTAATCAGTTTATTAGTCTTTACATCAATAGATAAGAGATTATTCAAGCATCATAATCGATTTAAAAATTAATTTGTCGAAGAGATAAACGAAACTGATTTGAATGATATCTTTCAAGATCTTGCATTTTGTTTAGTAACTAATATACCCGTTAAAGCAATGTATATTTCCTCCCTGGCAATTCACTATCTGTTGAAATTATTCACTATTTTTTTGTAGATTTTATCAAAGCTTAAGCTTTAGTTTTTCTTAGATCGCAGCAAGTCTTTTATTTGCATTAGGAAAGAATTAAATCGCACAGCTCGACTCAAAGCTACCCTGTAAGCAGATATGGTCTATTTTGATCTCTGAACGTACATTCCGTACAGAAATAATTAATATTTACAGAAACAAAGGGTCAAGTAAGTGTTTTGACAAGGTACCAAAACCGCATATTTAATCTTGCCAAAATATATTTCTATAGTTTCTTTTTATTTCAATTTACTTTTTATTGAAAATGTTATGGTGCTAAAAACGATGTTAAAAAACTATATCAATTGGCTATAAGTGTTTTTGAAAATAAAAAAGAAAAGATTAGAACTTTTCATTTTGTCCATTGTCATCAAGATTTATGCTGTTTATACCCTATTTTCGATTAGTACAGGGTATGAAGGTCCGTCTCGAAGTTGACTGCACCCACGAGTTTTATTTTCACATAATTAAATTGACATTAGACATCGCTTAACTTATCTAATTCAGTTTAATGACCATAAACGTGCGTTGCGGGTTTACAGTTCATTCCTCTGGGTGGCAATTTCAAGGGCCGAGTCAAAATTGAATTTAGATAAAGTTTTCGACGCTACTTAAAAAAGGGCAACAGAAACTTGGAGCAGACAAAGTGAATTAAAAGCTCGTTACAAGTTTGTACAATTATTTCTATTGCCATTTTTATATCTTTGGGTTTAAGCTTACCTGTCAAAGGTTTTTTTTGTTGTTGTTGTTGAATACTTGAAGAACATTTGCAAATTTGTTGCAATTAATTTTTAATAAATTTCTATTGCTCTTGTGGCAGCGGTGGCGCCCCACGCACACAGATGCAGCACATGGGGCACTCACGCAAACACACACACACACGTGCTCGTACACGTATAGGAGACTGTTGCGCGAATGTAACACACTAATTGGCAGCCCCACTCACACACGTATATGCACACTCACACACACACACAAGCACGCACCCACTCGCGAATACGTAAAATGAAGACGAAGACGTCGACGTCGACGCCAACGACGACAACGACGAAGCTGACGCTGGACGATGAAAACGCCGCCAATTTCAATTGCGCGACACGTTACTCCAGCAAAAGTTTCGCAACGACTACCGTAAGCCGACAACTGGCGCTGCCCCAACGAGCGGCGCAATGTCATCCACACACACATACACTTGCATTAACCATACACTCTATACATGCGAACCGAATGGACGTAGAACATTTTGCCATTTCCTTGCGACGTTTCCTGCTGCTGCTGCTGCCAGAGCCAAAGCCAGAGCATAAACAACAAGAGAGCGACAGAGAAAGAGAGCGAAACAGACATACCGAGGAGCTGAGCAAAGTCATGTAATGTTATTGTTTGTCTTTGTGTGCGTAGGTGCCGAACAGCGAGGGAGTTAACACGGACATGCACCTGTGTATCGAAAGAGACTCTTTTTACCGTTGGTTAGTTCAGCAGCAGCAGCGCGCAACTCAACGAAGGCTGCAGAGAGAGAGAGAGAGAGAGAGAGAGAGAGAGAGAGAGAGAGCGCCAAAGAGAGCCGGTGTTATTACAAGTGGACTGCATGTGGAATGCATGCTCATGTTTTGGATGCCAAGTGGGACAAGGCATTGCAGGTGCCAATTCACAGGTAGCTTTTGTTATTTGTTTATATTTTTATATTATATTTACATATTATTAACAAAACTACAATTTTTTATAAAATTCAGTAAAGTTAAATAATTTTCAATATAAATTTTAAGGAATTTGTCAAGGCTTTGTAGAAGGGAATTAATACATTTTTCTACCTGGCACATTAAATATTTAATATTATTGATTACATTTAGCGCCCCCACACAAAAACAAACAACTTAACGTTACATTGTATTAACTTCAAATTGAGCGCAGCATACAAAGAGAGCGCACTCGACTCTCTTCGCTACTGTGTCTCTTTACACTCGCACTTCAGCATGCGTTCCATTGCCAAAACGTTGCGTATAAGACGGAATCTTGTGGCATGCGGCACATGTGCTTCAAATAAGAGAGCGAAAACGAAGAGAGTTTCGCTCAGGTAGCTGCCTGTTGATAAGCATTTGACGTTTAACATTAGATTTCTCTGTATGAAAAGAGAATAGTGTAAGAAACTTTTGTGGAATTTATATTGAATTATTTTATGTTATCATATTTTGAATAAAATTAAGTTAATTAAGTATCAACATGACAGATTAATTCATTTGGCAAATTTAATTAATTACTTGAAAATTCTAACAATTTATTATAAGTGATTAAAAAATATATATTTACAGTATGTGAAGTTATTCTTTTATCAAAGAAAGAACTTTAACATATGAAATATATGTTCATTGTATCTAAAAAATCCGTTCTTTATCAAATTTTAAAAAATACATACTGATATTGTAAAGGAAACCAAAGACAACAAGATAAAAAATCTTAAATCTGGTTATTTAAAATCTGATAACATTAAAATTATCATAGAAGCTAACATATTTTATAATAAAAATTAAAATCAAAAAATGAAACAAATTTGTAAGTATCTCGTAAAAATTACTAACAGAATTTAAAGCACAATTTTTACCTTCCTCAGCAATTAGGGCCAACTGGTTCTGTCTGGGTTCGACCCCCGCCCCTTGACAAAGATAACTGTGCACACATTCGGGTAATCCCCGTCGACGTCGTTGCCAAACATTCAATCAAAAGCTGTCAAAAGTTGCAGCGCCAAAAGCTTAGGAACTTGAAATTCCAAGACAAACACAAAATTTTTCAAATTGTTTTCAAAAGAAAAACAATAACAATAACAATAACAGAAAGTGCATATCGATATGTTGACTTAATAAAAAGAATAAATTATTATCAATGAAAAACGAAAACACAACTTATAAAAATAATCGGTCGACGGGAGAGAGAAAGAGACAGACAGTACTTGGCAATTGCTCAAGTTATTTATCTCTGTTCCACTTAAGCTTGTTTAATTTTTGAATTTGATAACTTTGCATAAGATTTGTAATCAATTCTGTACATTTATCATTTGCTGATGGATCAGTCTGTAAAGTTTAATCAATGAAAAGTTTTATTCAATAATCATTATTTAATGTTGTCAATTTGGATGCTATACTATTACACCATCGTTATCTATGGTTCAAGTGAAAAAATTAATGAAGATTCTACAATACATAGTAAAAGCTTTAGCAGGGAAGCTTATTTTTTAAATGTTAACTAGGGACGGAACTAATAATAATTCTGAAAACCTACAAGATATTTCAAAGATTTCAGAAATTTGTGTCAAATTTACTTGAGCTGTTTATTATATAATATGCTTTGTGTTTTAATTTGAAAAAACCAAGTTTGAACTTTTGTTTAACTGCTTTCAGGTTGTTAGTTATTTTCTTAACTTCGAATCATTATCTTTGTTTCACTTATTAAAATGAAATTTTTTAGCAAACTTAGTAGCTAAAAGTCTAAAGACTTGTTTTCAACTTGAAATTGTTTTTCGCAAAGTTTCGAATTTTCTGCTTTGTCTATCGACTGTCTTGATTTGAACCGAGTTATAAATAAAAATTAGTGGCTGAAGATTGAAGAGAGAAGAAACACGTTCAAATGACCTTGGCACAGTTGCTAACCTTTAGTTCAAGGATTCGAAACGTCTGGATACTGTATTCGGCTTCAGATATTGTGTCCCAAAACAATTAGTCGAAATGATTTGTAAAAATGCACATATCCCAACACCTACGGCGAATCTGAATACGAACCCAAAAACCCGACCCTGTACCTGAGACTGGGCCTAGACTTAAAAGCCGTGACTTGACAAAAAATGTAACACAGCCACATCAAAGTGCCACATGTGAGCAACAAGAACGAAATATAGTATGAAGAAAAGGTAACAAAATTCTAAAGAGCTACGATCTGAATAAGTGTGTGTGTAGGTGAGTGTGTGTGTGTGTGTGTAGGTGTGGGAGGTGGCAGTCTTAAAGTCAAGACATCAAAGTGTTTTCTAACATTTATGAAGAAATGCGCTAGGCCAAAAGTGTTGAGAAATCAATAAAAGAAAAATAGAAAAATAGAAAAACCAAAAAAAAAGGAAAAGAAAGGTAAAGAAAATAGAAAATGCTGCGCTGCCAACTGACGTGGCAAACTATTTTACACCTGAGCTGTCACCCTGTCAGAAAGGCCTGAAAACAAAACAACAAAACAACAAAAAATTACACAAAAAGAAAAACAAATATAAAAGCGCTTAAAGTCATGAAGGAAGACAAAGCAAACGTTTCATGGGCCTCGTCGAGTCGGCAGCCTAATGAAGATATTAGAGGATTGACTACGGTACGGGGTAAGAGAAAGGTTCTCTAATAACCTGACAACCCTGACAGTTATAATAAGGCAACCTGTCATAAGCTGTTTCCAGAGTCAGAGCCAGACAATTCAGTGGCTCGTACCTCAACTTGCACTACACTCTTTAAACTTTTCACCACATTGCACCTGAGACACATTCCATTCTGAGTTTGTTTAGCAGGTGGCCCGTGTGGTGGGAGGGAACTACTAAACTTATCGTCAAACTATGCTAAAAATGCCGTCAATATTTCAATCAAAACTGACGCAGTGTGTGTGTGTGTGTGTGTGCGGATTTTTGTATGCGGAAGTTAAACGGCAACTGCAATTCTGACTGAAGGCATTCAGCTAGGCGAGGGTCAATCGAAAAGAAATGGAACTGGAAAGCTTTGCAAAACTGAACAATGTTTTGGGGAAAAACTTACTACATATCTAACACAAACTACAGAAAACTATAAATAAGATATCCATAAAAGAAACTTTAACCAACGTTAAATAAAGAGAAAAATGTTACCTACAAATTATACATAAAATTTATGAAAAATTTAAATTAATTTGAAACTGAAAAGAAGATTACTTTGTTGTTATTTGTAATAAAAGAATCCCCTTTTAAATCCCAAGAAGTGTATTTTCAGTTACAAACTATTAAGAAAGGGTCAATGATTAGGCAACTTTTAAGGATGAACACTATTTAAAATGCTTGACTGCGCATTTTTCGAGACAATTACTGGCATCTGCGAGATCCTTAAGTTGTCTCAGGAGCGACAGCTGCACATCATAATTATTCACCTAACGCCATTCCATTAAGATTTGATGAGAAGATAAATAAAATAGACATCTTTACGAGTCCAATTGTAATTATAAGTTTTATTCTCACTTAATAATAAAATAAATTGTTTATTGGCATATTGTAATTTGTTCTATTTTTATTATTAATGCTCAGCGTTCGGGAATATTTACAAATTTGATAACTTTTTTTTAATGAATTTCTTTCAAAGAATATTTATTCATTTAGTTCATTACGATAATCTTTAATTTGTTCCGTTTACTTTATTCAATAAATGTTGGGATTCTAATTTTTATAATCTGGAAATAAATAATTATTTTTTATTTATTGTTTCTAAATTTTGTAAATTCTTTGATGGTGTTATCTGTATTTCTTAACATTGTGTGTAGATGTATACTTTATGTTTTAGACTTTTATTCAATTTTTCAATTTTTTTTAATCAAATTTCAACATTTTTTAAAGCTCTTTTAGTCTCTTTTCGCAACTTTATTTAGCCCCCTCGTTGGTCTATTTGCCTTTAAAGCCGTATAGCCGCAACATGCCAGGCGCACCCAAAATAAAAAAGAAAAGTGAAGGAAATCTAACAACAACAACAACAACAGCAACAGGAAGAAAAACTCTTGCCAAGTTGTCAGCTGCCAGGTAGGCGCCAGACTCAGAGCTCAGGTAACCACTTCACTCCATTCCCCTCAAGTCCCTCTCTTCATTCAACTCCCTACTCTCTGGGCCATGTCAAGCGAGTTGCCAATGGCATGTCGGGCCAAAAGGTGCCGGGGAAACGAAATTCAAAGGCTGCCAATTGCCAATTGAAGCCGTAAAGTATGCTAAGCAATTTGATTCGCAACGTGAGCTGTATGTGTGTGCGTGTGTGTGTTGCGTGTGAGTGTGTGTATGTGTTGGTGCGATATTTATTGTTGTTTTTGCCAAATTGAGTTGAGGAGTTAAGGGCCAGCTGTCCTACCCCCACAAGCAGCGCCTGGCACCTGTCGCCCTGTCGTCCCTTGAACAGGACTTGGGCCTGCACCTGCTGCATATCGAGTGCCTTTCATAAGTCGCACGGTTCTGATTTGAATTTTTCGGTATTAGGCTGGCGACGTGGCATAAACCATAAACTACTCCTTAAATACCCTGTATAAGCAATAGTAGATGTGTAAAATCCCCAAAAAAATTTTACTCTTGTATGGTATCGATATGCTTTATAAATTGCAAAATTGTTGAACAACGAGCATATATGTTAAATTTAATTATATATTATAATATTAACTTGTTCTTCAATCAAAACTTAATAGCCTGAAGAACCAACGTATTTGAAATATTCTATTAAATTTTCAAAGAAATATTTCTAAATGGCAAATTAGTTAAAATATTATTACATGTCCAACTGTAAATAAGTTTTCTTCTATGTTATATTGATACTTGGGCCAGAAATGCTTATTGGCAATTAGTTTACTGTAGCATTTAGTGAAGAAAGCTTTATTAAATTTTATAACTCCTCCCAATTAAAAAACATCTCTGCGTAGCACATTGTGAGCTTTGAGAGCTTTTTAGTGGTAACGTATAAAAAGCTTTTTCGGCGAGGTGCAAATTTTGACGAACACTGTTGTAATATAACATTTCTTTATACAATAATAATTTCTTAAGACAAAAATAGTTTTTCTGAGTGTAGTTGATCTCTCATCAACCAATTCAATTGAGTGTAGAATCCTGGTAGCCTTAGTTTTTTCTGCTGCTTGTTTTTCTTCTAGTCAATACCGAACAAAGTGTTAAGGGATATCTCGAGAGTCAAGTACTTTAGTATTTCTTGTATGTTTTGTTTCTTGTTGTTGTATTGCCATTTCCGGCATACGTCCAGCCGTAAAGCTAATCAAAATGTCCAATACACACACTTCACACACACACACTCGCACTCACTCGAATTGAATGCCTTTCAAGTGCAAAACTTTGCCTCCTCTCCAAGTGACTCTCTTATGGTCGTGTGTGTGTGTGTGTGCGAATCAAAGACACTTCATTTTGTGGTGCCTATTGGACGTTGGTCAAGCGGAAGTGCCGGCTGACAGCTTCTTTTTTTTGCCCATTATTATTAATATTTGATGGCGCGTTATTAGCCCCATTAGCCGAACCCTCCAACTGACCCACCCTGTAGCCTTGCCACACCTCCTGTCTGCTTTCCACAACTGCTCCTCGCTTCATTATGACACGTAGCTTTATGCAGCTTCCGGCAGCTTCCGTTTCCGCTAGCGAAAAATATTTGATAAATTGCAAAACCAATGAAAGGGGGTTACATTTATCCAAAAAGGAAGGAGAAAGAAGATCGAGTAGGAGTGGGAGGGGAATGGGGAGTTGGAGGGTTGCAACTGCTTCCGCTGCTATTGATGCTGCTGCACATGCAGATAATGGAAAATGTGTTTGTGCATTTTTTGGCTAAAGTAAACAATATGTTAATAGCAAAAGCCACTTCCATCACAACATAGGTGTCTTCAGGGGAGTTTGTAACGGGAGGAAACTGTTTTTTGAAGATTACGGCCAAGATTTATGATAGAGTTTCGTCTATGCTGGCTTAATGGCAGTTTTATGATTGCCTTTCCATCGCTTGATTGATAGATGAGACCTCCGGTTGCATGCCACACTGCTGAACGCTGCAAGGTGCAAGCAACTTTCGAGCAATTGGTCTCAGCTGTTGTCAAATTTGTCACAAGGCACTCGGAAACTTGGAGCGCAACTTACACATGTAATAGAATACACCAGACGGGACGGGACGGAACTCCTTCTTCTACTCTCCTTCTAAGTGCAACTGTAAACCAATCCATCAAAGGGGGCATGCAGCAAACAACTACTCGAATTACCAACAATAACAACATCTAGTTAGATACACAGACTCCTCAGCCACATATGCAACACGCACAACCAAAAATCCCAATCTCAATCCCAACCCTGTTTCCAATATGTACATCCTTTTCCTCTCCCTCCTTTTCCCACTCCCTTTTGCATGATGTGGCGTGTCGTCTTTGGGCGTCTCTGCTTCTATGAGATCCGTTGCAGATGTTTGCATTTATTTTGTAATTACTGTCACGCAATGTGACCATCAAATCAAATAAAACAAATTCCCGTTGAGTGAAAGTGAAGCGAAACTCAAGTTTCCACACAACGGTTTCAAGTTTTTACCCAACAACTTTTCACCCCCGTCTTTAATTAATGAACATTACTTGAATCTACAGAAAACTTCAATGAATGAATTTGAATCAACATGCCTATTCAATGAATAAACAATGAATAAACCTTTGACCCAGTTTTAAATTGAGGAAAAACATTTCAAAATAAATTAAACACTTTTTGTACACATTTTAAGTCATTTTAAAGAAGTGATATGAGTTTTGTAAATCTCACAAGGGTTTTGCGTCCTCCACTTTCATGAAAACAGTCTGGGGAAAGTTTTTTAAGGAATGTTACAATTATTTCCAAACTTAATCTTTAATATTCACTTAATGAAAAACGTTTAACTTAATTTCAAAAGAATAATATCTGACTAAATGAAAACGGTCTCTATAAAAATTTGGATATCTTGAGAAACAAAGAAGTTTTTCTTACTAAAAGTGGATTTTTAAACGATCACTCGAAAGCACTTTGGCAGCTAGAAGAAATAGTAATCTGATCCAACCGAAATAGTTTAATAAAATCAAAGTAATTACTGTGAAAATACAGTTGCTATATTTTGTAGTCTAGTGCAATAATTAATAAATATTCCCACATCTATTTATAAATAGTGAGAATGCTTAAATATTATTTAATCTTTTATAAAATGAACTTGCTTTAAGTAAAACTCTGTAAACAATTCGACACTTTCTTGGCGCTAAATCTACAAATTTAGAAACACTTTGAGCTCTCTCATAAGCAACCCGTCAGACAAAAGAGGAAATCCTCCGCCCAAAATAAAACAAAATGGAGAACAAAGTCTGGCATTTAAAACTAAACACGTCTGCCAATATTAATATATATTCTTTTTTATATATGTTTTCAGCTTGGCAGTCGAAGAGCTTCCATTAATGTCAAACTGCGGCAATGTGGATGCTTTTTTCCCCAATGCGAAACTCAACCCATTCGGCGGCAACTTTCAACTCTGTGGCATGGCAGTTTTTCAAAACTTTTCCCATGCTTCCACACGCTTTTCCCCTCTCTCTCTCTCTCTCTCTCTCTGTCTCTGTCTTGCTGAGTGTAAAGTTCAATACGTTCGATGCTTTTTAGCGAACAATTTCAAATGCAACACAACGCGGCAAGGATATTTTTCACTTTGCGCCACGCTACGACATGCCACATCGAAGGAGGCCCCATCGAAAATTATATATGGAATTCACGGCCAGGGCCATTCGACAGTCGCGTCGGCTGCCACTTGTTGTTTGGGTTTGGACCAACTCCCCCTCTATTCCTGCTATCCCCTTTTCCTCTCCTGGTCTCCCTTTTGAGTGTTGCCAATGTTAATCGAAGTTGTGTGCACGAAAGAAAGAAGGAAACAAAATACTAAAAAAAAACAGAGAAACTCGTCGCGTTATCTCACGTATATGGGCAGACATAAAAACAAATTACATGTCAGGAGGGGGGAGAAATGCAGGGGGAGAGGTCACAGAGTGCTGCTTAAGCGGCTTTATGTACAAAAATTGTAAATGGCATTTGTCTCTGGTGTGGCAAGTGCACAAGTATGTGTGAGTGTGTGATTGTGTGTCTGCATGCAGCTATTTCCGGTGTTATGGCGGCCAACGGAAGCGGCTGCCGTTTGTTTTCCTACTTCATTTTCATTTTTTCTCCTCTTTTTCCCCTCTCGGTTTTTCCAATGTGCAAAACTGCTGAAAAAGTTTAGCAATATTGAAAAGTTTAGCTTGTATTTATTGTTGTTCGGGTTGCTCGGGCCGTGCCTGGATCACAGTCATAACAATAAACTCGGTTCATAAATAAGTTATTAGTCAATGTCTTTCAGGTTTGTGTCCATGTTATGGCTCTGATGGCGCCAAAATTACCCCTTATTGATGTCTCCAAGTCGATCGAAAGTGCGGTTAATAGACACCGTCAAGTATATCATTATATTATGAGTCTATCAGAAGTGAAAGTCAATAAGCATTCAAACCACTCTTTTAATAATAAAAAGTTTATTTAGGAGTCATTCCAAAAATATAAGCGTTAGATTAGAGAAAACGTTTATTTATTAGCAAGAAGTCTTTAAACTTCTTTATTTCTACAATATAATTATTCAATTAAAAATATCAAGTTATACACATTTTAGCAAACTCTTAATATTTCAAACAGTCGCTCTTTTAAACGAGTAACAATTGTTTAAACTTCTACATCTCTAAATAATTATGAATCTGCCAAAAATAAGAGTTAATAAACATTGACACAACTTTTTAGATATTCAAATACTCTGCAAATATGTTAACTGGTTTTTCCGTACACAACTGTGTTATCAGACGAACTCATGCATTATTTGCTATTCTTAACACTAAATAAACGGGACTCAAATCAATATGATCAATTAATAAATTAATAATTAAAAGCTTGACTCAATTTAAATTTACAAAATTATATCTATTTCTATATTAAAGTGGTTTGCTTTTTAAAGAATCTTTTTTAATAATATAAATTTAAATATAGTTTAAAGAATACACGATTTAAAAAATACATGAGACAATGAAAAATGATATTGTTATATTATTCGCAATCGTTTTGGTTCAATGATCGTTTCAGAGCCTGATTGCAGTCATTTTAATCATTTCTGAAGCAGAAATGAATATAATGCGTCTGAATTAATACTAATATTATTTCATATTTTGATGTTAATATTTGGATTTGATCCAAATTGGATTAACTTTTTATTTGTAAATAATAACACAGGTGATTAAATATTTATTTATTTGCCTGTTCAAGTATCATTATTTGTACAATTGCCGCTAATAATGTACAAATAATTTTCCACATCTGATTGGGATTTTTCCCAATCCTCGCAACAAATGTTGCATCAATTATTGTTTTTGTGTACCCCATTTGGCTATAGCACAGTATAACTATTTGTTTGATAAAACTTTTGAGAAACTTTATTTCTTTATTATGTAGCTAACCTTTATTTAGTTTAACCTTTAGCTCTTTGTCCTATTAACTATCTACAATTCTTCCGAGCTGAATAAAACCAATTCGTGTGTACTTTCTAGTCAAAAATTTTGTTTTTAATACTGACAACTGATCAAATAGCAAAAATAATCTCTGACGTCGCATAAAATCGCTGACGAACAAGAATATTTGACAAATGAATTTATATATCAGCTGTGTTGATTTAGGCAATGATGTCAGAACTTTAGGTGCTATAAAAGTGCTTTCCGAATTGGTGAAAAGTATCATTCCCTAGTTGATTACACTTGAGTTAAGATGAGAACTAATATCTTTGCGCTGAGCTGTGCTCTTGTGGCCCTTCTGATTGTCTATCTGCCAATGGGCGAAGCAGTCAGTTGTGCAGTGGATCCAACTGACGCGGCTTGTACCGACTGTACTCTTGATACGAATGTTGACCATGTCGACTGTGTGGTGGTAACAACAACTACAGATGCTCCCGTTGTTGATGACGATGATGATGATGAAGTGAGTTCATCAACAGAAGTTAGTACAGAAACCGATGATGATGCAAGCAGTTCCACTGAAAAGGAAGGATGCGGTGGCCGTGGACATCATCATGGAGGAAGACGTGGAAGACGTGGAGGCAGACGTGGAGGCCGAGGTGGCCGTGGACGCCGTGGAGGCCGTGGAGGAAGACGTGGTGGCCGTAGAGGCGGACGCGGTGGCTGGGGAGGTAGACGCGGAGGCTGGGGCAGAAGGGGTGATTGGTAAAAATACCCCTTAATTAAAAACACTTGAATTGAATAAAGATTATAAATCATAAAAGTGTGCCTTTTAATATCCTCATGATTCGTCTTAAGTCAAGATCAAATTTTCTATTTATCTTTTCAAAAACTGCGATCGTGCAGCATTTAAGCCATGGCTTCGAACCGGCTCTAAATAGCGCTTGAAACCGGTTTGCAGCCCGAACCAATATGGTGCTCTAAGGTTCAAACAGCGACCCAAACCTTTTCCAAGAATTTCGAGCTTGTCAATCTTGATCTACTTAATTTAGTCTCTTACACTAGTGTATTGTATTATGCTCGAAAAGTTTATAAGCAACAGTTTTTTCAGCTAATTTACAAACTCCATTCTTTGTGCTCATATTATAAATAGATAACGATTCTTATCTATACAATTGCCCAATCAGTCATCAAATATCAGTAAAAGGCTCTCGAAAGATGCAATCACAGTTCAAAGTCACAAATAATATCGACATAATTGCGTGTGTATGTGTGTGTGTGTGTGTTTGATAATGGTATATAAAATTTCAGGTCTCCAAGCACAGAAAAGAAATGAAAACAAAAATGAAGTGAAATTTTAATAAGCTAAATAAAGCGGCATGGGGAAAAACGCCGCCAGGTGAAAGCGACTAAAGAAAACAGCACGCAAAAGAGAGCAGCTACCAAAGAGAATGACGGTGAGGAGGAGAAGAAGCAGGAGCTGAAGGAGGGAAAGGAGGAGGACATCACATCGCATAATGCAAAGCCCCAGACAAATATGTGAGCTCCACTCTCTTTACACTCCGCCTCCGCCTGTCTCTGTCGTGGGTGTGGGCGAGGTAAGGCGAGACAGCGCCGAGATGTATGCTATGCTTTTCTTTATGCATATTTAAAAAGCCACCCACCCAATAAGTATGCTACAAATAATAAGCGTAGTGAAGCGGCGCGCATTATAAACCAGACTTGGGTAACGGTATGCCTCAGACCATTTTAGCCCAAAGTCTACATGGAATTATGCGAAGCTTCTGTTGCCTGAGCTTGCTTACATTGTTGTTGTTGTTGTTGTTTTTGTTGTTTTTGTTAATGGAGCAAAGCTCTGGCTGTTGTTGTTGCTGTTTCTGTTGGTATTATCCTGTGACTGTGATTGTCTGTGCTGTTTGTAGTTAAAATGAGCACAACAATAACAACAACAACAACCATAAGAAAGACACGACATGAAGCGCCATTATATGCGCAGCAGAAGCTAAATAAAAATCAGAAGCAACACAAAGAGAATATGCTAAACGTTTGACGAGTCTCAAAAATATTCAAAAAAAGACAGCTTAAAAAATAAAAATATATACATATTATACTTAAAGAAAATATCCCGACACGCTATAAAACGCCACAGAAGTCAAGAAGGAATAAATTCTAATGAATTTCTTTTCACATACAAGTGAATCCATAAAAGGAATATATTATTTATTTATTAACATATTCCTAAAATTCTATTTTTATTTAAAACTTGCACTTGTAGCACAAATACAAAGGTAAAGAATATGTTATTCATTGATGCAAGACTGTTGAGAATTTAATATTAATAGTAAAAAAGATTTTCAGAAAAATTTTATTATTTCTAATCTAACAAAAAAATATATCTAATAATTAATAATAATTCCTAGTCAATTTCATTTTTAATAAATTGTAAATTTATATTAAAGCTCTTTATCTTCATTATTAATGGGTGAACAGGATGTTGTTATGGTAATTGGAATCTCCTTGACTATTTAAAGCCTTGATTTTGAATGCGCAAAGAAAACAGTCGATTGAAGAGTCTAAGATCGACAATTAAAGTAATTTAAACAATATTTTGGATTCACTGATTTGTATAAAAATCAAAATAAATGTCAAATGAAATACGCCTATCCGTTTGTACAATCTACAAATTAAATATCCCCCAGTGAAGTATTTCCCCCCTTGTTTCAAACAAATTCCACTCAGATTTAGCCGCAAAGTGTTGTCTAATGATGTGTTGCGCCCTCATTTTTTGTGTTCTGTGTGTTTCTTTGTTGTGCACACCCCATATAAGGTGTCAAAAATAAAAAAATAAAAAGCGAAAAGGCATAAAAAGCAAGAGCCAAATTAAAGCTGTGGTTTAGTACAAGTGATTTTGCAAAAGAGAAAATGAAAAGAAAGAGAAGAAAAAACATGGATAAGGAGAATTACAAAAAACAGTCAAACATAACTTAAGAAAAAAAGTCTGATACGATGAGCACTTTCAGCCCCTCTCTTTAGATGAAGCCTCTATGGGAACAAGATAGAGCACATCGTCCTGGACTGGGTTATTGAACTGTTCTGGATGGGACACTAAAAAGTTCTACCTTATCGAAATGACAAACAAATTTTAATCAACATACAACATGGCACAGCTGTAATGCATTCCTGCTGCCTGCTGATGACATCCTTTACACTCTGTGGCAGGATACGATCCAAACATCACGTCGATTTTAAGCACATTGATTAGAAGTGCCACGAGGGGGATTCAAAACTGAGAACTGACGACTGAGGACTGAGGACTTAAGGCTGAGGGGTACGTCCAACGGATAATAATAGCTGCTGCTCATGATGTCACAAAGTGCTGAGCCCGAGCCTGAGTCTGAGCCTGTTTGATGTTGATTATGACAAAGTTGCTGCTGCCTGATAAGCCTCAAAACTCTCAAACGATGAGCGTGCAAATTTGTTTAAAAAAAGAACCAAATTTAAAAAGGAAAACATTTAGCATCCCGAAATTTCAATACTCTTCTTTAAAATAACTAAGAACTTTGAGTTAATCTTTTAGTAAATATTTATTTATGGAACAAAAATTGTTGAACAAAGTAAATCATATATATACGAATGTTACAGATAGTTGCATTTTGAATACAGCTCTTGAAAATATAAGACCCTTCGCATTAATTTGGGCTGAAACATTTTGCAACTTTTTAGGCATCAGCAATTAGTACATAAAAACATTACCTTTTATTCAATGTGATTATTAGGACTGGAGAAAAAGTAATACAGCATAGAAAGTATAAAACAAACTTTACAAAACACGTATAATATATACGAATCTTAATTAAATTCAATAGAACAAAATTAATCAATAATTAAATTAAATAATTTTAAATGATGTTGAAAAACAATAGGGTAAAAAATAATAATTCATTATCAAATAAAAAAACTTTAATTATTTACATAATTTACAATTAACTTCCTATTAAATTATATCTAGTTCAATTTAATTAAAATTTCACAAAATTCTTATAATGTGAAAGGCAAACAAAACCCGAATTTGTGAATACCCGTTAGCAAAGGGTATACAGAATGCGATTTGGAAGGCGGAGTTGGGAAAACAAAACAGGATGCGTGGCGTTTTTGTTGTTGCCTCGATGCCACAGTGCCTCCTGCCTTTGTCGCACGTGTCGCCCTAAAAAGGCGATCTAATCAAATGGAAGTAAAATGTGTAAAAGGTGGAAAATTTACGCTGAGAAAAAATAAAGAACAGCAGCCGGAAAAATAGACCAAAAATATATATATATATGTATGAAAAAAAGAAAGAAAGAAAAAGAAACCACTCAGTGTGGAAAATGGAAAATCATAACTCGTCGACTTTTTTCTATTGATTCGAACACACACTAAAGTTCGTTGTGTCGCATGACTAGACATTTTATATTTACAGTGACTTTAAGCTTAAAGTTTTTACCTAATGAAGGGAAATGGAAAAAGGCCCAGGCAGAGCCCACAAAATGGGTATCATATGCTAATTTCCATATGGTCAACCCTTTTCGAGCAACGACCCAGCACGAGAAATTTTAATAATTTTCACTGAAGTTTTTGCCAGGCTTTCCACCCAATGCGTTGCCTTTTGGGCTAATTGTATGCTAAACGTTTGGGGGGCGGATTTTTCGAGGGCCTCTCTTTGTTTGGGGCGGGGGCCTATCCAAAGTTTTTGTGGCAGCTTAGAGTTGGGTCCAAACGAACACAGGCGACACACACAGGACGCAGGACACAGTACACAGGACACATGAGACATTCTCTTTATAACCAGCGACTGCCAGCTGAACTATCAACATGATAGCCGGGTAATGACTTTAATTGTTCGGGACATTTCTGATATTCGAGATAGAAAAGTTAATATGCTGTATGATGGAGCATCGCTTAAGCTATTCTTGGTATTCTTGTTGTTCTTGTTGTTGTTGGGTTAATTTCAATGATGCTGTTGAAAGATGCTTGTGGAGCTCTATGTTAAACCGAATGAGTTTACTGCCAGGAAATTAAGTAAATATCATCAAGTGTAGGAAGTAAGAAGTTCTCAAAGGACAATTTCGTTAAATTCGGCTAAAGGACTCTCATTTTAATAACTTTTCTTGGCGAGACTAAAGAAAGAGTAAACGAACAGTATATGAAGAGTTTTATTAAAACACAGATCAGAAAAATTATCATCGGCATTATCACCGACTAAATGCATTAGGCTTAAAGCTTGAAAAACTAAGGTTTTCTTCTGGCTTTGCTTGACAATAAATAAGTTAAAATTATAATCCTAAATAGATACATTTAAAACGTTAGTTTCTACCGGTAAGTAATCGAATCTTGGGTTAATTGGTCACGTTCTTCAAGTAGTCAGTTCACAGATATTTTTAAACCTATTCTACCTTAAATTTTTGGCTATTATTCTAAGATCATCTCACATACATGGAGAACATTTAAGGTTTTTAGTCTTAGTTCGCATAAAAATCTTTGTACATTTTTGTAAGCTCCAATGAGCAAACTTTTTACCCGGTCTTTTCGTCCCAATCCCTTTCATTTTTATTTCGCCCCCTAAAAACTAACTCAAGTGGCCGCGTGTCGTCTGCTCAACTGCAGTTGCAGGAGGCAGAAGGAAGGAGGCAAAAGCCAGGAGGCAGGAGGCAGAGGCGGACTCAGAATCAGATTCAGAAGCCAGGTCGAGGCCATTATTTTCACGGTTCAACGATGCGCTAATGCAAGGACAACGTTTTCCACTTTCTCCCTGCATTTCTCTTTCAGTTGCTGTTTCTTTTCTCTGTCTCTCTCTCTCGTTCTCTGCGTGGCATCCACGTGCTGTGCCATAATTAGGCGGACTGTGGCAAATCCAATAATTACCGAGCGTTAAAAAAGTTTCAAGTGCGTTGTGCACACAGAGAACCGCAGAACACATGTCGCTATGAAGTAGGCGGTGATGAGGGAGGGGGCGTGACAGGATATGAAACATGAAAAACAAATTGAAGAGCCAACATCCGGTTGACTGGGCTGGGGCTGAACTAAGAGCTGTTGTTGCTGTTGCTGTTACTGTTGCTGTTGCACTGTTGCAACTTCCCTTTGCTGCTGCTGCTGCTGCTGATGACGTCGCCTGCGTTGTCGTTGTCAATGCAACAATGACGACAATCAAATGACGTTTGCATCAATGAGCAATTGGCAAACAGGCGAGTCCAAGGGATGGGGACAGGATAACGACGATACCGAGTAGCAGGACGAGCATAAAAAAATGAAAAAGGGAGAGGGAGAGAAACATCGGGAAAATGATAGCGTGGATTAAACGATTTTTAATGAAAAGCCTTCAGACGGTCGCATGAATGAATGACAGCGTCTGACACACGCACACACAGGATAAGGGCCGGGGCACAAGCACACACTCACACACACAGGCACACACACACACAATAACAGACACATATGGCCAGAGTACAATGAGGAAAACGGAGCCTCAGCTGCAGTTGCTGACAAATGCAGGGAAAAAATTGAATGATTGAAAATTGCACTTGAGGCCGATCGAGCGAGAAACAAGGAAAAGGGAAAATGGGAAATGGGTTTACCCTGAAACTCGGAATGACACCCTTTACAAGGGTCATGCTCTTGTCCAGTTGTAGGAAAAGAAAACAGCGGCTCAATTGTTATGAAAACGGTTTTCTTAACTGTCCAAAAAACGTGGCTATGATGGAAGACTTTCGTATTGGTTTATGGCAACCTCCAACCTCCAAACCTCCCCCTTCAAACTGACCCTCGTACCGTAAACATTACAGTTCTTTGTCCTGTTTTTGTCAAGGGTTTCGCTGATTGGGTTACTTTCATTCTTCAAAGCAGTCTTTTGTTGTCAAGGTGCGGGTAACACAAAGTAGAATGGAACTTGGTCAGAACTGTGAAGTGGCCTACCTCGATATGCACGGGTTGAGGAGGCTTTGAAGTGGCCCAATGTTGTGGCTAACTTAATGAAGTGGACATATCTACAGAGAGCTGCACAAAAAGGGGGAACAATTGTGATACCAGATACCAGAGGAAATGGTAAACACAACAAGACGATTGCTCAGCGATACCATGTCAAAGAAATGTACAAAGAAAAGGAGTTGAAGGAGAGTTTTGAGCGAGTAACTGAAGCAATTCATAAGATAAGAAAACTTGAGTTTAGGGTGATCCCATTCCTATCTGTAGATCACAAGAAACAAGACCCAAACTAATTCCATTATCTATCGATCTCCATATGACTTCAGCGTCATATTTTATCAGCTTCCACACACATGTTGCTAAAACAAACAGGGACTCAAGTCTATTACCATTAGCATTAACATTACCGACCCGCCATGCTTCAAAGTGACCAATTTTCTTTGTCCTGCCAACAATTTCCCGCTGAGCATGTCCCGAAATAAATAACCAAAAATGTCGACAGCACATTACAGGCACCCACACATTAGATGGGGCAGAGGACAAGGGACAAGGGACAAGGGAACAGGAGGTGTCTCATTATGCAGCGTTGACAAAAATAAAAGGACACATAGATTGAGGGAGTGGCGCCAGGACATTGTGAACCGACCCGGGCCTTCTTGGGGGCCTTGAAAACTATTAAGAAAACATATTTTTCTTTTTCAGAAAATTGCGCACGCGGCGCGTTTAACACTAATCATTGTCATTATTATCTTCAGGGCTGTTTTTCCTTGGCTGGGTGCCAGGACTAAATGCCTTGCCGCGTTGCGGGCATTAAAAATTCATGATCTCAAGTGGATATTTGTTAGTTTGGGTGCCATATTTCACATGAGACGACTGTAGACAGTAGCGTCGCCTTCAAGTGGTTTTCAGTTTTTCCTTGGAACTCGGTGAACATGTGGAACTGTTCCCGAACCCTATAACCAGTCCCTAACCCCTTTCCATTAATTGATCAAAGAATCAATAAAATACCAATTAACATTAATTTTCACACGCAGTCCTCCCTTTTCTCCCCTTTCCATCACTTTATACAGCTGCGACTCATTGTTCAATTTGTCAACTAATGTGAAACGCAGTAAAACAATTAAAAACTCTCATTGTGGGTTCCACTGAGATGTCAGACCATGAAATATGAAACGTTTGTTCTTTGTTTTGTCAGCTACCAAAAAGTTTGAAAGAAACACAATTAAAATTTAATGCAGCTATTTGAATTCGAGCTGCGAGTTGATTCCATGTCCAAGTCCAACTCGAGCTCAAACTCCAGTTCCAGTTCCAGTTCCATGTCCATGTCCAAGTCAAAAGTGTATCAATAAGTAAGTAGACAATGCCATGAGGCGTATTGAAGTAAAATATTTAAGCGTTTGTCGTTGTGGTTTTCCTAGGAAAATTGTCTCCTTGCATGCAATGCAAACGTTTACTCTACACTACATCTCTCATTTTCATTCTCTGTCTCTCTGTCTATGCGCAATTAAAGACATTACACTGGAGGAGGAGAAGGAACTGGAGAGATGTAGCCATGAAATAATGTTTTAGATGTCCCCAAAGGGAATTACCACAGAACAACTACAAAATGATGCATGACGAGCTAATGAAACAGCTGTGGAGTCAAGAAAGAAGAATTAGAGTGTCCCTGGGAGTCGATAGAGTAATTGATTTATTTTGACTTGGACAGTCAAAACACGAAACTATTTAACATATTGTTTAGATAATATATTGTAAGATTATCCTACAAATAAAAGAAGAAAACAAGAGAGACAATACTATTTTGAAATACAAGACTATAAGATTTATTTAAATTAAAACTGAGTAGATTAAGAGAACTACCATACATATTCAATATAGACGATATAAGTATAGTAGATTAATATGTTTTTAATGTTGTTAAAATTATTAGTGCAATATTGTTTTATACTTACTTCATAGATTTACTATAGATAAATTGAAATGTCCAAAGGTTATTAAGCATATTTCGTCAAAAATAATATAACATTATTTAAAATTCTACAGATCTGTATAGAAAACGCTTGTTATTTTCCAATAATTTAATAAATTTCAATGGCTGAATAATTTTTTAAATATCTCATTCTATAAATATTTAATAAGATATATCTTAGATATCTTAATATTCCCAGAGTATTAAATGTGATTTAAATTTGAACTGGTCATTTGCAATTATTGGACCCTGTTTGTTTGTCGTTTTGAAGTTGTCTGCCAAAAGCTGTGGCCTATTTCCGTTTAGTATTCAGATTATTTTAGCTTGAACTGAGCACATGAAACCATTCACAGAGCTGTCAATCATTTACCTCAACACACATGACACTTATCCCGCAGATATCTCCATTCCACTCTGTTTTTCCCACTACAAAAGTCAAGAAAATTAAAAGTGCATTGCAAAACACGACAAGGAAATGCCAGAGCATAAATGTCATACCAAAAGGGAGCCATGGGGCAAACACCTGCCTAATGTCAGGTGAGGTGACTGACTGAAAGACTGAAGGACTGAAAGATTGAAAGATGGGGAAATTGCGGGACTGAGCAACTGTTAAAATGCAATGACATAAAATTAAAATTGAAAATCGAAAATGGAAAATGGAAAACTACGCAAAAGACACTTTGGCTCGTACTTAAGTAAGTATTTCCGGTGTCAGTTGTAGTCCCAGAAAGTGCAGATAAGGCATGCCCCGAGCGTGTGGCAACTTGGGAAAGCTGGCAAGCATTTCTGCCAGTGCTGGCAAAGCCCAAATGCAAACAAATTGCCAAGTGTGATAAAAAAAATATAATGCGTAAACCATGATAATAAGTGTGGCTCGATTTTCCACTTAATTTATGGCAAATATCAGTGCTAAGGAGGGGAACCAAAAAGGGGGACTAGAAGGCATTGAACGTGAATTTATAATAGACTTTTAATAACCCATCGAATGGGAGACTGGGCAATTCTGTTCTGGCTAAACAGAAAGTGTAATGAACCGCAGCCGCACATCGTGCAGACATTTTCCAAATGAAAAGCCATTGAAAGGCGTTGCCAGTGGGCAAACAATGGCGAGGCAACAACAACAACAACAACAACAACAACGACAACGACATCAAAAAAATGCCAAAGCCAAAGCCAAAGCCAATGCCAAAGCCAAAGTCAGGACTGAGAGCACAGGACGAGAGGATGGCAGACAAACAACAATAAAGATAGAAATCAACGCAGACGTGTGCATAAAATATTAATTATCAGCAGTTTACGGGCAGCAAACTGTGGCAGAGACAGTGGCAGAGACAGTGGCAGAGAGCAGCTGTGGCAGTGGCAGTGGCAGCTCGACATATTGGCAATGACTCTGAAAAGTCAGTCAGAGAGAAAAAGCCGGCAACAACAACTGACTTTGGCAGACGCGACACGCAATGTAGAATGGCGAATCACTTGGCAATGGCATTGGCATTGCCTGCAACAGACTCTAAAATGGCACGGGGAAGGTGGCATGGGGCAAGTTTAATGCTTAAAATTAGTAAGCTTACCAGTTAGCAGCAGGCAGCTGCAGTTAGTGCCTTTGATAACTGACTCAATATAAGAGGATATCTCTATCCTTTTATTGTTGCTTCTCTTCTGACTTCTGGGAAAACAACTGCCAAATGAGGCTAGACAATATTGCATTAAACGCAGATGTGTGTACTGGGAAATGGATTTGTCGGAGATGTGGCCCAAACAATATGCGAAGGGGTTGTGAGTGTACAAGCAGCTGCATTTCAGCAAATGTTCAAAAGTAGGGTATCTAATGGGTGGATCAAGGCTGAATAATTGCTGATCTTTTAGTCTAATATCTCAGATCCACTCACAGTAACATTGTAAAGTGGGAATCATTTAGAGAAAGCGAAACCAGTTTTTGAGTATGGAATCTATGAAAAGATAACTCTCTACTAATTGCAGACGCTTTATAAATATACAATATCGAAACACTCAAATGTGAAACTCTTTTAAACAAATTATTATTTGAGAGTATTTAAGGTTGTACAAATAAGTTTAAGAACTTTGATTCAACTGATTTACGGAAAAAGAGCTGAAAGATTTAAATCAAATTATAGTTCAACGACAACAGCGATAAAGATTTTTTTAGACACCGCACTTTAAAAAGTACAAATGAATAAAGATGATTTCAAGTATTTACACAGTCGATCTTTTAAACCTTTTTTTTATTTTATTCAAGTGACTTTTGGGAATTAATTTATCCGCGGGGTTGTTTCATGCGATTAAGGAAATCAATTTTCTTCTGTATAATATTTCCCAGGATTGTTCTAGGTCTGGCAGTTGTAGTAGTTGTGCGCCTCCTCCGTCTCCAGCCAGGTCTTCCCCAACCAGGTCTTCCCCATCCAGGTCTACCCCATCCAGGTCTTCCCCAGCCGGGTCTGCGACTTCCCCTGCGAGTCGGACGTGTTCTCCTCGTCGTCCTCACCGTAGAAGATGACCCCACCGTGGTAGAGGCAATGGTAGTTGTAGTCACTTCATCATCCACGCATTCGGCGTCTTCCACATTGATGGGATCAGTACAGTCCACACAATCTGGATCAGTTGGCTCTTCCTCACAGGTGACTGCCTGTCCTGTTGGTAACTGAGCAATAAGTATTGCCAACAGAGTACAACTTAATAAGATTGTACTCGACTTCATGATAAATGGTTCAATATTTTCCACTTGTCGAATGATGATGAACTATCAAAGAAACGCCGTTTTATAGTGCCGAGAACGTTCTACTGATTTGACAAATTTGTGCAGCTGTTGGCCAATTGTTTATTCTATACAAATATTTGAAGTTGGCAATTTCGGAAGACATTATAAATAATAGAAATGTTGACTTAAGGTCTTGTTAAATATTTAAGCAAATGTTTCGTTTGCTAAGCTGGATTAGATAACTTAATTGGGGAAAGTCACAAAAGATGTTCTGCAAGATGAGAATTTCATGTCCAAAAAAATAAAAGAATGAACTTTATTTGTTAATAATGCCAAAAGCTTGAATAAACTATTATTTAACAAAGTAATTCTTTTGTACTGTTACCTATTTTAAAGTTATTCCAGAATCTGCTTGGAAATTTTATGAGAAAAACAAGTAATGTATTTTAATTAGGGAGAAGATTAAAAGAGTATAAAAAAAATCTTGTATTTATCAGGATATTAATTGTCTTTTGATACAAGTGAAATAAGTATTTAAATATAGTATGTACTAGTTTTTTTTTGAAAGTTAGATAAGGAAGTTGTTGCAATTTGCTAAGTTGATAAACTATTTTAATATCTAAAAATATTTTAAAATAGGCCACCAATTTTTTTATTAAGAAACGGTCTTATAATATTTAAATAAGGATTTATAGTAGATTTTATTGATAAACTTTCATATTTACTTCAATGAACTATTTAAACTGATATTCCTGAAATGCTGGCGATCCATCTCATTTATGTTCAATACAACTTAAGACTTGTTGTTCGGCTCATAACAAGCTGGTTAATTAATTTTTCTGCACTTTGCTGCAGGCGTTACTAAGCAGCCAGAACCAGAACCATGACAGAACCCAATCCTGAAAATATCCAATAGATCCAAATCATGCGTGAACATTAATTCGATTTGCACAGATGTGTGCCAATCGACAAACCATCAAACTACGTGCAGGACACAAAACAAGACAATGAGACGGGTGACAGGAGAATCGTGAGTCGAGAGACAAGAGACGAGAGAAGTGAAGAGAGAAGGGAAGAGTGGAGTAGACAGCTTTAATTTCGCATATTGTTGACAACAAGACAAAAATTGATGTGAGATTGAGAGAGAGAGAACGTACTGTGTCTGAACATATTCAATGGACAAATACTCGTCGTTACTCCTGTACCTGGCATTCAGCGCAATCTGTGAGTGTCCACTGTACACAGAAAAAAATGCCATTTAACATTAAAGTTTATAATTATGGATTTAAACTTGAATTTCATACTTCAACATGTATTTTAATTGTTAAATTCGGACTATGTGAAGATCATGTACAAAAGTCTTGCTAAGCCCCGATATTTAATATTTTCTCATGTATTCATTGTATTCATTGTTGAATTAGGACCATAAGCTAATAACTCAGCATTCAAATATGTGATAAAGTCTTTAAAATGAGAATGAAGTGGATAAAAAAAGTAAACTTTTTGTTGAATTGAGTATTTCAAGCTCTGTGTAAATAAAACTGAGACCACACAATTTTTCCCTCCTGGATGGAATTTAAATTGTATACTCCTCATTTCTCTGAGTGTATCGGGGAATTGTCCACTTGGGTCTCTCAGTGTCACTAATTGTGCACAATATGAAAGATACCTGCGTGCTTGTGTGAGTGTGTGTTGGTGTGTGTGTGTGTTACCAGTCGTGCTGCTGTTGACTGGTGGTTGCTGTCCCTGTTGTCTGATGGTTTTGCTGGTTCTCCTGGTCCTGCCACACCCCCTCTTCATCATCATCCCTGTCCATAGACAGATGCGGCTTTGGTCTGCCGTTGACCATTAGCTGTTGAGTTTTTTGCCTTTTGATCTACTGTGTCTGCATCTGTATCTGTTTGTATGTGTGTCTGTGTGTGTGTGTGTGTTCGCTGTGTGTAATGCAATTAATGTGATTTTTGGTTGCAAATTAAACGTATTTATCAGCGTTTATCAATTAATTTTCATTTTCATTTACGGTCGACCGATTCTCTGAGGCTTGACAAATTATCAAACAATGATTAAACATGGCACTTTTAATGTGTTCACATCAAGTTTAATTAAATATATAAGCAAGACCAGACATATGTTTGTATGTGTGTGTTTGTATGGGTTTGTTTATTACTTGTAAACGGAAGCTGTCTCCAGGTCAAGCATTGATCCATTACGCATCTGACAAAATCGCCATAATCCTGAAACTAAACAACAAGTTTCATTTTACGGCAATCGCATCTCTCTCCCTCTCTCTCTTTCAGTCATCGCTTTGCACTTTGTGTGGTCAAGATACCCTGTAAAATATGCTAAAGGGCTATAACACTATTTACACAATTATAAATGTGTTGTTTACTTCTCTTTAAATTTGATTCTTATTTACATAAGTATATCAATAATCATAATAAATCTTGGGATTACATTTAACAACAAGTCCAAGTCTGTATAAAATTTTTAAACAGATCTTTTCCATATTTTTTTGTTAGGTAATAGTGATATTTTATCACCAATAAGTGACATAGTTATTGTGTTCCTATAAGGAAACTTCCAGTTGATCATGGGAGCTGAGCTTGTTGTTGGTAATTTATTTGATTTGGACATGGCTGTGGCCACGCCTCCCAGCTGATAACCGCCCATCGATCATCCCTCCTGGCTATGCTAATAATGTTTTGTAATTTATTTTCAACATGTTGACAGTCGACGCGCATTTGGAGTCGTAAATTTGTTGAATTTGCCATTATTATTGCAGGCAGTTGTCGATGTTGCTCTTGTTGATGCTGTTGTTATTATTATTGTTATTGTTGTTGTTATTGTTGTTGTTGGTGGTGTTCCTGTTATTGCCGTTGTTGTTGTAGCTGCCGTTACACATAATTGATTAAAGGAAATTATATAAAAGGTGCAAACTGCCGCAATTTGATGATGCATTTTGATGGCATTCAGAGGTTTTTGCGATTTCCATTTCACAGCCACGCGTTTGTGTAGAAAAAGGGAGGTTCTAAATGAAATTCATAGGTGCCATATACATATATGCATTTAAATTAGAAGTAATCGAGTCAGGGAATCATATTCATATTTTAGAGTTTACTACTATAGCAAATAATTACTTATTGAATATGGGAAACATGTGTTTACCAGTTAGATGTTAAGTTTTACAAACTCGTTGTGTTCAAATGTTTGTGTTTTTTGTTTTCTTTAATTATCTATTGCAATTTTATGGTTCTTGTGCAAAAGGGTTTGAAATGTAAATATTTATTGATAAAAATATTTACTACTGAAATTTTCTCGAACTATTTTCAAAGATATTTATTTGTATCTATACATTTTCAAAGTATCTTTAGTTGAATAAAAATCATAAAAATAATTTTAGTTTACCTCTTTTGAATTTCTTTTTGCTCTTTTGTTATACTTATTCACTTTTTTTATACCCGTCCTTCAATCTAAGCTCCAACCACGTTAAAAATTAAAAACTTATCAAAACATTTTTGAAAGTATTTAAATTTAAATAAAAGAATTGACCAAAGCAAAAAGCGAAAAGAATGTGAACAGAGTGCATCAAAAAATATCAGATTGAATGCCAAGACAAATGCCAAAGTGAATGCAAGTATTCAATAAATTTAAAGTATTTCTTATTGCTTACTTGCAACAGAGTCACAAACATACACACCTCTCCCCCGCCCCGCCCAGCAGACACCCACTAGATGTGGCACGCCTCCAGGCAGCCGCATGCCACACAGAAGGCAAAGCAAACAGAAGAAAAATTAAATTAAGTTTATTGACATATTGCTAATTAGACAGAACATGACAGCGTATCAAGATTTATAGCGCCCGATAAGCAACAGTCCCAATACAGGGAGCCTCGGACAGAGACCACAGACCTCAGTCCTCAGTTTTCAGACCACATACCCCCAGTACCCAGTACCCAGTTCCCATACCATTGCCCAAACCTCAACCCCAACCAAAGGCGGATCAATGAACGCATTCATTTTAATTGGAGACATGGAAAATATGCCAAACAAAGAAAATGAGAGAAAAACATAAGAAAATGCTCTGCTCTCTAGGAAAGACGACGCTCTAATTAAATGCACTTGAGAATGCCACAACAACAAAAACAACAACAAATGGGATGTGTGTATATGTGTGTGTTATGGTTCACTGGAATTTATGTGCTGCCCCTCAACTGTCTCGTAAATCTTACAAAAATCCAAAAATCATCGTCTGCGAAAAACTATGAAAAAAAGCGCATAAAAAATGTTCAGTTGTTGTCGAACATTTTTTGGATTTCAGTTGCTTTTTTTTATTGTTTGCTCCGGCAATATTTACCTTTTAATAATGCTCGGTGTCTAGTCGTCACCCCGCAATACCAGATATCCTACTACATACATAGGTACCCCCTAGGAACTAGGAGGGATTGTTGCATTGCTGCCACGCGATAACAACAAATTTTTTTGTTTCTTCTCTTTCGGTGTGCAGCACACACAAATTGCTGGCGTGTGTCATAAATTTCGAGAGCATAGAACTCCCTTGGAAAAGAAAAAAATGGATGGCAAAATAACTGAATACAACTGCTACTGAAAATGAAAAAATCTTTATTGTATCGACATTGCGACAGTTGAATGCTCTCCTCACTATAAAAGTACAAATTTTTATTTTCAAATTTGAATGAATTCCAATCAATCTAATTTAAATATAAAAAACTAATTTTTCTAGCTTTGATAGATTGCCTCACTCTATTTATATACGACTCAGTATTATCTTATCAAAGATTATTAAAGATTACAAAACTTTAGTTGTAATAGAAATAAATATTTAATTTAATATCCAAGAGCATGCAATTCACTAGAGAAGAAAAATTATCCAGTAAAATCCTGTAAAAGAGCAGTATATTAAAAATAATACAAATTTTAAAATACATTTTTAATTTATACTTAATAAACACTCAAATTTAGTTAACTATTCTCAATAGATTAGATTTTCTTTTGTTTGAATTGTTAAAACGAGTGAGTAAATTTACTTACCTTCAACATTTATAAAACCATTTTTATATTTTTAGACCCAGTACTTTAAAAAAGTACAAATGGGTCTATTACATTTGTGCAAATGTGCGTAACAGGCAGAAGGAGCCGTGGCAGACCCCATAAAGTATATATATTCTTGATCAGCATCAACAGCCGAGTCGATATAGCCATGTCCGTCTGTCTGTCTGTCTGTCTGTCTGTCCGTCTGTCTGTCTGTCCCTTTTTTGAGTAACTAGATCTCAGAGACTATAAGAGCTAGAGACACCAAATTTGGCATGTATGTACATCTATATCTTGCATTGAACGAGTTTGTTTTATATTTTTGCCACGCCCCCCTCCGCCCTCGCAAATCAAAATACAAAATTTTCAAGTCGAATTACAAGAGCACCTTTAATGCTAGCGCCTTGATTTTTGGTATGTATAATACTGACTATAGTTCCAACCTATCCAGCAAATTTCGTCCAAATCGGATGATAAACGCGGAAGTTATTGAACTAACAATGTTACGGGCAAAATCAATCTCTGAAGTGGCGCCATCTATGGAAATTTTTTGAAGCTGAAATAATCTGTAGTAGTCGCATAACACTCAAAAAGTACTGGGTCTCCTACTGTCGAGCTTGCTCCCCCGTAGCTTAATGCATTTTTATGCCTAAAATTAATTTTAATGTTTTGCTTCAAGGATTTCCATTACTTCATCTGCTTTTACATAATTTTATTGGTTACATCTACGAAAAAAATAAAGTTTATTTGCTTTATAATACTATAGTTTTTCAATACTTCACTTTATGGCATTTCTTTTAGCCAATATAACCTTATATAGCTTTGTTTACAATTTCAACGCTCAGTTACTGATTTGAAATACTTTTAATTCTTAAATTTTTCTACACACAGTTTATTTTAGTGAATATGCTCTTACCAAACGAACACTCGGGTCTATTTTTAGCATCACTGCTATTTTGTCAGCTATGTTCCCTAGACATCCCAAATGGTTCTAGCCTTTCAAGACCAACATAAAGCACGAATTGCTTGGAGTACTCACAAGGAGCTGTACTAATTATATAGACTGGCATCTCTTGGATTTGCTGTATACCGAGCCAATATATCCTGGTAATTAAATTAGCAAGTGCTGTCTGTCATATCGACAAAATTTGATGTACATTAGACCTGTTGTCAGCTAAACACTAAATTTTAAATTTTCTTAGATCTGTGCTGAAGTATATTTAATCATTCTTATATGACTTGTCTCATCAATGCTTCTTAGAATTTGTAAATGGATACATGCAACCAGTTAAGTTTTTAACTGCAAAACTACATTGTTTCATAATAGCTGATAGGTTTTCGGCATATTACCCCCATTATATGAGTTCAATCTATCCACTCTTACGACTAATCCAAGTTGATAACATGCTTAAAGTGCCACAATGTGGGCATAGGGCAAAACCTCGACACAAAAGCGTACACATTGTCATTTAATCGTTAAAACACGGCATCCATGGTCATTGTTTTGACATACGTATATAGTATATATGTATGACAACGTAAGTTTGGGTAGGTATGAAAATGTATTCATTATACATTTTTTTCGTTTTGTAGAATTGCCGAGTATTACGAGTATTTTGCTTCCACATTTCATTTACCTGCAATTCGTTTGCATTTGCTTTGTTAACTGCAAAATGACATAAAAAGCTGTAAAATTGTCAGTCGTAAACTAAAATATGCATTACAAGTGACATCTACATAGTCATTGGCATTACTTAATGCACTTTTCGTGTTGTCATCTAGAGTTTGACCCCTCCGTGGCCCTCAGACGTCCACAAACCGGTACCACAATTAAATCAAGAAATTATATTGATTTATTTCCCTTGGCTTGCTGTAAATTTTCTTAATGCCACATAAATATTTAACCATATACACACATTAATAAATAGGTGCCTGTTTATATATATTTATAATACATGTTTATAATACGCTTAGTTGTTATACTTACCATATTCCTTCAAGCATAATCGGAAACTTAAACTGATTTATGAACTTAACACTTTGTCTCTGTCCTTAACAATGAATTTGAACCAACAATAAATTATTATAAACAAAAAGCGGGAATGGGACAGACATCAACTTGTTGTTATTGTTGCTTATAAAGCGCTTTTTAGTGTCTTAATTTGTGTGTTGTTTATTGTTAAAGTCTCTACTGATTGAAGGGTTGATAAGAACCACAATAAAGAAAAAGAACTGATCTTTGTGCGAGTCTTATCTTATTTTTTCAATGTGTTGATTAATTTTTATTGATAACTGAAAAACATCATTGTATATTTGAATGTCTGAAACTATCTTATTTAGTTTAGTTTCCTCATATTTTATTAAAAATGTATTCTTTACAATGTGAGTAATCGAAAATATACAAGTTAATCGCTTTATTTATTATTACTGCTTCTTTAATATTTAATTATTCTGATCTTCTATTTTTTTGCCTGCTGTCTGTAGTTATTCTGAAATCTGGAAAGATGATGGTTTTACTAACATTTCTATGTAAACTATAGTTTCAGATGGACTAAATTCTTAAATCAAAATAATCTCTTAATTATTTGAATAACTATTTTGATTTCTCAAGCCTTCAAGTTTTTTCCCAAATCCTTTTCAATACCTCGAATTAATTCGTATTCCACAACTTAAAGTTGAACGAACATATCCTTTTTCAGAGCATAGCTAAAATGTTCGGAATTAAGACGCCGACTGCATCAATCAATTTGCAATTAACCCCTTGTGGGTTTTCATAGCAAATGCATCGATTGACAACTTCATAAGTCTGACATAGAAAGGGGCAGGCAAAGGGGCGAGAGTAGGCGTGGCAAAGGAAGGGCACTCCAAATTTGGATGCAAAGAATCGACAAGTTGCACACACTAAACTTGACAGCAAAATTGGCATATGCGTTGAAAAATTTCCGGCTCGCAGGATATGCGGAGCAGCAAAGGCAGCTAGGACAACTAATAAAGGGGCAGTTCCTGTGTATATGAATGTGTATGGCATGTGTGTGCCAAATGTGCGTGTGTGCGTTTTGTAATCCTGCCAAAGTTGACACATTTTGCAACGTCAAACGGAAATTGGCTGCAGTCGGCGTTGGTTTCTTTATAGGATTTGCATGGTTTACATTTTGCCCCGGAATATTTGCCATTCGCATGAGCAGCAGCCAAAAGGTGCCTACATCCTACCCTCGCATCCTGTTTCGTCCAGTAAGCCTGTCGATGTCCTAATTGGCTTGACTTCAGAATGGGTGCTAATTGAAAATGATTTGCATTTAGCTGTTAAATCGGCTTCGCATCGGTTCTCATTCCAAGGTGTATGTTAACAGATTTACTCTATAAGCTAGGTTTTTAAGTATGAAGGATTAAAGTCAAAAAGGCGGATCATCGAGATGTTCAAAAGATTACAAAAGTCAACTGAATTGAGAGGAATCTGTAGAATTGACTGAAAAGATGATGTCACAAAACGACAACCATTCATACAACTGATCAGTTGATCATTGACAGCTGGAAGAAAAGGTTATAGAAATGTTAAACAGAACATAGAGAACACGTTGATCTGACACAAGGTAGTCAAGTAGTATTATAGACAATAAAAGAAACATGTCAAGCTAAACTTCATTTTCCATACCTTTATAAAAATTTGTTGGATTGAAATAAATAACTACTGCATCCTGTGTACATGTTCATAATAAAATTACTATTTCCTACAAATAAACTAAACTGAGCCTTAAATAATGTTAAAAACTAAAGATATTTATTTTTCATTTAAATTTCAGCTCAATCTGATATCTGCCAATTTAAATCGTTTCTTTTCACAGCTTATGTTATAAATTAGTTTCTTTGACTTTTCAAATAAAACTATAATTGATCCAACTTTTTGCAATATTTAGTCCAAATAATATTAGTTAAAGATAATTTTCGTTTAACGTTGTTTCAATGTCGTTTTAGTTTTTCTAGGAATCAATGACCCATAAAAAGGAAACTTTAAATGATTCAAAATCTTGTTACTTTAAAAAAGTTGAAATAGTTGAATCTAAATTTTTTTTCCATTGTGATTATTATCTCTGTCCCCTTCGAAAAGCTTATTTAGCAAAGGGTTCATACAACCTGAGGACTTTCGAGGCTTTCGGTTGTTGCATCATTAGCATTTGCTGCCACACTCTGTAGAGGCAGCAAGTCAATCCCAGCTGTGCTCTGATTTCCTCCACTTTTCCTCCAGATTTCAGTGAGTGGGTGAGTTTGGTTGGGTGCTTCGGTGGTTGAGGTGGAACACCAGTTACAGCCCCCAACCCCCTGCGTGTGGTATCGAACCCAACCCTCGGGTCGCAACCATGGTAATCATTTATCAAACAACAAGCGTTAAATTCAATATTTTTTTTAAGACGTCGCCACTGAGTTGATGTGAAAAATTAATTAAATTATGAAATTTTATACCCTAAAGCAAATATTTAATTTAATAACATTATTATGCAGCTCGGGTGGTAAGTGGGCGTTGCTGTTGCGATGGGCGTGGACACACGCACCAGCACGCGACCGTGCAGGATGAGGAGCAGAAAAGGATGAAGAAATGGAGGCCAAAGAAATATGCAACGCCAAAAAAAAAATGAATATATATATATATTTATATACACGAATCCCTCAGGTTGCAGCCCAGGATAATAAAGCACGCGCGTGTCCTGTGAAATGGGAAGCAGGAAAAATATATATTCCTTGGCCGCCTGCCCGGCTAATTGCCAAAAATCATTTTTCAAGCGTGCAGCTCTACTTCAATTTTATTTTTAATATTTTTTCCTCTTTTCTCTTTCATTCAAAAATATTTTACAGGCAGTTTCAGTTGCCAGGGAGACGAACGCGTGGCTCCGGCTGAATCTCTCCGGCTGGTTCCGGGTACCGTAAATTCGCTTAATCAAAAAATAAACAAACTTAATAAGAAGCGTGCGTGGCTCCGTGTTGCCCTCTTGTTCCCTTGCCCCTTTGGATATGCGTCTACCTCTGCATCGCTGTGGTCGCTTTGATGCAGTGACGCCACGCCCCATTCCGCCCCCTTTTGTACCATTGGATGTGGGTTCTTTTCGAACTGCAGCAACCTCTTGCTTGGTCTGGAAAGAGTTGGACCTCTTGTGGCCTCTGTTGCATGCGAAATGCCAAAAATTCAACAACAATGGAAACAACAAAGCGGCAACCAGTTTGCCCTTTTGGCCCCAACTGTACTTTCCACCCCCATGCATGCAAAGGTCTATAAGACTGTACAAAACAATATGGGGGCTCTGCTTTAACGATCGTCAAGGGTAAACTTTGAGTAAGTTACAACTGAAGCATATAAACGAATTTCCCAGAGCTGCCTTTACTGTTCTTACCTGATGTGTAAACTTTGGACATATGAATTTATTTTCTTACAATAATTAACATATATATTTAATATTTTCACTACCAATCTTACATTTCTGTATTTGGTTGTATCGTCAAAATGTTGATCAAATATAGTAAAAATCGGAATATTTTATCGTCTTGCTGCCAAATACAACCAATCTTTCTTACTCCTATTGTGCTCTTTATGTATAGTAGATTTTCATATGTCTCGTTTATCTTTTTTCTTAAAAAGAGGTACTAAGTAGTTATCTTTTTATTAAAAGCACTTTCTTTCTTTTTCACTGTTTTAAATCGCAGTCTCCTTTATTTCCAGCCTTTCTCATCTTCCTTTGTTATATTCCTTGCTTTCTCCCATTTAGGCGTTGGCAGTGCAACTTTTTAAAGTGCCGATCCCTGCACTTTTTCCAATAATTCTAGACAATAAATCAAAACTACAGTCCCGCCTGGGTATCCTTATGTCCATATACCCATTCAAAAACCAATACTTTACTAATTGCTAGGCTTAATAGGCATTAAAAGCAATGCCCAGCAGCGGGCCCATGTCCAGGGCCGAACAAAGCCCAGCTGGGCAGCACTTCAGGGAGTAGGGGGATAACTGTGGGTAGAGTGCAAGACGGGAGGGAGGTAGTGCACACGCACAGGATAATAAGCGCACGCCAGGATGCTTTTGTACAGAGCTCGAGCAAATAAAATTAGAAATTTTACGTTTTGAAAAGCGGCGCTGAATGGGAAACAGGCCTCACTCTGCGCTTTAAATATGAATGCAAAACGGATAGTGCCAGCCCAGTGCCAGGGGGAGTGGGAAGGGATGGATGCGGGGGACAGGGGGTGAATGGTGGGTGGGATGGATGATGTTGTTGGTGGTGCTAGAGGATGAAATGTGAGTCACGGCAAATTGCATAGAATGTGTAAAAGTTGCAACTGCAGCTGATGCCTGTCCCGTATTGTGCTTAGTCCCAGTTCCATTTTCACTTACCCCTCCACCCCTCCACCACCTTTCCTTTCTACATCTCATTCCTTCTCTGATGGCCAAACAATTCCATGAAATTAGCTGAAAAGTTCTTCGCTTGGGCCTCGAAAAGAGGAAGCCATTTTTAGGCTCAAGCCGCGAGCGTTGAATGAGCACAAATTGTACAACAGATGAGAATGATGAAAAGACGAAATTGAAATAGGAATAAAAAAGTAAAGAAGAAGCAGAAGAAATACAAAACGAGAGAGAAGAAGAAGCAGCCAAGAATTAAAGAATCAGCACGTAAAATGTAAAGCTTTCAATTCTATGCCAATTTTAATTGAGTGCAAACGGGAAGCGCAATGGAAGTTAATAAGCTGAAAAGTGGACTTAAAGTCGAAGAGGGCATGAAATGAGGGACTTACTAGACTGAGGGTATAAAGAGCTGAGAAGCTGCTGAAAAGTGGACAGTTTAGAACAATTGTCAGCAATTAAAAAGGTGTGCAACTAGCAAAGGAAAAAGTTAAAAGAAGGCAGCGAGATTTGAGAAGTGAAATAAATTCATGTAAGTCTTCTTAAATAAGATAATTGTTTAAATGGAATTCGTATTTATTACTATGTTTATTCATTTATTGCTATTCACAATATTATAAAATAATATTAATAGTATATCAGTAGAAAATTTAGTTACCAGTATTAAAAATAAACAATTTAAGGATTTAATTTGCATCTTATACCTATAATATTAATCAAATACTTATTATAACAATAAAATATATCATTCAGTCGGGAGATCCCGACAGTAGAATACCCTGAGGTAGCAGGGAACGCCACTCAAATTTTATATTAATTATATTTATGTTTCGTATTTGTATTTAAAAGTCTAAGCAACAATGAGCACGTTATTTTCAAAATAACTAAATAAAAACATAAAAAAAAACAATTCTAAATGTATAACAAAAAAATTTAAAAAAAAATTCAAGAATTTAAGCATGCTTTTACTGGGATTCGAACCCAGGTCCGCGGTTTGACTACGTGACGGCAACTCTATAACTTGATAACATGAAAGAGAGAAAGAGAGAGGGCGAAAACTCACAACAACAACAGCAACAAGACATTAAATTAAAGAATTAAATAATTGCCGATATCTTCCGTGTTTATTATCCGATCTTGATCAAATTTTCACAATGCATCCTTATGAACTCAAGTATTGTTCCTGCCGAAGCTCATGTCTCTAGCTTAATAATTACCAAAATGGGCGAAGGGGGTGTGGCATCCAAAATTTGAAATAAACTTGATCTGCGTGCAAGCATAAGAAGTCTTCATACCAAATTTGGTGCTTCTAGGTCTTACCATCTCTGAGATCTCGTTGTTCACACGGACAGACGGACCGACGGACAGACGGACAGACGGACATGGCTATATCGACTCAGCTTGTCGCCCTGATCAAGAATATATATACTTTATGGGGTCTGCCACGCCTCCTTCTGCCTGTTACATACTTTTTTTTTTGAACAAACTTAATATACCCCCTCAGGGTATAAAAATTCGAAATTAAATCTATACATGTCAAATTATCAGATTCAGTTTCGATTTTAAGATTAGTTCTTCAATTGAAGATTCTAAGAAAAAACGAATTGTAAAGCAAAGTTAATTTAATTTCGAAACAAAAGAAAATGAAAACTATTTCCTCGCAGTCAATTGAAAATCAAGTGCAAAACGTGAAAGCAGCCTGAAAATCTATTGAAACACCGCGGGTCACGCGATTTAAAAATGTCGCAATCGCGCAAAATTGAAATTGAAATGCAAATCTTAAAAAAAGAACAGTTCGTTTTCATTTTCTTTGTTAGCTATCATTGGAAGGAGGGAGTGGGTATCTGGTTGGGTGTTATCCCAATCAATATGCCAGTCACGTCTGGCGATTTGTAATCGAAACGAATCTTATGGTCATGACAGAAGTTTTGAAGTATGCATCGCCGAGAATCGTCTTAGAAATAAGCAAGTTGCAGTTGACAGACAGATGCAACAGTGTTGAAAGATTTAAGTGTGATCCAGATGGGAATTCTAGGTTATCCGACTGCATAAAAAGTGACTCATGATTAAAGAAAATGTCAATTTCAACATAAGAATTCTAGAAGCTATAAAAGAAGGTAAAGGATTTCAAAGTCTAAGCCTCAAGGAAACAAAGTCTTCACTTAAGAATGCATACAATTAATTAAACGCTCGTAGATTTATTTATTTTACTTGCATTATTTAAGCAAAGTGTTTGAATATTAAACTAAATATTTCCAGTATATAAATATAAGATAGGCATCATACTATTTATAAGATTATTCTTTTGTGTTAACATTACTAGAATGTTTGTCAGAAAAGATCTACAAAACCTCATGATCGATGATTAAAACTAACTGCTGAATGCACTCAAGAAATTTAATTATTACTTACTCTTACACAAAGTAAAGTACTCTTTATCAATCATGCGGATTTAAAAACTATTTAATAAATATATTTTACCAATTTTTCTTACTATTATTTTTCTGTTATTCAATGTCTTTTTTTAACAACCGTTCGTTATTTAAATTAGATTCCCCACCTAATTTCAATGCGCTGAAAAGTTTATGCAATGATTTCTAATTATGACTTTTTATTGCAATCGTTACATTCGCTTAGAAAGTTCAAGTTTTCAATTAGATGGCGTGCTTTACTTTCAATATTTCCCCTCTACACTTTTTGTTCTATCTTGAGCAATGCGCATTGAATTCTCGTTTCGATAACAATTAAAAGTTTCACATTTGAGAAATTAATTTTAAACAATTACAGAGCAGAAAACTAAACGAGAAAGAGAGGAGAGAGAGAGAGAGAGAGAAAGAGAGATAGAAGGTTCTATGAGGGAAGTGGTTGCTTCTGCATTTGCTGTCATTGATGCGACTTGCAACTTGCAACTTGGCTACATGGCAAAAATTGGCAAGCTGTAAAAGTTACTGACTCCCCCTGCCTGAGCTTGCCTTTGGCCAGGACTCAGCTATGCATCCTTTTCCCTTTTGTGTGTCAAGTTTCATGGCGTTGACCCAATTTGCTGCCTGACTTTTCATTTTCATTCGCTGCAATAACTCTCTGCTATTGAGGGTTGGGTCCATATAGCTGGCGACCATAAAGCGACAGTGATGCCATCGATGGCTCTGGTTGCAGCTTCCCAGATGCCAGTTCCCAGTTGCCAGTTTCCTGTTGAAAACATGAGTATGAAATTGTCCCCCTTATGGATGCTGATGTGGCACGTTTATGAGCGCTGAAACACTGAAAAATCAGCGTTTTCTCTCGTTTCAAAATCAAATCAATTATCGCCAAAATCAATTACGCCACTGACAGAGACAGAAAGAGTGTGTGCAAAGAGAGAGAGACAGAGACAGAGAGAGAGAGAGAGGGAGAAATTGTGACAGATAGAGAAAGAGAGAAAGAGTAAGAGAGAAAGGCTTGAGGGAAGCACTGCAATCTGACAGCTTTTCTTCGAGGCTTGCTGCCAATTTCGTTTTACACTTTTTAGCAGTATCAGGCCAAGAGGAAAGTGAGGCAGGTGGACAATTCTGAAGGCTTCTCCCCAACGGCGCTAGGAACATGAGAAATGCATCCATCACGTGACTTGTTATGTCTGACATTTGATTTTTGCATGTGGCATGAGGTAAAATGGAGCCAGAACCAGTCTTAGCACAGTGGGCGAAACAGCTGTTCTAGCGCTACAAAAAAATATGTGATTATTTTATTATATAAATAATATATATATGGTAATGAACAATTCTTAAAAAACGTATTAAAAGTTATCACTTTTTAGTAAGGCGATAAAAAATCCATGCTTCTTATGAACTAAATTTAATTTGGTGTGCGGAATCGAAATATTTATTTATTTTCTCTAAACAAAAATAAAAACAATTGTTTCTTTAAAAAAAAAATGTGAAAATAAATGTATGGCTGGATTAATGTTCGAGAAAAAATATTAAGTTTAAGAAAACATTATTATTTCTGAACTTAAGATTCAATAGATCAGCCATTTCTCCCATTGTGCCTAGTCAGCCTGAAGGGGGGAATTGTCTGGCGGGGTGGGAGATGCATGACTTTAGCCGCAAATCACCCAAACGAGCGTGTCCAAAATGTCCTGAAGTGGTTACTCGATGTTGTTGCTCTTGTTGTTGTTGCTGCTGTTGTTGTTGCTGCTGTTGTGCATGATTTGCAACAAACCAACAACTGCAGCAACACTATTGAGGATCAAAGAAAAGCAGCAACTTGTCCAACTACGAGTACTTCTGCGAGGGTTACTCTTATGCCCCATTCTGTGTGCAATTGAGCCCGGGTGTTGACTGTAAGGCTGTAAGGCTGAGGGGGCTTAAGGCGTGGGTGGCATGCACCAGTAACAGCACCAGTACCAGCCCCAGCAGCAGTTGCTTGTTGCCTTTCGATAGCTTGCAACTGTTTTGCGGCATTTGGTTTTCGTTTTGTGCTTCAATTTGGGCCAACATGCAAAAGTTTCCCTTCAGCCATTAGTAATTCATGTGCCAGTCAAAAAGAGGCTTCTATTATTAATCCAAGTGAAGTGAATCGAATGAATTTAAGGCACCTTTTTAAATGCTTCAAAACTGCTTAAAAACTTTATTACAATTTAATTTGAGAGCTGAAATTATACAAAATTTTAAGAAATGTAAAATATTTCAATAAGATAATTCAAAAAGACTGTAAAAAACTGCACTTAGAATTAAAATTGATAGAAATATTTTCATTAAACAATATTCTTTTGAATTGAAATTTATTCTATTATACCCAATCATACAAACACTATTAAGATCCTTTATTTATGATGGTACTATAAGTTGATTATTACTATTTAAACTGATCTGCACTTGTTCAACCCAAAGAACCTTCATAAAAATATTCAAATATTTACGCAACGTTTTAAACTTAAGTATATAAATTGTTTACAGTTTTAGCTGCATATACGATCTAGATTCTAGAAGGTCTGGGACCACATCAGTATGCAGTGCTTTAAGATGTTGACCAAACCCTATCGTATATCAACAGCTGCCACAAATCGAAGCAGATGCCATCGTAAAAAACTGCCAAACACAAACAAAAGATCAATGGAACTGCCTTTTGTTGTTATTTTTATTTGTTGCTGTTGTTGCTGCTGCGCCTTAATTAAAAATCAAAACAGAATTTGTTAGGGCTATGCCATAAAAATGAGTATCTCTTGAAATGCAGCCAAAGAGTTGTAGCTACTTGGAACATGAAACAGTTTTATGGCCCAATGCATTCTGGATATGTCCGAGTTCTTTGGGCATTCAACAAAATTTATTGGCTCATTAGGTATATTATAGTTGTGGCCATGTTAACAACTTGGCATTTTAATGGCAACTTTACCAACTTTGCCAGCTAAACTCAAACCTAAACAACCAGAGGGAATCTTCTTTCCAGCTTTTCTCATATTTGCCCAAATTGCACTTTCACTTAACCCAAATTTGGCAAGAGCATCGAGTTCTTAAACAATGCACAAAAAAAGTGAGTACGAAACTGAAAACTTTCAACTTCCACAAGTTAACAAACAAATGAAGTAAATTTTGCATTTTCGCGTCTTCTTGCTGACCTTATCTGTGGCAAGTTCGAGGGTTTAACTAATTCTTCTTTAAGTTGGCAAATGGATAGAAGAAAGAATATTTCAAATTTACTTTTCTGAGCTCCACTTTATCAGTTTATCTGATTAAAATACAAAAATTGTTCATATACTATAAATATTTCAAACAATTTCAAATTTAATTTTTTATTCAAACTGAGCAATGATAATTTTTTAATTTGATCAGTATTTGAATTTTGAATTATAGAGTATTTGATATTCATTGTTCTGTTTTGGTTAGTTTGTGTACTTTTTTTATTTTGCTTTTCGACTTGGTTGTTCATTAAAAGTTGATCCTGTGCCGTTTTCAATTAAGCCACAGAGCCTGAAGCAAAGCAATGCATTGATTTCATTTGGTCTGGCCTAATTGCAAATTAGCTCACTGGCAAGTGCACTCTTTTTGTCCACGCCCACTGGCCACTGGCCACTGCCCACAACGTATCCAACCCCCCCCTTTAGAGATGCGTTGAGTATTTTGACAGTCAGCGGAAATCACTTGCCAAGCAATTAGAAACTGTCAAAAAGAAGGAACAAGAAAAGAAACTTAACCCCCAGCAATGGGAACAACGAAATAACAACAAATTTCTGTGTCAATTTGGTTGACGTCAATGTCAAGCGGATTTCGGGTAAATCGACAGTTCACCGAAAGGGGAACTTACAGTGGAGTGAAGGGAAAGGTGGGTAGTGATTTAGCCCAATGCCTCATTTGAATGTAACAAGAGTTTTGGTTACACGAGGAGGGATTGCACCCATGTCACTTGACAGCTTAGTGCATAATTAAATAACAGTTCAAGCAACAACAACATTTACATGCAACACACACAAACACATGTACTCACACACACACACACCTACCTGTTGTTGTTGTCATTTTGACATTTGTCGCATTTGATTGAAATTTTAAATGCCACATTGAGGCAACTGGCAAATGCAACCGAAATGTGTTTTAAATCGATTTGATTCTCTTGTTTTTGCTGTCAGACCAAAAGTATCGAATTACAAACGAGTTGAGAGTTAAATTCTCAACTGAAATACAATATGATGCTACTATAATCTAAGCAAGATATTTAAAAATAAGACTGTCCTTCAAGTACATGCTTTCTTAGCCGAATTCTAGATAAGCTTTTACCAAACGATGGTATCTCAAGAAAGAAGAACTGAATAGCAAAGTGATCTACATTACAAATGGTAATAAACCATTAAATAATTACTAATGTGGCCTACGTCAACCAACAGAATGATAACTGACACTTGACAAGAAGAAGACGTAGAGAGATTCTATTGCCATTTACTAGACTACTTGACCTGATGCCTGTCCGTCACAATGTCATAATCTGCGACATATGCCACGCACAAGTAAAAAGAAGGAAAAATAGAAAAACCAAAAGAGAGCAATAAATATAAAAAGCAGCTAAAATTGCTTGGCCACAAATAACAAATGAAAACGGAAGCTGACAATTGACGGCTAACGCACAATGAAACAAAAAAAAGGAAAGCCGAGAAAAGTCAGACCCTAAGAAATAAGAAAGGACAACGCCTGGAAAACTGACAGACAGACAATGCACGACTGACTCGAAATGTTTTCTGTTGCCTGTTGATGGCGCCTCAAGGCAACAGCTCGTCCTGAAAAGAACTGAAAGTCAATTACATAATTACTTCAATGCAATTTCCCAAGAAAAACTCCGTCAAGTCTACCTGAAACCGCTGCCGCTTCTTGTTCAAGTCCTCGTCCTTTGTCTTAGACACACACATGTGACTTCTGACCCATTCCCATTCCCAATGCCATGTGTGTGGGCCCTAAATCGAGGGTACCTCTGGTCTATTGGACTACCTTCAGTAGTCGACTCAGTGGCCGCACCTTAACCGCAATTCTCTGTCAGTTAATGATGCCTAATGTGACCTTTTCGGGGTTGTCTTCTCTCAATGGGAAAATTTATGCGGCCCAAAAGCATCAGAAATTTGTCTCTCGACATAAATGAAGGCCCAGGTTGGGTTTTCAATGGCCATTTTATAGTTTTAACGGCGCCTTTGTAGATTGCTCCTAGCATGGGATGAGAGCACAGGTGTCGTTTGACTTTAAAAAGCGCAACTTATTTATTATTATTCCCACACAGAGTCTGCACTATAAAGCATTTGGTTTGTCTCACCTCAGATATGTATGTTGGGTTGTATTTAATATTTAATAAATATGATATTTTATATGATAAATATCTATTTACAATTAATTTTGGTCTATTTTAAGAACTAGAGTTCTATTAATTTTTCTGTCTTATCACATTTTCTATTTAATTATAAGACTCCTCAGAAACAAATTCATCTTAGGGTCTCATGAATTTTGTCAAAGCTGAACTGATACCTAACTAATTACAAATTAATTAAGGATTATGAGTTGCATACCATAGAAGTTTAACATTCCTTGCTATTTTAAACTATTTCTAAAACTAGATCATTTCATTTAAATTTGTCTTAATAAAATAATTGTAAATAATTCCACACAATTATTTATTTAGATTATTAAAGGCTTCATAGTGTCTATGCAACACGGTCCTGAAATAGAATTATATATAAAATAGTTGAAGCTACTTATAAAAATATGTAAGCTTAATTTTTCAATGTTTTTTTTTACTTTACTTTACTTTAAATAGTATTATGTATTTATAGTAAGTTCATTTGTTAAAAGAGCAGTTATAATTCGGTTTGGACCCCGTTCGCCTAGAGTTTTTTAATTTGGATAAATTTTTATGGCCATTTTTTATGTTCGTTTTGTTTGGCCACAAAACTTTCAACTTTTAGCGCCACAAGTTGTCACCATTTGGTTTTTGGAAAAGTCATAAAATCATTTAAATAAACAAACCATGGTGCATCCCAGACTTGGGTGGGAGCTGACCGGATGGAAGACTGAGGTTAAGCGCCAGGATTTCGCGACCCTTTTGCGTCTCTCCCGATTTTGTATTTATTTACGGCTTTTGTATTACAGACTACGCCCAGTTGCTGGGAAAGTGGTCACTGTGACATTGGTTGCAGTTGCAGTTGCAGCTGCAGCTGCAACTACGTGCAGCAACATATAAAATTTGCATTAAAATTACTTTGATTACAAATTGGTTGTCGCGTCCAGCCGACAATACGAGATCCCGGGCAGCAAAAAACACAACGCATAAGTCCTGCGGGTTTTTTTGGTATTTACCCTTTTTTTTGGCCAAATATTTTTTGTGCAGTTGTTGCAGGATTTCGATGGACAGCATATTAAATAACGGAAGCTATTTATGCGTAAAGTATTGTATTTTTAAGGATTATTGATTTTATTTGGCCAACACTTTTTGCGCCGCAGATTTGAGAAGTTTTTCATTTCGGTTCAGATTTTATGACTAAAGCAGCTTTCATCAAAATGCTAACAAAACAATATTAAATACAGCGTTTTATTATGTAAAATGGACTCTATAAGATTAAATCTCGTACATAAAACTATATGAAGCTTATGTTAAATATGTTAAGGTTGATCGGGATATACAAAGAACCCATTATATTATAAAACACTGATCTGATTATGACCTGTTAATAACTGATTGGTTTTAGTTTTTCATTACACAAAATTTATATGGTAAAAATATCAAACGTTTTGAATTTTACAATTTTATACAAAATAGCTGAGAATATTTCAGGAAGACGGCTTGCCAAGTTTTAATTGAAAGGGTGTCAAATGTGGAAGCAAAATATATAACAAATTTGAAGAACAATAAGCTAGCTAAGAAACAATTGGCATGTTCGGTAAAACGAGCCACTAATTATATCACCTTTATATATAATGCTGTTTATAGTATTAAGTACTTGGTCCCGCTCGAATCGAAAGATTTTTCAACAATTCTAATATTTTTATTTCCATATAAAATAGGGAAATAGGTTGTGTCTAAAATTAAAACAAGTTCTTCTATTGCATTCGATTGGAATTGCCACAACCAATAAAATGAATTTAGACCAAGCCGAATTAGCCAACTGCATGAAATTTTCGATGCATAATTCATTTGCTAACAAATTGAATGGAATGTTTATGCGTATTCGCAGCATTTCAATTTACGCAGCAACATATTTGAATTACCTCAATTCCCTAACTCCGTATCCCTACTCTCATAAATTGTTCTGCAAAACAAATGAAAGCCCGAAAATCGAAAACCATTGGAAGCAATGCAAAAATGCAATACTCAGAGTCGAGAAGGCTATGGCCATAATTCAACACAGAGCACATGAAAGTAATACGAAATTGTACAATTCATGCTCAACCATGTCCTGAAAACAACAACAACAACAACTAAATGATCTTTTGACGAATAAAAAATAAGAGGAGAAAAGTACATTTTGGACAGACAAACCGCAGCAAACAATTTTCCCACGCAACCTTGATGAATATAATCGAAATTGAATTTGAACGAAGTACGCGAAAAAGTTCCAAAACGTAAAATAAAACAGGGAACTGGACACGCAATGCAGTTTCCCATCGTTAAAATACTGAACCCAAAAGTAATTGCAATTGCACGGGACACGTGCGGGGTGCAAATTGATAGATAAGAAAGGAAGGGGGTGATAGAGATAGAGAGAGAGAGAGAGAGAGTGTGTGTGTAATAGAAAGAGTGAGAAAGAGAGAGGTAGAGCAATCTTGTACTGATTGAGACATATCAGTTGCCAGTGCCACTTGAGGTTGAGGTTGTAGGGTAGGTTACGCACATCACATGCATCACGAACTGCCCTGGACAGGAATGGGAATGGGACTGGGACTGTGACTGGGAATGGGAATGGATTTGAGATGGGCCAAGGGGACACGGTAAGTGGCACGGGGATCGTATCCCCTGCGGCTTTATGAATTATGCTTCGACTACTGCGTAAAATGTTTTCATTTGACAATGCCCATGACGCGGCAAGTTTCAATAGTTTTGTTTTTTATTTTCACCGAGCATTCCTGTATTTTTTTTTACTTTTCATTTTTAGCATTGTCAAGCACTTGAAAAGGTATTCAATGGAAACGGAGAATTCAGGATCTGTTCTGTTGTTCCACATTTAATTAAACAAACTGCCAACAGCGACACATTACTGGGAACATTCTTTGTGTAAACTGCTTGGATAGGTAGATATAGAACTGGTTTTTAGGGGTTACAAACAGGATTGAGATGAGATTCATATGCATGAGATGATCCCAAAGAGGCACATTATGCAATAAAGTAAATTAAAATAAAGGTAAATATTTATAAAGCATTTACATGAACAAAATTCTAGGTCGATCAATGACGGGGACGGCACGGAAGATTCGACTTAAGTAGATAAGGAAGTCGTAGTAATGAATATGATTTCACTAAGAAATTTATAATTAAAAGCATCGAACACAAATTGAAATATATCTATAAAAATATGAAATACTTAACTGAATTAAAAATACATATCTTAAACCTTTAAGTACATACATTCATATTTAAATTGATAATAACGATAACAATTTGACCAAACAATTGAATCACAAGTTTCGTTTATATTTCATAAAATATTTGCTAATGACTATAGAATTCTATCAAGTAAAACTATTTGGGGTCTTACATAGAACAGATTGAAAATATTGCTTTTCAACTCTCCCAACATTATTTGCCTTTTTCTGGTAGTATTGATAAATGAAAAATTGTGTAAAAAGTGTATAGCGAATATTAATTAAAAAATATTTTAACGGGTCAGCTTTTAAAAACGTTACAAAAAGTGTATTGGACAAACGCTGCAAGAAACTATTTTGCAATATATATATAGCATATTAATTAAAAAATATTTTGCGCATTTCATCAAGTTGTCTGAAAATGTAAATGGAAATATTAAAAGAAGTTCAAGTCCCCGACACTTCATTGGCGTTTTGCTCTACAATTGGCATTTCCAAACTGAAAGATACAAAACAATTGCGCAGATTTCTGAGATACTTTCCAACGGATAAAAAAAACCAAAACAAAAACAAAACAAAAGTACCTAAAGCAAATGGGATGGAGGGAGGGTATTTGCATGCCTTTTCCGTTTGCTATTTCAATTGAAATTTGCTTATTGCAAAATGTTATTTTGTTTTCAGTGCGCTCTCGTTGGGTAGTTTGAAGAATTTACAGCGTTGTCTTCTTTTTGGAAACGTGTGTGAGAAATATAAACCTAGACTACAACATTGCAACGTGCAAAAGTATTTTGAGAATTTCTGTAATAAAGTTAGCCAAGTATTCAGCCAACGAGTCAGAAAGCGCCAACTTTGGTTTTCACCAGTTGGCCAAAAAACATTCAAGTGCTATTAGCAATAGGTTCATATGAGTCTAGTGTATGTTCCACTGAGCCTCTTGATTATTACGTGAATAAAATATTTATTAAACGGAAAATTTAGGGAACTCACTGGTATTTAAATATCATTTAATTCAGTGTAAGTCCCTTTCTTAAGAAGAAAAATAAAATTTTTTAAAATATATTATGATTTATATAACGTAATCAGCAAACGAGTTGTAATCACGGTTTGCTAATACACTATTCTAAGTACACAATTGCATTATTATTAAATTAATTACAATATTCAAAAATAGTTTATGTATAGCATTACTTTCAATTGAATATAATCGACTTTGTTATCACTTGCACGTAAAACTTGATAAGCTCATAGTCACAGTTTAGAACTAACTAATATCTACTAACAATTTTACTCCACCTAATTCCCATTCATAAAAGTAACTGACAGCTGGAACAATTACCTTTTTATAAAATGTATGGTGAAATAGCAATACTTTAATTTAATCGACTTCGTTATAAGGTTAAACCAGGTACCATAACAGTTCTGTTTTTAAAATTAGAACTTAATAGTTATCTTTTGATTTTTGTTCAAATACTCCATAAATGAAAATTATTTGAATTTGCTTTTATTTGTCATACAACAACTATTTAACGTGAAATTTACGGTTGTTTATTCAAATTAAGATATACATTTTATTTGTAGTTTTGCAACAAATAGGTAAAGCTTAGTCTTTAGTGCGAGCGTTTTTCCACAAGTTCTTCTAAAAAAAATCATCAATAAAAGTCTGACTTAGATTTAAAAAGGTATTTTTTAATTTCAGGTATTGATTATTATTTAAAATGTTATTAATGACTGGAATATGTTCTTAAAGTCCCAATATACAGAATTGAAACTAAATTTATTTTTAACAAGAACTCGTTAAAAACCAGAAGTCATATAATGTATTATAGAAAATATTATATTCTGCATCAGATTACTTTAATTTATGAGTTGAGTTGACTCGATAAAAATGCAGATGTTTTATTATTAAATTAATTTGTTATTTACAACGATTTGTTATATATATTGAGCATAACTTTCACATTAGTTTAATTGGCTTATTTTCACTACGCTTTTAAACTTAATGCTTTTTTACTTTCTTAACATTTTTTGGCTTACATCTTAGTTTTCTGCTTAGTCGACAGAAAATTAACTTGCTTATATATAGAAATGCAAACAAAAAACTAGCTAACATGGCATAAACATCCAAGTTATTGGCTGCTATGAAGTTCATGTGAACCAGGGGACTTTGCAGATGAGGAGCTCCATGATGACGCAATATATACTCCGTCCAGTAGAGAACACTCTGTCGAGCGGTCATTGGTCGATCTCGGTAGAGGGAGGAGAATGTCTTAACTTTCTGTGAGTACTGGGGATTATTCAAGACCTCGACAAGACTCTCTTGGAAGGGCTGCTCTTCAAGGGTTAGCAGACTCAAACTGAGACCAAATCCTTCCTGCACCATTTTTGCAGCGTTGCTGGGTTGATCACCAAAGATGGGAAGTGCCAGCATTGGCTTTCCATGATACTGGGACTCTGTGATGCCTCCTTTTCCGGCATGAGTTATGAACAGCTTGACTTTAGGATGAGCCAGAATATCATCCTGTGGCAACCATTTGGAGTAGAGTATATTTGCAGACTTTCCAGGAGTATTGTCAAGGTCTTCCCACTTCCAAATAACTCTCTGCTTCAGTTTCGACAACACATTGAACATTTTATGAACTGTGTCTGGTTTTATATGCGTGCCTTTAACATTAGATCCTAGGGACAGTAGAATAGCACCATCTGTAGCTTTGCTTAAGAAATCATCTATTGATTTTGGCAAAGGTTCAGGGGTGTCCTTAACTTGTATTCCTCCCACCTCAATGACGGCCGGAACAATGGGTCTGATAGGACCTTCGCTGAGGGCATGTGAGCTAAAGAATCCTAAAGATACGTTCTTGGTCAGATCATTATATTTGGGCATATTTGGATAGTCTCCAAATATTTCTCTGAAAAGAAAGAAAATTGTAAGTACTTTAATTTAATATTGAGGAAAACAACTTACTTGTATGCATTGGCATTATTGTGTTCCAGAATAGAAAAGAAGATATTCATTGCCGTAATTGAAAATAAGTTCTTAATTCTTTGCAAGAAGTTCATTGAACGACCTTTCTCGACTGATCCATTCATTATAGGCACATAGGAGTACGCATTGGGAATTCCAAAAATGCTATTAAATATTTCATTCGGTGGCATTGAAGCTACCATCACGATGGGAACTTTCAGTTTGTGTGCAATGCCAAGTTGATAATTGTTCAAGAAGTAACCCATCAGAACCAGATCAAATTTATGATCCGGATTCTCGTATAGATTCCTGGCTCTTTGGTCCTTAATCACATCCTTCATTTTATCATACATGAATCCCATTTGTGAAATACTCCGAAACATGGATGTAATCATGTTACTGTTATCCCTCATAGCCATGCTGGCAATACTTGAACTCATCCTCTGATTGTCTTCCTCTGAAAGGGGCACCTGAACAACAGTGATGTCCTTGTGGTTAACAGGAGGCTTCAGAGCCGTGATCACAGTCACATTGTGTCCATTCTCGGCCAAAATCTTTGCCACTGACATTTGAATTATCAAATGTGAGGGACTCAGACTTGTAAACACTCCTAATATGTTTGCACCTTGACTGCCACTGATAAGTAGGGCACTCACTATCACGACTAGCATTGTTCGATTTATGGAACGATCCATGTTGATGGTACGAGAATATTGCAAAGACTGTTTTCAGTTGAACACTCCACGCATTTTATAATGGTCGTAGATAAGGTTTATCGCTTACCTGACTGATAACACGACTTAACGTAAGTTTCGCAGTCAATGGTGAAATTGTTGCAGATGTACTATTTATTTAGTGACCAGGGTCGTGGTTTGTTTTCGTTATCTGTATGTGTATAATAAAGTACTCATAATCGGAACATGACATAAGATAATCGATTTTCTTTATCACTTATTTGATTTGAAATATTAAGCTGAATTTAAGCTTGTCTTTGTCACTTTTTTAATAATAAATAAAAAAATACTTCGTAAGGAAAAGAAAAAATTATTAGAGCAACTTAATGCCACTTTAGAAGTTGGGCATTCCCACGATAAACATATGTGATAATAATTGCTACCGCTGCTATATGATTAAAAAAGAAAAGCAAATTCAGTTGATAACTCGAACCAAATCATGCTGAAATTTACAATTTTTATTAGGACCCTCTGAAGACAAAAGCTGACTTGCGATTTAAATTGTTTGGGATTTCCAATAGATAAATATTTGTAATGAAAGTGATATTGATGATGATGAAGCAATCTACACGAAACAGATAAGGTTAAAATTAGAGATAAGTCTCTTTAATATAAAGTGGACCTGAAATGATCTATATATTAAGTGAACAAAAGCGACTACAGATCAGTCGGTGCCGAGCCTTCAAACCGTTAAAATGTCGCCCTCCGCGCTGTTCTTGGTTTTAATTGGAACATTTTGTGTTAATGGAGCTCAAGGAGCAAACATTCTTGGAATATTTAGTAGTCCCGGCATCTCACATTTAATTGTCGAAATGTCAATGGCCAAAGTGTTAGCGGAGAATGGACACAATGTGACAGTGGTTACAACACTAAAGCCACATGTTACACATAAAAATATCAAAGTTATACAGTTGGCACTCACTGAAGAGGAGGAACGATCGTGGAGTGGCACAATAAGGAACCTCACCCAAAGGGATAATAGCGATGTCATCTCAGCATTGTTCCGGTTGCGAGGTCAATTGAAGACGATGTTTAATAAAGACCGCGATGTAATGAGAGATCCGCGAGTCACGGATCTTTATGAGAACAAGGATAACAAGTTTGATTTGGTTATGATCGGATACTTTTTGAATAACTTCCAGTTAGGCATAGCCCAAAAACTGAAAGTACCTGTTGTGTTACTATCTGCAATGTATCAATGGGATATATTCAATAACATACTAGGTAATCCGACCGAGGTCTCATACGTTCCGACTATGGGCGTACACTTTCAGGGAGATGGTAAAATAGGCTTTTCTCAGCGCCTATCTAACTTTGTATCCTCTTGTTTTCAAAGTATATTTATATACCTAATAGAAAAAGACAATGCAAAGATTTACAAGTAAGTTTATAACATCTATATTATATTCATTTTGAAGAAGACTTAATTTCGATTAAATTTACCAGTGAACTCTATGGAGTTGATCCCGATATGCCCAGATATGAAGAAATCAACAAAAATGTGTCTCTGGTCTTGTTTAATTCGCATGCCATCAGCGAAGGTCCCATTAGACCCAACGTTCCAGGAGTAGTTGAAGTGGGAGGAATTCAAATAAAAGAAAAGCCTGATCCACTGCCTATAAATATAGCTGAATTCCTCAATAATTCGACCGATGGTGCTATTCTTTTGAGCTTAGGCTCCAATATTCAAGGAGCTTATATAAACCGTGATACGGTTCAGAAAATGTTCAATGTGTTATCAAAACTTAAACAAAGAATCGTTTGGAAATGGGAGGACCTGAATAATACTCCGGGAAAGTCCGATAATATATTCTATTCTAAGTGGCTACCACAGGATGATATTCTGGCTCATCCTAAAGTTGTGCTCTTTATAAATCACGCTGGAAGAGGTGGAATTACAGAGTCCCAGTATCATGGAAAACCCATGTTGTCACTTCCAGTATTTGGAGATCAACCCGGAAATGCTGATAAAATGGTAAATGATGGATTCGGCCTCAGTATGAGTTTGTTAACACTAGAGGAGAAACCTTTCCGTGATAACATTTTGGAAATTCTTGACAACCCCAAATATACTCAGAAGGTTAGAACCTTTTCCACATTATTTCGTGATCGTCCTTTAACTGCACGTCAGACAGTCCTTTACTGGACAGAATATGTTCTTCGTCATCATGGAGCACCTCATTTGCAGAGTCCTCTGGTTCACATGAGCTTCATAGAAGCAAATAATATGGATATTTACGCATTGGTTTTAAGTATTCTTATTGCACTTGTTTTCATAACTAAACTTATTCTACAGTTTATCTGTACAAAGTTCCTACGTCATTCAAGGAATGCTAAAAATAACAAGAAAATAAAGACAAAGTAATGGAATTGTACATAAATTCTGAATAAACGAATCAAACATTTACATATTCCTTAAATAATAAATTTACTAAAATGCTTATTCCTTGAGGGGTCCTGTCTGCCTTTTAGTAATGAAGCATACACATTAATATCGATGCCACTGTATTATTTATCGCCCAACGACAAAAAATAAATTTATACTTGTTTATATAAAGTAGATAAGAAAATACACGAAATTTGAAATCTTCATTGTGAAAAGTAAAATAATATGTCTACTGATAAGATAATATTTTTCAAAAATTATCAGTAGATATTCAAATGTAAATCACCATGGAAATTTAACCGATTTGCAATTCACTATCACTTCTAAAATTGTGTAAAATGTCTTGATATATTAATTTTTATGTAAGGACTCTCACATTATTGTAATTTTACCTCCCACTTATGAGATTATGTATTGGTTGTTAATCCAAATATAAACCATCTCTAACCGCCTTTTTAAATTTAGTGCATTGTTATCGTTATCAGCCTTTATCAATATTCGACTAAACTTAGTTAATACAATTTATATTCAATTTCTAGCAATTACCAGTCTACGTCTAACATTCAAACCTTCAAGATGTCGCCACGTTGTGGGTTCTTGCTTTTCCTTGGGATTGCTTTTTGTTCCTGTGTTCAAGGTGCAAATATTCTAGGAGTGTTTACTTTTCCCTTTCCGTCACATTTGATAGTGGAAATGTCAGTAGCCAAAGTATTAGCCGAAAATGGCCACAACGTCACAGTGATTACGTCAATTAAACCACATGTTAAACATGAGAACATACATCATATTTATGTGAAATTAACTGAGGAAGAGGAACGAGAATATAACACTACAATTGCCAACCTCACGCAGAGGGATAATACCGATATTTTTGCAGCTTTATTTCGCATGCGTGATCAATTTAGATTTGCGGCTAATAAGAACCGAGATGTTATGAAAGATCCACGAGTCGTGGATCTTTATGAAAACAAGGATAATAAATTTGATTTGGTTATGGTCGGATATTTCATGAACAACTTTCAGATGGGCATAGCCCACAAGCTAAAAGTGCCTGTTGTGTTAGTATCTTCTACTCCTTATTGGGAATTATTTTATAGTATGCTTGGAAACCCTAGAGGGGTCTCATACATTCCGTCCAAAAACATTTTTGTTAATGATGAAGGCACAATGACATTTATTCAACGCATACAAAATTTAATATCGTTTTGCTTTCAACGTATTTTCATATATATAATGGAGAAAGATAATGCGGACATTTATCAGTAAGTTGACAACACATTTTTTTAAATGGAAAAATTATAACCTTGAATTCTTGTAGTGAACTCTATGGAGACGATTCAAAAATGCCAAGATATGAAGAGATCAACAAGAATGTGTCTCTTGTCTTTTTTAATACTCACGAAATCAGCGAAGGACCCATTAGACCCAACGTTCCGGGAGTAGTTGAAATTGGTGGAATTCAAGTAAAAGATAAGCCTGATCCACTGCCCAAAAATATAGCCGAATTCCTTAATAATTCGACCGACGGTGCTATTCTTTTGAGCTTAGGCTCCAATATTCAAGGAGCTTATATAAACCGTGATACGGTTAAGAAAATGTTCAATGTGTTATCAAAACTTAAGCAAAGAATCATTTGGAAATGGGAGGACCTGAATAATACTCCAGGAAAATCTGATAATATACTCTATTCCAAGTGGCTACCACAGGATGATATTCTGGCTCATCCTAAAGTTGTGCTCTTTATAAATCACGCTGGAAGAGGTGGAATTACAGAGTCCCAGTATCATGGAAAGCCCATGTTGTCACTTCCAGTATTTGGAGATCAACCATTTAATGCTGATAACATGGTATATGATGGATTCGGCCTCAGTATGAATTTATTAACTCTGGAGGAGAAACCTTTCCATGATAACATTTTAGAAGTTCTTGAAAAACCCAAATATGCTCAGAAGGTTACAGCCTTTTCCAAATTATTCCGTGATCGTCCTTTAACTGCACGTCAGACAGTCCTTTACTGGACTGAATATGTTCTTCGTCATCATGGAGCACCTCACCTGCAGAGTCCTCTGGTACACATGAGCTTCTTAGAAGCAAATAATATGGATATTTATGCGTTCTTACTAATTATTCTAATAACAACAGTGTTTATCAATAAACTTATTCTACAGTTTATCTATAGAAAGTTTAAGGGCAGTTCCAAGAAGGGAACAAATGCTAAAAAGAACAAAAAATTAAAAAGAAATTAAGCTTAAATAAATGTATTGTTGTGTGACTTTCATGGCTATCAATAAGTTCAATAAAAGTTTGTTAAAGTTAAGTGACTCACTCATTAAAATCCAGAGCAATTTTTATGAAATTTCTTTGCGATAGTAATAAACACCGGCTGATAAGGAACTTAAATATAGCTAATATATGTATTTCTTTTTATTAGACATTGAAATTACTGAAGGCCTTGTAGTGCACTTTGAAAGGCTTTCCAATTTTATTAAATTATTTTGTTGTTTATATCAGATAACATTTTTTAATTCTATATAAAATGTTATTATTATTTTTAATGATATGATCTTTACTATTCGATCATATTCCGTTTCTAGTCGAATTAAGTATAAATATCATTATTATGGTGTATCCATGAGGGTCTGTCAGAAACAATCTTTAACAGCCATTTGTGTATGTTGCCGGGTAAAGAGATTTATCCAAATGAATCCGATGGCAGTGGCGATTTTTATTTCACTTGCGTGTTCCATTAATTCATTCGATTATCGCTCCCAACCCTTGCCCTCGGCTAGGCGGAACTAATGGTCATCCTCTGCGTGTCCAGCACGTCGATTGTTGTTTACAGTACACATTGGCAAAGGGATCAGGGGCAAGGGTGGCACATTTTCGTACACATTTAATCGTCTGCCAGCCCACTGCAAATTCTTAATTAACACACACACACTTACACACACTCGCATACATGCAAATAAATATTTATCGGCTTTCGTTAGCGCGTAACTCACATGGGCAGGACTCGGGTATCTGGTCTCGGCCGTTACTTTGGTCTGGACAGAGAGGAAGCGGTATTCTCATTGTTGCCAAGCCCGCATTAAACATTTCCGCTTCCGTTTTTGTCCTTTTCATTTTGCTCAGCTCGTTTACACTTTTATTCTCCGTCTCATCTACAATTCGTGCTATTCAGAATACGCTCTCAGCTTGTTGCAGTGGAAGATGTAACGTGTGTCCTGCGCTGGCGTTAAATTAAAATTGTACGAGTTAATGAGAGGAGCATAAATATAAAGAAAAAGAAAAACAGATGCAGTGAAATCTAAATATTAATTTCAAAAGCCTAGTGTCGAATGCTAAAAATACAAAAATATGATATTAAATATTGCGTAAAAGATATATGTTTAAAATTTCTATTAAACAAAAATACAACTTTTTAAGAAATACATTTCAAAACTTAAGTGTCAACCCTATAAGCTTTATCCTTCCCACGTAAACCTCTATCTCTCTTGAACCAGAAAAGCTACCAAAAGTAATGCACTTTGCCTAGTTGAAAAAAAGCCTTTCGATCGGCTTTTAACTTGGCTGGACTGTCGCAAATATACCCTTGAATTTCTATATATTATTATAGCATACATGGTTTTTCGTAACTAGCGTGGACACCATTAAGATGAATGGACTGATTGTAGGAGATTCAAGATGTTCTGTTAGCCGTGTTCTTAACAGTACTTATATATCACGGCATTTTCTGGTTTTTTCCTGCTGTTGTTGGCGTCATTGTTAATGTGGCTGTTGATGTTGCTTGTCGGTTGTTGGCTGGTTACTTGGGTAACAGTTGCAATGTTAAGCGATTTAATGAAATATTTCGTTGCATACTACATGGCTGACTGAACTGCCCCTAGACCTAAGTGTGTAGTCCATCTTTGCTGTGTGAAACGTTGCCTACAGTGAACAGTGAACAGTGAACAGTGAACAGTGAACAGTGAACAGAGAATTGTAATGAGTTTTACACTAGACAACACTTCAACTTGAGCTCCACCCAAAGTAAATGTCAAATATTTGATTAGCCCCATTAAAACAGCCCCCAAGCAGCTCGGCTGACCCACATGCATGCCCAATAAGGGTGGTTTTCTGTAAGTAAAACTTCATTATAATTTCGCTCATTAACTCGTTCCGTGTATTTTCTACATTTTTACTCATTTTCCTCGACGAAGCTGAAAGAAAAAAAACACTTTTCATAATTAAGCGTTGTAATTTTTGTTTGTTTCGGGTTTCTTTTACATTTTTTTCGGTACGCCTTCCAGTTACTTCTCTATTATAGTATGTATTTTATCTACATTCGTATACTCACAATAAATGTAGGGTATATTTTATTAAAATACTATTAGTAATAATGATAAAGTGGTCAGCCTATGGAAAAATAATTTACAATGCGGAAATAACTTTTAGCTATTACTGAACTCCCAGGGTATCTCGTAGTCCGAAACATACTTGTCCACTTTCATGATTTGCTTATGGTTTTGACAGGAAGAGGAAAAAGTTTTGCTTGATGGACATATGATTGCTTTGGAGAGTGCGAAGGCGAGTTTGTCTATTCATATTTCAATATTTCATTAACTCGAACTCATTCATATTTACTGACATGGAGGTGGAGCTAAAAGTAGGCGTGAGAGACAATTTGGGGCTCCAAATCCCCAAAGGGGTTGATTACCATGATGGTGTAAATTCATTCACACAACATCAATTGGCGTTGTTTGTTCCAAATAATTTAGTGATGGAAATTATCAGGAATTTTGCCAGCTTTAAGTTGACTTGAGGAATTTTCAATTAGTGAATGAAAAATGTCAATGTCTGTTTCTCGGTTGGGCTCTGGCCCTGGGAATTTTCATAATTATGCAGATGACTTGTCAAACTGTTTAATCCACATTTATATAGCAGTAAATTTAATTGAAACCCAAAAGTCCTCCCATCTCCCCTTTTCACAAATACGGAATCTCATGTCAAGCTGCCATAGAACTTTAGCATTGCTCGCAAATACTGTCATTAAATGGCTTAAAACTACACACAAGCCCCTGACCAAAATGTCTATAATTTCTGTACATGGCAGCGACAACAGCAACATCAACAAAAACAACAACAACGACAACAACAAAAGCCAACAACCAACAACCAGCAACAACAACTGCTTTCTCTCTCACTCTGAGCATTAGTTATTACTGCGAATATTACTGCGAACTATAATTTAAAATAAATGCCAAAGTAGCCGAAGCTCTAAACCGCAGTCCAGAACACTGCCAGAGAGTGGGAAGAGCTGTGGTACAACCTGGGGATGGAGGCAAATGGGAGCTATTAAGCCCCATACACCATTCAAGTGGAGCTCTTGCTCTCCTTCTACCTCTTTTCCAGCTGCTGTTGCTTTTGCTGTTGCTTTTGCTGCTTTTGGCTTTATAATAAATTTATAAATGAAAATATGAAAAATGGTCGCTGCGTGTTTTTGGCAAACTCAGCTAAACTTTAGCAGCTTAAGTAAACTCTCAGAGAAAAAAACCTATTTTAGCAGCTGAGCGGTAAACTCTAAACATCGACTTGGTCATCAGTGCTCTGATAATATACTAAGCATTTGGGGAATTTAGCAGTCAAGTTATTCAGGAAAACAAATGAATTTTTGTTACCTTCAATCTAAGAAAAAGTGTTGGAATTCAAAAGGGTAGCAACGAAGTATTATTTTCTACGGCAAATAAATATGGTCAATAATACTTTCATTTATATATTTTTTTTCTTATTTACCTTTGTTATTCAAAATGTTGCTAAGAGTCTTTTCGTTGTAAATATACTGCTTGTTACAAAAAATATGTGATATTTTCTTTAATATTCATTATATGTTGTTTCTCCCTGCAGTCCGCATACATTTCAATTTCAATGTCCAAAACAGAACACAAAATTCATCCAGATCTGAGATACTGACAAGCAGCTACAAAATGCATAACAATGATAGAAAATGGAAGTACATATAATATTTATTTATGTAATTTCTGGAAAAGAAAATAAGCAAATGGCAAGAACTACTGACACATTTTCAACTTTTTGACTTGCAAATAAATAGCTAAAAAGCTAAACAAACTCTTTCTCTGGGGCTATTCGCAGGACATGTGCCTGTGTCAGGAAGCAAACGAGAAAAGCGCAAATGGCCAGCAGTGTCACAAACAAAAAACATCTATGAATGCTCCAACTGAGAATGATCGGCTGGAAGATACCCTCATTTCAGAGGAAAAATATTGTCGGTAAGAAGAAATAATATTATTTAGAGGTAATACAAGAAGTATAGACACAGATATGACAAAATTCACATAAGACTACTTTCCTTCTTTACTTCTGTCTGATACAGCTCGACTAGGGATATTCCGTACTTATTGTATTATTAAGGGTCGTGCAAACAGAAGAAACCCTGCACTTGTTATTTTCAGAGCAAAGATTAGTAAACATTTAAAGAACTAAATAAGTAGGAGAGAGGGTAGTCAGTTTGGTAATACCCTGTACACATATCCAAAATACCATACAAAACAAATCACACGATTAAAAAACTTTTTTGTTCTATATATGAGATACCCTCTAATTACAGCTATTTGCTTCTTAAAAGTGATATATAGTCAAGAATGAGAGAGATTGCTCTGTATCCTCAATTGTTTGAAAAAACACTCCCATTCCTGGGATCAAATCATAGACTTCGTCTAGTCTACTGATAAAGTATTGCTTCTTAAATATTATAGGGTATTTAAGAAACTATATGCTGTCTGTAGCAAGCGGTCAATGTGTGGGACACCAATCCCAGGACAAGCGCCATTTTGATTAGTTTTTCATGCGTTATGCGTTTGACTGTGGAAACTTTGGTCTCTTGAAGCTAGCGAAAGAAAATGAAATCAAATGTAACTTTGGGCGATGTTGTCGTTGTCCGTCCATTTGTTGCTGCTGTTGTCCTTGGCCAATTGCTGTGCTTGTCGTTGCATGTTGCATGTAGCATGTCATGGACCGCTGGGTGGGTCTCTGGAAATTAAAGTTGCAACTGCCGACGATGGCGGATATAAAGTACAAAAGTGCAAAAACTTTCGCTATTTTCTTGGCCAACTTTCAGTTGCATTTGCGAGATATCTTGGGCAAGAAGTCGATGCACATAATTCAAGAGTGGCCCAACACCTAATGCCCAGCATCAGCAGCAGCAGCAGCAGCGACACCTGGCGTTGGAAAGAGAGTGAGGCAGCAGCTGCTGCTTCACCGTGTGGCATTGTCGCAAGCTGAGTGTGAAAAAGAAACATTTGCATATCCTGTGACCCACTTGTAATCATTTTTCACGAACGTGCAAGCAGGTAAAAGTAGCTGGCAGAATGGCCAACAGCATCAGCAACAGTAGCAACAGTAGCAACAGTGGCAGCAGCGACATCTAGAGTGCCATATTGCAACTAGAGCTAGGGCAATGCAAAATGAGGTTATGTTTGCTCAACCAACATAATTTGCATAAATTGTGCAGTCAGTGCCAGAGCAATGGGGACAGATAAAAGACAGAGGGGGAAAACTCAAATACGAATAAGAATACAAAGACGTGGAAACTAAAGATTCCTGCCATATAGACACCGGGAAAATTATGGAAAATTCTATTTCGGTGCTCATTAGCGCAGATCCAAAGTGTCAGCGTAATTAATAATCCAAGAAGAGTGAAGAGAAAGATGTACCAATAAAAATAAAGCAGTGCTAAGTATTTTTATCATTTCCACACATGACACGAAAAGTGTGGAGATTGGAGTGGGGAAAAATGGAAATTTATTTGCCTGTAATTAATCAGTGTAACAGAGACAAAAAAGAATGACAGAGAGAGAGAGAGTAGCAGAATGAAAGAGATGGAACAAGAGTCGTACTATATTTATGTTAAGCCTGTCAAGTGGAAAATCTTGTCTTTGCCCCTTCCTGAATACCTTCTACCACTCATTAGACCTGCGGCTTGTGGCATTCAATTTTCCAGCATTTAATTGACAAGACAAGCGAAATTCCCGACCTGAGATCTCAGCAGAGTTCACTGAATTTTAGAGAATTTGTTGCATTAATTGTGTTTGACATGAAGTAGCTGCAGCTCTTATTCTTGCTGTTGTAAAATTAATCAAAATATTTAATTGTGTCCAATGCCAATTCAATGCATTATTTTGTTTGCTCACTCGGACATTAGTTTCATAGAATTGGGTCATCTGCATTTCCGGCAGCCTATGCAAATAATCAGCTTAGATAAAATTTATTTCAGCCAATACCAAATTGATGTTGTTGTTGATAGAATTGTCGGTTGTTCTCGGCACATGCATCTCTGCACATTTTTCATTAAAACTACAAATGGGAATCATGCGTTCAAATGTTCTTAAATATTTAAGTACACTTAGAGCTTTGATCATGGATCACATAAATATTGCACTTCAATGCTCAAAAGCATTTAATTCCTGAAAAGTATTTAATCTAAATTGTCAAATAAAATATCCTTACATATGTGGGCTAGCTTTAGAATCGTTAATAAATATATCTGCTCAAGTAAATGTTGCAAAATTAATAAACGTTTACTTCTATTTGCTTATTTAGAGAATTCATACTATATTACATTTATTGTAGCGCGGGGCAATAGCCAGAGATATTAGATTTAAATATCAGGTAAACTCTGATTCCATATTTACAAATAGTGTAAATTAAAAATATTTAGACCTTATAACTGACCTTGGTCAACAGACATACCAACAATAATAAACTTGAGTGAACAAACTATTTATGCAAATTGCTTCAACTCTCAAGTTTATCAGAGATTGACCAGTCGTTCTGTCAGTTCATTTATCTCACAGATACAGATGCAGATACAATTACAAATACATAGACTGACATCGCATATATCAATCGCTACTAAGTTTCGGGTTACCTCCCCCCCCCCCCCCCGCGAACGTGACATGAATTGCATTTAAGTGATTTTAATAGTTCACGTGCGCCTTTTGACAAAACGCCGAAAACTGACCGAAACAGAGACAGAGGGAACAGCAGCGGGACTGTAGATAGGGTGAGCAGCACTTCAGGTCGCGTTTCCGTTTCCTATTCTCCTTCCTCCTTCCGCTAAATGGCAGTTCAATAAGACAATAGAGCAACCAACCACAATTTCCGCGCTGGCTAAGCAAATTTGTGCCCAGATCTCAGTTCTTGTTTGGGGCATTGTTTTGTTTATGCCATGCACGGGATGTGCGTGCTTCAAAACTGTCAGTTTAGTCTCTCACTCTCTCTCTTTCTATCTCTCTCTCTCTCTCTTTCTTTCTCTCACTCTTTCAATTTTCCCTCTCTTTATCTTCCTTTATATCTGCAGGTCTCACATTCTACCTGGGGATCTAGGAGGCTTTCGCTTTCTGGCCGCAATGCGTTAATGGACACGCGCCACCTGACTTAATATCAATTTCAACTGTCGTCTTCCAACTAGAGATGGACAAACGTCGAAAGATTTCGAGATATGTGATGTAACACTTTATTAAATTTATTTAATTTTCATACTTAATTTTTGTAGTGCTGTACTTGCAGTACCTTAAGGACTTAAAATAATTAATCAAATCTATATCCATTTTACTGAACAATTAGGTAAATAGATAAATTAAGCCAAGGTTGCAAGCCGGTTAAGAACCAAATCTCTCAAATCCGGTAAGGCTTTGGTTTTTGAATCTTCCATAACAAATAAATGCAACCGGAACCGTACCATTGTCTTACAAAGGAAGTTAGTTTCAAAATATAAATATATATTTATAGTAAAAGTTTTATACGCTATTGAGGAATGCAATTATTTGGATGTACTTATTTCAACATTGGGTCCTTATGTTCTTAAGTTCTTCAACCTGGTACGAACAACGTTCTCAAACCTACTCCAAAATCTTTGAAGGCTTGTTACCCTGATTATAAAAGATATTATTTCTCATTCAGACCATTTCTATTTAGCTCGTGTTCTTGCCGTGTCATCTACTTAAATCACGCACCCATCTCCACTTTCAACTGACGAGTACTGCTCAGTTTTTTGGGTAAGCGCTTTGGTTTTTTTGTCTCTGCAAGTTTTTAAGTCAAATGAATTTTTTATGGCATCAGCCCCAGTTCCAGTTCCTGAAAACGGCCTGTGCCATGGCCAGGTTCCTTTGCAAGTTACCTTTACGTGTCTCGAGTTTTAAAATTGTCGGCTCAACTCGTCGTCTTGCTGTACGTCGTGTGGGTCATTTGAAATAAATGGTTTTAAAATACTTTCAAGTGTTGCACATGCCAGGCCACAATTTGCAAATTGAGTTGATTGCGGGCGGGGTAGTTACTTTATCGACTCAGGGGTTACTTGCTGAATTACTGTCCATGCTCGCCTGGTCAGCTAATGAAGGTGCTAATGGGATTATGAGCCAATTAGATTGTTTGCTCAAAAGGTATGTAGTTTACCCCAAACCGAACTGACCCCACTTAATAGGTATTTATATGAAGGAGTAATATTTGAAAACGCTTTTAAATTGTTTAATAATGATTATTATAATTATTAGAAAAAGAGAAATAGCTTTGAGAAGCTTTTCAATTAGGAGTCAGCGTTTTGTAAATTTAATAATGCGAACTCCATTAATATTATTAATAATAAATATAATGAGATTCAAAAGTAATTAAAGCGCAAGTTACTACTTATATAATGGTGATAAGATAATCTCCTAACTTATGTATCACAACAAGATATACAATTGGGAATTAATTGATACAGTTGACTTATCAATTAAAACTAAAGAATGGGAAATAAATGAAAGCAAAGGTTGTGATGCATAGAAGATAGTATGATTTATTTATAAATGAATAAAAATACATAAGCAATATGAGTAGAGGAAATCTAATTGGCTGACTTTATATAAGAATAATATAAATTTCTTTTCCAAGTACTTATGATATAGGACTTTAGTTTAGAACTGATGATTATAAGTAAATATATATTTATTAATCGTAAATATCATCATAGCTGCAATAAAGTCCTTCTCATCTCTGACAGCGTTGGCAATCTGTTTATCTGCAGAATAAGAAAGAATGGTATTGACCCTCTTTTTGATTACCAATCCTAGAGCTACTACAATGTCCTTTAGCAATTTGCTCACTCATTTGACTGTTCGTGACTTTTGGTTCAGTTTTGGGTGTCGTTGGCTCACACTGATTGAGGTTGGTCTTTCTCAGGCCTACTAAAGAAAAGTCATTAGGTCATTAGGCAATAAATAATTAAAAGCCATTGTTGGCAGGCCAGGCACGAATGTGCCACACCTCCCAGGCTCACCATGAAGGCACAGTGGGCTGGACAAAAAAATGTTGCGTTCTTTTCCACAGTGTTGTTGGATTGTCGAGGAAAATGCGCTAATCATGCGCTTAACACAGCGCACCAAAACTGAATTTATCACTCACACAAATTTCAATTACATCGAGAGTCTGAAAGTGGGAAACTGCGTCGCATTTCCCTCAGGAGCGACGTGTGGAAATTCCACATTGCGCCAAATCCTAAAAAATGATGGCGAATACTCTCCGTAGTGCTCGAAAAGCGATCAGTGTGATTAATGAAAGGGGAAAAAAACCCCTTAAAAAATGATGAAACCAAAGCAACCGAAAGAGCTGCCAACTGGAAATTAGTATGGGAAATTAACAAGTGGCTGCCATTGGTCATGTCAGCTTAGCTCTTCTGTTAGATTTTCGACATTATGCACACTTTATAAGGAAAAAACACAACATATTCATAGAAGTACCAACTGGTCAGGAATCAGGGCTATTCGTTGTACTCGTAGTACATATAAAATTTCCGGCTAATGTGTGGAATTAATCCCAGCCAAGGGCGCCAGGTGAAAGTCACTGAGGCGTGCCACAGGGCGCAGGGCAACTGAGGCACCCTCTGAGTCCTGGGCTCAGTTACCGGATTAGCATGACGGAAGAAACAACAACAATGCACATGGTGGGTTGTGCCCTTGCAGAGGGTATTAACGTTCTGTCATTCATTATGTGACGCGTTAAAAGAGACATAGAAAATAAATTTTATACCCTTGCAGTGGGTAATATATTTGGTCGAGCAATGTGTTACACGTTAAAGAAGGCATGACAGAAACAGTAAGTATATATATTCCTCAACAGATCTATTCTCAGTTCTTAAGCAGTCCTGGTAAAATTTGGTACAGATCGGATCACTTTATTACTTAATCTGAGTAAATTTGGACATATTCTGACTTTTGTATATTAAATAAAATAATACAATATCAATAAGTTTAATAAATAGATTATCTTAAATAGTTTCAGAAGAAGTTCTAAATACATACCATTTATATATATTGATATTGTTAGTGAATTGTGATATAATTTAAAAAAAAATCCTTGTTGCACTAGAGAGAAATTATGAACAAAATAGTTAGCTTCCATCTGCAAGGAACTTATATCTCTGTTAATCAAATTGCTCACTCTTAACAAGTAGCATTATTTTTCATCGATTCTCTAAAGAAGGGTATACTAGGAACGGTGATCTGTTCTTTCAATAAACAACAACACGGAAGTGGTTAAGGCAAAGTTGGACCAAAGTGACAGTCACATTTTACAAGGTGGTTTTTTTCACTTTTTGAATTCATTGGACGATCCACTTGCCAAAATGTTTGTCTGAGAAGTCGCCCTCTCTGTTTGCTCTCCATTTGTTGTCATTTGTTGTTTTTCCCGTCGCGTCATTGATGCAACTCTCTTTCTTCCGTCTCGTCACACACTTGGGTCGTCTACGGTTTCATCTCGACGGTCACTGACTCTTTACCAAAATTTGATTCAATCCATTATTTTTATTTGTTGTTACGCCCAACCCTCGCATTTCCATCAAATCGCATATAAATAAATTTTTCGTTTTCATTTTCGTTTTCCATTTCCACTTCCATTTGCAGTTTCCCATTGTTTTCATTGCCGACTTTGTATTTGTATTATTTTTTTCCATTTGGTTCTTCACGCGCGCGAGACAAACATCCCCGGGTGCAGTTCCCGGATAGTCCCAGGTGTATTTGTTTGATATATTGCGCAGTTATTGCATACATCCAACCCCCCTTTATAGCTCCTATCGATCCTGGGAATGCATCATGTGTGTGACGTATGTTGTAATTTCATGCGTTATTCTTATTGCCATCTAGAAATTACACTAATGCAATTTAATTGAGTGTTCGATTACTCTGAAATTGCAGAAAAGTTTAAGAAATGTCCACATGTAAATTACATTAGAAATTTAAATAAAAAGAAATTTCCTTTTTATTTTGAATTGACAAATAATACAATAAAATAATTAAATATTTTACAAAAGGGAATTATGGAATAATTTCGAAATACGTGATAATTCAGTGGTGTTTCCATCTTGAATCAGAATTATCTTAAAACAATACTTCTATAGTAATTCTGGGAAAACATTCAAGAATACGAGAACACTAAATGTCTCTTATTTTCATCTTGAAATTTTAATACAAATTATTCGAAAAACGAAAAGATTTGTAACTTTTAAGCAAAATATATTCTTTTATATAAAATAATTGAAGAATGGAAAACGATTGCTACTAATAACAAACTTAATATACCCCGCTGGGTATAAAAATGCGAATATGGTACCTCATATTTAAGCTGTCCCCAAATCGAGTTGGTGCTGATTTTAAAAATTGATCCTATAAAATAATAAAATAAAGTATAAACAGTCCCTCTTCTCAAGCATTGAGTCCTCTATCAACTATTGGTATAACCATTAGCACTCATTGATTGTGATTTCTAATGGGTATCGACAGTTGTCGTTATAAATTTTATCCACTGACTGACCACGTTCTCTGCAGGAGCTCACAACATATGTCGCCTCTAAAATGGGCAAATAAACTCATATTATTGATATACTTCTAAATATATATATAACAGTCAATGTGGCATATTATGTTGCCCCAGAGTGTTTGGCAAAACAAATGGAAGAAACCCAAAGAAAAAAGGAGAAAAACAATATATGGTATATTGTTGGTAAATATGAAACACCTAAATGGAATGCTGGCAACCCCTAAGCTTGAAAAGCTGGCTGACACTTGCCGCAAATCAAACCGAACTGCAAAATGACATATATCGAGGGACGACTGTGGCAACAATTAAGTTTCCACATGAACAGCATTTAATGTGCAACTGATTTTCAACATCTGTTTTCATTTTTCGACTTCCTCGTGCAGAAGGCAATGAAAAGGAAATGATGTAGACGACGGGTTGGCTGGATTGCTGGATTGCCATCTAAATTTGGACTCGAAAAAGTGTCGGAAAACATAATTTTGATAGTCGGATCGTCGGATTGTCGGATCGTCGGAGCACGTGACGGAGTCGTCGCACTTGGCTCTCAGTATCTTTACAGTGGCGTTAATTAGCCGCAGCCACTTGATGTCTGGCCCTACAGCTGCTAGGGAGTGGCAGAGGATAAAGGGAGAAGGTCTACCATTAAATTTTCAACTCGAAATTAGCTACGTAACAAGGCAAGGGTTATCCCTCCCTCCCCTTCACCTGTGCTCCGTTTATGAGGCACGTTTCCAGCTGCTGTTCGCTGGAAAAATAAAGTGTAAAACACGAACAACAATTGCCTTTGGGCTGGTCAGGGCTAATCCTTGATGCATGTCTGACACTTTCTACTAGAGGCAGCGACGTCGACTTCGACGTTGACGTTGCCGTTGTCGTCGACGTCGACGCTGGCGACAAGTCGCCAAAACACTTTGGCTGCTCATTAAAATTCATCCACGCAGATTATTAACATTTGCATCTAATTTGCATTTGTAAGATACATGGCCGACAATTATGTGGATGCCGCACATATTGAAGGTGGAAAGGGAAGTGGGGGAACGGAAAGGGGGCAGAAGTCAGGAGGCAGGAAGCAGGAAGGGAATCGTAAGGGGCAGGAGACGGCGTCGAGTCGGCTCCAATGTGAAACTTATTTATGCATGCGTTTCTACAAGCAAAATGTCGCCGCAAACAACAACAGCAACACTTACACCAACAGCAACACCAGCACCAATACTACTATACATATACACACACTTACACACACATTCATACATTGGCAGTTGCATAAATTATGCTTGGGTTGACAGTGGGACGAGGCGTCGGTTCAACGAGGTTAAGTGTAATTAAATTATCAAATTATTGCCAAGTCTTAGGTTGCAGTTTATAATCTGGCACATCAGCGTTGTCCTCCTCCTTTTCCCCCTCCATTGTCCAGCCCACACTTTACAGTCTTCATCTTTGTTTGTTTGTGATATAAACAGGCATTAGGCAAAGTTTCAATTAGTTGGCGTTAAGTGGACTCTTCATGTCTCATAACTAACCCCTCCCTTCGCCAATCGATACAACAAACTTTCATAAATTTACTCAATTCAGATAGAAGCCAGGGAATCAGGTCTTAACTTGCTAAACCACTTGAGCTAACCACATGACTGGCTAATTGTTTCGGTTTAGTTGACCCCAAAGTGTTATCGCACTAAAGTAGACTTTACATTCTGCACAAGTTGTCTATGTATCCATGAGCTGCACATTTATCTGAGTCTCAGTCAATATGATTATGTATCAGAAACTTTATCTGTAAGTATATGCTTCTGCAATAGTTTCTAAACGTATTTTATTATCTTGAATAGCATCTAAATCTCTTAACATAATGAATGGAAAAGAGGCATAAAGAATCAATATATGTGTGTAAACTAAGCGATGTCCGTTTTAAATTGAAATTCTCAATTAGTCGTATGGTACTTATTCAAAAATAACAGACTCATAAGATGTTCAGGAATATTGCTGTATTAAATATAAATTAATACACACTAAAAACAGCCCCTTGACTAAATATAAATATTGTAAATCAACCAAGTATTAACTTTTTCCAGGATAAAGGATCGTCTCATTTCTACAATCGAGTTCTTGATACAATTTGACAATAAGACGTTTGTCCATTTTCATTAAAGTTGTTAATATAACAATAGGCGATCAAGACCAATTACGAATATAATTGAAAAATTATTAAACAGAATTAACATTATTGACATTTAAATTTCACCAAATGCATATTACTTATTGCAGTCTCCCACATGGTTGTTTTAACATATTTTTATCTATTCTTTAGAAACTGAAGCCTTCAGAATTAAAAAGTCGTCTTTCACAAAAGGACTCTATGCGTAAACAAACACTTTCAGCAAGATAAGAGAAGTTGCCTTAAGCTCCGACTTTTCATATAATCAACTGAAATCTGTTGAGTAACTTGAAACTGTTGCAAATTTGTCTTCAACTGACCACAGTAAGAAAGTGCGAAACAAACTAATGATTTTTGCACATTTCTTCGAGTTCTAAAATAAAATAATAGATTAAGACTATAATGGAAATTTTAGGAGAGTTTAGCAGGGATAGAAAAGGAAACAGGATTTACACAGAGGATGATGGACTTGGGAGGCCAGCAATTAACACACTCGAATCTACGAATCTCGAACTATGCAAGGAGCATGCAACATGCGGCATGCGGCCTGCAGCAGGCAGCACTTTGATAGTTAGATAAACAAATACACAAATACAAACACAGACAGACAAAGGAAGCTGACAAGGAGGTGCGGCAGGAAACAGCATTTGATAAGGACACACATACAAACTAATAGCTAGAGAGCTGATGAATGGGAGAAAGGGAGAAGGTTTAGGGGCATAGATAGAATGCAATTCAATGCCAATACAAATGCAAGGTAACATGCAAATTGACAGAGAGGACACGACAAACACAAACACAAATAAAGCCAAGCAGAGATAGAAATACTACGACAAAGAGGGAGAGACAGAGAGAGCGAAAACGAGAGAGTGATAGAGAGGGAAACACATGAATTGCATTAGTTGCAACGGCAATGGTCGACAATTTGACATTTTACTCGTACTTTGTTTTTAGGCGATTCAATCAAATGGTAAGAGGAAGGAAGGGCGGTTCTTGGAAGAGGGTGGTTAGGGATTTCCCTATGCAAATATTGCAGAACCTCAGCCATTGTCTTTGACAACGATAAACTGTCAAATTGCTGCAATTTAACGCTTGATAAGCAACTTCTGGGGTCTGCCGACTAGTTGACAACTTTTGATGATTATGCGGTGACCCAGGTAGTTCCAGAGTACCAGGTTCTACCAATTGTCTACCCTCTCAGTCATTTTTGATCACTGTGCAAGTCAAAAAGGGTTTGTGTGAGTTGTTTTCCATGTACCAAGGGGTGTGTCTCATGTGCGATTTAAAACATTTTCATTTCAGACATTTGTAATTATGAGTAGAGAGTTTTGTGCTTGGTTGACTGAGCTATTTAAGCGATTTGCTTTATTAAAATCCCTAAGCAGAAAAACAAACAAACATTTGCGAAAAATATGAGACTGAAGACCAGACCAACCACTAGAGCAACAGAAACGTGAAATAACAACCACTAAAAAAATCTGCACAGGTCGCACATATCATTGACTCGACCTGAAGGTCCTTTCCCTCTCTATACGACTGTCTCTCTGACTGTCTCTCTGTCTGTCTGTCTGTCTGTCTTTCTGTCACAGTCATAGCGAAAATCTGTTACTCTGTCACATTCGCAGCTTGCCGAAAATTTCATTCATTCACTCATTCATTCCATTACATTTCGTTTCGTTTATCCCTTTTATGGCTTGTTTGGGGATTTTCATTATTACAATGACGTCGTCATCTCAGCCCAAAGAAAAAGATAGAGAGAGAGAGAGGAGAGAGAGCCCAGTCGGGCTTTGTTGTTTTCCCCGAGCTACTTTCTCCTTGTCCATGTTTATTTATAACTAGCAATTGTAATTAGGATTACTTTTTACTTATTTGCACAGTTGTTGTAGAGGCATCGCGAGGCATAAAAAACATATTTCTGCATTTTTACGTTCTGGGCATTAAAGTATTTGTCCAGACGGCTTAGTAGGGAGCCAGCATCTAGTTAATAGGATGGACCATTATACTCAAGCCATGATATACTCTACATACATAAGCAGCTGATACTCTCCTCTTTCAGTGCAATGGGATACTCGTATCATTTCAATGTAACAAAACAGTTTCCGGATACAAGAGAATTAGCTGGCATTATGCTGGATCAGCTGTATATTATACATATATAGCTTTATTTTCCATGGTATAAACTAATACTCAAGAGAGCCTTGTTTGCCACGAATACTATTTTAGTATCTTTGTTTAATATTATTGATTTGAAAGTCTTGCTGAACAAATAAAAATACTTGTTTATCTTGAATTTATCAGAGTCTTTCAGATTTAAACAGCCAAGTCATAACTATTAACCAGCGAGTGAAAATAATTGTTGTTAATCAAAATATCAACTAAATATTACTTTATTTATAAAGTAAGCGTGAAAAATGTAACGCATTTATTAACTGATGTGATAACTCAACTTTTCCGAAACAGTCTCTCTTCCATTTGGGTTGCATTTACCCTTTCGGCGTGAGAATAACCCTTGACTTTACTCCGTGTCGTCCATAATTATAATTATTTCACGGATTTTTATCACGATACAGCCCTCAAATAGATAGAGTCTGTGTCGGATCAAGTTGTCAACTGTCAGCCAGGCAACCCTTTTTGGCAATGGTCGATAAATAAAGTCAACGACAAATAAAGAAAAGAAAGAACGCAAAACCGAAAAGTGCAATGAAAAATAAATAGAATGAAATTGTTTAACACTCGACTCGAAAGCCAAATGACAATGGACAATGTGACGAATTGAGAGAGCTTTTCACGCATTTTACAAACATAAACGAAAATAAAATAAAAACGAAAAGAAAAACACATTTCGACCATTTTGCGTTCTGTTTGGTTTGATTTTTCGTAAATGGCTTTCAACTAATTTTCAAGGGACGCTTGACAGGCAGGTGAAGGGACTGCCATCCACAGTCCATGGTCCCAGCAAATGGATTGAATACTCTGAATGGTTTGATGGACAGGCATTCATTCATTCATTCATTCGGGCATCCCAAGCGTCATTCAATCAGTTGAACAATCGAAAGTGTCAATTAAAAGACAGCTACAAATAGCAAACGCCAAGTGCCTTGTATTATTTTATTATATTTGATTTAAACGTTTCGAAAGCGACATGTGTGAACTTTCCCCTATACCCTCCCACATCCCCTTCAGCACGCACTCCCATTTCCATTCTTCCCTCGTGCCACAATTTGTGGTCGAGTTACTGTCGATTTTCCACTTCAATTGCAATATGCGAAATATGCGTGAATCAAAACAGATGTTACTGCCCCATGGCGGCCATTGATCCCAGATCTATAAGTGCTCTGATTAAGGCGTTCAGAAACATTATATCCACGGGTCACATCCAGTTGCTTCTGCAGGTCCCTGGAGAAACAGTTTGAAATGCCTTTCCTCTTTGTTGTCCTAGATAGAACCTTGAGGCTGTTTACAGGGTGTCCACGCTCTGTTTATCTTACTCAATTTCTATGTGGACTAGAGAACACCAATTCAATTAGCAGTTTGTGCCTTATTTAGACAGTGTAATACAAGAAACGGTCTTCCTATGACTTCTGGTTTGATAAATTTGTCAAAAAAGCTTTCAGATCATTCAGATTTCAATGAAATTGGTTGACTTTGTTGTTGATTCAGATTGTATGCTTTTAATACTATTATGAAACTGTTTTTTCTAGGAAATATTCCAAAAATGCTATTTCAATTCTTGATTTCCAATCTTCACTGCTTAATCTAAGTATAGATTTTTTTCAAAGTTCGTATTTCAGATTGGTCACTAGTTCTTTAAAAGCTAGAGGATAAATTATGATTTGAAATTTTTTTATACTATTTTTGGCATGCGACCTAAATCATGATCAACTTGGACTTCACATTTGCGATATAAAAAGTCCTTTAAAGAACGAGTTTTCCGGGTGTTAAGTGACATTCTTAACAATAGGTTATTTTTCAATTTTAAAAACAAATCGTAGAATTCCTTAAATGCCAGTATTAAGCAGCGATTCCAATGATAGCAGAAATAAATTTATTATAAACAATTTTAAGTACTCGGTAAAGAAGTGAAGGATTGGTATATATTTATTGATCACTCCTCTAAGCCAGCTCATTAATAAATAAAACCAGCACAAATTGTATTTAAATTATCCTTTTTGTTGTATATTTTTATTAAATTTTTACGCTATTGTTGTAGTTGTGTTTTTTTTCGAAATTTCTCATGATTTATTAGCCATTTTTCAATTGTCATTTATTATTTTTGTTGTTTTGCGTGATTTAGTTTAGTAATTTTGTTAATATTTCAATTAGTTTGCATTGTTAATTGTGTTAGCGTTAGTTATAATTAATATGAATCCATTGTCTAAATTATATATATGTGGTTAAACTATTGCTTTATACTTGCCAACAACAATCTCAGTAATCTCAGTTTGCAATTTAAATTGAGTTTAAATGAGAGAAATAAAGAAATTCCACTGGGTTTGATTTTTGTTTAAATAATTTAATACTATATTTTTGCCTTGAAATTTACACATATTATTACTCGTAATAAATGCAGTTAAATTAATTTAGAAATTAAACTAGTCTATAAATGAACTGCGAAGCAACAGCAAATGAATTAGTACTTAATTCGTCTGTGCGACCTTGCGATAATTTACAAAAAACCATTACAATTATTTTAAAATTTTTTACAGTGTACACTTACGCCTCGTTTATTAATTTATACAAAATGTAATTTAAACTTAATTTCTAATTATTCAATTTTGCATTTGTTTTTTCTTTTTCTTTCTTTTTATTATAATTTATACAAGTCTTGTAGGTAGGTTCGTGATTCTCTATTCAATTTGATAGTGTTTTCAGTGTTGCAAAGTTGAATTTGCATTTGAATTCGAATGCGGAAAGTGTTGTAAGTGTTTTCAGTGTTGTGGCCAGTATTGGCAAACGTTGTGTGCATTGGAAACTTGGAAAGTTAAGAACTGTGCGAAAAATATAGAAATATGTTGTAAGTTGTATATTTATGTATACCCTTTGGGCCTAGACAGCTTATAATAATTATTAAATGTAATCATTTAAATATGTTTTTAAAAATGTCTAGCTTAATGTTTACATCGATTCTCTTAATGTTTTTATTGCTGTTGTTATTTTAAAAAATGTTCCAAAGTGTTGCACAAACATTTTAAATACTTTTTTGTGAATGTCTCTGTGTGTTTCTCTTGTTTTTCTTTAATCTGCTACTATTTTACTACTTTTTGCTGCACGTTTTGTGTCGGGTGTGTGAGTGTGTGTATGTGGGAGTGTGTTATTTTTCTTTTATTTAACGAGTTTACTTATTTTATATTTTATAAAATGCGGTGTTTACACTTTTTATTACTTGCTGCGTTATTTGTATTACTTTTCATTACTACGAAGCTACTACGATTTTAACTTTTAGTACTTTTTCTTGTGATAATTTTGTATGCGCATTAAACTAAAAAGGAACATATACATGATTATTTATTAATTATACATATACTCGTATATAAGTAAGTGGTTTATATATATATATATGTATGTATGTATATAATATTCATAGTACTTTTTATAGTCAGAGTCATTTTTGTCGGGTAGTACGTTTGCATTAAATTAAAGTTAGCATTAAGAACCAAATATTCGTTTAGTTTTGTTTTTTTGTTTTATAAGTAGGTAGTTAAATATTTAATCACAAATCATTGATGAAAACTTCATTTTAATTGGTTTTAGGCGACGACGCTCTGCACGCTCTCTTGGTCCGTTAAATTCCGTTACAATTTTATCATCATCATCATTACATTATCATCATCATCATCATCATCATCATCATCAATCGTCATCCGTCGTCCGTCTCTACATAATTTTTGACGCGGCATTTCCATCTGCTCTGGTTAGCAAACAATCTACGATTAAGTATGTATCTCTCGGATACTTCTATAGGTTTATACACAGAAATTTACAGAGGGGTCTCAAATAGGGGGGACATTGAATACGATACGATAGTACATAGCACAAAATAGTAGAGTATAGTATTTGGGTTAGGATTGAGGGTTAACAGGCATTTACAGTTAGTTCTCTTTTTTCGGAAAGGTACTAAAAATCAGTTGAACTTTATTATATGCTAGTTACTTCATGTCCTCCTATGTTGTTTTAAATGTATTTCTCGATTCGTTTTGCTTCGTTTCGTTTTATAAACAATAAGTGTCGCTAAATGCTAGACCTTAAATTCGTTTTTATTTTCTTTTTAATATATTCTTTTATGTTCTGCTCAATTGCATTTGATCTATGAGAAACTAGTGCCCAATGCTTTCGTTTTATATTAAAAATTCAGCTCGCTTTTTCTATCATATGCATTTTTCACTACCATTTTCATTGCAATATACTAGGTATATATTTACAGGATGTATTCTATAAGTTGTATCATTTCGTTGGCATATATTCGACACTACATTTTGCTTAGATATTCGACTTTAATTATTTTTCATTATTTGTTTACTTTACTGTTTACTTTAACTCTTCCTTTTGCTCAGTGGGTTTAATTGTTCGACGCATTGTGCTCTCCGCTTTAAGGAGGGGCGGGTTCTAATACAAATTTACTGTATGATTATGAGTACTTAACATTTTCATAACGTGTGTGCTTAATTTTCTTGTAATTCTTTTCTTTTGTTCTTGTTGTTGCATGTCCGTGTAGAGCTTCGAAGCTGTGAACGAATGAAAAAGAGTAAAAATGGATTGTTAAAAATGTGAATATAAAGAGTTATTGTAACAAGAAAATTCGACTAAATAATGCTTTGTTAAAACATTACAATATTTCAATTTTCTTATGAGTTTTAAATATCAGAAATAAAATTTGATAGAAGTGAAATGTAAACTTTTTTTAAATAAGAAAAACCAATGCGTTTCTTTTTTAATTGTTTTAATTTAATCGGCAAATAAATAAAAGAAATAATATTGTAATGCAATTATAGAAAAATGTATTTTAACTTTAAATAAATTAAATTAGTTATTGCAATTTTAAATATTGTTTATTTGATCAGCCAATGAACTTGTTAAATTTATAAACATTTAAAATTAATGTTTCATCCGGGAGAAACTTACCTCAAATCCATTTAATATGGGGTTTTCATCAATGATACCACAGCCTGTTGTTTTGTGTTCGCATAACACCATTCGCCATTGGAGTTGCAGTTGCAGCCGCATTTCCGTTTCCGTTTACAATTCCATTCATATTACCAGTCAATTTAGTTGCATTTGTTGTTATTGTTGTTAGATTAGTTGAAGCTTCACCATTGACAGCAGAGCCTGTTGCAGGGGCAGCCTTTAGAGCGACACTCCTGCTGAGATGGACACCCACATCCTCGGCTGGCGATAGACCCTGTAGCACCGGTCGCTTATAGTCAGTGGCATCTGTACTTGCCACGTCACGTGTTAGACGCAACGCTTTGAGGTGCTGCCTCTGCTGATGATTGTCGCGCATCGATGTGGGATTCTTGCCACCATTTGTGGCATACTTATTGTTGTGCAGAGTCAGGCTATATTTGGGCTTGTTGCCATTGCCATTGCCATTGCCGATGGTGTTGGAGCTGGAGCTGGCAATGCTCAGATGCTGCGGCTTCTTGGGCATTGTAGTAGAGGCATTGTTGCGTTTACTGGCAGCCAAAAGATCACTGCCTTGGCCAGCCGGCTCTGCTCCTGCTCCTGCTGCCAACTTGAGTGAAGCTTCGAACTAGAGATTATCTGGATAGCTGCGGAAATTGTAAGTTCTGGCTCGCTGGAACTCAGCAGCTGCGGCAGCGGCAGCAGCACTATTGCCACTGCTATAGGGATTGATCATCGGAGCTGTAGATTGGGAATTCATGGTACCCATGCCATCGTCATAGATGCCATTGAGCTGATCCTGATTGCTATGGCTGCTCTTGCCACCGCCGCTACTCACAGTGTTGGTGTTGCTGCCACCGCTCGCTGAGCCTCCTCCCTTGATGGGCTTGAATATGGCTGTGGTTGCATAATATTTCTCCATGGGAGGTGGCGGCACCGTCGGCGGTCTGGGGAATATGCTGCTCAGCGGTGGCGGCGGCGTGCGTCGCACATTCACATAACCGCCACCAGCGTTGGCCATTTTCGATGCCGGCATATAGTCCTGCATATGGGGAACCGCATATCCACCTTCTGGCACATCTGTGTTTGGCCGCAGGGGACCGAACGTAAAAGACGCAAAAGGATTTCGCTTAGTCACAGTCACAGGCAAAGGTTGTGTGTGTGTGTCAGTGTGTGAGAGTGTGAATGTGTGCGTTTGGCAATAGCCGCAAAAATTTATTTGCATTAGTTGCTGGCGGCGCCATATTTTATAGCTCGCAACGGAAATGGTTGAGCCAAGGGAATTGGGGTTCTGGGATGTGGGGTCTGATGGTCTAATGGTCGGAGGGTCTGAGAGTTTCGGGGTCAAAGTATTGAGTTTACACACCTGTATAGTCTGGCGTCATATTACATTGTAAATCATTAACCGCTGCGTAACCGTTCACTCCGCTCGTGTACATATTCACATTAAAGGGCTCATGGTAAAGACTGTTCTTGCCAATGGAATCGTTGTCGTCGACGCTGGCCTGAAATGTACAAGGGAGTAAATGCACAAATGTTTAATATAGTGACAAGTCAGGGAATGCAGATATATCAATATGGCATTTAGATTCTTAAATTAACATGTAGTGTGAGCATTAAATTGATTCCCAGGGTGTAATTTACTTCGCTTTGTCAATACTTAGTTTTCCCTGCGAATGTGTGTTCGACGCCATAATTTATCCTAAAAAACAAAAACACTATTTACAGGCTATATATTTAAAGCTATCTGACTACCATTTATTATTAAGAGTTTAAAGTGCGGCTCAACACTGTCTGAACTCATGTATAGACAAATTCTATCCATTTCACCCACAGCTCAATTTGTACTCTCCTGTATTTTACTTTAAGTTTAATCTCAACATTCAAGAGCCCGAAGTTTTAAGTTAAAGATATAGATATATTTAGAAATTGTCTCCAAATATCCAAGCAGGTAAAGTGTTAGCCAACACTGGTGCTACGTTTTGATATCCCGCTCCTTATCTTCTTCCTAATATTTGTTATTGCATTGTAACTTTTACTTTAAAGCATCTGCTTTAATGCTTAACTCCCGCCACTTGATAGTTTAAGGTTTTACCCAACACTGGTTATATCGATACATATGTATGTATGTGTAAAGAAATTCACTTCTTATCTGCTTCATGTCAATTGTTATTTTACTGCTTATTACTTTTACTTTAAAGCATCTTCTTTAATGTTATACTCCGTCCACTTGCAAGTTTAAAGTGTTACACTCTACACTTTCTGCACTGCTCAGCACTTAAGTTTAGCACCCACAACCCAACACTGGTAGGGGCACTGGAGCTCCTGCTGGACTTCATCGAACAGGCTATAAAGGAAGCCGTTGAAAAGTTCTATTAAATAAAATAAATGCCGCACGGGGTCTGGTCAAGTGTGGCATGGTTCGGAGCACACGAGGAGGACGTGGCAGCTGCACGCAACATTGAACAATTATGTGAAATTTGAGGCAGGAATTTGTCGTCCTTATGGAAGGACTACATGTTCTTCTATGTATGTACATATGTATATATGTTTGTTCGTTGTATGTGTAATGCTCACCTTAATGCTATTGCCATTGGGACGATGCTTGTCGACATTGCCGCCCAGAGTGTTGGGGTTGAAGCTGTATTGGAATGCGTCCAGGACATTGCTGCCTCGGGCTCGCTTCGTGCGTGACACGATGAACAGGATGATGGCCACCAAAAGGATAATTATCGTTGTTAGAACAACAATAACAACGCCAATGAAATTCGCCTCGTTCGGCTCCTGATCAATCGGGCGTGGCGCAATTACTGTAAAAGAGTCAAACGATACAATTGATAAACAAAGGGCCCAATTTAAATTAACATGCAAAAATTGAAATCGAAAATTGAAGCGAAAACGAAATTAAAAGTAAATATTGTTCAACTAAATAATTAGCAAAGAGGCCGAACGGTAAAACAAAATAGCAGAGAAAAAAAAAACAGAATTGAGTTGCTAATTGAATTTATTCAAACTTACGTTCTGGTCCATTGTTGTAGTTGTTGTTGTTGTTGCTACTGGTGGCATCGGTGGCGCCACCATTGCTGGCACCACCAGCACCTCCAGACGCGCCTCCATTCATTTTGTTTTTGTTATGATTGTGCTGATAGTCGTTGCTCTGTAAAGGATATTCCCGTGTATCCTGTGCCATGCCCGGCGAATTATTTCGTTGCTCTTGCTCGTCTGTGAAATTTCCCAATGCAGGCACTGCAACAGAAAGAGAGAGATAAAGAAAGAATAAGTGTAAGTGAGATAGAGGCAGTCATCAACTCAATTTCATCTTTAAAAGTTGCCGCTTCAACTTGAACACAGCTGCGCTTCCATGATTAGTTTTTTTTCTCTCTTCTTTCAGTTTTCTTCAGCATTTCTTTTCTTTACACCTTTCGTTCCACTTTAAATTGTTTTGCTTTCGCTACGCTTTTCTTTCTATGGATCTCTTAGACCTTTAACGTGTTCATTTCCTGTCAACCATTGGGTTTTTATGCCCAAGTCTCGGGCATTACTAAATGTATACAGATGTTTGATTTTCTACAACATATGGAAGCGTGTCTTCTGCATAGGGGAAGACCATTTATGTATTCGCAGTAATACTCAGAATTCAACCTGTGTAACCCACATATCGTGTGCTAGAATGTTCATACGTGCTTTTAGCTATTGTTTTATTATGCTTTAACATTTCCCTTTTTATAGGTTTACTATTGTCTTTGCCCATTTGGCTCTAACACCTCCATATCTTCAGTGACTATAGGTAACTAACGATAGAAAATAGTTCTCTAAGTTTTTGTATTATGGTTTGAATTCCATTAATGATTAAAAGTTTATCTTATAAATATGCATAGAGAAACAAAACATATTTGATTATTCTTAACCCATATATTATGTGTTATAATGTTCTTGTTTGCTTTTAACTAATGTTTTATTATGTTTGTAGCTTTCTCTTTAAACAAGTTTACTCCCTTTCTAAACCTTTTTACTCTATTATGCCTAAGTCTTTAGTTACAATAGGTAATTATGAAACGCGATTCTTTTAAAAAATATGTATAATCATATTTAATCTATATAATCTATAGAAGACCATAGATTTCAACCCTTGAATGAGTTATCCATAGTTAAGGCCATTCCACTGTAACCAGGATTCTCAGGCTTATACTGTTTATTGGCTTAGATCTGTCATGCAGAGCCTGCAGGGTCGCATAACACCTGCTCATCAAGCGTTCACTTTGATCTCTAATACCCCCAGCTTATGTTTCTCTTCCCCCCGTAGTTACAGCATATGGTCTCTCAGTGCGGCCCAAAGTGTTGTCATTTATCTCCGCTAACATCTTGAGGGCATAACAAAACAAAAGACAACAACAGAAGCAGAATCAGAAGTAGAAGTGGAAGTGGAAATGGAAGTAGCAGCAGAATCAAGTTCCCGGGGGGCAGCTTTTTTGCACGAAGCCCACCCTGAGAATGTCCCCAGGCTAGCCGAAAAATGTTGTTCCCAGTTCCTTGTTCCTTGAGTGGGTGACCCCGTTTCTTCAGACAGTAAATGGCGTAATTACTGTGTGAAGCTGCGTGGGCTGCTGTTTTGAGTAATGTCGCCTTTCCTTGGACAGAGGACACCGAGTACGGAGTACCGAGGACCGAGGACCGAGGAGGACTCGCCAGGCATGCCTCTGAAGTTTGTTGTGCTTGGATGCCTTTTGTTTTGGCATTGCCATTGTCCTTGTTGTTGTTGTTGTTGTTGTTCTTGTTGCTTCCTACTTATAAAGGCATATCTTGCATCTCTCAGTGTTCAGTTTCTCACAGCTCACAGCTCTCAACTCTGTGTTGTGGTCGTCATAAAACGTTTAAAATAATTAAAATATTTCGTGCCACATTTATCACACACACCCACCCTCTGTAGGGGATAGGGAAAGGGTGGCTTGAATAGACATAATGCCAAATATGCCGCATATCCTTTTCTGTTCTTCTTATTTTTTAGCATCTACGTATTTTGTTCTCGTTGTTGCTGTTCTTATTGTCGTATGCCCTTTATAACTAATTTTCTTTGTGTTTGTGTATATATGTGAATGTCCCCAGGGCCTCACTCTATGCTGGCATTGTTTTTTGTGCCTTTTGTATTTTTAGAAACCTTTAAATACAACTCCATAAAACACAACAACAGCAGCAACAGCAGCAATCACCGCAAGCAAATCTCACAAATTGGGGTTAAATCTCTGCAGTGCCTGATAAAAATATACGCACACACACTTCAAAGATGCTCTATGCCCACGTTGTACGTGCGTTTCTTTTGTTTATCCTTACCCTTACCCTACTTTCGATGCCCAAAAAAAAAGAGAAAGAAAACTAAATAAGTAAAAATAAAAAACCAGCTAACAGCTGGTTGCCCCCCTCTTTTCGCCACCCCTGGCAGCTTCATGGTTGTGCGTGACAAATGCGTCGTGGTATTTGTTACTCGTCATGTAATTGCTGCCAAGGAAGGCGCAGCATGTGGTGCAATTGAGCTCTCCTCTCCTTCTGCTTCTCCTTCTCTCTTTTTCTCTGTCAATCATAATCTTACTGTGGTTTTCGCTTGAATATCCTTGGCTCAGTTGAAGATGACATCCGTTAAGGATGTTAAGCACCAACCCAATGCCAGCTACCATTATCACAAAATGTGCTTTGTAATGCTCTCTGCTGATCTTGAGTGCAACATCTTCTGTCTTTCAACTTAAAGTCTTCATCGGGGACTTGTAAGGAACTACAATGATTTTCAAAATCTTTTATGCGGAATTTATAATCTTTTTTCCCGCTTCTAGGCATTATTTTCTTATTTTCTTAGCTTATTCCTCTGATAGGTTTATTCACAGTCGGTTTAGGGTAGTTATTACATCTTGGTGCATTGTAAAATGTTTTCTTTATATGCACCAAGCTTTTGTTTAGTTTCCCTATAGCTTTCTTCCTGTCTATTCAATTCGTAGCTGTAATCATTTAACTATGGAATCTCAGTGGGTATAGATTTATAACCGACTTCCTTCATAAATCCATTAAGCCTATAATGTTGCCCCCTCTGCCATCTGTAGAAAATCCCCTATTCATGAGGCACGCTCTATTTGACTCATCAATCAAATGATGTTGGCAGTCAGGCAGTTTTATCCCCTAGTCATTTTCACACCTACCGCACATGGATTTTGGATTTTCCAACTTCGATTTCGATTTTGATGTTGATTTCGGTTGAGGTTTAGGTTTGCAGGCACAACCCCCAATGAATATAAATGATCTCTGGTTCAGTGACCGACCCAATCGATCCTCGGATGTTAACAGCATTGTACCCTATCCAATGAACAATTTGTGCTACCCCTAGACAAACTCAATGTTCCATGAAAATATTGTCTAAATATGTCTGACAGTCGAATAGACAGGGGGCATCCTAAATCTTTGCACTTGGTACAATTTAATCAGGACTGGGACACGCTTGGCATTCATAGGAAATAGTTGCTGGCAAATGCAATGTATGCCATGCCATTGGACCTTGGACCCTGCATTGTTGTTAGGGGGTTGCATCTACCCCTAAGCCCGGCACATTTGTTTACTTTTGCATGGCGAGACACGGTCCTGGGCTTTGGCCATTTTATTGACTTTATAATCCTCCCTACACCCCACAACCGACACGAGTTGCCTATGTGTATTTTACAGGGAAAAAAAGAAGGAAATTGTACTAAAGAGATTTTCTCCTCTTGGGCCGCTTATCTCGCCTGTCTCTCTCTATCTATTTCATTGTTGTTGGCCAAATGTTGGAAAAATGTTTCATACTGCATAGTTCGAGTTGGAGTTGTAGTTTTCCTTTTTTTCCCTTGTTGGCTGTCACACACTTGAAAGTGAAATCAAGCTGAAAAATGCATTTGCAGTCGCGTCTGCAATTTTTGTTACAATTTACTTACCAGATATAAAACTGATTTCCGATAACATAATCCATTTGACAGCAAAATACAAATTGATTTTTAGATATTTGCCAACACGATGATGCAGCTTAATGGTCACATCTCGCGCATGATCCATTATAGTATCGGGCATATAAGAGAATTGTACAGGCTCTCCGGAAAAGTAGCGTCCACCAATACTAAAGAAAACCTTTGCATGGACGAAAACCTACAAAAAGAAAATATAAGTTTTAGTGAATATACTTAAAGAAGAACAACTACAATTTAAAAAAAAAAAAAAATAAGTATATAAGAAACAAAAAACTATGATTATTATGACTATTTAAAACTCATTTATTTCAAAGGTAATAAATTATAAGTAATTTACATGTTTGTAACGGTAGGAAAATAGAAAAAGTAAACAAAATGAATAATTTTAGGATGAAGATTGAGAACTCTTAAAATTTTGTGGTACTCATTGCTCATTTTAGTTTTTCAGATATTGTTTCATAAATCATATTGGATTTACGCTCACCTGTACATCCTTGGTATACATGTTGTTTGTATGCAAAACGATAGCACTGAAATTGCGAACCGTATCAAATTCGAAAACAATTTCAACGGGTTTGCCCAACAGACCGGGCGTATCATTTCTCCAGCCAATCCATTCGTAACCTGGAATAAAAAACCATCCATATGAAATGAAATGAAATGAAATGGAATGTAGCGTTATTTGGTTGAAGTTTCTCCACAAAAGGAATAAACGAAAACAAAAAAAAAAAAAAAAGGAAAGGAAATCAATAGGCCAACCCGGCCGCACATATGCTCCAGAGAGGCATGTAAAGCTATTTAAGCCCCCAAGTCAATGGCACTTTGGGGTGAAGTTTCATAGCCCAAAACAAACAAATGCTCACGAACTGGTTGTGGGTGGTGGGAGGAATGAATATGGGGGAAGTATATGACTGCTCATAACTAGAAATTATGGCCAAAGCGACATTTAAGCCATTTCTTTCCACTGTTTTGTTTGCATGGCCCTAATTTGCTTTGTATAAGGTAGGGAAAATAGTAAACGCGGGGGGAAATGGAAGAACAGAGGAGAGCAGGGAGGAGCAGGAAGCATTTAAGCTGGGCTGCATAAGTCATGCAATATTAACTATGCTTGATAAAAATGAGCTCTAACTAGAAATTATACAATTTCCAGCTCTGCAAGTTAAGATATTTCCACTCAGGGGTATTATTCGAAATCAATAGCAATCGTCCGGGACAGGAAAGTGGAGAAATCCTCCTAAAAAATCGATTCCTATTGCTTACAATGCAAATAAGCCAAATGCCAGGAACGTAATAAACATAAAGGAGATGGCCATTCAATTGTCAGAGTAGAAAGGGCGGAGAATGGAGAGGCTGAAGGGAAACTTTGCTGCAATGCGATGGCTTTTTATGTGTCTGTCTCGACGACGACTGCATGTCTAATTGTCTAAGGGAACTTTTCTACTTAAATTCGCACAGCGCAAACTTTTCAATAATTTCGATTATTGGCCATTTGCCAAGAGCGAGAAATAGCTAAAAAAAAAAATGAGATGAACTGGGAAAGCAGGGAAAAATAAGCCAAAACTTGCGAGCTTCGCCATTTGCTAGTTTGCCGAAACTTTTCGCAGCCTGCCGGGGTCGGGACGGGTCGGATCGGGTCGGAAGTGAATGCCAGTGTTGCCATAAATTATCAAATATGCATAATGTTTACATTTTTACAGCGCATAGTTTGCCGGGTGGTGGTAGGACTGTAGAGTTGGGCTTTGTATCCGGCCAAGTTTACTGCGACGCCAGCAAATAGTCCAAAGTTATTATTTATTTTGTTTATTGTGTTGTGAGGCAAATTATTTGCAAACCAAAAGTTTTGCCCGACCCCGCCCTCGACCATCCCCTCTATACTCGTTTCCTTGTTACAACTCGATGTTCAATGAAGTTAGCGTTCAGTTGGACCTTGCCTTATGCTTTTTCTGTCGGTGAACTTTTGTAATTATTTGATGTTAATCAGTTTTTTCTATTGCAATAAATCTTCACGGGTTTCACCAGCTACACCAGTTCTCTGCTTGTTCTCAGTTTTTGCATTTCTCTAGCTAAATATAAATGGCGAAAGTTTCCCTTTTTATTTTGTTTATCCACATACCTAAAAGGCTTAACTTCGAGAGCGTGCTCTAATGAGGGAGGTAGTCGTAAGTGAAATGTTTATATTTTACATTTGTTTATGTTTATTGGCGTCTAATGAGAGGATCCACATCGTTAAGGTCTTTTAAATATCAAAGAAATTTAATTTTACTGACTACTTTACTTTCATGGTTAAATCAGAGATGGATAGATGAATAAATTAATTAAAGTTCTGGGTAACAAACAAATTATTACAATAGTAATTTAATCGATTCAAGAGTAACATAATTTATCGTCTTTTCAGATTTGTATTTAAGGAATCAAAGTGAAACGTATATAAGAATAATATTCAAATTATGAACATTTTGATTTAGGCCCCATTTCAGGGTTGAGCTTTTGGTTTCGGTACCAATATTTTTACCTGGATACAAATTTAGATTTACATGTTTTCAATTATCGATTTCAGCACTTACCTTTGCCAAAGCCATGAATATCGGTACGGAAATTGTCCTTGCCCTTCTGGCCATCCACCAACTGACCCAATCCATCCACATAGCGGTCACCCTGCTCATTTCCATCGTAGGTTTTGTCCGATAAATCGACTTCCATTCCCCGCTGTACGCCCTTGGGTATGCTATACGAAACGATACCCTCTGCAATGGAAAGAATGAAACAATGAATATCAACATTTAAAATAGAGCTCTAGAATTCAAGGAAAACAACAACTAAGCTCGAGTAACATGAGACATCTACATAGAGACACACACACACGCACACACACATTCATCACTTCCTTTCCTTTCGTTTCATTTCACTTCACGTCATGTCACGTTTTGTGTCACGTGACACGTGACGCAGACAAACGAGTGACAAAGCGAGTCTTGCATTTGTGTTTGTATTTGTATTTGTTTTAGGTTTTAAAACTGCGGTAAATTTAAAGTTTTTCTCCCCCTTAAGTACTAAGTCGGCCACAACTTTGTTGAAGAGAAGGGGGTCCGGATATTGAGTTACTTGAAACATAATTTCGTTTTGCGGCCACTTTTGTCTTTTGTCTGCCATTTGGTTTCTGTGGTTATTTTTAGCAAAGTGTCTGCCAAAGTAGGGGGATATTTGGGGACTGGGATTTGGGGTTTTTCAGGAACTGCTTTAGTTTTTCAATGTCAAAGTCACAGCGGTGGAACCACAACTGAGTCATGCTTTTGCGGTTAAGTTTACAAAGTGTTTTGATGTTCTATATAAAAGTTTCACTGTATTCAAGTTGAAGGAACGTAGCAATGGGTTGTTATATATCTATAGGTACAGACTGATATCATTTTCCTTTTGCTGGCTAAAAACAAGCAAACACCTGACACTAATTACCAAAACTAAGTGCGTCCACCTATAAAACAATTACATTTAGATCGAAAAACAACAACAGTTGGACTGCCAGTCAGGGTTGCCAGGATACTCGAAATAATTACATACAAAGCTCAAACAAGCAGTTGTCGTGTGACCAGAATTTGGGAGAGAGAAACTAATTTACTGGTATTTCTATTTACACAACTCGGGCACGTGGTAAACACGACATGGACATGGATACATGGATACACAGGACAAACAGTCAAAGGAATTTTCCAATAATTACCAAAAATCACATAATTACACATAATTAAGGTGCAACCCACGCATTGGTAATGCATTGGGCATAGATAATTAGCACGAGGATCATACAAATGTGAGTGGAGGCTTTTATATATGATTATATAAACAGTATAAAACATTTCAGGTTTACTAGCAATATGTCCATCATTGGAAATATATTTCGATTCTGTTCTTCACAACTTTCTTAGTCTCTTCCCATTTATTTTCAAAGATCTATGTGAGCAGTACAAGGTTGCTATGAAGTAAAAGAAAGAAAGGGGAAACTTACTAATTATTATTTAATTTATTTATAATGTGAACTAAAAACGCTGCAGTTAATTACTGGAATTAGGGCAAAGCCTTTGTCTCGGACACTTAAACAGAGAACATAAGGGACAGAGATAAGCTTTCATTGTGCGACCACACGATATACAAGGATATACAGTATGTATAAATGGAATATGGGATATTTAATTAACTGCAAAGACATTTAAGGCAGCGCGTTTTACAATTGCGTTGTGACATCTTTCACGCAATGTTCTCCCCCCTTTTGGAGTAAATGGAGCCTAGGGGAAAGGAGAGGAGAGATGGAGGACCAATTCCACTTAAGCCTTGTTATTCGCGTGCTCACATGCGATTTTTATTTGCGTGTCGAGAGAAAGAGACAAAATGAAAACTGCCAAAAGGAAAAAAAATGAAAAAAACAAAGTCCTCGCAGTGCGTGTAGTTGACTCAAAAAATCAGAAAAGGGGAAAAGAAGAAGGAAGAAACAAGCTCATATATGTGAATATGTAAGATATCAAGACAGAATCGGGCAGTGAACAACTACAATATATAAAATGTAATTTGCTTCCTTTTTGGTCTCTTCGTCACGCGACCAAGTTGAAAGCGGAGACGAAGACGAAAACGAAGATGGAGAAGGAGACGAGAAGACGCCAAAGTAGTCTGCAAACTTTGTTGATGAGTCAAATTGAGCAGCAGTTGAATGAATAAATAGATACTTAGATGGATGGCATAACAAGTTTAGGGTAAACTACATAGTTAGTTCTGAGTTATTACGTCCTAAAAGAAATGAAATTTCCACCACATTTGCCATATCAATTGAATAGGGTGAATACTGAGAAAAGAGATATAGAAATCATCGCAATGAAGAATTTAGAAATCAGATATTATAGCTTTGTAAAAAATGGAAAGGAAAATGGGAGAAAAAAACAAACACAAGTATAAAGAGTAGCCTTCAAAATCTTTATTTTTTTGATTTATTTTAAATTTCTGAAAAATTACTTATGCGTTTTATATTTTATACAATAAATAAATACATAAATTAAATTTGATTCAGTAAATTTAAAGACTTATCAAATCCATCAACAAATATTCCTTGATTTGAAATTCTGTTAAAAATAAAGTAAAGTTCAATCATTTATGAATATTCCACATAAGAGAAATATAGGTGTGCCAAGTGCTAATATGGATAGCCACTGACAGAAATCAACAACATGTGGGTGTTAAAAATTAAAGTGACCATGATATAATATCAACCCACCTAAAAGAAGGTAGAGCTACCAATCGATAGTCTCAATACTATCGATTGATGTCAGCAAACAATGCTTTTCATTATGTTTAGTAGCATGTAATTTGGCTTAAGCTCTAATTTAAATGCACTTCCTACTCCTAAACAGCTCTCGTTGTAAAACTACACAAAACACCTACTTGAAGAGGAATGAAAACTTTCAATTTTCCATAGTTGAGTTAAACCCAAACAGTCATAAATTATTCACTTTACTCAGCAGCGAGTAGTCATAAATCCTGAGCTTAACGCTAATCAGTTGTTCCATTTATAAAATGCACTTTAGCATATGCATAAAGTCGGTTCGGTTTGGATCGGTTCGGGTTGGGTTTGAATCCAAATCAGATGTCGATAGAAATTCCAAGGGCTAAGCTGTTGTTAAATCGAAACAAATTTGTATTTAGCTGCGCTGGGAAATCAGAGTGTGTCACTTGCCTCAAGATAATCTGCAGCCATGACGTGACCAGACCCCCAAGCCTCCTCCTACTCCTATCCCTATCCCTGGCACTCTCGATTAAGCCCTATTTGTTTACGATTGTGACGGCGCTTCCAGAGCCAAAACGACAAAAACTATTTAGGTGTGGTCTCTGTTCACGTAGGTGTGGCCATTGATTTGCATTTAAATGCGGAGAGTCGAGTGGTCTAGAGTCTATGTGGTCTATGGTCTTTGACCAGTGGCAGAATTTATGGCCACAATTTATAAACAATTATGATTTGAGTCTAAATTTCAGACTGGCTGACTGAGTCGATGGCACATCAATGAGATTAATGTGAGCTATTAAATCGAGTCAATTTTTGACTTGGAAGCACTTTTATTGATTTCTTTCGTCGTATCTGTCTGGCACTTGTCTAGACCCTAGACCCATGCCATCTTATCTCCATTTAATTTGCATATGAAATGCGCTGTGTACATCTAAATTCCCTCTGGCAAATCAAATGACATGGCCTCAAACCCCACATCCAAGTTGGTTGCTCGGTTCGTCGGTTGGTTGGTCAGTTTGCATGTCTATGCCTTCAACTACCCCAACAGGGCGTATACATAGTTTTAAACTCCCTCTCCTAAGCTCTATCACACAAATGGCGCCAGTTATCAGGCCCCCCAAAAACCCAACCACACATTGCGTTAATTTACGGAATAATTTCTACTTCCGCGCCGCGTTCTCTCCCTGTGGACCCAAACTTCTAAATGGGGGTTCAGATGTCTGGGAATGGGATTGGGTTTGGGGTCTGGTCAAACAAATTGTCATTAGGCGTGCTTCGTTCGCGTTGTTGTTATCGCTACTACCTGCAAATTATAGAAAAATTTGTTTGGCCAGACTAGTTGTAGTTGTTCTTACATAGATGTTGTTGCTGTTGTTACTTGACAATTGCGTGCAAACAACGACAACGACAACAGACCGACAACGACAACAACACCGTCGTCTGTCAGACGATGTGGAGGTTGTTTGCCGTTTTGGCTTGTCGTCTGCATAGTTTCTCAGCAAGTCTGGATTTCGATGTGGATTTGGTTTCCTACATCGCCTCAGATTCTGGTATGGGCTACCATATGTCTGCACGCGATATACTATACTATATACATATTTTCAAGTACATTTCGCATGTTGCAAGTATAACAAGAAGAACTCAACGATTGCGTGGTTAAATGTAAAGTCGATTGAAAAAAAGGTATTTAAACATAGGCGCAGTCGTTCTTGCCATGATTGGATTATGCGGTTTGACTAATACGCTGCCCATAATGTCATGTTTTCAGTTGAATAACTGTGACAGGGTTGCATGCAAAACTCTGGAGAGATTGTAGAGCAAAGTGCCTGTTAAACTTGTGAAGAATTATCGAATAATACTTGGAATTAATTTTAGAGGTGAGTGGTAGAGAGCGAAAAGTAACTGCTTCATTTTCGTTTAATTTGGATTTAGTTTAGGAATCATGTTGAGAACTTTAAGTGATACAATTGAGTGGAGGCAAGTAGGTAAAGTTAATCCCATGTTAGGTGTAATTTATGCCTAATATCAAGAACTTTAAATTAAAACAAGTAAAGGGAAAAGTAATAAGGTAACAGATCATCGGAAAGGTTATACACTTGTAAAGAGTTACAGAATTGTACCTTAACTTTTGGATTTATATGGAGTACTGTCAAATTTCAAAAAGTATAAAGGCAGTTGTTATTGAAATGGAAAAATTTAAGAGATAACTGACATGAGAGAGATGTCGGAAGTTATCAACAAGATTTTCTAGTTCAGCATAAAAAGAGAAAAAGCAGCTGCTTCTTTATTGCTAAGTAGCTAAACTACTTTAGTTACTAACTAATATCTTAGAGCATTCCCCAAGCCATATAAGCA